>CM060945.1:662318648-663518648 GCA_030765085.1 Allium cepa
CATTGGATTCAGTAGAATGAGTATCCCAGTATTTGCATCTGGGGAACTCTAGATAGGGATAAGAGATCTATCCTGATTTGTGTCAGGATCATTAGATTTGTTTGATAGAGTGAGTTGGTTGCTATGATTGTTAGCATATGGTTGATAATATATGCTTGTGGTTTATAATTAAAATCTCTAACGCGTTATTAAATTACCTTTGCTTTTAAATTTCGGGGACGAAATTCTTTTAAGGGGGGAGGAATGTGATGACCCGGAATTTTGGGCAATATCAATTTAATAATCTGTATTCAAAAGTAAATTGATTTAATAATTTTCTTTTATAATTTTAATTAAAATTGGAAATTTATTCTTTTATAAGCAAATAAATATTAATTGGTGAATTTTATCTTTTAAAAGCTAATAAAATGTTTTCAATTTGCAATGTATATATATTTGTATATATTGTAAATAGAAATCTTTGGTTGGAATTTAATAAATAAATAAGATCTTGTTTTCAAATTCTAAAATATATTTGGTAATTTGGAAATTATGATTAAATTTAATATGAAGCTTTTCAAAAGCTATTTAAATAAATAATTATATAGTTTTAAAACACTTAAGATAAATGTTAATTGTTTAATATGTTTTTAAGCTTAAGTTTAAATTTAAATAAGAGTAATAAAAAGATTTGTTTTATTTTCTTTTTAAGTGTTGCTGGATAAATATGATGTGAATATATATATATATATATATATATATATATGTATGTATGTATGTATGTATGTATGTATGTATGTATGTATGTATGTATGTATATGAAGGTTTAAAATACAATTTTACAAATGACACATTAATACAATAAAATAAGTAATTTATAATAAAGAAATAATTTCTTTTATAAATTATTTAAAATTGATAAATTGTTATTTTTAAATAATAATAATAATATGTTAGATATATATAGATTTTAAGGAAAATGGGATTGTTATTTCAAATTGAATATGTTGACTTTAATTTGGATTTTCAAATTTAATTTGAATTTAAATTTGAAATTCAAAAGATAGACATTTTAAAAATATTTGGATAAGCTTTTATTTATATATAATTTGTTTTATTACATTTTCTTTAAAAAAATTCATATATACATATACATAAGAATAAATAAATAAAGTAAAGCTTTTTATTTAACATTAAAATAAATAAAATAATACATATGACAAGTGTTAATACATTAAGTAACGTAATAACATGTGTTATGTAAATATCAATTCAAGATGACAAATGTTAAGATACTAGAGAAGTGTCCTTATTAATTTTCATTTTCTTTTATTTTAATTAAATCATAAAGTTTACTTATATAAACACATTGCTTCTCACCCTCACTCTTTTTTCTATTCTTCAAATTCAAAGTTAAGAAAACTTCAGCTGAAACAATTTTCAAAAAAACAAAATCAGTAATCAAACTCCTCAAACCAGAAAGCTAATCCTATTCAACAACCTGTAATCAAAATTTGCAATCAAAATTCATAAACCGACAATTAAAAAAACCAGTATCATTTCTTCAATCAAAAATCAAAAGGGCTGCATTTTCTTCATCCTGTAACTTGCTTCAAAAGCAAGTTAATCGAGCAAATCAAGTTGGCAAATCTTTTTCAAAATCATAAACCTGTAACTCAATTTCAAAATCAAGCCTGCAAGCTTCGTTCTTCAAATCTGAGATAAATCAAAAGCAAGCAATCTTCTTAGTTTTAGCAAGTTTAAAACATTACAGCAACAAAGTATTTCCAGTTTCAATAGTATAAATCAAAGGCAAACTCCAGCAACTCAGAGTTTTAAGGATTCAGAAGTTTTTTCAAAATAGAAAGGAAGACTCGGTTCTTCATTTTTCAAATAGGCGAGTAACATTTTTCTTTAAAAAAGTTCAGTATTTGAATAAATCAGGTTGCATGCTATTTTCTGAAGCAAAATATGTTTGTGTGTATATGGATTTTCTATGCATTTTTTCTATGAATATGAATGTATATAGGTGTGTGCATGCTGTTGTGTATCTGTGCTTTAATGTTTTTTTAGTTTTCAGGCTCAAGTTTTAAATCAAAAATCATTTTTTCACGATCTAATCTATGTTAAGGGGTTAAGTTTCAAACAAAATATGTTTGTTATATCATAGATTAAAGTTTAAAAGTTTATTTAAGTGAAAATAATTTTGTAATGCCTTTGGAAATAAAAAACAACAGAGCAAGATAAATATAAGTTAAAATCCAAACATCCTAATCTATTGTTTCAGGCATATAATCTGAAACCCTATCCAGAAACATGAATTTTAAAGGAGAAATCATAATTTTAGTTTGGGTTTGAATGAGTATTATGGGGTTGATCGGAATTTGAATTCTGGGTGATTTCTGGTGATCTCAGTAGTCTGGGAGGTCGGGGTTCTCTCTAGTGGTAGTGGAGTGATCGGAGATGGTGGGGAAAATGTCTGTATGGTGATCAAGTTATTGTAGCGACGGCGGTGATCAATATAATTTTATAACCCAATTTTGGTGATGGTCGGGAAATGATCCACCACGGCGTCTCTGGTGGATCGAGTGCCACCAGTCTCTGGGAAATGGAAGCAGGGGTGTTGACGAGGTCATGGATGGAGACTCGGGTACTTTGGTGGTCGGAGAGCAAGATTGAAGTTGTTCTTGGTTTGGGTTTTGGTTCCAGGATTATGCTTGGAGGCTCGATTTAGATTCCAAGCTGTTATCGGTGTTTTGATGATTAAGGGATGGTGCGAGGACGATCGCCGATGAGAGGAGATCGTGAATGACTGGAGTTGGTCGAAGCCACCATGCACGTGCACGGTGCACTTCTTTGTTTTCTGGTGAAGTTTGGGTTTGAGCAGAGGAATGGCACTCGAGTTTTTCTCGAGCCGAGTGTGTTGCTCGAAGTTTTGTAAGAATTGACTCGGGAATTTTAAAGGTTGGGCTCGGGTCAATTTCTTGTTACAGTTTTTAAAAACCTATCTAATTTTAAAAATTTAACATGAATTTAAAAATGTAAAGCAAAATTTTAAACAAAGTTTTACTTCAAGTTTTAAGTGTGGATTTAAATTAAATTTGTATCCTAGTTTTGAAATAAATAAATTTTATAAAATTTTAAAATGTTTAAAGAACTTTAAATGTTTAAAGTATATTTTAAATGAAATGGTTTTCCAAAAAAATGTTAAAACTTTATTTATATTCTTTTAAAAAAGGTTTCTTTAATATTTGAATGGACCGTTATATAAATTAGTTTAATTTAAATTTTTAAGTTAAATATTTTTAAAGCTTCGTTTTAAATATAATCAAGTAATTTATTTTAAACTTTTCTTTATATAAGTTTCTTTTATAAATGATAAATTTTTCTTTACATTTGTTTAAAAGGTTTATAAATTGATTTATATTTGGTTAAAGTTTAAATGGTTAATCATTTTGAATCTAAAATTTGAAATGAAATTTTAAAAGATAATTTAAAGTAAAATGTTTTCAAATGCATTTGTAAATGATAATTAAGTCATTAATAAGAATAATGTTTTTATCTTAAAGTTAAATTAAGATTTAATGATTTGTGATTCATTAAAGTAATAAGGAAATTAAGGTTAATTAATTAATGATTTATTATTAATTAATTAAATAATTAAAGATTAATTAAGTTACAGTTACGCACTTAATTAATTAAGTAATTAGAGATAAGACTTAATTAATTTGAAATTAATAATGGTTAATTAAAGTTTAATTACTTAGGAAAGTAATTATAGAATTGTTAATAGTTAATGAAGATCATTAACTAAGGATTATGAAATGATTAATTAATATAATTAATTTAAGATGATTAATTAGATTAATTAATTAAAAATAATCATTTTGGAATTGGTTAAGCATAATTACTTAATGAAAGTAATTAAAGGAATTAATTACATAATATAATTAATTAATGTGATTAGTTTAAGTTAATTAATTTAATTAATTTAAAATAATCGTTGGATTATGGGTTAAGTATAATTACTTAGTGTAATTTATAAAGTATATTTACTTAGTGAAGTAATTAGTGGATAATTACTGAATGTAATTAATTGAAGAATGGAAGTATTTTGGATTTAAATACTTAATGTAATCAATAAGAAGGATAATTACTTAGCGAATGTAATTAATACTTAATTACTTAGTGTAATTAATTTAAGAATTAATTAATAAAGTATTTGAAGATAATTAAGTGATGTAATTAATTAAGGATAATTACTTACTCAAAATTGATTAATCAAGGTTGATTAATGAATAAAGATTAATTATTAAGTATGATTAACAATTAATTAAGAAGTAATTATGGATCATTAATTAAAGTAATTAATGATGTATTTAAAGGTTGATTAATTAAGATTAATTAATCAATGAAGTGATTATAGAGTAATTAATTAATTGTAATTAATTAAGGATTAATGTAATTAATTAATTTTAAAAAGTAATTAAAGGTTAATTACTGTAAATGGTTAAGGATAATTAATTTGTGTAATTAATTAAAGACTATATGTAATAAGAGAATGATTAATCAAGGGTGATTAATTAAGATGAATAATTAAAGGATGATTAATTAATTGATTTGCAATTAATTAATGGTTAAGTTAAGCCAGATTTATAGTGAAGAAGTAATTAATTTAATTTATTTTAAATTAATTAGAGATGAAGTAATTAATTTAATTCATTTTAAATTAATTATAGATGATGTCGTTAATAGATCTTTGCATATGAATGGCTGATTGATATGGAATGCCTTGATTGTTTAATATCTCCGATGAGATATATGTTGATATGTGATATTGGGTGCTTTGTTTGAATTGTGATGATAATGTGGATTATCTATTTATGATGATATTGTGGATTACCTATTTGTGATGATAATGTTGATTATCTATTTGTGATGATGTTAATTTTCTATCTGTGTGAATATAGATAATAGAATTGAATTGTTTTAACTTTAAAACAACTTAGACTTAAAAGACGACGTTTTGGATTTCGATGAGACCGAGATTGGGTTTCCAGATTTGGATACCTGAAAACCACATCGATCCAAATTAACGATAGTTCGTGAATTCAAGTGAAGATCAAGTTGAAGACTCGGAGTGAAAGAACTATTTGTCGTTAAAACTCTTAGGGTCATTCCAATACGAGTATAACGGGGATAGTGCTTTCAGGTTCGAGAAGGAGTTTTATAGTGCAAGGGTTATTGTCATTAACTTTGAGGGTGATTCCAAAATGAGTGTAAAGAGATAATGCCTTCGGTTTCGTTCGAACCCGGAACGAACTTGTATGGATTGAATGCTTTCAAAACATAGTCAGGTGGACGATTAGCATTCTAAGAGAGGCATTCTCTAAAGGTAATCATAACCTCAAGCCTCATCAACCGGGAATGGCTAAAATAGGGGAGGTGCAACAAGGCTAAGTGGGTAACACCCAAGTAGGACAAGATCTTACCCTGTCAAGAAGTCCCTTTGTATTCGGTTGTGCGGGGCAGTTGATTGCAACAACTGCCGGGGTCGTCTTGTTCGGGACTATCCAGTAAGGGATGGTTCCGGCCTTGTGTTGAAGGGGATTAGGAGTAATCCTCGGTACGGTGATCTAGGCCACATGCTGTGACGGGCGGTACCCCAGTAGCCCTGCCGTTGATAGAAACCCATTCTTCCTACGTGCCCTTACAGTTTTGATTTGTATTACCCACTTTGTGGCTAGTATGCTGGAATTTGATCATGTAATAATTTCAGCTATTTCTTATTTACTTGAAAACCCTAGACCCTATTATAATATCACTGGATTTCCTACCAAATGTTTTGGTTAGCGTAAGGTAAAAAACTTACCTATGTTTATGTGTGGGGAGTCTTACGTGATACCTTTTCTTTTCAAATGTTTTCAAAAGTTAAGCAACCTTAACCTGTTACTCATACCAGACCCATGTTTGACCCAGAGTTTATCTTCTGTTTTCTTAAATTCTTGGATACTCAAATTTATATGAGTAGCCAAGGGATTCCGGTTAGCTTTGACGAACTCTGGAGGAGCAGTGGAGCAGGAGGCTTCAGCGTTTGTAGATATATAGTGTTCCACTGTGTTGGTATCTCTGAGTCATTTGCTTGAGTTGTATTTTGAGTTGTAATAACTAGACAGGTGTTTATAACTGTCTAGTATATGATGTATAATCTATGTAACTCTGATAGAAGTTGTATACTATGTACTATTTTATGTGATTAATAAAATTTATTCGTTCCGCTGTTGAGATTCTGGTGTTGTTTCTTTCTTTCTTCTCTATCTTTCTCTTTTCTACCCCTTTCTTTCTTAATGATGATGCATTTTTCTATGGAGAGAAAGGAGGGTCGTCACACAGTAGGTTTGTAGTTAGCCATGAAAATTATATCTGGCTTAAGATATTGATAGCTAGCCAATAGGTTCCTACTTAGCCCATGAAAACTAGGATAAGAAATAAGATATTGGAATTATCAATAGATTCTTAGCGATTCCATGAAAACTAAGTAATTGGACAGATAGTCCTTAATGTTTTAAAGGTTAATAGTAATCCTAGAAACTATAATTGAGGAAAATAGTCAGAATGAATGGGGATGAGTAATCCAGAATTGATTTATTTGTTTTACATATCATCATAATGTTTTGAAATACTATGCTTTAATCGTTGTGGATGCAGGAGCACAGTATATAGTTTTATAAATGTTTTAGGATACTAGTGTGAGGAACACATGTTTCTCTAAGTGGCGTGGTCTCTCTTCATATCTAAATGGTTGAGATGGTAAATTATTACTTATACTAGGCTTTAGTTCTGACTCGAAGTTTTTATTTTCCCCTTAAACTCTGGGGCACCCAATTGATTTTGTGTAGGTTGAGAGTTATGGTATCCAGGTGTTCTTTTAAACGAATAAAAGCTTCCATGGACATGCGGGAGGCAAAATAGTTATTAGAGTTCTTTTATTTCCACTGTGTGTATTGTATGTAAAGGGAAATTGTTTCTGGCCTATTTATATACTTTGATCTACCAAGGGGGCATCTTCATAAGCTGCTCTTAGCGTATTTTTATAATAACTATATGTTATCTGAACGTGGCCTACGAATTGAGATTATGTAACCAATTTGGAATATTTTGAAATATAATGTGGAATTTGTTTGCTGTTAAATTTTTTTCCCCATCACTACTACGAAATATATCTTTGGATGCATTAAGTTGTAGCGTTTGTTTCTAAGTGCAAGCAATAATATTTTAACCTATATTACAAACGTAACCAAATATTCCCGCTCATCTTGCCTTCTAAAAATTTGAGGCTTGGGAAAAATTATTCTGTCCTATTTTCCTCTATTGTCAATACTCAAGAAAAATTTGTCTTTCCTTTGTTCCTCTTCAATACTTTAAATAAAAAATTTCCACTTTTACTTCAGCAAAATTCACCTCGTTTGTAATTCCCTTATCACTAACATCACGCTAGCGCTCTCCGTCGTCATCGTCGCGCTAGCCTTCTCCCTCTTCAACGACTATTTCAATCGAACACCACGTTTGTTGCTCAAAAATCCATCCAAAGTTCCCTTATTCTGCTAGATCTAAATGAAAATACTCCGCCATAGCAGATTCTTTGAAAAATAAGATAAGTCATCGGAGAATATGTAGGATTCTTCGATGGACCATATCCTGCCGTCAATTATTCTGTCAACTATCCTTTCGAATCTCAATTTAAATTTTATTTGTTGCGCTGCTACCTCTTGCACGTTCCTTTGTTTTGCAGCTTCTCAGACTTTTACTTTCATTGATTTGTTTCTTGTCTTAATAAGTGTTTTGTTCATGAATCTTATTTCATGATTGTGTTTTTTCACAATGTTACGAAAACTTTTGTCGGTTTTTTTTAATCTATAAAAGATTCTGTTTTCAGTGGATTTTAGGTTTTCCATATGGATAAATTGCTGCCAAATTGCTGATACGTTCTGAGCAAGATAATAGACTTTTTAGAGGAGGAGAAGAGAAGACAGAAGAAAGCGCAGGAAGAAGAAGAGAAAAATACAGTAAAGAGGGGATGTATTTAATTTCCAGCCTGCAATTCATTGCTATTTCAAAGTGAATATAGCTGATACAATCCATAATAGGCTATCATTTGTAACAGAATTGAGGACACGTGGTCTGTACAGCTAGAATATTTTGAACTGTAAATAAACATTTATATTTAATAAAAGAAAAGTTGTTATAACCGAATTGCTTTTGGTGCGTATGAGAAAACTTTTGTCCATGTGCTCTTGTTCGTTTGTTTTGACGGTTGCATTCTAGTTTCGATACCTTGCTGGTTTGTGTATTGCATGCCAGGGCCCATTTGAAGGTGCACCAAGGTGTGATATTTGTGTCATTACCGACCCCTCGAAATCGACATTGTCCTTAAGGTCGGAAATGCTCTCAACATCGAACGTTCCACCGGGATCAAATACGAATAAAGCCTTTCAAGTTATATTTTTCCCATTTCTGTCCAATATGAAATCACACTGTCTTTACTAACCTTTTTCAGTGATTTCATCATACAATTTAGCAACTTCCAAACTATCGTACAAGCGAGAAAATTCATTTATGAGATTGGATTTGTGAAGAGAATCAGATGTGATCTTTAGTCGTTGCATTTGAGACATGGTGGAGAAGAAGTATATGAGCTTGGAGGGTAAGTTGGTGACTTTCTTAGAGTGTACGTGTGGTGTTTGATGAAATGTCACTGGGGAGATCATTGCTGGTTTGGAATTTTGATTTGGAGTTGAGAGAAATGATTTTTGGTTAATGGGTTGTGTGGTTAGGGCTGGCATTATAGAGGTGGAGATGCGGTCTAGCTTTTGGACTGGGGAAGGGGAAGGAAGAGGGTTTGTTATTATTGACAAAGAGGTTGTCATGGTCGTTATTGTAGTGGGAGGAGGTGAGTATGGTTTGAGGGCTGTCAGAGCTGTCGAAGTGGGTGATCCAGGTGGTATCACTCCTGGTGTTGATTACGAGGAGCATGAATTGGTGGGAAGTGTCGATGAGTTTAGATGAGGATGATTTGAAAATGAAGGAAGTTGGTAGGAAGGTGCAGCAGCAATGACAGAGGTCAGAGAAGGAGCGGGTTTTGTCAATTCCGTAGCAGCAGCATATAACGGTGTTGGAAGAGTCAGTGGTGGTTGGAAGGAAGATATTTTGGAAAAGAGTTCAACAAGAGTTTTTGTAGTAATTTATAAGGTTGTGTTTTGAGAGCTGATGATGGATTTTATGTCGGTGAAGGTGGGATGGTCGGATTGGAGCATGGTTCCTTGTAAAGAGAGGGTGCTTTGAATGGCTAGTAGTGAGATACTGATGGCGAGGTTATAGGAGTTGTTGTGAAGTTGTTGTAGCATTATTGTTTCACCCGTGGCGAGAGGAGAGAACGAAGGTGAAAGCACCAAATGATACGGTCTGAGCAAGATAATAGAGTTTTTAGAGGAGGAGAAGAGAAGAAAAAAGAAAGCACAGGAAGGAGAAGAGAAAAATACAATAAAGAGGGGATATATTTAATTTCCGGTCTGCAATTCATTACTATTTCATAATATATATAGCTGATACAATCAATACTAGGCTTTCATTTGAAACAGAATTGAGGACACGTGGTCTGTACAGCTGGCATATTGTGATATCTTGGAATTTTGGGCAATACTTATTTAATAATTTCCATTAATAATTAATTTAAAATATGTAATATTGATTTTATAATCTAATTATCTTTTCAAACTTAATAATTGTTTAATTTGATAAATGTTATCTTTTCAAAATTCATAATACTAATAATAATTTAATTTGGGAATTTTATTCTTTTCAAGTTAATACATTTAATTGATAGAATTTATTATTCTAAGCTAATTAAAAATATATTCTTTTTATAATGTACATGTGTGTTCTACATTGTAAAAAGGAAGTTTGTTTTCAATTTAAATTTAATAAAAATATTTTCAAATTTATAATATATATATATATATATATATATGTAGATGTATGTATATATATTGAGAATTGGAAGATTTGATTGGATTTAATATAGAAAATTTTCAAAAGCTTATTTTAAAATCTATCTTATATTTTCAAAAAGTAATTAATGTAAATTTTTATTTTGTTTAAAAACATAATTCCTTTAAATAGTTATTGTAATAAAAGTTTAATTTGTTTCCTTTTAAAAAGATGGGTTGTTGAAATAAAATTTAGTTCATATATTAAAGAACAATATTTTAGTTTAAAACTTTGAAATAAGGTTTAATTCAACTTTTCTTTTTAAATTTTCTTTCTTGAAAATTTAGCCTTCGAAAAATATATTTTTAAATATATAAATAAACATTAAAGAATGTACTTAATAAAGATAGTTTATATATATAAACATTAAAAGCCAAAATGGGAATAAACTTTTAAAACATGTTAATATAAATAAGTAATCAATTTAAAAGAATTTTTAAACATTTATAAAATTAAGTAATTATTTTAAAAAAAATGGAATGTAACATGTGTAAAACATTTACACCCTACATAAACACTTGGAATCATTTTAACAACTTAATTTTACAAGTGGCATTGATTTCTTTATTTTTGAAACATTTGTAAATAGATAAGAGAATTTGGCAAATCATTTTGGTTAAAAACATTTTCTTCTTCTCTTCTAAAAACAAAGCTGAAACCAGATTTGAAAAAAAGTTTCAAAGCCAAATACACATCTGTTCAAAATTCTGCAAAAGTTTTCAAACCTGTAATCAAAGTGATCTTCTCAAATGCAAATGAAGTTCAACAACAAATTCAACAGCAAACTCAACTCAGCAGATTCAACAAACAAAACAGCAAGCAAATGAAATTCAACTCAACATTCAAAGTACGGATCAACTACAGTAATCAATATTGCAAATCATGTTCTTTGCTCTCCAATGTTTGGTGAGTAAACATTTTTAAACACAAATCTTTTGGTGTTGATTGATCTATGTGATGATGTTATAATCATGTTTGTTGCTTAGATTTTCATCTGGAATATGTTTGTGTTGTACAAATTTGTATGCATGCCTGCATATATTTGTTTTTATGTTCTCTGTTGTTGTCTGCTACAACATCAACTACAAGAATATTTCCTATCTCCCTGCAAAATCAAAATTAGACTTTGATCATAGAAAAGAAATTGTTAATATCAATGAGTGCTTGTTTTTTAAAATAAATTTAAGTGATTTTACTTGATAAAATACTGTAAGTTTAAAAGTTACAGTAAAAATCAGAAAAAGGATAAAAATCAAATATTTTAATTTATATATCTAATTATATAATTTGGACTATGAATACAAATCGTGAATTTTGGAATAAATTTTGCAGTTTTTAATGGTGTATTGGCCGAGATATTGAATGTAGTTCGATTTTTAGGTTTTGGCCATTTTTCAGTGATCGGCAATGACTGGAGGTCCGAGCTTTAGTACGGAGGAGGCTGGGGAATGGTAGATTGATGGAAAAATATTGTTGGATTTTTCTATTGTCTGTGATGATCGAATTTGGTTGAAGTAGGGTTTTTGCTCCTGTTTGTGTCGTCGAGTTTCAGAAGGGATCCGCGATGTCGTGACGTGATCAAAGGCGATCGCGCGGCATGCCGTAGGAGTTGGAGGTCGAGTGTGAGCTATGGTGAGGGTGGCGAAGATTCTCAATGATGGGATCGTCGACGATTTGGAATTTTCGGTGATCGTGGAAATCCATACTTTGACCTGGAGGCTTGTTTTTGTTTTTCGATTCGATTTTTGTTTCTGAGTGGTCGAGGGTGTTGTCGAGTTCAATCTCGACTTACTGAAGGTCTGAACGATGATCAGATGGAGGATGGGTTGCCATGTATGTGCATAGTGGCCATTGCGTGCATCTGATTTTGGTTTGGTTTGGTAAGAAACGTTCAACCCGAAGTATTTTGGGTTTTTCTTCGTGTCCAACTCGAAGATGTGATGGTGAAGCTTTGTTTTTTGCTGCTGTGCGTTTACTCGAGTGCTGACTCGAGTATGTCTCGAGAATTTTTGGTTTTGGGCTCGGAAACATTTTTTTTTCCAGTTTTGACAAGTCAGATTTTAAAACTAAGATGATTTTAAAAATTTTAAAGGCAAAGCTTTAACAAATTTTAAAATATATAAAAGGTTTGAGTTTAGAAAATAATGTTTTAAACAAATTTAAGTGTGTAAGGTATGAATTTTAAAGTTTTAAAACTCGCTTTAAAAATAGTTTTGATTTATATAAATATTTAGAGTAAATTTGTAATTAGTTATAAATGTTTTCAATCTAAATAAAATTGTTGAAATATAATTATGATTTAATTAAAAAGTATTTAACTTGAATCAAAGGATAATGATTTTAATAAATCATATTCAAGTTTTAAAATTTAATTTATTTTAAATAGAAGTTAAGAGTTCGTGTAATATATGATTTATCTTAATTTGATCATAGTTTATTAACTAAAGTAATTAAAGTATAATTACTTAATTAACTAAAATGATTAATATGTGTAATTAGATTAAGATAAATTAATTTGTGTAATTAATTAAGTCTAATTAATTACTTAATTAATATTTGATTAATCAAGGTTAATCAATTATGAAATAATTAAGTAATAAGTAATTAAGAGGTTATTTACTTAAAGTTAAGAAGTAATTAATGGGTAATTACTTAATGAAGTAATTAAAGTAATTAATTACTCAGTGTAATTAATTAAGTTAATGTGGTTAATTTTAATTAATTAATTAAGTTTAATTAATTAAAGATAATTAGCTGATGATGGGATTAAGTATAATTACTTAATGTAATTAATGAAGTGTATTTACTTAGTTAAGTAATTAATAAATAATTACTAGATGTAATTAATTAAAGGGAAATTACTTAATGGATAGTAATTAAAGGATAATTACTTAGTGGAAGTAATTAAGTGATAATTACTCAGTGTAATTAAAGGATTAATTAATGTAATCAATCAAGGAGTTGATCTAATTGATGTATGTAATTAAGGGAAGTTAATTTCTGATTGTGATTAATCACGGTTGATTAATAAATGTAATTAAGTTAAAGATTAATTATTAAATGTAACTAGAAGAATAATTAATTAATGAAAGTAATTAGGGGATCATTAATTAGTGTAATTAATTATCATAATCAAAGGTTTAATTGCTTAATAAATATAATTAATTAAAAGATAATTAATCAATGAAGTGATTAAGATATAATTAATTAATTAAGGAACAATGTAATTAATTATAATTAATTAATTAATTGAAGTCGTTAAGGTTAATTAATGTAAATGATTAAAGTATAACTAATTTGTGTAATTAATTTTAAGGCTAATTACTTAAAGTAATTAGCCTTAAAAATTAATCAGGGTTGATTAATTAAGCGAATAATTAAAGGATAATTAATATGTATTTAAAGATTAATTAATTTGTTTATATGGTGATTAAAGAATGATTAATTAATTTAATGGTTTGTAATTAATTAATTAATGATTGTTTAAGTAGGATTAGACGATTAATTCTCAAGTAATTAATTTAATTTAAGTTGATTAAATTAATTACAATTTGGATTAACGGTTCCTTTTTTGGATGACTGATTGAGTGGAATGTTTGAATTGAATGATGCTTATAGTTTGAATAATCTGTGATGTGCTATGATATGTTATTGATTATAACTGTGATAAATGTGTTATATTTATTTGTGATTGATGTTGTGTGAATTCAATGTTTAAATTGAATTAAATTGTTCAAACTAAAATCACTTGGACATTAAGATGGCGCTTTGGATTTCGGTGAGACCGGGATTGGGTTTCCAAATTTGGAATTCCGAAAAGCACATCGAACCAAATTAAATGTTAGGTCGTGAATCTCAAGTGAAGAGTGAAGACTTAAGGTGTAAGGACTATTCGTCGTTAAAACTTTGAGGGTGATTCCAATACGAGTTTGACGGGGTAGTACTTTCAGATTCGAGATGAAGATTCAGAGTGCAAGGGCTATTGTCGTTAACTCTAAGGGTGATTCCAAATTATTGTAGCGAGATAGTGCCTTCGGTTTCATTCGAACCCAGAACGAACTTGTATGGATTGAATGCTTTCAGAACATCGTCAGGTGAACGATGAGCATTCTAAGATAGATGTGTTCTATAAAGGTAATCGTAGCCTCAAACCTCATCAATCGGGAATGGCTAAAACAAGGGAGGTGCAGTAACGCGAAGTGGGTAGCACGCAAGTAGGACGAGATTTACTCCTGTCTAGAGGTCCCTTTTTATTCGGCTGTGTGGACAGTTAGCGATGGTCATCTACGGGGTTGTCTTGTTCGGGACTGTCCAATAAGGGATGGTTTCGGTCTTGTGTTGCAGGGGATTTAGGTTGGATCCTCGGTACGATGATCTAGGCCACGTACTGTGATGGGCGGTACCCCAGTAGCCCTGCCATTGATGGAAACCCATTCTTCGTACGAGCCCTTATGGTTTTGATTGTATAACCCACTTTGTGGCTAGTAGCTGGAATTTAATGAATGTAACAATTTCGGCTATTTCATATTTACTTGAAAACCCTAGACCCTATTATAATACCACAGGATTTCCTATCAAATGTTCTGGTTAGCGTAAGGTGAAAACTTACCCATGTCTATTTGTGGGGAGTCTTACGTGATACCTTTTGTATCCAAAGGTTTTCATAGTTAAGCAATTTAAACCCGTTTACTCACACCAGGCCCATGTCTAACCCAAAATTTATTTTCTATTTTATTAAACTCTTGGGTACTCAAATTTTTATGAGTAGTCAAGGGATTCAGGTTAGCTTTGACGAATTGTGGAGGAGATATGGAGCAGGAGGCTTCAGCGCGTAGATATATTATGCGTGACGCCCCACCTCTATACCCACGCTAGCCAAGGACACTATGGAGTAATGTCGTCAACTAGCACGGAGAATAAGGCTGTTGAGGAGCGACCAACTATATAATTGCTTTGTGCGAGTACCGATATGCCGGATAAAAATATAACTATTATCTACAGAGGAAATCCGACATACCGACACAAACTCAAAGCTACTACACAGTGTTTATAATACCTTCGGAAACAGATGTAGAAATAAGCATAACATAAATCAGTCACAGATAATTCATATCACAAAGGAGGAAACAGATATGAATATAACACATGAAAGTGTACATCAGAGTAGTGGTCAAACAAGATCCACAATAACACAAAAGAATAGATACAAGTGCAAGATAAAAGAATAAGTATACATCAAG
This sequence comes from Allium cepa, assembly GCA_030765085.1. Taxonomy (NCBI): domain Eukaryota; kingdom Viridiplantae; phylum Streptophyta; class Magnoliopsida; order Asparagales; family Amaryllidaceae; genus Allium; species Allium cepa. The sequence continues at coordinate 662,333,915 of CM060945.1, forward strand.
GAGTCTCTTTCTCGAATGTGTACAAAACAAAAACTACTAATCTAAAGTAGTTATTCAAAAGTCAGGCGATGGTCCTTAATAAGAAGTCAAACAGAAGCACCTGTAATATCTCAGTCTGACCCGAGTATTATTTAATAAGAAAATAATAAACGGATCAGTCTAACTATAAATATCAGATAAAGTGATATAGAATAAGAGATATGACAAAAACGCATGATAACCATAAAGCCATACTGTGATAAGTATGTAATTGAAAATCAATCCAGAGATTAATCAATATCACAAGAATCTTCTCAAAGATTAAATAGAATGTCATATTCTTAATTTAATTCACCAAGCCACAAATAACGACATACATACTAATGCCAATTTGTAAAAGTTGGTGAAACATAAATTCCAGAAATCAACCATTAGAAATCCAGAGATTAAATAATTCGAAGCAACGACGTCGTACAGCGTAACGTCCTATGATCCAGAAACACAATAAATAGGAACAACGACGTCGTACAGCGTAACGTCTGATGAACCCAAGCACAATAAAACGGAACAACGACGTCGTACAACGTAACGTCCGATGAACCAAACACAATAAAACGGAACAACGACGTCGTACAGCGTAACGTCCGATGAGCCGAATCAAAGAGACATCGCGCATTGCTAGTCTAAACTATAAAATGATCAACATCGATCATCAAGAAGTGTCAATTATGGTTAGCTAGTAAATATATGAGTTTAGCTTCATGTCCCATAACCACTAGCTTAACTTAAATATTTTCGAACAAATTGTAGATCACCACTAGAAAATTTATCACAGGAGATTCAATCGAACAAGTCTAAGAATTAACCGACGAAGTAAACGCAAGCATTTCATACCACTTGTTTTACTAAGTCGTTTAATTAGATTTCTCATACGAGTGAGGTAAAGGTTTGTATATACTAATAGATTGGAAATCGGTTTTAAGAAACGAGATTTGTAATAAAATAGTTTTGAAATTGTTTTGATGAAAGGGTTTTGATATTTACTACTAGTATTGAAACCTTTATATTTTTAAAGTGACAAATCATAGAAATGATCGTAGAAACAATCAATCATCAATATTCACATTCGAAGACGTCAATAAAATCCAAAGAAATCGATACCGACCCATCAAAATGGATATTCAAAAAATCCTGAAAAGAAGTCACCAAAGTCGATAATAAATGATAACAACTAATCGGATCAACAAAAATCGATAAACGTTGGAAATTTACTCAAAAATAGCCCAAATAGGCAAATTAATCAGTTCCAGATGTCTGGTAGGTGTTCCCAGACGTCTGACCCTAGTATCTGGAAGTATATGTGTTTTCTCCCTTTTATTTTTAATTCCTGGGCCATTTCAGACGTCTGAAATTTTCAACCAGACGTCTGAATTTGATTTCAGACGTCTGGAATTTGTTTCAAACGTCTGGATTTAGTCTCTGTCTTTTCCAGACCCCTTTCCAGATGTCTGGATTTTTCAACCAGACGTCTGGATTTGGTTTCAAACGATTTCAGACGTCTGAAATTTTCTGCTAGGCAAAAAAACAGCCTAGACCAAAAATGACAAATTTAAACCGAAATGCGATCGAACTAGCGACGAAGACTAGGGATTTATACCAAGCGACAACCCAGCCTAATAAGCTCTTCGATACACTCCAAATAACATGTCCAAACATCCAAGATAGGATTTTTAAAGAATTGACCTCAGAACACCAAAAATTGGAATATTCATAAAACCAATTCAAATCAAAAGCAAATAACATAAATAAGTGTTAGGAATTCATACCTAACAACAAAATAGATATAGACATAGATGTGAGATAAAAATCTCACCTTTGAACCCAAATCAATAAAGGAGTAGCTATAGAGCAAGGCAAGAACAATCACTCTTCAATCCTAACCCAAGAAGCTTGAATCTAAGCTTAAAAGAGAAACATTTCCTAAGTTAGGTTTAGTAATTTTTCTGAGATTGAAAAGAGAATGAGTTGGAGAAGAAGAAGGAGTTGCTTACCAAAGCTTCTCTTTTGAGTTTGGAGCTAGAATTTGTATTTGCAAAGGAAACTAGGGTTTTGAATTTTAATTTCCCATTCCTCTCTCCATTTTCAGTGGTATCTTGAGTATTAGGAGAATAAGAATGAAGTGAAGAGGAGAGGTGGACTGAGCTAGAGTAATAAGTGGGGTTATTGGGCTAAAACCCAACCCAAAGCCCAAAGTGAAAAAGGTCAATTTTTTAGCTATCTCCAAACATATCAATGTTTATACTCAAAAAGGTTGCAAGCGGCATTTTGAACTCAATGGAAGGGGTCTCGAGTCCCAATTCGACTGTTTGCTAAAAGTAGATTTTCGGACTAAAATCCGACGAACGATGAAATATTTAAATATACAATCCATAAATATGCGGGTTGTTACAGACTCCCCTCCTTAAAGAAATTGCATCTTCGCAATACTTAAGAAGAAAATAAAGAGTAACAACCATAAAAGCATATCAACCCAAAAGAAATTTGAAATATGAAGTTCACCATAAAGAGCATGAAAGAGTAAGCTTGATCGGGATCGCTCGATGAATTCTCAGGATTCCTAAGAGCAATCCTTAGGATCTGAGAACCATTGAACTTTCACAAGAAGAACATCTTTATTCTGAAGGCGCTCAACCTCCGAAGTAATGATGCGAATGGAATGTTGCTCATAAGTCAAATCTGGTGAAACTTCAATTTCCTCAATAACAGCGGCCTCAAGAATAAAAAATCGGAATCCCTAAGGCATTTTCGTAGTAGAAAGACATGAGAAAACGTCATGAATAACAGAAAATTGAGCCGGTGCAACGACGTAGTATAATAACAGTACGACCGAGAAACTAGAAACTCGAATAATTTGGAACAACGGCGTAGTATAATGACGGTACGCCAGATGAACCAAAGCTCAAATAATTCGAAACACCGACGCAGTATAAAAACGGTACGTCCAATGAGCCGAAGCTCAAATAATTCGAAACACCGACGCAGTACAAAAACGGTACGTCCAATGAACCGAAGCTCAAATAATTCGAAACACTGACGCAGTACAAAAACGGTACGTCCAATGAACCGATAAACCAGAACAACGATGCAGTATAATAAGGTACATCCATTGATCCAGATAAGACGGAACATCGATGTAGTACAATAACGGTACATCCGATGAAATGAACACCATAAAAGAACATCGGGCGCTAGTCCATAAAAGAAATGAGACAAAGCTCAACAAAACAAAGTACATCGAAACGTCCGATGAACTTGATAAAAAGATCATTCCATACGGACATCATCAAAGAAACAACCACTTGTTGCTTACGACTAAGTGCATTGGCAACACGATTCTCCCTTTCGGGAGTATACAAAGAATATTAAGATCATAAGGTGCAAGGAACTCTAGCCAACATTAAGTTTCTTATGAGAAAATAAATATTCCAAAAATTTATGATCGAGGTAGAGAACAAATTTCTCATCCAAAAATGATGATGCTAAATTCTAAAAGTGAAATCAATAGCCGCGAGCACTAGATCATGAGTGGCATACCTAGTCTCGATCGGCTTTAATGATTTAGAAACATAAATGATAGCACATTCTCCTTTGCAAGAGAACGATATTCAAACCAATACGATAAGCATCGGTACAAAAGATAAAGTCTTGGTTCCCCTCGGGAATCACAAGAATAAGAGTATCGAAAAAGGTTTTTTTAAATAATCTTCTTTCCCAAAAAGCTAAAACTTTCAAAATTACAATTATCCCAATGTAAAAATCTTTATAGAAAAATTTACATTTTACAAGTCAATATATCGTGTCTGATTGTCTCATCAAAGCGTTTAGGAGATTCCTATCGATAACATTGATCAAGCGCATCGACTAGAATTCTTAAAGCACTCCCTGGGCAATACAATCAAAAATCATCTTTTATATGATAAACATGTTTCTTAAAAACTTTTAAGAATACTCTTAGTTCGTTTTAAGAACAAAAATCCATTTATACTTATAAATAAATCTTATGAAAAAGATTTGCCAAATTTCAAATTGCTATTTTCATCAAAAATCAATTAATACAAGAATGGAGTCATCGAAATATTCATAGAATACTCGATTCATAAAATGGATGAAATAAGCTGGACAAACTGAATGACATCATAAGTCATTCATAAGAATCATAACGAGTTTGGAATGCGGTAAGTGGAATGCTAACTTCCGCAACTCGTAGCAATAAAAATCGGTGGTAAGGTTAAACTAAAAAGACCCAAACATCTCTCAAAAGATTGCTTAGGAGATAATCCTAAGACAAACTTAAAAATACCGGCAAGTTTCACAAACTATCTAGATGAGAGAGATAACACTTTCCTCATCATGAGGGCTTAAAGAATAAAATGATGCCATCAAATTGGAATCAAAATCACAAAGAAAAATAGAAATCTGTTTAATAGATTAAAAATGTCGAAGATCAATAGTCCACTCGGGACATAGGATATAGCTTCATAATGATTAAGCCAATCCTTTCCAAAAATCAATTCCGAAGTCTAAGTAAAAATCGGCTCGGAAAGAAAAATCACATAAAATAATTTCGACATAAAGCAAGTTGAGTGTTGCGGATCCACCATCTAGATTCGCAATTCTCAAAGAAGACATCAGGTCCAAATTGTTTTAAAGAAAAAGAATCAACAAGTTCTTTTGATACAAAATAATGAGATGAACTCATATAAAAAAGAACTCGAAAAAGATAATCACAAAACAAATGAAATCAAGGATTGATTACGAAATACCTTGACCAGGAGAAGTATCACTAGGAGCTTGAACAACATTCAGCTCTCCCTCTCTCCTGCTTCGGAGCATGGGACATGTAGATATAAGATGACCCGAACTTTTGCAATAACGACAAAAGAGAGGTTTCGGGCACTCCCTTGCATAATGGTCCGTGGAACCACAATTGTAGCATTATCCACGACTAGGGGTGGGAGTCTTTGCTACCAGGGTTTGTTGCTTCCCTTTCTTGTTGGGAGTGGGGCCTTTGAATTTGATAGGCCTCTTCATGTTATTGTTGAAGTTCTACTTGGCACCGACAACTTCAACATCGCTTTCTTTATCGGCCTCTTCAAGTCGAAGAGCGATATCAATAAGCTGATCAAAAGAAACTTCTAGTTTCAGAAGCAAAGGCTTCTTGAGATTCTTATTCAAGCCATAGACAAATCTCTGATTTTTCTTCAATGGGGTATTAATACACTCGACCCCATACTTAGAGAGAGATTCGAAAGATGCGATGTAATCCGTCACAGAAGATTCACCTTGAACAAGGTCAATGAAACGCCAGGCCAAAGTCACTTTTTCAGCTTCCGGCACAAATTTTAATTCGAATATTTCCCGGAATTTCTCCCAAGTAAGATCCGCTTCATGATTTCAGAAACCAAAAGCTAATACCAATCTAATGCTCTTTCTTGGAGCATGCTAGAAGTCACTTGGACTCGATGAAGGTCAATAAGATTCATGCGAGTAAAGATGCGATCGCACGATTTGAGCCAAGCTTGAATTTCTATAACACTCTCAGATCCCATGAATGGCCTTCCACCTAAATCGGTGTAGTCTTTGCACAAGCGTGCAAAACCAGATCTAGGATGAGTAGGCTCTGGAATGGGTCCGGCTGCTTGAGTGTTCTTTACTAGATCAAGAAGCTGCTGGGCAGACATAAATACTCCCTCTTGGGAGTAGCACAAGATTGACCTGCGCTGGGACGACCAGGTCTAACCATTTCTGTTCATTAAGAAAGAAAGAAGAAGAAGAAAAAGGTTATTAACAAAATGAATATCAAACAATAATGATTGATAAAACAGGGAATCACAAAAGAAAATAGGATAGGACGTTTCGAAGACCCGAATAAAATCCTGAGGCACGAATCCTAAGATGGACTTAGGACGATGATCCTTGTTAAATTATTCTACGTTGTTCCGAAGTTTGGCTATGATACCAAGCTTTGACGCCCCACCTCTATACCCATGCTAGCCAAGGACACTACGGAGTAATGCCGTCAACTAGCACGGAGAATAAGGCTGTTGAGGAGCGACCAACTGTATAATTGCTTTGTGCGAGTACCGATATGCCAGATAAAAATATAACTTTTCATCTCCAGAGGAAATCCGACATACCGACACAAACTCAAAGCTACTACACAGTGGATATAATATCTTCGGAAATAGATATAGAAATAAGCATAACATAAATCAGTCACAGATAATTCATATCACAAAGGCGGAAACAAATATGAACATAACACATGAAAGTATACATCAGAGTAGTGGTCAAACAAGATCCACAACAACACAAAAGAATAGATACAAGTGCAAGATAAAAGAATAAGTGTACATCGAGGAGTCTCTATCTCGAATGTATACAAAACAAAAACTACTAATCTAAAGAGTTAGTCAAAAGTTAGGCGATGGTCCCTGATAAGAAGTCAAGCAGAAGCACCTGTAATATCTCTGTCTAACCCGAGTATTATTTAATAAGAAAATAATAAACGGATCAGTCTAACTATAAATATCAGATAAAGTGATATAGAATAAGAGATATGACAAAAACGTATGATAACCATAAAGCCATACTGTGATAAGTATGTAACTGAAAATCAATCGAGAGATTAATCAATGTCACAAGAATCTTCTCAAAGACTAAAAAGAATGTCATATTCTTAATTTAATTCACCAAGCCACAAATAACGACATACATACTAATGCCAATTTGTAAAAGTTGGTGAAACATGAATTCCAGAAATCAACCATTAGAAATCCAGAGATTAAATAATTTGGAGCAACGACGTCGTACAGCGTAACGTCCTATGATCCAGAAACACAATAAATAGGAACAACGATGTCGTACAGCGTAACGTCCGATGAACCCAAGCATAATAAAACGGAACAACGACGTGGTACAATGTAACGTCCGATGATCCAAAACACAATACAACGGAACAACGACGTCGTACAGCGTAACGTTCGATGAACCAAATCACAATCTCGTACAATGTAACGTCCGATGAACCGAATCACAATAAAACGGAACAACGACGTCATACAGCGTAACTTCCGATGAACCGAATCAAAGAGACATCGCGCATTGCTAGTCTAAACCATAAAATGATCAACATCGATCATCAAGAAGTGTCAATTACAGTAAGCTAGTAAATATATGAGTTTAGCTTCATGTCCCATAACCACTAGCTTAACTTAAATATTTTCAAATAAATTGTACACCTCCACTAGAAAATTTGTCACAAGAGATTCAATCGAACAAGTCCAAGAATTAACCGACGAAGTAAACGCAAGCGTTTTATCCCACTTGTTTTACTAAGTCGTTTAATTAGATTTCTCATACGAGTGAGGTAAAGGTTTGTATATACTAATATATGTGAAATCAGTTTTAAGAAACGAGCTTTGTAATAAAATAGTGCGAAATTGTTTTGATGAAAGAGTTTTGATATTTACTACTAGCATTGAAACCTTTATATTTTTAAAGTGACAAATCATAGAAATGGTCGTAGAAACAATCAATCATCAAAATTCACATTCGAAGACATGAATAAAATCCAAAGAAATCGATACCGAACCCATCAAAATGGATATTCAAAAAATCTCGAAAAGAAGTCACCAAAGTCGATAATAAATGATAACAACTAATCGGATCAACAAAAATCGATAAACCTTGGAAATTTACTCAAAAATAGCCAAAATAGGCCAATTAAACAGTTCCTGACGTCTGGTAGGTGTTCCCAGATGTCTGGCCCTAGTATTTGGAAGTATATGTGTTTTCTCCCTTCTATTTTTAATTCTTGGGGCCATTTCAGACGTCTGAAATTTTCAACCAGACGTCTGAATTTGATTTCAGACGTCTAGATTTTGTTTCAGACGTCTGGATTTAGTCTCTGCCTTTTCCAGACCCCTTTCCAGACGTCTGGATTTTTCAACTAGACGTCTGGATTTGGTTTCGGAGGTCTGAAATTAATTTCAGACGTCTAAAATTTTCTGCTAGGAAAAAAAAACAGCCTAGACTAAAAATAACAAATCCAAACCGAAATGCAATCGAACGAGCGACGAAGACTAGGCATTTATGCCAAGCGACAACCCAGCCTTATAAGCTTTTCGATACACTCCAAATAACATGTCCAAACATCCAAGATAGGATTTTAAAGAATTGACCTCAAAACACCAAAAATAGGAATATTCATAAAACTAATTCAAATAAAAAGCAAATGAACATAAATAAGTGTTAGGAATTCATACCTAATGACAAAGATAGATATAGACATAGATGTGAGATAAAATTCTCACCTTTGAACCCAAATCAATGAAGGAGAAGCTATAGAGCAAGGCAAGAACAATCACTCTTCAATCCTAACCCAAGAAGCTTGAATCTAAGCTTAAAAGAGAAAAATTTCCTAAGTTAGGTTTAGGAATTTTTTCTGAAATTGAAAAGAGAATGGGTTGGAGAAGAAGAAGGAGTTGCTTACCAAAGTTCTCTTTTGAGTTTGGAGCTAGAATTTTTATTTGCAAAGGAAACTAGGGTTTTGAATTTTAATTTTCCATTCCTCTCTCCATTTTCAGTGGAAGCTTGAGTGTTAGGAGAATAAGAATGAAGTGAAGAGGAGAGGTGGACTGAGCTAGAGTAATAAGTGGGGTTATTGGGCTAAAACCCAAACCAAAGCCCAAAGTGAAAAAGATCAAATTTTTAGCTATCTCCAAACATATCAATGTTTATACTCAAAAAGGTTGCAAGCGGCATTTTGAACTCAATGGAAGGGGTCTCGAGTCCCAATTCGACTGTTTGCTAAAAGTAGGTTTACGGACTAAAATTCGAAGAACGATGAAATATTTAAATAAAATATTTAAATATACAATCAATAAATATGCGGGTTGTTACATTATGGTTCTGTTGTGCTAGTGTTTTATATGTTTCTCTGTTATGTACTAGAGTTGTAATAACTACACAGTGTTTACAACTGTCTAGTTTGTGTTGTATTAGCTGTAACTCTTATGTATATGATACTATGTAATATATTATGTGATATAATATAATTTATTCATTCCGCTGTCAGATTCTGATGTTGTTTGTTTCTTTTTTTTCTATCTTTTCTCTTTTCTATCCTTTTCTTTCTTCTTAATGATGCGTCTTTCTATGGAATGAAAGGTGGGCTGTTACATTGTGGTATCAGAGCGCTTGGTTGAGTGAATACCTAGGCTTTGGAGTGATTTCTTTCTGAGAGAGTGAACTTGTATTATATATATATATATATATATATATACCTGTTCTGGTTTTCCAATATAAGTTCTAGAGGTAGGAGATGTAGTGGTGTGTATAGCACGACTATCACTAGTGGAAGAAGTCCGAGTGTAGAGGTTGGAAGAGTGTCTGCCAAGGCAGTATTGGGCATCTTGAATAAGCTTTACTGTTTTGTGTATGGATTTCACCGATCTCTGAAGGAAACCTTTTCAAGGTTCGTAGTCTATCTTTGGAATGTAAGCTTGGTTGCGCTCATGCGAGCGGATTTTCTACAGTTTGGATCAATTGGAAGTACTGAAGCAGTGATGGTATCTTGGCAACAATAAGAAGGAGTTTTGTCTGTATTGGAGTTTGAGGCTCAGTTCAGCTTGTTGTTTGTGCTTAGTTTGGAGCTGAGTTACTTGAGAGATATCTGCCATCTTGAAGACTCTTTTGTGGAGTTGCTGATATAGCTTTGTTGTGATATCCCAGAAATTTTGACAATAACAATTTAATAATTTATGTCAAAATTTAATTGATTTGACCATATTGTTAATAATAAATTTGAAATAAATTTAATAACCTTCTTTAAAATAAATATTTAAACTGATAATCTATTTTAAAGGCTGATAAATTATTTAATATTTGTAATGTATACATATCTGTATATATTATAAATAGATAATCTTTGTTTTAAATTTAATATATATATATAGGCCTGTTTTCTTATTCTGATATTTTTGATAAATAAAAATTGGATTCAATTTGATATTAAGCTACTAAATAAATAACCATATAATTTTAATACCCAAACTAAAAACTTAATTATTTAAAATTGATTTTAGTTTAAGTTTAAATTTAAATAAAAGATTTGTTTGTTTTTAATGTAGCTAATAAAACAAGTAATGTATTGAATAAGAAGACAAATTCATTTATTATTTTAATTTAATCATGAGTTATATTTAACAATATTAATAATGTAATATTCTTACAAATGGATTTTAATATAGATAGAAATTACTATTTCAAAATTTATTTGAATACATTAATATGAGAAGTAATGATTTGTAAATTAGAAATATCATCTTTCAAAACATGTTTAAAATAAAACAAATCTTAAAAAAAAAAATATTAAACACAAACATAAATAAAATGTATGGTATTAGAATGTGTAAAAATACATAAATATCTATGATATTAGCATAAGTATGAAAATAACTTAATAATCATCAAATTAAGTAATTGATAGTTAAAGTTTAAAAATAGAAGAAAATAAAATAAGCATAAAACTTAATATATAAGTTAAAATTCATAACTAATAATCAAAACAACTTCATATTTTGTACCTAAAGTATAAAGCAGGTCAAACAAAATATGTATATAAACTGTAAGTAAAATGTTGTAATATGTGAACTAAATAGGCCAAGAGCAAAGCAAGATTTGCAGGCAAGTAAAACTGATATACATATACAAGGTAAAATAAATCATACCAGACAAAGTTGTAATAAAATTTGTTAAGTACATGAAGTAAAACACAAACCTGACACTGTAATATTTTTGCCTGCAAAATAACATACAAGGCAAGGACAAGATATAATAAAGATGTTAAGTTCAGAAAGTAAAACAGGAACCAGGCAAGGAAAGGGGAACATCAGCAAGCAAAGGAAGATGAGCATAGTACATTTGCATTAAATATTGTATCATCTCAGCATACAAACTTAAGTCAATTCGAATTGTGCAGCCTCCAAAATAAATAAATATCTTGCCTGATAAAACAAAATAAAGAAGAGCTTGCACCAGTAAAAGCCTGCACCTTCTTGTACAAGCTTGATTGGCTTATATTTATATGCAATGCCTTTGTTCATTTTCTTTCAAAACATAGCAAACCTGAACATAAGTAAGTTTTTTCTTTTTTTTACAACTTAAACATCATTTTTCTTCAACCTGGAAATTGTTACTGCATACATCTATAACTAAACAAAAGCAAGAAGATTAGAGGGAGAGCAAAACTGTTTACAGTGTTTAAAAAGTTCAAACTGTTTTCAATACCAAGCTATGCTCTGTTCATCCTCTCTAAAGCAGGTGAGTAACATCACATTTATAAACATGTAAGTATATTTATACTGCTATATGTTCTCTCTGAAGCATTAGTTATTTGTGAGTATATTTTACAAATACATCTCTGTGTTAAGGTGTGATATATGATAATCATCTCTGTGTAACTTTCTCTGTTATTGTCAGGTTTAAGTTCACATAAGAAAATTTCTTTTGTACTTAATTCAAGCTTGAACAAGTCATAAATTTTGAACATATAATGTTGTTATAACATAGACTTGAGTCTAAAATTTGGTTTAAGAAAAACAGTTTGTATTAGTCTGGAAAATATAGAACAACAGTGAAAACTTTAAATGAGTTTAAATTCGATTTTCGTGAATCATGAATTCAGGCATATGAATCAATAACTAATACAAAAACTTGATTTTTAAAACCAGAATCACTATTTTTAATTAAGGGTTAAGGGTATGGTTCTGTGTTGAATAAAATGTGTGAATCGATGATTTCTGGGTGATCTATTTGGATATGGGAATCGGGATTCATCCTGGAGGTGGGGGATTGACTGGAGATGGGTGGAAAAATGGTTGATGGTGATGATATTCACCAGAGAAGTTGCGGCAGTAGAACCATTTCTTGAACCCTAATTTCTACTATGTTCAGTGAATCGAACACTGCAACCCGTGGTGGTGATCGAGTGCTTCAACTTTTTGGGGAATGATAGTGGGGTCGAAGTCGAAGTCGTAGCCGGAGCTACTGAATTTCAGGTGGTCGGGATTCCTCAGGCAAGGCAGTGACAGGTCCAGTAGGTGATGTTCTGTGCGTTTCCAGGTTTGGGTTTGTGTTCATTTTCGATTTCGAGGCTTGAGCAAATGTTTGGGTGATCGTTGTGGGTTGCTGTGTGGTCAGGTGATGCGTTGGAGTGATCGTCGATGATCGGAGAGAGCTCCGGTGAGGGTACACGTGCACGTGCACTGTGGTGCCTGGAAGGTGTTGTGAAGCAAGGGGTACTCGGGGTTTTAGGAATTTGACTCGGGATTTCTACGCGCAAACTCGAAGCGTGCTCGTGGTTGTCTCGGAGTAGTGGGAAGGGAAACTGGAAAGTTGTAACAGGGTATTAAAACCTGTAAAGTTTAAATTCTTTAAACTGGGTTTTAAAATGAAATATAAATGTTTGACATAGGTATTTAAACAAAAGAAAAGTTTGGATTTCAAAAGAAGTTTGAATCTCATTTTAAAATAAAATAAAGTTTAAAATTTTAAATTATTTGAAATCGCTTTAAAAAGGATTTCACTCGAGTGATTCGAGTGAAATAAATGAATCTCAGTTTGGATTTGTTGCTCGAGTTTCACTCGAGTGATTCGAGTGTCGGACTCGAAGAAATGCGGTGTTTTGCTCGTAAAAATAATTGTTTAACTCGGGTATTTTTTAGCTAGGGGTTTTAAACGTGTAAGTTTATTTCAGTTTTTAAAACCGGGCTTTTAAATAAAAAATGTGTAGTTAAAACAAAGTTTAAACCAAGATAAGATTGGATTCAAAACGTAGTTTGAATCTCAGTCTTTAAACAAATAAAGATTTTTTTTAATTTAATTTAAAATTTGTTTTAAACTAATTTGAATGATAAAGTAAATTTTTAAATTAGATTTGAATTTAATATGAAACCGTGTGTAAATTCCTTTAATCTACTAATTTAAGATAACTATTATTTTAGTTGTAAAATAAAAGAAGTTTGGAATTGTTAATATAAATTTGATTTCATTTTAAATCTAAATTTAAAATGAATTTTAAAGTAAATTTAAATTAAATCTATTAAATACCTTATTAATGATAAATGGATCATTAAATGGGAAAGGTTTAAAACTTAAGAATTGTAATTATCAAATTAACTAAATGAATAATGAGTGACTAGAATTAATTAACTCCGAAATCAAGAGTTAATTTTATTTTAATAAGATGAAAGCTAAAGGTAAGATAATTGGTAATTAAGGAATCGTTGGATTAATTTTAAATTTATGATTAGTAATCAATTAATGAATTAATAGAGGAAAAATTAATAAGTTATTAAGACTAACTTAAAATGTAAGTTAATTACTTTAGAAAAGTAATTAAAGGATTATAATTAGTTATTGAAGGTCATTAACTAAAATTATGCAATAATAAATTAATGGGCTTATTTTAATAATTAATTAAATTATTTATTTAAGATAAGCAATTGTGAATTGTTAAGTATAATTACTTAACGGAAGTAATTAAGGAATTAATTACTCATTGTAATTAATTCGATTTAATATGAATTGTTTAAGTTAATTAATTATGTTTAATTAATTTAAATAATCATTTGATGATGTAATAAGTATAATTACTTAGGGAAGTAATTAATGATAATTACTGGATGTAATTACCCAGGAATGATTTAATAGTGAAAGTAATTGGAAGATAATTACTTGGTATAATTAATCAAGGGGTTAATTGGAGATAATAAATTATGGAGTAATTTATTTATTTGATAAAGTAATTAAGGGTAGTTAATTACTGAATGGGGTTAATCAAGGGTGATTAACAATTTGGTTTAATTGAAGATTAATTACTTAATGTAATTAATTTAAATAGAAAATATAATTAGAAATCATAAATTATTATAATTTATGATGTAAATTAGAATAAATTATTTGGAAATAATTAATAAATGAATTGATTTACTAATGCAATTAATTGAGAAATAATGTAATTAATGTTAGTAAATTCAAGGTAAATTCCTGTGTTTAGTTAAGGGTAATAAATTTGTGAAAATAATTAAAGAATAATTACTTAAATATAATTAAAAGTAAATTAATCAAGGATGATTAATTAAATTGAATAATTGAGTGATGATAAATTAATTGATTGGTAATCGATTATTAGTGATATAAGAAATAGAATGGTTAAGTAATTAATTTAATTCACTTTAAATTAATTAGAGATGTAGGTGATTAATTTAATTCATTTTAAATTAATTATAGCTGATGTGATTGCTTATATATATTGATTGATGATATTGTTTACCCTGAATGGTTTGAGATCTCAATATGAGATTAATGATGCTATGTATGCTTTGTTTTAAATATGATGATAATATGAATTATCTGATATGATGATAATATGCATTATCTGTTTGAAGTGATAATATTGGTTATCTGTTTATGTTGATGTTGACTATCTATTATGATATTGTGATTTATCTATCTGTGTGTATGTTGAATTATTTTGAATTTAACTGGTAAGGCTAAATAGACAACTTGGCCCTAAAAGACACGTTTTGGATTTCGATGAGACCGGGATCGGGTTTTCCGCATTTGGAAGTCCGAAAACCACATCGATTCCAAATTAACGTTAGGTCGTGAATCTGAAGTGAAGATGAAGATTTAGAATGCAAGGGTTATCGTCGTTAACTCTGAGGGTGATTCCAAAATGAGTGTAACGAGATAATGCCTTCGGTTTCGTTCGAACCCGGAACGAACTTGTATGGATTGAATGCTTTCAACACATCGTCAGGTGGACGATGAGCATTCTAAGAAATATGTTCTATAAAGGTAATCGCAGCCTCAAGCCTCATCAACCGGGAATGGCTAAAAAAGGGGAGGTGCAGCAAGGTTAGGTGGGTCATGCCCAAGCAGGACAAGATTTTCCCCTGTCTAGATGTCCCTTTTTATTCGGCTGTGTGGACAGTTGTGAGCTCCAACTGTCGGGGTTGTCTTGTTCGGGACTGTTCAGTAAGGAATGGTTCCGGCCTTGTGTTGCAGGGGATGAAGGGAGTAATCCTCGGTACGGTGATCTAGGCCCCGTACTGTGACGGGCGGTACCCCAGTAGCCCTGCCATTGTATGGAATCCACAATCCAATAAGTGCCAACGGTTTTGATTGTATTACCCACTTCGGTGGCTAGTAGCTGGAATTTAATGAATGTAACAATTTCGGCTATTTTCTATTTACATGAAAACCCTAGACCTATTATAATATCACAGAATTTCCTATCAAATGTTTTGGTTAGCGTAAGGTAAAAACTTACCATATTTATTCGTGGGAAGTCTTACGTGATACCTTTTGTTTTCAAATGTTTTTCAAAGTTAAACAACTTTAACCTGTTACTCATACCAGACCCATGTCTGACCCGGAGTTTATTTTTGTTTTTTCATAAACTCTCGGGTACCCAAATTTTTACGGGTAGCCAAGGATTCAGGTTAGGTTTGACGAGTTCTGGAGGAGCAATGGAGCAGGAGGCTTCAGCGTTGTAGGTACACATATAGTTCCGCTGTGGTGGTATCTCTGAGATGTTTATCTGCATTGTATATTGACTTGTATAACTAGACAGGTGTTTATAACTGTCTAGTATGTGTTGTATGATCTGTAACTCTGATATATGAAAATTATGTAATAGTTATGTGATCTATTATATTTTATTCCATTCCGCTGTGAGATTCTGTTGTTGTTGTTGTTCTTTCTTCTCTATCTTTTCTATTTTCTCATCCCTTTCTTTCTTCATGATGATACGTCTTTCTGGGCATAAAAGGACGGGTCGTCACAGTTGGTATCAGAGCGCTAGGTTGAGTGAATACCTAGGCTCTAGAGCGATTTCTTTCTTGAGAGAGCGTATTTGTAATTTTAATATATAAAAATATATATTTATTTCTACCTACTTGTTGGGTTACCTGTCCGGGTTATCCAATATAAGTTATAAAGGTAGATAGGGTAGTGGTGTGTGTATCACGACTACCAAATGGTTGGAGTATAAATATTTGAGGTTGGAAGTGTATCTGTCGAGACTGTAGACCTAATACCGTCTCGAGTGAGCTTTGGATAGTGTAAGGATTTCATCGATCTCTGAAGGAAACCTGTTAAGGTTCGGAGTTCATTTTTGAAGTGTAAGTTTGGATGAGCTAGAGTTTGGACTCGTCGGCTTGGCTTGAGCAAGTCCGAATATCTTACCTCACGATGTAGTAGCTGTGTGATGAGACACAGTGACTGTGGAAGTCTCCGAAGATGTTTCTTTGGAATCAGTTAAGGAAGTGTAGCTGCTTCGGTGTTGTGGCTGAGTTCAGTAGAATGTTTCTGTTTGGTTTGAGGTCCGAGTTTCTCGAAGAGCTCTGGGTTAGGAATTTCTTGGCATTGGTGTGTTGGCAAGGAAGTTTTTAACTTCTGCCTCAGCAGTGTGGTTCCGTTGCTTTGATGGATTGGCTAATTAAGCATAGGCTGTTCTGTTTGGTAAAGAGAGAATAGTTTTCTTTGGTAGTGGGCTGGATTGATCGCAAAAGTGACTTGCGATTGTTGCGTTTCTTTTGAGTTATCTGATTTTTCTGGATGTCTTCAGGAAGTTAGAATTTGTCCGTGTCTAGAGATTGAGTTTGGTATCTTCTGGATTCCAGAGTGGTACTAATGGTTCAGCTCAGTAGTAGGATGATTTTTGGAGATGAGTCTGGTGAAGCAGCTAGAGTTTTGAAGGAACTTCTGAATTTCTTTTAAGGATCTGATAAACCATAGTTCTATGATGTGATGTCCAGTTTGTCCTCGAGATCATCATCAGCATTTTCATCTGCTCAGTCAGAGTTGCGCAGTGGAAGCACGATGGCAGCTGGTTTAAAGTGGAAACAACTGGAATTTGCAGTATTTTGATTAGAGAGTTTCTTTAGGAATTTTTTTTTGGGATGTGAGACTAGATTTGGAGCGCACCTGTTTTTATCTTTTCCAGATGGGAGAAGTAAGATCAGTCTCTTAATTTTGGAATTGAGTTGTGCTCTGATTTTTGAATTGATCTTGGAAAGATCACTTTGTTGGATTGTTTTTGGATTCAGTTTGCTTCTAGAGAGCATCAGCAAGGGTTGAGCTGATCAGGAAGGATGTAGGCAACCCAGGATCGTCCGAAGAGTTGTGGATAAGAGACGAAGAAATTTGGACTCCATAATCGGAGATTTGATTTTGGATAAGTGTTTAGTTTCAGGATTGAATTGTCAGTTTAGATAACTGGAATTCGGAGTGTTTCACGTATCTCTGAGGGAGTACGTGTAAGAGCTATCTTTGATTGTAGAGTCAGCAGTTCAGAGAGTTTTGGTTGTTGAGTTAGACTTATCTGTAGTCTGATATCCTGTCTTGTTGATCTAGATGAGTGAAAGCTCTATAGCTTAGTAATATTGATTGTTTGGATTCTGTAGAGACGGTATCCCAATATTTATATATGGGGAAACTCGGAAAAATTCTATTTAGAATTCTATCTGGACGGTTAGATTTGTTTGATTGGATGAATTGGTTGTTATGATTGCTAGCATATGATTGATATCTGCCTGTGTTTTAAAATTAAATCTTTAATTAAATTATTAAATTACCTTTGTTTTAAATTTCGGGGACGAAATTCTTTTAAGGGGGGAAGAATGTGATATCCCGGAAATTTTGACAATAACAATTTAATAATTTATGTCAAAATTTAATTGATTTGACCATATTGTTAATAATAAATTTGAAATAAATTTAATAACCTTCTTTAAAATAAATATTTAAACTGATAATCTATTTTAAAGGCTGATAAATTATTTAATATTTGTAATGTATACATATCTGTATATATTATAAATAGATAATCTTTGTTTTAAATTTAATATATATATATATAGGCCTGTTTTCTTATTCTGATATTTTTGATAAATAAAAATTGGATTCAATTTGATATTAAGCTACTAAATAAATAACCATATAATTTTAATACCCAAACTAAAAACTTAATTATTTAAAATTGATTTTAGTTTAAGTTTAAATTTAAATAAAAGATTTGTTTGTTTTTAATGTAGCTAATAAAACAAGTAATGTATTGAATAAGAAGACAAATTCATTTATTATTTTAATTTAATCATGAGTTATATTTAACAATATTAATAATGTAATATTCTTACAAATGGATTTTAATATAGATAGAAATTACTATTTCAAAATTTATTTGAATACATTAACATGAGAAGTAATGATTTGTAAATTAGAAATATCATCTTTCAAAACATGTTTAAAATAAAACAAATCTTAAAAAAAAAAAATATTAAACACAAACATAAATAAAATGTATGGTATTAGAATGTGTAAAAATACATAAATATCTATGATATTAGCATAAGTATGAAAATAACTTAATAATCATCAAATTAAGTAATTGATAGTTAAAGTTTAAAAATAGAAGAAAATAAAATAAGCATAAAACTTAATATATAAGTTAAAATTCATAACTAATAATCAAAACAACTTCATATTTTGTACCTAAAGTATAAAGCAGGTCAAACAAAATATGTATATAAACTGTAAGTAAAATGTTGTAATATGTGAACTAAATAGGCCAAGAGCAAAGCAAGATTTGCAGGCAAGTAAAACTGATATACATATACAAGGTAAAATAAATCATACCAGACAAAGTTGTAATAAAATTTGTTAAGTACATGAAGTAAAACACAAACCTGACACTGTAATATTTTTGCCTGCAAAATAACATACAAGGCAAGGACAAGATATAATAAAGATGTTAAGTTCAGAAAGTAAAACAGGAACCAGGCAAGGAAAGGGGAACATAAGCAAGCAAAGGAAGATGAGCATAGTACATTTGCATTAGATATTGTATCATCTCAGCATACAAACTTAAGTCAATTCGAATTGTGCAGCCTCCAAAATAAATAAATATCTTGCCTGATAAAACAAAATAAAGAAGAGCTTGCACCAGTAAAAGCCTGCACCTTCTTGTACAAGCTTGATTGGCTTATATTTATGTGCAATGCCTTTGTTCATTTTCTTTCAAAACATAGCAAACCTGAACATAAGTAAGTTTTTTCTTTTTTTTACAACTTAAACATCATTTTTCTTCAACCTGGAAATTGTTACTGCATACATCTATAACTAAACAAAAGCAAGAAGATTAGAGGGAGAGCAAAACTGTTTACAGTGTTTAAAAAGTTCAAACTGTTTTCAAGACCAAGCTATGCTCTGTTCATCCTCTCTAAAGCAGGTGAGTAACATCACATTTATAAACATGTAAGTATATTTATACTGCTATATGTTCTCTCTGAAGCATTAGTTATTTGTGAGTATATTTTACAAATACATCTCTGTGTTAAGGTGTGATATATGATAATCATCTCTGTGTAACTTTCTCTGTTGTTGTCAGGTTTAAGTTCACATAAGAAAATTTCTTTTGTACTTAATTCAAGCTTGAACAAGTCATAAATTTTGAACATATAATGTTGTTATAACATAGACTTGAGTCTAAAATTTGGTTTAAGAAAAACAGTTTGTATTAGTCTGGAAAATATAGAACAACAGTGAAAACTTTAAATGAGTTTAAATTCGATTTTCGTGAATCATGAATTCAGGCATATGAATCAATAACTAATACAAAAACTTGATTTTTAAAACCAGAATCACTATTTTTAATTAAGGGTTAAGGGTATGGTTCTGTGTTGAATAAAATGTGTGAATCGATGATTTCTGGGTGATCTATTTGGATATGGGAATCGGGATTCATCCTGGAGGTGGGGGATTGACTGGAGATGGGTGGAAAAATGGTTGATGGTGATGATATTCACCAGAGAAGTTGCGGCAGTAGAACCATTTCTTGAACCCTAATTTCTACTGTGTTCAGTGAATCGAACACTGCAACCTGTGGTGGTGATTGAGTGCTTCAACTTTTTGGGGAATGATAGTGGGGTCGAAGTCGAAGTCGTAGCCGGAGCTACTGAATTTTAGGTGGTCGGGATTCCTCAGGCAAGGCAGTGACAGGTCCAGTAGGTGATGTTCTGTGCGTTTCCAGGTTTGGGTTTGTGTTCATTTTCGATTTCGAGGCTTGAGCAAATGTTTGGGTGATCGTTGTGGGTTGCTGTGTGGTCAGGTGATGCGTTGGAGTGATTGTCGATGATCGGAGAGAGCTCCGGTGAGGGTACACGTGCACGTGCACTGTGGTGCCTGGAAGGTGTTGTGAAGCAAGGGGTACTCGGGGTTTTAGGAATTTGACTTGGGATTTCTACGCGCAAACTCGAAGCGTGCTCGTGGTTGTCTCGGAGTAGTGGGAAGGGAAACTGGAAAGTTGTAACAGGGTATTAAAACCTGTAAAGTTTAAATTCTTTAAACTGGGTTTTAAAATGAAATATAAATGTTTGACATAGGTATTTAAACAAAAGAAAAGTTTGGATTTCAAAAGAAGTTTGAATCTCATTTTAAAATAAAATAAAGTTTAAAATTTTAAATTATTTGAAATCGCTTTAAAAAGGATTTCACTCGAGTGATTCGAGTGAAATAAATGAATCTCAGTTTGGATTTGTTGCTCGAGTTTCACTCGAGTGATTCGAGTGTCGGACTCGAAGAAATGCGGTGTTTTGCTCGTAAAAATAATTGTTTAACTCGGGTATTTTTTAGCTAGGGGTTTTAAACGTGTAAGTTTATTTCAGTTTTTAAAACCGGGCTTTTAAATAAAAAAATGTGTAGTTAAAACAAAGTTTAAACCAAGATAAGATTGGATTCAAAACTTAGTTTGAATCTCAGTCTTTAAACAAATAAAGATTTTTTTTAATTTAATTTAAAATTTGTTTTAAACTAATTTGAATGATAAAGTAAATTTTTAAATTAGATTTGAATTTAATATGAAACCGTGTGTAAATTCCTTTAATCTACTAATTTAAGATAACTATTATTTTAGTTGTAAAATAAAAGAAGTTTGGAATTGTTAATATAAATTTGATTTCATTTTAAATCTAAATTTAAAATGAATTTTAAAGTAAATTTAAATTAAATCTATTAAATACCTTATTAATGATAAATGGATCATTAAATGGGAAAGGTTTAAAACTTAAGAATCGTAATTATCAAATTAACTAAATGAATAATGAGTGACTAGAATTAATTAACTCCGAAATCAAGAGTTAATTTTATTTTAATAAGATGAAAGCTAAAGGTAAGTTAATTGGTAATTAAGGAATCGTTGGATTAATTTTAAATTTATGATTAGTAATCAATTAATGAATTAATAGAGGAAAAATTAATAAGTTATTAAGACTAACTTAAAATGTAAGTTAATTACTTTAGAAAAGTAATTAAAGGATTATAATTAGTTATTGAAGGTCATTAACTAAAATTATGCAATAATAAATTAATGGGCTTATTTTAATAATTAATTAAATTATTTATTTAAGATAAGCAATTGTGAATTGTTAAGTATAATTACTTAACGGAAGTAATTAAGGAATTAATTACTCATTGTAATTAATTCGATTTAATATGAATTGTTTAAGTTAATTAATTAAGTTTAATTAATTTAAATAATCATTTGATGATGTAATAAGTATAATTACTTAGGGAAGTAATTAATGATAATTACTGGATGTAATTACCCAGGAATGATTTAATAGTGAAAGTAATTGGAAGATAATTACTTGGTATAATTAATCAAGGGGTTAATTGGAGATAATAAATTATGGAGTAATTTATTTATTTGATAAAGTAATTAAGGGTAGTTAATTACTGAATGGGGTTAATCAAGGGTGATTAACAATTTGGTTTAATTGAAGATTAATTACTTAATGTAATTAATTTAAATAGAAAATATAATTAGAAATCATAAATTATTATAATTTATGATGTAAATTAGAATAAATTATTTGGAAATAATTAATAAATGAATTGATTTACTAATGCAATTAATTGAGAAATAATGTAATTAATGTTAGTAAATTCAAGGTAAATTCCTGTGTTTAGTTAAGGGTAATAAATTTGTGAAAATAATTAAAGAATAATTACTTAAATATAATTAAAAGTAAATTAATCAAGGATGATTAATTAAATTGAATAATTGAGTGATGATAAATTAATTGATTGGTAATCGATTATTAGTGATATAAGCAATAGAATGGTTAAGTAATTAATTTAATTCACTTTAAATTAATTAGAGATGTAGGTGATTAATTTAATTCATTTTAAATTAATTATAGCTGATGTGATTGCTTATATATATTGATTGATGATATTGTTTACCCTGAATGGTTTGAGATCTCAATATGAGATTAATGATGCTATGTATGCTTTGTTTTAAATATGATGATAATATGAATTATCTGATATGATGATAATATGCATTATCTGTTTGAAGTGATAATATTGGTTATCTGTTTATGTTGATGTTGACTATCTATTATGATATTGTGATTTATCTATCTGTGTGTATGTTGAATTATTTTGAATTTAACTGGTAAGGCTAAATAGACAACTTGGCCCTAAAAGACACGTTTTGGATTTCGATGAGACCGGGATCGGGTTTTCCGCATTTGGAAGTCCGAAAACCACATCGATTCCAAATTAACGTTAGGTCGTGAATCTGAAGTGAAGATGAAGATTTAGAATGCAAGGGTTATCGTCGTTAACTCTGAGGGTGATTCCAAAATGAGTGTAACGAGATAATGCCTTCGGTTTCGTTCGAACCCGGAACGAACTTGTATGGATTGAACGCTTTCACCACATCGTCAGGTGGACGATGAGCATTCTAAGAAATATGTTCTATAAAGGTAATCGCAGCCTCAAGCCTCATCAACCGGGAATGGCTAAAACTGGGGAGGTGCAGCAAGGTTAGGTGGGTCATGCCCAAGCAGGACAAGATTTTCCCCTGTCTAGATGTCCCTTTTTATTCGGCTGTGTGGACAGTTGTGAGCTCCAACTGTCGGGGTTGTCTTGTTCGGGACTGTTCAGTAAGGAATGGTTCCGGCCTTGTGTTGCAGGGGATGAAGGGAGTAATCCTCGGTACGGTGATCTAGGCCCCGTACTGTGACGGGCGGTACCCCAGTAGCCCTGCCATTGTATGGAATCCACAATCCAATAAGTCCCAACGGTTTTGATTGTATTACCCACTTCGGTGGCTAGTAGCTGGAATTTAATGAATGTAACAATTTCGGCTATTTTCTATTTACTTGAAAACCCTAGACCTATTATAATATCACAGAATTTCCTATCAAATGTTTTGGTTAGCGTAAGGTAAAAACTTACCATATTTATTCGTGGGAAGTCTTACGTGATACCTTTTGTTTTCAAATGTTTTTCAAAGTTAAACAACTTTAACCTGTTACTCATACCAGACCCATGTCTGACCCGGAGTTTATTTTTGTTTTTTTCATAAACTCTCGGGTACCCAAATTTTTACGGGTAGCCAAGGATTCAGGTTAGGTTTGACGAGTTCTGGAGGAGCAATGTAGCGGGAGGCTTCAGCGTTGTAGATACACATATAGTTCCGCTGTGGTGGTATCTCTGAGTTGTTTATCTGCATTGTATATTGACTTGTATAACTAGACAGGTGTTTATAATTGTCTAGTATGTGTTGTATGATCTGTAACTCTGATATATGAAAATTATGTAATAGTTATGTGATCTATTATATTTTATTCCATTCCGCTGTGAGATTCTGTTGTTGTTGTTGTTCTTTCTTCTCTATCTTTTCTATTTTCTCATCCCTTTCTTTCTTCATGATGATACGTCTTTCTGGGCATAGAAGGACGGGTCGTCACATTTGTGATTCGATGAGCTTTTGGATAAGGAAGTCTTTGGCATCAGTGGTAGCTCGGTGGTGTTGAGTGTGCTGTCAGGAAGGTTTCTTGGCTTAGCAGTATCCTAGAGGGAGTCCGAAAGCAGTAGAGTGGTCTGTTTCTTCGATGGTTCAGGAGTCTTTGTGATTCTTTTGTCAGCAGGCAGGGCAGATGGTGAGGCTTGCCCACTTCTTCTAGAAGCTCAGTAGGGTATGATGTTTGTGGTTGAGGGTTGACCATTAGTTTTTTCTTTTGGTTAGGAAGGCTTAAGCTGTTCTGATTTGTGAAGAGAAAACAGTTTTCTTTGGAATATGAACTGGGTTGAATCGCAAAAAGTGACTTGCGATGGTTCGAAAGTTCTCTTAGTAATCTTTGTTTTGGATTGAGGTATCTTTAAAGGATGTTTGAGCTACTGAAGTGGTTTGAGATTTTTCGGTTGTCTTCGAAGAGGTTAAGATTTGCATCCGCATCAGGAACTAAGTTCTGTATCAACTTGATTCTTAAGGCTTTACCGGTGGTTCAACCTAGTAGGAGGGCTCTTTGAGTGAGAGGTCTGGTTAAGCAGTCAGGATTGATCAGATCTAGTTTTCTGGCTGGATTTTTACTGTGGTGTTTGTGACCGAATCGGATGGGTCACAAGGATTTTTGGAATTTGATGGACAATGTTTCCAAGATAACGATCGAGTCTGTGCTTTTATTCATCAACAGTACTCTCATCTTCCTCGGATCAGAGTTGTGCACCGGAAGCAAGGGGCGGCTATTCTAGAATAGAAGCAACCTTGGATTCCTCGAAAGTTTGTGTTTGTCTTGGATTTGAGGTTTTCTTTAGGAAGTTCATTAGGGATCTGAAGGCTTGGTTATCTAGTGCGTCTGTTCTGTTTTCCCGAATAGGAGTGGTATGTTTGAAGTCTTCTGATGCTTGTATAGTACAGTTTGTGTGATAGATTTTGATGGACCTTGGGATAACTATCTTGTTGAGTAGGATCTAGAGATCATCTATTTCTTGATCCAGATTTGATCAGTGAGGCATCTTTGAAGTTTGGATTGATCTAGAAAGTTGAAGGTTGCCCAGGATCGGCAGAAGAGTTTTGTGGATAAGAGACAAAGGAATTCAGAATTCGAAATCAGAGATTTAATTTTGGATAAGTTTCTCTGATAGTAAGAGCAATCAGATTGGGTAAGTCTGGAAGCTTGCTCAGAAATGTATTGGATCTTTCTGTATTCACTTAAGGTTAAGTGTTTAATCTATAGGATTGAATTACAAGTTCGGATGACTGGAATTCGTTATGTATTTCACGTATCTCTCAGGGAGTACGTGTATGATCTATCACTGGTTTTAGAACCAGCAGATCAAGTGAGATTTGAAAGTTGAACAGGACTTGTCTGTGGTGCAGTATCCTGTGTTCAGGTTGTAGATCGAGATAAAGGAGCTCTGGATCTGAGTGGTGTAGCCAGTTTAGATTCAGGAAAACGAGCATCCCTGTGTTTGTACTAGGGAAACTCTAATAAGTTCTATCTGGAATTTTGTCTGGATAGTTAGAATTGTTTGTTTGAATTGGTTGCTATGCTTGATAGCATATGCTTGCTATTTTAAAATTAAAATCTGTAGGGATTATTAAATTATCTGTGCTTTTAAATTTTGGGGACGAAATTCTTTTAAGGGGGAGGAATGTGATGTCCCAGAACTTTAGACAATATTTATTTAATAATTTCCATTAATAATTATTTTAAAATATGTAATATTGATTTTATAATGTAATTATCTTTTCAAAAACTAGTAATTGTTTAATTTGATAAATGTTATCTTTTCAAAATTTATAATACTAATAACAATTTAATTTCGGAATTTTATTCTTTTCAAGTTTATACATTTAATTGTTAGAATCTATCTTTCTAAGATAATTAAAAATATATTCATTTTATAATGTATATGTGTGTCCTACATTGTGAAAAGGAAGTTTGTTTTCAATTTAAATTTAATAAAAATATTTTCAAATTTATAATATATATATATATATGTATGTATGTATGTATATTTGAGAATTGGAAGACTTGATTGGATTTAATATAGAAACTTTTCAAAAGCTTATTTTAAAATCTATCTTATATTTTCAAAAAGTAATTAAAATGAATATTTATTTTGTTTAAAAATATAATAGCTTTAAATAGTATATTATAATAAAATTTTAATTTGTTTCTTTTTAAAAAAATGGGTTCATGAAATAAAATTTAGTTCCTATATTAAAGAACAATATTTTAGTCTGAAACTTTGAAATAAGCTTTAATTCAATATTCTTTTCTTTTTAAATTTTCTTTCTTGAAAATTTAGCCTTTGAAAAATATATTTTTAAATATACAAATAAACATTAATGAACTTACTTAATAAGGATAATTTATATATGTAAACATTAAAAGCTAAAATGGAATAAACATTTAAAACATGTTAATATAAATAAGTAATAATTTAAAAGAATTTTTAAATATTTATAAAATTAGATAATAATTTTATAAGAAAATGGAATGTAACATGTGTAAAACATTTAAACCCTACATAAACACTTGGAATCATTTTAACAACTTAAGTTTACAAGTGGCATTGATTTGTTTATTTTTGAAACATTTGTAAATCGATAAGAGAATTTGGCAAATCATTTTGGTTAAAAACATTTTCTTCTTCTCTTCTAAAAACAAAGCTGAAATCAGATTTTAAAGAAAGTTTCAAAGCCAAATACGCATCTGTTCAAAAAACTTGCAGAAGTTTTCAAACCTGTAATCAAAGTGATCTTCTCAAATGCAAATGAAGTTCAACAAAAAATTCAACAACAAACTCAACTCAGTAGATTCAACTTACAAAACAGCAATTTCAACTTCATTAATCAAAAAAGCAAGCAAATGAAATTCAACTCAACATTCAAAGTACAGATCAACTATAGTAATCAATACTGCAAATCCTGTTCTTTTCTCTTCAATGTTTGGTGAGTAAACATTTTTTAAAACAAATATTTCGGTGTTGATTGATCTGTGTGATGATGTTATAATCATGTTTCTTGCTTAGATTTTCATCTGGAATATGGTTTGTGTTGTACAAATTTGTATGCATGCCTGTATATATTTGTTTTTATGTTCTCTGTAATTGTCTACTGCAAGATCAACTACAAAAATATTTCCTATCTCCCTGGAAAATCAAAATTAGACTTTGATCATAGAAGAGAAATAGTTAATATCAACAAGTTCTTGTTTTTGAAAATAAATTTAAGTGATTTTACTTGATAAAATACTATAAGTTTAAAAGTTACAGTAAAAATCAGAAAAAGGATAAAAATCAAATATGTTAATTTGTATATCTGATTATATAATCTGGACCGTGAACACAAATCGTGAATTTTGGAATAAATTTTGTAGTTTTTAATGGTGTATTGGCCGAGATATTGAATGTTGTTCGATTTTTGGGTTTTGGCCATTTGCCGATGATCAGCAATGACTGGCAGTTCGAGCTTTGGCACGGAGGAGGCTTGTGGATGGTAGATTGAAGGAAAAATATTGTTGGATTTTTCTATTGGATGCGACGATCGAATTTGGTCGGAATAGGTTTCTTGTTCCTGTTTGTCGTCGAGTTTCAGAATGGATTCACGATGTCGTGACGTGATCGGAGGCGACCGCGAGGCATGCCAATTCGATTTTCGTTTTTAAGTGGTTGAGGGAGTCGTCGAGTTCGACGTCGACTTGCTGAAGGTCTGAACGATGATCGGAGGGAGGCTTGGTTGCCATGTACGTGCACGGTGGCCATTGCGTGCATCTTTTTTTGGTTTCGCTTGGGAAGAAACATTTGACCCGAAGTATTTTGGGTTTTTCTTCGTGTCCAACTCGAAGATGTGATGGTGAAGCTTTGTTGTTTTGCTGTTGTGAGTTTACTCGAGTGCTGACTCGAGTATGTCTCGAGAATTTTTGGTTTTGGGCTTATAATTTTTTTTTTTTGCAGTTTTGACAAGTCCAGATTTTAAAACTAAGATGATTTTATAATTTTTAAAGGCAAAGCTTTAACAAATTTCAAAATATATAAAAGTTTTGTGTTTAGAAAATAATGTTTTAAATAAATTTAAGCGTGTAAGGTATGAATTTTAAAGTTTTAAAACTTTTTTTCAAAATAGTTTTGATTTATATAAATGAGGGAATTAGGGAAAAGAACAAACTTTGAGAAAATATTTGGCTGATGGACAAGAAGTTTTATTTTTAAGCTGAATGACAAATGATGGTTATAAATAGCATTATATTCAACTTTTACACTATACAAATGCTAGTTGTATATAGCATTATATTCAGTTTTATACTATACAAAATGCTAGTTATAACTATCATTTTCCTTCGGCCTAAAAAACAAACTTGTTGTCCTTCAGCCTAATTTTTTTTTAAATTTGTCCTTATGCCTATTTTCTTGTATATAAATATTACATTAGATTAAATTTGTAATTAGTTATAAATGTTTTCAGCTTAAATAAAATTGTTGAAATATAATTATGATTTAAGTAAAATGTATTTAACTTCAATCAAATAATAATGATTTTAATATATCATATTCAAGTTTCAAAATTTAATTTAATTTAAATAGAAGTTAGGAGTTAATGTAATATATGATTTATCTTAATTTGATCATGTTTTATTAGCTAAAGTAATTAAAGTATATTTACTTAATTAACTAAAATGATTAATATGGGTAATTAGATTAAGATAAATTAATTTGTGTAAATAATTAAGTGTAATTAATTACTTAATTAATATTTGATTAATCAAGGTTAATCAATTAAGAAATAATTAAGTAATAAGTAATTAAGAGGTTATTTACTTAAAGTTAAGACGTAATTAATTGGTAATTACTTAATGAAGTAATTAAAGTAATTAGTTATTCAGTGTAATTAATTAAGTTAATATGGTTAATTTTAATTAATTAATTAAGTTTAATTAAAGATAATTACTTGATGATAGGATTAAGTATAATTACTTCATGTAATTAATGAAGTGTATTTACTTAGTGAAGTAATTAATAAATAATTACTGGATGTAATTAATTAAAGGGAAATTACTTAATGGATAGTAATTAAAGGATAATTACTTAGTGGAAGTAATTAAGTGATAATTGCTCACTGTAATTAAAGGATTAATTAATGTAATTAATCAAGGAGTTGATCTAATTGATGTGAGTAATTAAGGGAAGTTAATTTCTGATTGTGATTAATCAGGGTTGATTAATAAATTTAAGTAAGTTAAAGATTAATTATTAAATGTAATTAGAAGAATAATTAATTTATGAAAGTAATTAGAGGATCGTTAATTAATGTAATTAATGATCATAATCAAAGGTTTAATTGTTTAATAAATGTGATTAATTAAAAGATAATTAATCAATGAAGTGATTAAGATATAATTAATTAATGTAATTAATTAAGGGACAATGTAATTAATTATAATTAATTGAAGTAATTAAGGTTAATTAATGTAAATGATTATAGTATAATTAATTTGTGTAATTAATTTTAAGGCTAATTACTTGAAGTAATTAAGTAATAATTAATCAAGGTTGATTAATTAAGTGTATAATTAAAGGATAATTAATATGTCGTTAAAGATTAATTAATTTGTTTATATGGTGATTAAAGAATGATTAATTAATTTAATGGTATGAATTAATTAATTAATGATTGTTTAAGAAGGATTATATGATTAATTCTTAAGTAATTAATTTAAGTTAAGTTGATTAAATTAATTATAATATTGATTAATGATTCCTGTTTGTGGATGATTGAGTGAGTGGAATGTCTGAATTGAGTGATGCTTATAGTTTGAATAATCTGTGATGTGCTATGATATGTTATTGATTATAGCTGTCATAAATGTATGATATTTATCTGTGATTGATGCTGTGTGAATTCAATGTTTAAATTGAATTAGTTTGTTCAAACTAAAATCACTTGGACATTAATATGGCGTTTTCGATTTCGGTGAGACCGGGATCGGGTTTCCAAATTTGGTATTGCGAAAATCACATCGATCCAAATTAAACGTTAGGTAGTGAATCTAAAGTGAAGAGTGAAGACTCAAGGTGTAAGGACTATTCGTCGTTGAAACTTTGAGGGTGATTCCAATACGAGTTTGACAGGTAGTACTTTTAGATTCGAGATGAAGATTCAGAGTGCAAGGGCTATTGTCGTTAACTCTGAGGGTGATTCCAAAATGAGTGTAGCAAGATAGTGCCTTCAGTTTCATTCGAACCCGGAACAAACTTGTAAGGATTGATTGCTTTTAGAACAACATCAGGTGGACGATGAGCATTCTAAGATAGATGTGTTGTATAAAGGTAATCATAGCCTCAAGCCTCATCAACCGGGAATGGCTAAAATAGGGGAGGTGCGGCAAGGCTAAGTGGGTAGCACCAAAGTTGGACGAGATTTACCCCTGTCAGGAAGTCCCTTTTTATTCGGCTGTGTGGGCAGTTGGCGACGGCCATCTACGGGATTGTCTTGTTCGGGACTGTCCAGTAAGAGATGGTTCCGACCTTGTGTTGCAGGGGATTTAGGGTGGATCCTCAGTATGTTGATCTAGGTCACGTACTATGACGGACGATACCCCCAGCTATTGATGGAAACCCATTCCTCCTACGAGCCCTTATGGTTTTGATTGTATAACCCACTTTGTGGCTAGTAACTGGATTTTAATGAATGTAACAATTTTGGCTATTTCATATTTACTTGAAAACCCTAGACCTTATTATAATATCACTGGATTTCCTATCAATTGTTTTGGTTAGCGTAAGGTAAAAACTTACCCATGTTTATTTGTGGGGAGTCTTACGTGATAACTTTTGTTCCCAAAGGTTTTCAAAGTTAAGCAATTTTAACCCGTTTACTCATACAAGACGCATGTCTGACCCAGAGTTTATTTTCTTTTTTATTAAACTTACTCAAATTTTTACGAGTAGTCAAGCGATTCAGGTTAGCTTTGACGAATTCTAGAGGAGATATGGAGCAGGAGGCTTCAGTGCGTAGATATGTTATGGTTCTGATGTGCTAGTGTTATATCTGTTTCTCTGTGATGTACTTGAGTTGTAATAACTAGACAAGTGTTTATAACTGTCTAGTTTGTGTTGTATTAGGTGTAAATCTTACGTATATGATATTATGTAATATCTTATATATAAAATATAATTTATTCGTTCCGTTGTGAGATTCTGATGTTGTTTGTTTCTTTCTTTTCTATTTTCTATCCCTTTCTTTCTTCTTAATGATGCGTCTTTCTATGAAATGAAAGGTGGATCGTTATACATATTCTAGATTGTAAATAAACATTTATATTTAATAAAAGAAAAGTTATTATAACCAAATTGCTTTTGGTGCGTATGAGAAACCTTTTGTCCATGTGCTCTTGTTCATTTGTTTTGACAGTTGCATTCTAGTTTCGATACCTTGTTGGTTTGTGTATTGCATGCGTGGGCCTAGTTGAAGGTGCATCGGGGTGTGATATCTGTATCCATTGCCTTAAAAACATATTTTTCCTTTTTTATGATAAGAAGCAGATACACTACTGTTATTGATAACTCATCATGCAACATACTGCGAGAGGAAGTACATTCATTTAAGCTTTACTATTTGTACATCAACTTGCAAAATAAAGCAGATTGATCTATAATTCCCTTTAAGCACATCATTCCAATAGCATTATAGCAACGGTAAATTACTTAGTAGGCAGACAGTAACTAGAGAATGAAAAAAATTGCTTTACTATTTGTTCTATTGTTTATGATGAAATTTATTGCAATAATGTTTTTATGTTATGGCTTCATTTTTCATCAAAATATATATATAAATGCTGATGGAATACATTCCACACAAATGGAATTATTACTATAAATAAAGATGTATAACTGTAATTATGTCATATTGGTACGACTTATTCACCTTAATTTTCTAAATATTTCCTAATCGTTCTGATCTTTTATATTTTCATAATCACGGAATTGTTGCCAACTCCTTGGAATTGAAAGATGATGGAAGAAAAGTCCCATTCAGAAATGTTATGAAAATTAGGCCCTTATTTTTAGTTTTCGGTTAATTTATGCTACTTTTGCCCCTAATTTCAATGCCGAGTTGACTTTTTGAAAGGGGACGGTTTGGTAAAAAAATAACAAAACAGGGACCTAATTTACGTGGGTTTATGAATAGGGACTTTTCATGCATGTGCTTTGAAAATAGGGACCTTTGGTCCAAAACTCACTACCATCTAAACCTCCACACTGGTATAGATAGTGCTATAGGTTTACTTGAATTAAAATTAGGTAATCTGTTGAAATGAAAATGAATACCATGGGCATAGAATTCTGACCCGAAGAGTCTTTGCTGGATGAGTTATACCCAAATACTTTTTCAAGCATGCCATTCACCTGCATTTTATCCTTTAGATGTCTTTCTAAATAAAGTATATGCATTGCAGCAGTGGTTAATATCATAATAGGATGAGCCAGAGAAAAATAACACGCTTCTCTGTTATTGATAGTGTTAACATGGATAAAACAATATCATTCTTTTTCTTTACCAGTCTTAATACATGCCTCTCTGTTATCATACTTTAAAATAAGCAAGTATAAAACAAAAGAAAATGACAAGAATCCCAAGTGATTAAATGAAACTCTCCTCCCTTCTTCCTACTGTCTCTAGGCAACCATTACATGAATAAGACAAAGCATCTTCCATTTCACGTAACAAATCCTTATATACAAACTGTTCTATTCATATTAGCACGCTAAGTACATTTTTTTTTATTACAAAAAAGGTACTCAGCAAATCATTGTGGTGGATCATTTGAGATCAACACAAACGATGAACACAATAGAAACCTCGATCTCGGTCGAGCTGCTTTGTCAAGGCAGCAACATGAATTAGATGAGACTCAACAGAGTTGGCTTCTGGCACCTCAAGATAGAGGCAAAAAGAAGGTTAAATACGTTAATTTGGGACGCATTGTTATTAAGAGAAAGGTTGTTTGGTGGGTATTTTGGGCAATTTTTGTTGCTTTTGTTGTTATTGGGATTCCAGTCAATGTTGTTAAGACGCTGCCCAAGAAAGTTAGGGGACCTGAGTACTCCATGGTGCTGCATAAGGCGCTTATGTTTTCCAATGCTCAACGATGTAAAATTTTCATTCATATGTATTTATTATGGTATTTAGACTTAGATATATTTGATTCATTAGAAGACAGAGGAGTAATGCAACAAAACATTAGATGCATTAACCATTTCGACTTATTTGATTTATAGTGGGTAAATTACCAAAAAATGGAGTGAAATGGAGAGAAAATTCAAGTTTGAAAGATGAATCAACTATAGCAGAAATCAAAGGCGGTCTTGTTGGAGGATATTATAATGCAGGAGGCAACATAAAATTTCATTTTCCATGAGGTTGCCTAGATCCATGAGGTTAATTGATTATTTCATCCAGGAAATTATTGTCAAGGACAAAATTTTACAGCTTTTTAGTCTCAAGTACAGACCTTCAATATTTTATCCTAAAGGACAACTTTCTGTAGGTATCAGTTTTTAGTTATTGATAGCAGTTTTTAGGTATCAGTTTGTAGTTATCGGTAGCAGTTTTTAGGTATCAGTTTTTAGCTCGGTATCAATTTTGCTGTCCTTATGAATAATTTTGAAAAATGTTTGTCCTTGTGAATAAATTTTAGAAGAATGTTTGTCCTTGTGGTAAAAATATTGAGGTCGTGTCCTTGAGACAAAAAATATAGAAATTTTTGTCCTTTAAATTAATTCCCCCTATTTCATCTTAATAAAAATATCTTATCACTTATACCACTTGTTTTGATTGTCTTTAGATGTGTTCAATAATATATACTTACAGACTGTGATGGTCGAGAAGAGATACCCTGTTCTACTTGTAATGCTGGTCAAGAACCCGGATTTTATAAGCCAAATCAAATGACGCAACGTCTCTTATATCATGGAAGGGGATTGGTAGCTCATAGAGATGGTTTAGACCCAATGTGAGGAACTAATTTATAGCACCATTATATTTTCTGCATATAGATACTTTTTTGTTATATTATTTGATTTCAGCTGACGATCGGATTAGTCCATCGGGTTAAAACAGAATATGAGCAAGTGTGTGCGTGTACTAAAGTTTATTATTCATTTTCAAAAAAAATAGAAAAAAAGGAAGTTTACAGCTAAATCAAATCACAAAAATATCTAATAGTCATGATAATATAAATAAGTACGTTAAGAGGGGTAATGTTAATGATTCATTCCAACCTTGTTTTGTATAGGGTTGGTAGCTATGAAGGGCATATGACAAGTTTTTAAAAAACTAGAAATTTACATTATTTATACTAATTTGGTTTCTTGCAGATGCAACATGTGCAATGGCATGGGCAAATTGCAATGTGTAATGTGTGCCTCATGTGGGTTGATAAGTTGCAACGCATGTGATGGGAAAGGTTCTGTGCTCACAAGAAATGTTGCTCTTGTCAGATGGTAAGCAATATATTTTGTTCAATACATATTATACCAATGGATGCAATTTTAATGCGGGAAAATAGAATGAATCTGTAGTTCTATCTCCTAGTAAGATATTCCCTGACTTTTATACTTTGCTGAACAAATGACAAGTTTCAGCGTTCTTTAGATTTTGCTAGGTTTCACATAGAATGTTACAAGTTAGTGCCTAGGTGGCTAATCTAGTGAGAACTAGTCAACAAATCATATACATTTGTGTTTATGGTAAATATCAAAAGTTTAGTAGTTAATTATTTGGCAACTTGTATTAATTAAATTGAAAAAGGAAGTTGAAAACTTTAATCACTTTCTTAGGTTCATGGACAATACCTTTTTTCAATCTTATTGGGTGATGATGATATTCTTCTTTCCAGACAATGTAAACATCGAGCGATGCATATGTTTGTTGTTCAACTAATTAAGATAATTTATAAGATTGAGTTAATATAAATAAATTTATAAATAAGTTCATTTCGGACTAAAAGAACACTACCTGACCTACGCATTCTCATTAGAATATTCATACTAACCCAGCTATTCACAAAAAAGACCCTCTTTATTACCTATGGTTGGATGCCTGGGGAACAAGAAAATTCTCACTCATTGCCAGCCTAATTTTAAATGTATCAAAAACGGAAGAAATTTTTTTGTCTATTCGATCCAAAAAAAGTGGAGAATGTGCATTTGTTTGAAATATTTTCAAGATAATTGTCATACATTTTTTAGCACGCATAGATCCTTTGATTATGCCATGACGAAAATCCGATTGTTGTGAGTAACGTATCAAAACCACCTCATCTTCTTCATCATTGATATTACTATTAGTACTCCGGTCGTTATCAGTATAAATTATTATGTGTTTCCCTTTTCTTGACCGAATTTCAGGATCTTCCATCGATTCTTCTTCACCTTCTTCTTCCAAATCATCTGTTAATTTGTATGACCATCTAGAGACTTTTTACTAATTTCTTCCATTCCAATAGATTTTTTCTAATTTTTATTATATCATTTGGATCAGTTGTAATTATATCGAATAAAAATTTCAAAGATTTTATTTGACTTTCTGAATCTATTCCTTGCGCACGTTCAAAATAAATTTTTTCCGTTGAGGTTAAGGAATTCTCAATAGGATTCGATAAATATTTCTCATCAGAATAAAACTATTCTTTTTATGTTCAAATGTTTGAGAATTTTTAACAAGTGATTCTGGCCAGGTGATGAATAAGTGATTCTGTTGCTAGTAGAGAATCAGTCTTATAATCAATAGAGGGTAGAGAAGGGATATAATAATTGATAATAGCCGGTATCTAACAGTTGTTATTCCCCTTAGCCGGGTGTCGAATCAAAATTAAGATGATCATGAGTAAGTATCTAATCTAAGTTAAGATGACTGCTCCGTGCAACAATTCACATAATTAAGAGTACCGGTCTAATAGCTGGTAGAGGATCGACCCGGTAGAGAATCATAGGTCATCTAATCAATAAATATGGAATCGGGATATTAACAAATACCATGGTATCAAATCAAAATACCAGTCTATACTAATAAGGCTATAAATAATCATCGATTTAGGTATCGAGGAGCGAAGTCATTTGGAAAGAGCTCTCTAAACCTCCACAATCTTAAGAAGGGCAAGCTTAAGAGGGAGGGGCGGGAATGAAGAAGCGAGCCAGATTAGTCTTACTAAAGCTAGTTAGGCGAATGATCCAGTATATTAGACCGGTTGGCGAGCGAGTGTGCTGGTTTGAGAGCTTAATAATTGGATAGTGATGAATCTGGACTTAGTTAGCTATTAATAGAATCTAGAACCGTCTTAAACATTCTTTTGAATTGGTGGCAATTAATATATTGGATGTTAGAGCTACGCTACCTCACTAGAGCTCGGACGAACGTACACCTCATGAAGAGGTCGCCAATGTTTATACTGTGGACCTCGCTTGCGAGGTCGCCTCGAATTAGGGATCAATCCATACGCGGCTTGCCTTTGACTATGCATTGTCGGTCCTTCCTCGAATATTATCTTAAATAATCTCTAATATCATGTGATGGTAGATCATCGTCTCCTGGGTTTCGATCAGGAGCTGCTCCTGTCTTTGCCCTCCCTCCGCCAATTAATAAACTGGTCTCCCGCAAGGGAGTAGCTCACTAGTGGTCGCCTCATCCCGATTGTCCCCTGCGTAGAGATCGCCTCCCGGTTGTCGCCCTAGTATATTAATTGGCAAAGTGAGGGGCGACTAAGAATAGATATAATAGACAGACATTCCATTGATTCATGGAATGGCTCGCCGATGGACTTGTCTCCAATGGGAGCCCCAGATATTCATTCGGAAAGTCCAGTATATTAATTGGGTGGCTTATCAACTAAATGTGACCGAGCTTTATAAAAATATAACTAATTTTTATAAAAAATAACCAAAGTTTTAAAAATTAACCAAAAGTTATATAATTTAACTGCGCTTTATAAAATTTACATAAATTTATACAAATTAATTAAGTTTAATTAGAATTTAGCTATGTAAATAAGTTTTTAAAAATTAAATAAGTTTATTATAAATGTTATTCAAGTTTTATAAAAATTTATCCAAGTTTTATTAAAATTATTTAAATTTAAGAAAAGTTCAACTAAGAATGTTTAATATACTTTAAATATGAAACAATTTCATAACCATTTGTTGATTGTTAAACTTGTCTACATGTAATTAGCTTTTTAAGAGCAAAGACTAGCTGTAGCACAGAATTATAGGTAATCAAGTAATGAACATGTCTTTAATTGTTATATATACTATAAAAAATTTTACTACTTGTTGTGTAAACTTGTTTACGAATGATTATGGAATTTATGATAATTTATTCGGTTTTTCGAAAAACTATTATCGAAATGGTTATGGATAATATATTTGATTATGTGATTATCGTGTTTTTTTTAATTGTTTGAATATGATGATTATGTGATTGATTGTTTGAATACTTTTTGGTTGTAATAAGACTATTATGTGAGCAATGACTGAAAATAATACAAGCCATTAACATGAAATAGTATCCTGTATAGTATGCTACAAAATGGTTAATAACTTTTAGTAGCGTTTTAAAAATGCTAATAAATGTAAATAGATGCGATGCGACTTTTGAAGCGTTGAAAAAATGGAACCAAAAATTTTAGTAGTGTTTTAGTAAACACTACGATACAAAATGTTACAAAAAGTCTAAAAAAATTGTAGCGATTCTAAAACCCTATAATAGGTCAAGTTTTTATAGTGTTTTCTACAACGCCATAAAAAGTTTCAAAGTTTCAGTTGCATGTTGTATCGCAGCATTTATCGAAACGCTACTAAAAGTTTTGGTAGTATTTTTCAACGCTACAAAAGGCCTTTTCTGGTATAGTGCGTTTTCCTGTGTTTATATGTATTAATGTATCTAATGTCCTCGTATTTGGTTGTCAAGGATTAATAACTATGGATGACTGCAACATCTGTGGCTGTTGGTTTTGAGCCTCCAAGTAGGAGGATGTTACAAGTTGGTATCAGAGCATAAGTTTATGAAATTTAAAAAGAAATTTAAACGTAAAGGATTTTTCAAACATAATCCAATGAATTTCATAATAATACTGGGGTTTGGATTAACGCTATAGTAACGTACTTGTATTTGCTATATATAGTTATATATATATATATATATATATATATATATAAGTATGTATCCCCCGTTCTCTTAGGCCGTTCTTCTATATCTTACTAAGGATCGTATGTTGATTTACGAGAAATGAGATATGGAAGCAGGAAACGGAAGAGGAAATCTCGATGGAGGAAGCACTACAACTAATGGGAATGCTTGACCGTCTACCAGGAGAAACCCGGGTCAACCGACTAATGCTAGTAACCAAAATATTAAAGCCAATGTAGGTGGTGGAAATCCACCAATAGATATGGAGGTGATGTATCAGTTCTTAGCTGGTTTGATGCAAGTTGGAGCTGCTGCTCGAGTTGCTAGAAATGGAGGAGAGCTAATCCTGTGGTTCTAGTTGGGATTATTGCTTTGCTGAGTAGAGATTACACCAATTTGGGTAGGAAGCCATTCTAAGTAATGGAGAGTGCCATAAAAGTTTAGAATTGGCTATTGCATTGTAAGCATATATTTACTGATTTGGGTCTGAATGATGGACAAAAGAGGTGGTTGGCCTCTAGACAGTTGCATGGGTCAGCACTACATTGGTGGAATAGTGTCACTGCCAGAGTGCCGGAAGAGCAGTTAACTTGGAATGATACTAAGAAGAAATTTGAGCAGAAGTTTGTATCAGAGTTTGCTAAGTCTGAGCTGATGAGGAAGTTTATGGATTTAGTTTAGGGAGAGATGTTAGTGGTCGAGTATGCTACTAAGTTTGAAGAGCTGGCTAGAAATGGATATGCTATTATAGATACTGACATCAAAAGGAATGAGAAGTTCATTTAGAGACTGAGGCCCAAGCTTGTTGGGATGACCATATCGCATGTCCGTGATACTTGTAATATTGTGGTGGAGATGGCCATTTTCCATGAGGAGTTGCTTACTGATTTAGCTAAAAGAAGTCAGTGCAAACCTAGGGTTCTCAAGGGAAGAAGAGTATGTTCTTTTAAAAGAAGGGAGCCTAAAGGGGAAACATAACTAAGAAGTCAAAGGCTGAGGTAGTTTGCTATAAGTGTGACAAGAAGGGTCACTTTGTTAATGAATGTCGGTCAGTAAATGGGAAGAAAGCTGCAATTAAGAAGAATGTGAAATGCTTCAACTGTGATCAAGTTAGGCATTATAAGAATTAGTGTCCAGAGCCAGTTAGCGAGGAAAAAAGAAAGGTTTTTGATATAGGATGGCTATGTTTCATGCAGTAGATAAGGGAAAGATTGATGGAAGGTACGCTTTTTTATTTAGAGTATTTCAGTTAGAGTAACTTTTGATACCGGTGCATCACATTCATTTATACCTTAGTGTTTGGTTAATAGATTACGTCTAGAACCCACCTACATTGTTAATTCCCTAAGCATTGCGAAACCAATAGGAGGGTATGCAACTCTTAGGATAAGATGTGACCAGTTAGAACTTGACTTGTTAGGTCATATGTTTGCATGCAGTTTGTACGTTATTGATTTCGTAGATTTCGAGATCATTTTGGGTATGGATTGGTTGAGTAGGTATGAGGCTGTATTTTTTACGAGGATAGAGAAATATCACCGAGACACTCTGATAGTCATAACGGAGTAATATTCTCAGCAGAGAATACTGACTGGAGTTTGAGTGCTATGCTTAATGCTACGGAGGTAGGAAATGAGTTAAGTCAGGTTCAAGTAGCAAGAGAATCTGGAGATGTTTTTGAGCCAGTCACTGGACTATACCCGAAAAGAGCTGTGGAGTTTAGAATAGATCTTATGCCAGGAGCTGAACCGATAAGTAGACCACCTAATAAGATGTCACTAACTAAGATGAAGGAATTGAAGGTGCAGCTAATGGATCTAGAAGGAATGAATTTTATTAGACCAAGTAGTTCACCTTGCGGAGTGTCCATGGTGTTCGTGAAGAAATCAGATGGGTCGTTAAGGATGTGTATTGACTACCGTAAGTTAAATTAAAGGACAAATAAGAATAAGTATCTTTTGCTAAGAATAGATGATCTGTTTGAGCAGTTTAGTGGAGCCAGAGTGTTTTTCTTGTTGGATTTGGCGACATGTATCCATCAGTTAAGAATGGTGGAGGATAGTATTCATTTGATAGCATTTCAAACTAGATATGGTTCGTATGAGTGGTTGGTGATGCCATTTGGATTGACGAATGTACCTACTTTCTTCGTAGATTTGATGAGCCAAGTTTTCCAGAGTACTTGGATAGGTTTGTACTAGTATTTATAGATGACATTCTAGTATACTCTACCAAGTGTCATTTCTAAAAGAAAGAGGAAAAGTTTCTTGGTTATATGGTTTCAGAGAAAGAATTGTCAATCAATCCAGATAAGATCGAAGCTGTGAATAATTGGAAGTGACCAGAGATGGTGGCTGAGATCGAGAGTTTTCTTGGACTTGCTGGCTACCACCGAAGATTCATTAAGGATTTCTCGTGGATAGCAGCACCCTTAACTAAGCTAACCAGGAAGGAGGTGAGATTCTTTTTGGTCAGACAAATGTGAGGAGACATTCTTTAAGTTAAAGCATTTGTTGACCAATGCACAAGTATTAGTAGTTTTGGACGGAAACCATGGACTGGTGGTGTATACTGATGCATGTGGAACTAGATTACGAGCGGTGTTGATGTAGAGTGGTATAGTCATTGCCTACGCATTTAGGAGGCTTAGACCGCATGAAGTTAGATATCCTACTCATGATTGGGAGTTGGCAGCCGTAATCTTCACATTGAAGATTTGGAGACATGATCTCTTAGGGGAGAGATTTGAGTTTTATATCGATCAGAAGTTTTTAAGGTATTTATTCTCTAAAAAAGAGTTGAATATGAGACAACAAAGGTGGTTGAGGTTTTTGGCTGCTTATGATTTTAGTATGAGGTATACACCAGGGAAGGGTAATAAGGTGGCAGATGTCCTTAGCAGGAAACATCGGAATGTAGTGTTAGCTATGTTGGCGAAATGGAAAGATTTAGAAGCTTTAGTTAGTTGTGATGTGCAGCTTAGATCGACTGCTAGTTCTAGTTGAAGTACCGCCAGGTTGTCTTGTCTAGAAGTTCGACCAGTATTGATTGAGAAGATTGCTTCTATGAAGGAGGATCCAGTATTAGCAGAGAGGATCAAAAGATTTGAGGTTGGAACTGAGATCGATGATTTAAAGGATTTTATCCTTGACCCAAGAGGGTGGCTAAGAGTGTTTGTGTTCCAAGTGTGGAAGAATTAAGGAAAGAAGTTCTTGGAGAACGTCATCAATCCAAGTTTTCAATTAAACATGGAGGAACCAAAGTGTAT
The DNA here is from genome assembly GCA_030765085.1 of Allium cepa. Lineage (NCBI taxonomy): Eukaryota > Viridiplantae > Streptophyta > Magnoliopsida > Asparagales > Amaryllidaceae > Allium > Allium cepa. Next base: position 662,375,278 of record CM060945.1, read on the forward strand.
CAGGATATGAAGGGGAGCTTCTATTTGGAATGCATGAAGAGGGATGTTGGCTTGTGGGTTAACAGTGTGCAAACTATCAATAATTGAAAGATGAACATCAGAAACCAAGTGGGTTACTACAGCCTTTAGAGATTCTAGTTTGGAAATGGGATTCAATATCATGGATTTTATAGATGGGTTTCCAAGGTCAAATAGAGGTAATAAAAGTATATGGGTTATAATGAACAGATCGACTAAGAGTACCCATTTTAATCCAGTTAAGTCAACCAGAACGATACCTGTTTTAGCTAAGTTATTCCCGAAGAACATAGTCTGACTACATGAAGTTCCTATTAGTATAGTCAGTCACAAAGATGCATTGTTCACTAGAGAATTCTAGAAGAGTCTACAGGAAGTAATAGGTATCAAGCTTCATATGACTATTGCATATTACCCTTAGACAGATGGGCAGAGAGAGTCAATAAGGTACTCAAAGATTTTTTGAGGGCTTGTGTATTGGATTTTGGTGGATCTTGGAAAGATCACCTACATTTGGTTGAATTTTCCTACAATAATATTTATCAGACTAGTAGAGGAATGACGTCGTTTGAAGCCTTGTATGGGAGACCATGCAAATCACCCGCATGTTGGTTAGAGACTAGAGACAGATTAGTCTTAGGTCCAAATTTGGTTAGATAGGTATCAAAGAAGACTAAATTAATCCGGGGAACGATGAAGGAGGCTCAGTCCAAATAGAAGAGTTACGTAGATAAGAGGCGTAAGGACCTAGAATTCTCAGCGGGAAATAAGGTTTTCATTAAGGTATCACCTATGAAGGGTGTGATACGATTTGGAAAGTCGGGAAAGTTAGCCTTCAGATATGTAGGCCCATTCCATATTACAGAGAGGATTGGAAAGCTCGCATACAGAATAGAGATGCCGAGCAGTTTGGCAAGTGTCCACAATGTATTTCTTGTATCTCATCTTCACAATTATGTGCATGATCCAAAGACTACTATTCCTCTGATAGGGTTGGATGTTTAGTGGCAGAGCCTAATTTGACTTCTGTTAGATAATCACTTTGAGTTGTAGCTAGAGATGAGAAAATATTAAGGAACAAGACATTCAGGTTGGTGAAAGTTTGGTGGAGGGGCAATGAGAAGGACTGTACTTAGAAGACAGAGGACTGGATTAGAGATACTTTTCCTGTTTAAGGGTATGTATTTATCAGATTTATGTAGACAGGTGCTAGGCAGTTAGACTAGTATGGTTGTTAGGAGTTGCTATAGGTGATTTCTATGTTTAGTATTTTATCATTATAAAATTTCGAGGATGAAATTCTTTAAGGGGGGCCTGTAACATCCCTAAATTTTTATAGCATTATTCATAAGATTTAATTAGATAAATTAAATAGAATAATGATGATAAGGAGATTGAGATTTGATTAAATTATACTTATAGGGTTGTGCTTATTAATAAAGTAAATGGGTTTTGAATTGGTTAAAAGGTTAATTAAACTACACACGGGCATATTAGTAAATTAGCCAACTAATTATACACAACTATAACTTCTCTTTTTATCCATTCACATTCATTTTACTTCTCAAATCAAAATAAACACAAAAACCCTAATAGAGCCGGCCATGAACAAAGGAGAAGAGGAATTTTAAACAAAAGCTAATGATCAAAACCAGGGAGGACTAATCAACAACAAATCTCAAATTCCTTATCAAGTTTAAGTTGAATAATAATCTTCTACCATCTTTATTTTTGTTCTATGATTATATGGTTTTGAATTTATGACTTAAATTCGTTTTTGTGATGAAATGGATGATAATATGCTTGAATTATATTATAATGATTTTTCTAATTCATAAGCATATGAATTTGTATGATTTTAGTATGAAACCGAGAATACATGATTTCAGATTACCGTGGAAAAAAAATTTGTTAACCAAAACATGATTTTGGAGGTGATTTTTAATTATAAGAATTTTCCAAGCTATGGAAATTCAATTATGAATCTGCATTAGAAAATATGATGTAATTGGGTTTAAAATTTATTTTGAGAATTTTAGGAAGAAATTGAGTCTAAAATTTTAATATGATTGATTACATGATGAAATTGAATTTCTGTGATTTATGGAGATTTTTCCCAATTGATTTATCTAGGGAAATAAATAATTTTAGAGTAAGGGCTTTTTAGCAAATGTTAGTTTTAGTTATTTGGGAAGGTTTTAATGTTTAAAATCCTTTGATATTGGATCTGAATAAATGTGGCAGTTTTAGATGTAAAGAAATTGAAAAGATTTTTGATAGCCAATCGGTTTTTTTTACAAATAAGCAAGTTGTTAAAGAGAAATTACTAAAAGTTGCTATAATTCAGCCTTAAATAAGAAAAGGGTGTTTCGCTTTTGTTAGTAATTACCTTCCGACTCCATTGACTCTGCCTTGTCTCAATACAAACTACTGTAATTGAAACCAATACATATGATATCACTTAAGTGGTATGTAGTGTATTGGAAGGAAGGTGGAAGCCGTGGTGTCGAAAGGGGTAGCTTCTAATGGGGTCGAAACCCTGTTTTTTTTCAAAAGTTAAAGTCTTTCCTAGTTTTACTTAAAGCTTTTCACATGGTCAAAAGCTATGCTTTTGGAAAGGTTTTATAATTGGATTTCGAAGAAGGATGCCATTTGTGTTAAAGTATTTGCTTTCGAAGGAGTACCTTTTTCCTTTAAATATTTGCTTTCGAAGGAGTAGATTTCGTCCCAGTAGAAACCAAGCACTAATTCCCCTTTCGACTGCATTGAATCCATCAATGTTGTCGAAGGGGTCACTTCTATTTTACTTAAGCCTTTTCCCCTAATGATTTTATAGGGGTTGAGGGTTTCGAAGGTGACTGAGCCGAAAGGGAGTTTCGGCTCCATCCTTCAAAGTTTTGACTCTTGCTTTCGACTAAGATGATTCCGACACCATCAATTTTTCCATAAACTAATTTTTGTTGGTTTTGAAAGAGATATTTTATACATTACCAGTTTGACCCAAATGACGTTCTTTAAGAGTAAACCCAATACTTTCGAAATGGATACTTTCATTTGTTTCAAAGCTCTATATTTTAAATAGACGATTTGATACCATCGAAAGGTATAAAAGGTTTCGAAAGAGAACGTTGATTAAGGGCTTCGAAAGATATATATATATATATATGTATATATAATGTTTTGAAAAGAGGTTTTTTCCTTTGAAGGAGGCTATCCAGAAGTTTCGAAAGAGAAGTTTTTATGGTTTCGAAACATAAACCCAATCTCAATTTAAAAGTAATAACCATGGCATAAATAAAGATTTTGAAATGTTATTCATATTTTTATTAACCCATAACTGTATTTGGGAAATAGGGCAGAATAACCAGTTAGGTTGGTGAATATAACTTAACAGATGTTAAAATTTTAATTAAAGATATTAGTAGGGGCCAATAGGTTTACAGTATGCCCATGAAAACTGTATGATATTGGTAGAGGCCAATAGGTTCATAGTCAGCCCATGAAAACAATGAATTGATACTGGAAGAGGCCAGTAGGATTGTAATTAGCCCATGAAAACTGTATGATATTTCTATTCAATTTTTTTCCATATTCTTATGTTTCTGTGTATCAATGTATCTAATGTCGCCATATTTGATCGCCGAGGATTAATAACGATGGATGACTACACCATCTATAGCCGTTAGTTTTGGACCTCCAAGTAGGGAGATGTTACAAGGAATATGAAATACCATGTAGAAATTTATATTTCCCAATACCTTTAAAATCCCAAATCCAAAATTATCCTCGATTCAAAATATTTACAAACCCAAATGTACCACTTCAAAATCACTATTTTAAATCCTCATATACATTCAAACACTTCTTTTCAAGCTATTGATCCGTTAAAAATATTATTTATTACTTTAAGAAATCCACTTCTTATTAAATCCCTATAACTGATTATTTTGGTTCAATAAAATAAAATAAATTGCAATTATTTCAAAATATCTTTTTATGAACTTTCCTACCTTTAATTCAATTTATTCATAACTTCGAAAATATAGATTTCAAACTTCATTTCATAAACAACATCTAAATATTTCATAATCATCATTAAATGAAAATATAATTCTTCAAAATTCCCTTATTTTATCAAAAACTCAAACTCATCATTTCCTAAAATAATTTTCATTCACAAAATCCTCAAAATTATTTCACTCATAAATATTTTTCCAAAATCATTCAACTTTCAAATTTTCCATTAAACCAATAATCTCAATATTAAATAAAACATCAATCAAAAATTCACTATTTATTTTAAATAATTTATTTGATTCAAAGATATATCTTTCAATTTATTATCTCTTTTCTAAACAATTTCAAATATCATTTAACAATCTGCAATCTTCAAATTACAACTCAAACATAAACAATCGTCCAACTATAATCGTCACAACAACAAATAATCATAGTTCACAACACCATTCCATCCAATTCAAGCAAACTCAAATATCAATCATCAATAAACATCCAATTCCATATATTAATCAATAATCCATCCAATCAAACAAATCAAACAATTATATAGGGGATTGAAAACCCTCCATTTCTATGCTAACTATATTAATCGAAATTAATTAATGAATAATAAATAGTGAAAATGGAACTTTTATAAATGTTATAATTTGACCATGGCACTTATACCACTGTGTTCGTGGAGATTTTCTGACCAAATTTCATATATATATTTTTTCGATCGTAGTTCAAACAGAAAAGTTATTAACGTTTGAAGTTTTAACATTGGAACTAATAATATATATAAATTTGGCAAAAAATCAAATAAGAATAATTGGATGTTACTAAGTATTAATATTGAATTAAAATCTAAGAGGATTTAGAAAATGGGTAAGAATTGACGAGAATCAATTAATAGAGAAAAACTAATCAAAGAAATCAACTAACGAAGGAAATTAGTTAACATAAGAAAAGAAACGAACCAAATTTCACGAAATTAGACCATATAGGTCGATCGCAACCAAGCTAGGCCGATGGTGACTGGTTGACCATGAGTGTTAGGTGGTCGACCCGCCTTGTTTTGGGGGCGACAGTAATTGCAAGCCTTAATGACCAAGATTTAAAATAGTTGCATCCGACGGTTAGCACTAATTTGAATCTCAATAAATTTGAACCTAGGGATCCACTTCAAACTTGTTGTTTTTCTAATGAGGGCTGAAGCGTTGTCACTTTCTCTTCACCTCCAAAAAAAAATTCTAAATACACAAAAAATAGAAAAGATTGCATGTATACACTTTGGAGAAGAGTAGAAATGTTAGAGGATAAAAGATAGGTTCAAATCAGATTGCTACATCAAAGGTAAACTTTTAGATCTAGTTTTGTAACAACCCATATTTTGGGTCTTCAAATTTGAATATTTAATTTATTTAAATATTCGAATTTGAATTAAATTACAATGAAATATAAGTTTCAAATTTAGATTTGTTTTGATGACGTATTTGTGATTTAATTTTTAGAATTTTTTCTCATAAATTTAATTTGGAAAATAATTAAATTTTTGTTTGATACTTCTTACGTCAAAAGTCGGCATTTTTAAAATTTAACTGAATAAGATAATCGGTCTATTTTATTATCGTTTCGTGATCGTGTGACATTATTGTGAGCGATCATATTTTACATTGTTGTTGGCAGTTCGTACGTAGTCGGAATATAGATAGCATCGTATCCCGAAATGTTTGATATAAATATCTAGATGTTTTATAAAATCCAATGAAATCTATTCCCTCTCTTTTCACCTCATTCCCACATCAGCCACCCTACACCATCATTTCTGCCGCAGCCTACCACCAGCCTATGACATCTCCATCACTTTCCATCACTTCACCATAAATGCTTAGACCCTCCTCCAACAAGTCATCTCCACCTATAAATACACCATCATCTAGACAGGGAGATACAGATGAAACTACTTCCTTTACTTCTCATTTTTATTTATAGAGCAACAATCAAACTTTTCTTCTCTTCAAAAATAGCCTCACTTCAATCTATTCACTTTTAGCCTCAGCGACCAACACGAAAGTTGTTCATAATCGAATCTAGTTTCCCCTAAAATAGTTTCATCGATTTTCATCGAGTGGTTAGAGAGCTATCTTTAAATTACTGCGAGTGGTCGAGAAAACAAACGTTTTCAATGATCATGGATTGGTGAACGAAGGGTATGGATGGGTTTGTTGCGGCGATTGGTGATTTTTAGAAGTGCTCATATGATTTTTAGTGGCTCAATTTGTCGGGAGGAGGAGTTGATCAAAAAACATTCAAAAAATATTTTCTAGCTAACCGGTGGTCGAGGGATCGATCAGAGGACTCGGGGAGGAGCGCAAGATCTAGGCGGAGGTTATGACCATGGTGGATATTTGATTTGAGCATTGGTTTGTCGTGGAAAGATGAAAATAGGGTTTACGGCCATGGGGCTATGGTGCTTGGTTTGGTCACGCTTGCCGCTAGGATAGACGATTGGACATGGTTGTGATGGGCCAGGAGGTAGCGCATGGAGTGGCGGTCCTTTTGGAAATGTTGGCTAGGCAAATCATGGAGTATAGTGGTGGTGATGGCCTCGCATTCGTTGCCTGAGCATTTCGACTTCTCAGCTTGATAAGTCATTTTCTGATGTGTTGGTCTATAGAGCAAGATGGTTGCATCCGTAGGTGGAGCATGGAAATTGGGACATTCCTGTGGTCGGAGTTTGGGGATGATCGTGAAGAGGAGATGTGCACATGCATGTATCAGTGCACGTTTCGTGGGTTTGGGGGACAACTGGAACTAGAGATCGAGAGGGAGAAGATGAAGCACTATGACGCGGTTCAGGTCGTAAGGCATGGGCTTGGCCTATTTGATTGTGGATGGTGAGAATTTAAATTAGTTTCTATTTTATTTAAATATATATATATATATATATATATATATATATATATATATATATATTTGGTTATAAATTTGCATCAGTTGTTCATATGATACCCGTTTTGCACATGGATATTTACAATGGACTCATATTGATGAGTAGAATGTTATCGAATAACTTATTGATAACTTTGGACGATGTAAATTTATGACATGCTAATATAGACAGAATTTAAATTATGTTATTTAAATAATAACGTCGTTTAGATTTATATGCTTTAATAATAAATGTTTATTTGGCCAAATAAATAACTGTCGAGTTAAATTGGATTAAATTTTTTAATTGGACACCAGTTAGTGGAATAAAATACCATTCCACCAAATAAATTAATTTGGCAACTACTTAGCAGAATAAATCCCCATTCTGCTATATTATTATTTTGGACACTCAATTGTATATCGTAAATGATATGCCACTTTGAATTAGTGATATGTTCACTAATGATGGTTAAGTTATGTAGTTATGGTTTATTAAAATTCATTTCTAATATTTCATAGATTAAATGTCGATATAGCGATTTTCGCTATACCGTCGTTTATGGAATTTCATCCTCAAAACTCTACCGTATGAACTTGAGCTTGTATTTCTGCAAAAAGAATATTGAAAATTTATTAATCATTTTGGTTAATAATAGTTTAAATTAATTAATCTTTTAAATTAATTAACTTGAGATTAATTAACCAATATAATAAACGATGATTAAAAATTGGTTTATCTTTAAATTTTATTTATCATTTTTGCTAATGATGTTTTATACTCAACTAATCATTTTAACTAATGATTATTTGGGTTTAACTGATTCTTTTAATTAAGGATAATGGAGTTTAATTAATTTGTAGAACTTGATTAATTATTTTAATCAATGATGATGGGATTAAACTAATTATTTCAATTATGGAGAATTGATATTAATAATTATTTAATGATATTTAAAAGTAACTAATCATTTTAGATAATGATAATTGAATTTTATTGATCGTTTTAATCAATGATTGTTTTAAATTTAATTAATTTTTTAACTTATGATTTTTGGAATTTAGTTAAATCAATTTAATTGATGATGTTTTATAATTAAATAAATCATTAAATAGATGATGTTTTAATTAACTGGTTTGACTAATGAAGTCTGGATTTAATTAATCCGATAAATTTATGATTATTTTGAACTTAAATAATTGTTTTAATCAATAGAATTTAGAATTACTTATCATTTTAATTAATGATGTTTAAGATTAATTATTCATTTAATTAATGACTATTTTAATTTAATAATTTTTTTAATTAATTGATTTAATAAAGGTGATTAAAGTAAGTTAGCTAATATAATAGAAAATTACTTTAACAAATTGAAGTTAATAGACTGATTTGATAAATATTTTAATGTTAATTTACCAATGTTATAAAAGTGTTTGGAAATAATTATATATTTTATTATAGATAATGAAATGTTTATTTAAAGGGATATTAAGTGGGATTAATTATCTTTTGGGGTAGTTAATATTGTTTTTAAAGTTAAAATGGAACTGGAACTCAATTATTAGGATGTTAAGTTGGATAATCTTCTGGGTGTTCGGTCTGATGTTGGTAGGTAGGCCTCCAGGTCGCGCACTTGGAAAAAAATATTCTCTTAACTTTTAACAATCTGGGACTAATTCTAAAAGTGTTTTACCAATATGGAAATTAAGCCAAAAAGTTTAGTTCGTTTTTAAATAGAAAATGTTTAATTTCTTTATGGAAATGAATTATTTATGTAAAGAGAATCACTTATATGGAAACGGTTTGTTTGTATTATTAACACTAAACATCGATGAAGTAGACTTGTCGCTATTTCGAAAGTTAAGAACAATCGTGTGGCATGACTTTGAGGTAACTCTACTTGACTTGTCCGGTATTATTATTAACCCAGAAATAGTACAAGTTTGAATTCAATGAGTGGTGATAAGTATACAAGAATTAATTTCCATATACAATGGTTTATGTCCTAATAGTTGGTATCTCAGCTATCGGTTACTTCAGACACTTTATTTCGTCACTCTAAGACGTTGTGTTGCTCATTTGAGCTTTGTTATCCTTTGTCGGAAATGACTGAAACCAAAGAGCGAGTGGGGCCAAGCTAAGTGGGGTTGCTCCCATTAGGATGTTTTCACATCCACTCTAGATTGGGTTCGGTATTGTGCAATGAGATGTGAAATACTCGGATACTCAGTAACAGTTGGTGGGCTCCGGCTTGGAGGTTTTCGAGATCCAATAGAGTTCTTAAGTATATTTCTAGAGGTATACTTTCGGTAAGGAGGGAGCACCCTCCTAGTCATTTGTTGGAAAATTTCCTTTCCTTATTTGATTTGTATCCCTGAACTGTTTTAGCTTTAAGGTGCCACGAGTAAAGCCAACTCCTCATCACGGCATTTAAATGTTTATGTAGTCCATTATATCAAGTTTAGACTGTTACTTTATTTATCCCATTCTATCGAGTTTGGACTATTACCTTATTTAGGCCATTCTATCAAATTGGATTGTTTTCGTTGTTTTATCCATTTTGTCTAGTTTGGATTTTACTCGGTTTGTTTCCATTCTTTCAAGTCTGCTTTAATATTATTTATACTCAATAATTTTTTGATTTGTTTCCTGATATTTATTTTTGACCTTTCCTGGATAGATGTTATTCTTGTGAGGTAAAAACCCATCCCGCGTTAGCGGCGTAGTCTCAAAGAATTTTTATATATGTTTTTCCTTATTCGAGTTATCTCGCGCTAGTTTTACCAGAATGACCCGGGCGTGGTTTTCCTATAATGCTTGGGTCAGACAGAGCATATTTCAACGTTTAGATGGATATTTTGTAGCTTCAGGAGAGGAGTTGGAGGCCCAGAGACGTATTCATGTAGATGATTATATATCCGTGCTTACATTGTTGTATATTATTCAGCAGTTGTGAGGACAGGTTCTTGTAACTGTTTATGCTGAATAGGTTAGTTTACCCTAATTGATGTCTATATATACTTATATTACAGATTTTTTGTGTGTAAAGGATTATTGTATATTATAGATTATTCTTTCCCCTATGAGATTCTGTGTTGCTCGGTTCTTCTTGTCTTATTTCTTTTGCCTAACTATCCATCTTTCTGTTCAACTTATGCGTGTCATGTGTAATTTATTGATCGCTTAAACTGTACGGAAAAGTGGGTCGTTACAGTTGGTATCAGAGCTTAGGTTGCGAACACCTAGGCTTTGGTGGGGTTTACTCATTTGAGATAGGGTAAGCGAGACACTAGGATGAGTTTGAGAGGATGTATATATGTATGTGTGTGTATAAGAGCTTGTATTTGTTAGTGATATAAAAATGTTTTATATCGTGTTTTTGATCTGTTGAGTGGCTTAAGAATTCTAGTCGATGCGTTTGGCCAACGTTATCGATTGAGATTTCCTAAACACTCGAACATGACCAATTGACATAGTATTTTAAAAATGGGTAAATGAAATAATTTTACCCGAAATTTTATTTTATATATATAAAAAGTATTTTCCCCAAAAATTTGTTACAGTTATTCTTGGTATTGCTAGGTTATTAGGAATGATAATATTTCATCATTTTCATGTAGGATTTGATTGGTTATGCTCACCCATTTCTGGGCATTGACAATTATCGATTGGTCTATCTAGAATCTTCCTTTTAAAACTTGGGTTGGGTAGATAGGAATTTGGAAATGTTGAAATGAATACCATGTGAATTAAGTTTCACGATTTGGAAATAAGGCGTTCGGTGATGATATTGAGTTAAATTTAATCTCTAAGGGTTGATTATTTAAAAAGATAATTTTGAATATTCTGGAAAGAATATTTTAGAAATATAAAAAATTGATTTGATTAAAGTTTGAATAAATATTGTTTTATCGAAGGGGAAATTTGGAATATTTTGAAATAATATTTGGAAATGTTGAATATAAAGTTAGTTGTTTTAAACAAAGGTTTAATAAAAGAAGTTTATCAAAAAGAAACTTAAATATTGCTTAAGTAAATACTTGAAGAATGATTTCTGTAAGGAAGCTAGAATATTTTTGCGATGAATATTTTAGAAATGATTTCCTTTACAAAGAGATATTTTATAAATTAGATTTACAAATGTGTTTTATAAATAAAAGAAATTTGAGAGTTTAAATCCTAGCATTCTGGGAATTTTTTTTAAGGTTTGCAAGTTAATAATAGTAAGTGAAAATGTTCTTGGGATAAAAACATTTCTGAATAGGGGATTGCTACCGTTAGGATCTCACTATATAACTGTTTTGATAAAATAAATTTTGATTTGATTCCAAAAGTGTGGTTTGATTTACAAAATTAAATGGGTGTATTACTGTTTTTAATGATTTTAGAAGAAAGGAAATAATATTCTATTTTTAAATAGTCTTGGAATATAAATGCTTTTGGAAATGGTAAAATAGCTTACTTAAAACCATTTTCAAGTATGAATACTTTTGGAAGATAAAATTATAAAAAAAATGTGTATTTCTTTAGATTGGTTCGAGTAATGAGTTCAGATTTATTTTGTGATGATTGAAATAATCTTCTAAGTGATAATCAAATGTTTGGTTAGACTAACGGTATTGTGCACTTAGTAAATTATTTCCTTTGTCATTGTACGGTCGGGATGAGTTTGAATCTGAATGAATCCGAAGTAAGTTGGAAACGATAGTTTGTTAAAACCATTTATTTGGAAATATATTAGTATTGTTTCAAAATGTGCTTGAAAGAAAGAAGTAGTTTTAAGTTAACTAGTTCGAGTGGTTCGAAAATAAATAAAATGGGTAAGAGGCACGTTCGGTTGGAAAACGTTTCTCTTGAGTACTATCTATATCATAAGGAATATACGATACACCTTGTAGCACTTAATTCCTTTGTATACTTTTGGGGTTACTCGAGCTATAAATATATACACACACACACACATGTTATGGATTAAAATATATATAATATCATTTCAAAGGTTTTTGAGACAAATATCCAAGTAATTGACCCTCAAAATTCCAAACATAAGGTATCATTTCAAAAGTATTTTGAATAGAAACCGAGTGTTTAAAATTCTTAAATGAATTAAAAATGAAGGTTTGAATTTATAGTTGTGTATACCTTTGTAATGTCGTAGAGTGTTTTATACGTTTTACAAATCCCGCAGAGTTATATAAAATGTTTTCTCATAAATATTTTAATGCGAATATAATTGGTATTGGAATAGCCAATTGAATAGGTACGTAGGATGGATGTAGATCATTTCTTTTTCTATATAGTTTTGATCTGATATTCGAGTATAAGGCTTGAGTTGTTTCACGCCATTCTAAATAAGGATCTATTACTCGATTTCCGATGGCGAGCACTTGATGAGGGTTCTTGATATGGAACTAAGGTTTTCTATCATAGTTACACATATGTAACGATAGCAGATGTTCCCAATCCGGGAACCTGGTCATGGTCCATACTAATAGATCGAGTGAACGATACTGGTTTGGAAGTGGAGTCATGTATTCAAATAATGATCGATTCAGATTCTATGTATATATGATCTATGAACATCATGCGGGCTTATGAATAACATTAAGTGTTCATGTGCTAGAATTTCGGGGATGAAATTCTTTTTCGGGGGGAGAGTGTAACAACCCGTATTTTGGATCTTCAAATTTGAATGTTTAATTTATTTAAATATTTAGATTTGAAATAAATTATAATAAAATATGTATTTCAAATTTAGATTTGATATTTGATGACGTATTTGTAATTTAATGTTTTGAATTTATTCCCATAATTTTAAATATGGAAAATAATTTAATTTTTGTTTGGCTCTTTTTAAGTCAAACGTCGTCATTTTAAAAATTTAACTGAATAAGATAATCGTTTTATTTTATTGCCATTTCGTTATCGTGTCACATTATTGTGAGCAATTATGTTTTATTTTATCATCGACAGTTCATATGAAGTCAGAATATTAGACAGCGTCATACCTCGAAATGTTTGATACAAATATCTAGATATTTTATAAAATCCAAATCAAATCGCTTCCCTGTCTTTTCACCTCATTCCCACATCAGCCACCCTACACCATCATTTCATCCGTGGCCTACCGCCAGCCTATAACATCTCCATCACCTCCCATCACTTCACCATAAATGCTTATACCCTCCTCCACCAAGTCATCTCCACCTATAGATACACCATCATCTAGATAGGGAGATACCGATGAAATTACTTCTTCTTCTTCTCATTTTAATTTAGAGAGCAAAAATCAAACTATTCTTCTCTTCCAAAATCACCACACTTTAACCTATTCACTTTTAGCCTCAACGACCAATATGAAAGTTGTTCATAATCGAATCTACTTTCCTCTAAAAATAGTTTCGTTCATTTTTGTTGAGTGGTTAGAGAGATGTGACGACCTCCCATGACTCCCGCACCAAAACAAGGAAATAATGCGCTGAAAGGCGTGCCAGGCAGCCATGGGTGACCGTCAAGGATAGAATAAACATCGCAGAATCTATCGCATAACTCACAGCGCATGGATAAAATACAATAGAGAAATATATGTATAGTGAAGCTTCATAACAGAATATCATCAAATAAGCATCTTAGAAGTTTGATACAATCATCAGAACAGTCAATACATCAAAACCTCACTACAAAGCACTCAAAGTATATACAGCGGAACACCCAGTACATAATATGAAATAATATGCAAAAGCCTCATGCTCGTCTTCATCATCATCAACGTAGATCTCCAAGAACAACACCTGTCACCTGCTACCTAGTCTGCCCATCCCAACATGGATGAACAGCCCAAGGTAATAAGAGGAGACATAAAACCTTGAGTCAGACAAAGTCTTAGTGAGCAGTAAATCAACTATCAAACATACCAAAAGAGCATAAAGGATAAAAGGAATAGGAACCAAACCATCCCACTCCGCCTCTTTCTACAGTGATAGCCCCCAGACACACACTAAGAAGAAGCAAGCATAATATGGCAGACAATTAAAGTAAAGCAATAATCATTCGAGTCAAGGTCGATGTTTTCCAAATACAAACCCCCAAGGCCTAAACCAAGATCAGATAAGCACCCAGAAAACACCGCTCTTGAGACCGAATGATGGTACAGCCAAACATCCATGACTCTGGCTATCACTGTTATCATTGCCTTGATTTCACCGTTAATTGAATGACCAACTCATTCTTTTATCCATCTGTCAAGGGCTAATGGTAACCCCGGTTCTAGACATAACTCCGCACGTCGTCGCAGCCCGTGCCTAGGAATTTTCGCAACTACCCAGAGTACTAGCACGTCGTCGCAGCCCGTGCTTGGAACGTCGTCGCAGCCCGTTCCAACGTACTCTTGCTTTGAGCATGCTAGAACCTTCAACAACGATGAGATCTCAGCCTCCTAGTCATCCTCCTCGACGACTATTTCCATACTAGCTCAAGCGCCTCTCAATCTAACCATTATCAACCAACTCGCATCGTATCATCGAGTTATCAACATGCTTGGGATGATCCCGTCTGGATTAAACCAAGGCTATCTCACATCATGCTTCGCTTTATCGCATCATAGCAAAGTCTCATCTCAACATCATGGCTTGCCTCATCGCATCATGGCAAAGTCCCATCTCAACATCATCTAATCCATACATATGAGCTTCAACATCCGCTTTATATGCCACAAGCAGCTTTCTCCATTTAAGAGCCTTTCCACTTAGCTTTTGAATCATCTTCGACCATCTTGTCTAGATCTAACTACCAATCAACTAACATACATAGCAATCAATCAAATCAATCATTAGCTTAAGCAACCAAGTAATCAAATATGGTCTAAGTAGGCATTTATAACTACAATGGCAATTTCGTAAATAAATGAGCATAGATATAACATACATGAATCATGGGTTTTTAGCATAGATCCAACAAATATAAATCATGGGTTTTCATCTCTACAACTTGGTAAATGAACTTGCATAAGTAAACATCTTCATAAGTAATGGATCTACACTTGGATCTAAGGAAAAATGCATGAAATAACTATCTACAACACTCCAACAAACCACCAAACCAATATGCTCCTTTGGGTCCGCGTGAGAGATAACCACCACTCACCGAATCACCCAAACACTTCAAAAACAAATCACTTCAGATCTGGACAGCAAGGATTCAAGCTTGATTTGTCGAAATCTCGCTTGAAATGATGAAATCTAGCTTGGTTGGATGAAGATCTTCAACTTTGGCTCTTGGATCTTCGATCTTTGATGGATGTTAGAACAAGATTGGAATGGAGAAAAGAAGATGAAGAAATGCTGTAGTCGAGCTCTCAAAATGGCAGCACTTCGTCGCTTTCAAAACCGGTGCCAAAAAGTGAGCCACAGCCCTCTATTTATAGGCAGATCACACCTTAGGTCGTTGCCGACCTAAGAAATCTCCGACCTAACTAGGTCGTTTACGACCTAAGTTGCTACAGTATGCATGCGACCTAAAAAAAACACTACCGCATTCCTTAACTCGTACCAACGACCTACGACTCATCGAAAGCCGCGACCTAACCAAACCCAGGGTCACACGACCTAACGGCTTAATGGTTTAAGCTCCTACGCGACCTAATGCCTTCACGAGTTACGACCTACGACTCACCACTAAGTCGTTCATACGACTCAGCACTCAACAGCTTAACACCATCACGAGTTAACAACCTTACGACCTAACTGACATGACTAACTTCCTTAGGTCGCTCATCGAATAAGTCGTAAACCCCATAGGTCGGTCAACTACTATAACTCGTTCACGACTCAACTTCCATAGGTCGTAAACACTCTTAAGTCGTTGTCTAGTAAGTCACTTAACCCCTAAAACCGATAACTCGCCTAAGCTACTAACTCGTCCAGTTCCTTAGGTCGTTAACCCTTAACTCGGCAACTTCCTTAAGTCGGTCAAGTACTATAGGTCGGTCAGAAACCCATAACTCGTGCAACCACCCTAAGTCCTAGACCATTTCCTTAGGTCGTATAACCGACCTATCCCCTTAACTCATTCTAACACAATAACTCGTGAAACTTCTATAGGTCGTAATTCCTATAACTCGAAACCCCTTAAGTCATCTACAACTTAAAAATACACGACCTAAGCTAAATCCACCTACACGAGTTAGCTTCCACACGAGTTAACTTTTCATGACTTTAGCTCTGAACAACATGAACAACACTAACAACCTAGTAGCCATTATTTTACGATTAGTCGACACGTAAAATACGGGTCGTTACATTCTCTCCCCCTTAGGAATTTCGCCCCCGAAATTCCAAACAAACAACAGCAATCAAAACTATTCTGCATGCCTACCATCCATAGCAATCAACAAACCATGCATCCATTCTAACCTAGCATGCAGAATTCTAAGACTGGAACAAGCTACAAATTCATGAGATGTCACGACACCCTAGGGCCATACCTCGAAGAGTACAGGATGAGCTGCCTTCATCCTTTCTTCCTCCTCCCATGTACAGTCGTTAACATCATCACTCCATTGTACCTTGAGCAACGTAATCGTCTTCCTCCTAAGCTGTTTCGTGTCGGTTTCAACAACACGAAGCGGCTTACGAGGTCTCGTAACCACTGGATCAACCTCCAAATCTTCACAGCTATCGGCAGAAGCCACTGTATTCGAGTCGTGCACATACTTCCGTAGATATGATACATGAAAAACATTGTGCACACCCGACATCTTTTCCGGTAATTCCAATTTATAGGCGAGCTTTCCAATTCGCTCGATGATCGGGAATGGTCCAACAAATCTCGGAGTCAACTTTCCTTTCTTCCCGAATCGAATAACATTCTTCAGAGGAGATATCTTCACAAAAACCATATCTCCTACGTCGAATTCCAAATCCTTACGACGTTTATCTGCATAACTTTTCTGGCGATCCTGGGCTGCCTTCATTCGTTGCCGAATGATCTCTATGCAATCCGTAGTCTGTCGAATCATCTCTGGCCCAAGTATCAACTTTTCTCCAGTTTCCAACCAACATGTCGGAGAGTTACACGGTCTTCCATACAGTGCCTCATATGGTGCCATACCAATGCTTGACTGGTAACTGTTATTATACGCAAACTCCACCAAATGAAGATGATCCTCCCATGATCCTCCGAAATCCAAAACACATGCTCTGAGGAGATCTTCCAAAACTCGGTTGACTCTCTCAGTCTGACCATCTGTTTGAGGATGGTAAGCTGTACTCAAACACAACTCGGTTCCTAAAACCTCCTGGAAGCTCTTCCAAAATTCACTAGTGAACAATGGGTCTCGATCGCTCACTATAATCTTCGGAATACCATGGAATCGAACTATCCACTTAACATACAACTCAGCCAACTTCGATGCAGTCCTAGTCGATCGAACAGGAATGAATCTTGCACTCTTGGTCAATCGATCTACGATGACCCAAATCCCTTCATTTCCCGCTCTTGTTCTAGGTAGACCATCAATAAAATCCATTGATATTTGCTCCCACTTCCATGTAGGAACTTCTAATGGCTGAAGCAATCCACTTGGCTTCTTCTGTTCAGCTTTTACCAACTGACAGTTCATACATTTGGAAATAAATTTTCCAACATCCTTCTTCATACCTTCCCAAAAATAGGTTCTCTTCATATCCCGATACATCTTATTTCCACCTGGATGAATTGTCAACTTTGAGTGATGACTTTCCTTCAGAACTTCATCTCTCAATCCATCCATGTCGGGAACAACCAATCGTCCTTGCTTCCGAAGCCAACCCGCTCGATCGACTTCAAATCCCTTATCCTTCTCTGGGTCTAATCCAGATTCCAAATTACGGATAATCTTGACAAGCTTATCGTCTCGCTTTTGGCTCTCGCCAATCCTTTCCACAAGAGTAGGTCTTATCGATAAGTTTGCCAACATTTCAGGTTCCAATTCACATCTAGGCCTGAAGTCAAATCCAGCCAAATACTCGAGACTCTTCCATTCCGAAAACATGGCTCCCAATCCGACATGTCTTCGACTTAACGCATCAGCCACTGCGTTACCTTTTCCTGGAGTATAAGCTATACCAAAATCATACGATGCCAAGAACTCTAGCCACCGTTGCTGTCGAAGATTCAAATCCTTTTGAGAGAACAGATACTTCAACGACTTATGATCTGTAAACAACTCGAATCTAACTCCCAATAGATAATGTCTCCACATCTTCAAAGCAAATACGATCGCCGCTAACTCCAAATCATGAGTCGGATAATTCCTTTCATGCGGATTCAGTTGTCGACTTGCATATGCAACAACTTTATTCTTCTGCATTAGTACTGCTCCAAGTCCAGTACCACATGCATCGGTGTAAACCACCATCTCATCATTCCCACTTGGAATAGTCAAAACAGGAGTACTCGTCAGTCGCTCTTTCAGGATTCCAAAAGCTTGCTCACACTTAGCATCCCAACAGAACACTTGGTTCTTCTTCGTCAATCCTGTTAATGGTGCAGCTATCTTGGAAAAGTGTTTGATAAACCGCCGATAATATCCTGCTAATCCAAGAAAACTTCTCACATCAGATGTATTCTTAGGTCTAATCCAATCCTGGATCGCTGCCACCTTAGCGGGATCAACCGCTATTCCATTTCCAGAGATAACGTGGCCTAAGAATCTCACTTCACTCTTCCAGAAGTGACACTTCGAAAACTTAGCCTTCAGCTGATGTTTCCGTAAGATTTCCAAAACAATACGCAAGTGCGTCTCGTGCTCTTCTTCAGTTCTGGAATAAATCAGAATATCATCCACGAACACAAGTACGAACTTGTTCAACTGATCTCTGAATACTCTATTCATAAGATCCACAAAATATGCTGGTGCGTTAGTCAATCCAAACGGCATTACCAGCTACTCATAAAAACCGGATGGTGTCCTAAAAGCAGTCTTCGGCACACTATCCTTTGCCACTCTCAACTGGTGAAATCCCGTTGCCAAATCCATCTGAGAAAACACTTTAGCATCGTGAAGCTGATCAAACAAGTCATCTATTCTCGGCAATGGGTACTTGTTCTTCTTAGTCACCTTATTCAGCTCACGATAATCGACACACAACCTCAACGATCCATCCGCTTTGGTTGCGAACACAACTGGTGCACCCCATTCGGACACACTACGCCGAATGAATCCTTTCCGTAAAATGTCATCAACTTGCACCTTCAACTCTTGCTGTTCCCTAGGCGCCATCCGCCTAAGAGGCATCACAACAGGTCTGGCTCCCTCAACTAGATCGATACGAAACTCGATCTCTCTATGCGGCGGTAACCCTTTGACTTCCTCAAAGACATCCTCAAATCCATTTGTGATTGGCACCGATGACAGTCCATCCCGTGGAACAACCAGCGAATACATAAAGCTCATGAAGACACCTTCTTCATGCTTACATCGTATCACAACCTTTTGCCCCTCCACATTCTCGACTGTCACCTCCAATCTCTCACAATCAACCTTTGCCGCATACTTCCTAAGCCAGTCCATACCCAAAATAATTCCGAACCCCACAAAGTTCAGAACAAAACAATCACAAACAAAAGAGCAATCATGACTCGATACAACTAGACCACGGAATATCATACAAAAACATGATGAACCCCCAAGTGGATTAGTAACAACTAATGGCCTATCAACAATATCCGGTTCCAAACCCAACCGGTGTACTAACTCATTACAAACAAAGGAATGCGACGCCCCAGTATCAAACAACACCCTAACTGGAACACCACAAATGAAAAGAGCACCATGAACCACCACACTCTTCCCTTTCTCTTCAGCAGTAAGAGCTTTTGAAAACGACGGCACAGCTCCCAAAGCATAAGCTTGCACAATCTGCCTGTCCTTCCTCGGTTCTGGACAATCTTTCCTAAAATGCCCTGGCTTGTCACAGTTGTGGCATTTCGCCGGCGCCTTTGGATTCCTACAATCCTTGGAGAGATGGCCCTTCTGCTGGCAATTATAGCAAGTCATTTCGCCCCTCGGCTTCTTCTGGCCATCCTTACCCTTCTGTTGTTGTTGCTTCCTCTTCTTGTTTCCACCCTTCTGTGGCTTAAACCCTTCCTTGGTTACAGCAACAACAGAACTCTCCCTAGGAAACAAACTCTCATGCCTGAGAGCTTTCTCCACAAGCTTCTCAAACGGGTCGTCCAGATGATCCACCAACTGTCTTCCAAGATAAGCATCCAAACCGGTCACAAACTTCTCATTCTTCTGATAGGGAGAATCAATATATGACCTGGCATACTTGGACAAAACTTCAAACTCAGAAACATACTCAAGAACGGGTCTTCCACCTTGCTTGAGCTCCACAAACATTTTAAACAAGATAGATTTCTGAGCCGTAGAGATGAACTTAGCTTCAAATCTAACTTGGAATTGCTCCCAAGTAATCTCCTCCTCCGGAATATCAATGGTGATAGAATTCCACCAATCCGAAGCTCTCCCTTGAAGTTGCCTTGATGCAAGCTTCCTCTTAGTTGCATCCTCAACTCCCAAGTCACCAAAGATCCTTCTACAAGCATCAATCCATCTTTGCACTTCAATGGTTGATTCCGTTCCCAAGAAAACCTTTCCTCCAAGAGAAGTATAGTCCTTGCAAAGCTTAGCAAAATCCACTAGTCTTGGAGCTTGAACTTGAACTCCAACATCTACTGATGGCCCGAGGCTGGTATCCTTCTCATGATCGAAGTCATCATGGCCTCAAACATAGGAGCATAATCAACAGCTTCCCTAGCAGCACGGCCTTCCTCAGCAGCTGGTCTCCCCTTTCGACTCATCCTTAATATCTACAAAAAGGAATGACTTAGAACACCTTGAGAAACAACCGCATAAGGAGTTCAAATCCTTCTAAACTACTATATTATATATAGTAATCATTCATCAAAATACAATTACGTCTCTCATACGTAGTTACGTCAGCGAGCGTGCGAGCGTTGGCTAAAATCGATTAACCAAAGCTCTGATACCAAATGTGACGACCGCCCATGACTCCCGCACCAAAACAAGGAAATAATGCGCTGAAAGGCGTGCCAAGCAGCCATGGGTGACCGTCAAGGATAGAATAAACATCGCAGAATCTATCGCATAACTCACAGCGCATGGATAAAATACAATAGAGAAATATATGTATAGTGAAGCTTCATAACAGAATATCATCAAATAAGCATCTTAGCAGTTTGATACAATCATCAAAACAGTCAATACATCAAAACCTCACTACAAAGCACTCAAAGTATATACAGCGGAACACCCAGTACATAATATGAAATAATATGCAAAAGCCTCCTGCTCGTCTTCGTCATCATCAACGTAGATCTCCAAGAACAGCACCTGTCACCTGCTACCTAGTCTGCCCATCCCAACATGGATGAACAACCCAAGGTAATAAGAGGAGACATAAAACCTTGAGTCAGACAAAGTCTTAGTGAGCAGTAAATCAACTATCAAACATACCAAAAGAGCATAAAGGATAAAAGGAATAGGAACCAAACCATCCCACTCCGCCTCTTTCTACAGTGATAGCCCCCAGACACACACTAAGGAGAAGCAAGCATAACATGGCAGACAATTAAAGTAAAGCAATAATCATTCGAGTCAAGGTCGATGTTTTCCAAATACAAACCCCCAAGGCCTAAACCAAGATCAGATAAGCACCCAGAAAACACCGCTCTTGAGACCGAATGATGGTACAGCCAAACATCCATGACTCTGGCTATCACTGTTATCATTGCCTTGATTTCACCGTTAATTGAATGACCAACTCATTCTTTTATCCATCTGTCAAGGGCTAATGGTAACCCCAGTTCTAGACATAACTCCGCACATCGTCGCAGCCCGTGCCTAGGAATTTTCGCAACTACCCAGAGTACTAGCACGTCGTCGCAGCCCGTGCTTGGAACGTCGTCGCAGCCCGTTCCAACGTACTCTTGCTTTGAGCATGCTAGAACCTTCAACAACGATGAGATCTCAGCCTCCTAGTCATCCTCCTCGACGACTATTTCCATACTAGCTCAAGCGCCTCTCAAGCTAACCATTATCAACCAACTCGCATCGCATCATCGAGTTATCAACATGCTTGGGATGATCCCGTCTGGATTAAACCAAGGCTATCTCACATCATGCTTCGCTTTATCGCATCATAGCAAAGTCTCATCTCAACATCATGGCTTGCCTCATCGCATCATGGCAAAGTGCCATCTCAACATCATCTAATCCATACATATGAGCTTCAACATCCGCTTCATATGCCACAAGCAGCTTTCTCCATTCAAGAGCCTTTCCACTCAGCTTTTGAATCATCTTCGACCATCTTGTCTAGATCTAACTACCAATCAACTAACATACATAGCAATCAATCAAATCAATCATTAGCTTAAGCAATCAAGTAATCAAATATGGTCTAAGTAGGCATTTATAACTACAATGGCAATTTCGTAAATAAATGAGCATAGATATAACATACATGAATCATGGGTTTTTAGCATAGATCCAACAAATATAAATCATGGGTTTTCATCTCTACAACTTGGTAAATGAACTTGCATAAGTAAACATCTTCATAAGTAATGGATCTACACTTGGATCTAAGGAAAAATGCATGAAATAACTATCTACAACACTCCAACAAACCACCAAACCAATATACTCCTTTGGGTCCGCGTGAGAGATAACCACCACTCACCGAATCACCCAAACACTTCAAAAACAAATCACTTCAGATCTGGACAACAAGGATTCAAGCTTGATTTGTCGAAATCTCGCTTGAAATGATGAAATCTAGCTTGGTTGGATGAAGATCTTCAACTTTGGCTCTTGGATCTTCGATCTTTGATGGATGTTAGAACTAGATTGGAATGGAGAAAAGAAGATGAAGAAATGCTGTAGTCGAGCTCTCAAAATGGCAGCACTTCGTCGCTTTCAAAACCGGTGCCAAAAAGTGAGCCAAAGCCCTCTATTTATAAGCAGATCACACCTTAGGTCGTTCTCGGTTTTAGGTCGTTGCCGACCTAAGAAATCTCCGACCTAACTAGGTCGTTTACGACCTAAGTTGCTACAGTATGCATGCGACCTAAAAAAAAACACTACCGCATTCCTTAACTCGTACCAACGACCTACGACTCATCGAAAGCCGCGACCTAACCAAACCCAGGGTCACACGACCTAACGGCTTAATGGTTTAAGCTCCTACGCGACCTAATGCCTTCACGAGTTACGACCTACGACTCACCACTAAGTCGTTCATACGACTCAGCACTCAACAGCTTAACACCATCACGAGTTAACAACCTTACGACCTAACTGACATGACTAACTTCCTTAGGTCGCTCATCGAATAAGTCGTAAACCCCATAGGTCGGTCAACTACTATCACTCGTTCACGACTCAACTTCCATAGGTCGTAAACACTCTTAAGTCATTGTCTAGTAAGTCGCTTAACCTAAAACCGATAACTCGCCTAAGCTACTAACTCGTCCAGTTCCTTAGGTCGTTAACCCTTAACTCGGCAACTTCCTTAAGTCGGTCAAGTACTATAGGTCGGTCAGAAACCCATAACTCGTGCAACCACCCTAAGTCCTTGACCATTTCCTTAGGTCGTATAACCGACTTATCCCCTTAACTCGTTCTAACACAATAACTCGTGAAACTTCTATAGGTCGTAATTCCTATAACTCGAAACCCCTTAAGTCATCTACGACTTAAAAATACATGACCTAAGCTAAATCCACCTACACGAGTTAGCTTCCACACGAGTTAACTTTTCATGACTTTAGCTCTGAACAACATGAACAACACTAACAACCTAGTAGCCATTATTTTACGATTAGTCGACACGTAAAATACGGGTCATTACAAGAGATATCTTTAAATTATTGCAAGTGGTCGAGAAAATGATCGTTTGTTGAACGAAGGGTACGAATGGGTTCGTGGCCGTGATGGGGGATTTTTAGAAGTGTTCGCATGATTTTTATTAGCTCGGTTTGTCAGGGAGGAGAAGATGATCGAAAAACATTCAAAAAATATTTTCTAGTGAACCGGTAGTCGAGGGGTCGATTGGAGGAGTCAAGGAGGAGCGTAGGATCGAGGTAGAGGTCATGGCCATGGCCGATTTTTGATTTGAGCTTTGGTTTATCGTGGATTGTTAAAACTAGGGTTTGCTCGGTTTGGTGACACTTGCGGCCAGGATAGACGTCGGATATTGTAACGACCTGATTTTTCGACGCCTGAAAATCAACATCAATACGTCCACTGTATTAAATGCCAAACATTTGAATGCTAGAAAAAAAACAAACCGTAAGGGAAAGAAGAAGGTGGTAGAAGAAGAAATAGAAAACAACATCAGAATCTCTCAAATGTAGCGGAACAATATATAATAGATAATAACTGATCTTTATAAAAAACGAACTATATCTATTTAATACATTACATCATCAGAGTACAACACATCAATAGCAAAATACTGGATAGTTTTATTAACTTATCCTCACAAAAGCTAACTACACAGCATACTAAACACAACGCAATAGACGGATACGTGTGATACGTCTCACCATCCAGCGCATCCCTTGAGCCCCTTAGTAGTCCATCCAGAATCTGTACTCTATAATACTCGGTCTGACTCGAGCATTATAGTGAAATAATACCCGAGCCAGTCTAGAAAACCAGCGTGAGAAAACACACTCAATTGGATTATTAAAGTTTTCAAAATCCTTGAAAATCAGAGGTATCTCATAAGACCGCGCCACAAATAAACATGCTGGGTTTTACCGTACGATAACCAAAACATTTTTATCAAATCCGTCTGATATTATAATAGTGTCTGTTGAAAGTAAAATAGAGTTTTGCTGAAATGCTTGCATCTCACGTTTTAGCAATAGTTGGGCACAATCAAAACCGTACTGGCGCTAATTGGAGATTCGATTCCATACAATGGCAGGGCTACCGCCCGTCACAGTACCAGGTCTAGATCAGAGTACTGAGGATCCCCCTGATCCTCTGCAACACAAGACCAGAGCCACCCCTTACTGGACAGTCCGAATAAGATCACCCCGCGATTGGGATCGGCAACCGCCCACACACCGAATAAAAGGGACATCTAGACAGGGATGACCTTACCCTAATTGGTTGTTAGCCACTTAGCCTTACTGCACCTCCCCTGTTTTAGCCATTCCTGGTTGATGTGGCTCGAGGCTATGCATTACCTTTTTAGCATACATTCACTTAGAATTCTCATCGTCCTCCTAATGATGTTTTGATAGCATTCATCCATAAAAGTCCGTTCCTGGTTCGAACGGAATCGAACGCACTACTCCTACTACATCCATTTTGGAATCACTCTCAGGATCAGTAGTGATTAGCCCTTGCACTTCACTACTCCATCTTCGACTCCAAGTTCTTGTCTTCCTCACGAAAATGTTCAAACCGGATCGAAATGGTTTTCCGGAAATTAATCCCGATCCCGATCTCTTCGAAACGATCAGCACATTGGCCGATATTGGTAGTCGGTTATTTAACTATCATATAACATCCACGAACAACCATCAGGCCTTAATAATTTCCCAAATTATTTATTTTAAAATATCCTCGCAAGATATTTTCCATACTTCAATCCTTTGAAAATAGTTTTCAAATCACTTTCTCTCTCGTGGAATAAATTTCCACCCAATTGTTTTATTTCCATTGAAAATACCAAGTCTTAATACTTTGGAATTTTTTTAAAATTTAAATCACTTTATCCAAAAATATATACTTTAAAGCACCTAAAATAAAAACTAACTAAAACACTTTATTTAAAGGAATAGTTATGAAATTCCATAATAATTTTCAAGTAAAACTTAGCCAAAACTACTTTTAAAATAAAAGTTATTTATATAAAGTATAAATATTTAGTAACTATCTTTTAAATCAGAATACTAGTTTAACCTTTAAAATAATTACTACTATAACTAAATTAATAATTATTTACTTTGAAATCTTAAAACAATTTAAATAATAAATTCCTCTAGAACATTCTTTTAAACAACATTAAAACTTTTAATCTATACTTAAAAATCCGCTTTGAAAACATAGTTGGCTTTTCACGAAATTTCACTTTTATTCCAATATAACTATATAATAATTTATAAATCCTTCTTGATTTATCCCGATTTAATTTACGTCTCAACACGTAAATTTTTTTCCCACGCCTTAAAAATATAAAACCACTATTTATTTTTTAAACAAATTTCCCATTCCTTTATAAATTCCCACCATGAATTTATACTTCCAAATATCCAGTGATATCTTATTTCACTTTATAAACCCCGTCTATAAATTCCATAGTCTCATCCTCCTTTTAAATCACAGTTTCAAACACTTAATCAATTTTCAAATTGATTTCCAAAATTTACTCTATTTTAAAATATATTCCTTTACTTACTCAATTTAATTTCAAAAACCAATTAAATTTCAGATTTTACATCTTTATTATGATTTAAAATCTTATTTAAATTGAAAATACCAATTTCATACTTTTTCTCAAAATTCTTCTTTATCTCTCCCATACTATTTTAAACCTTGAATTTAAAAATAAATCCTTTATTTCTTTAAATAATATCTTTTAAGTTTAAAAATTCATTTATTCCCATTATTCAAATCTCCTTTCCCATACTCGGAATTTATTTATTAGAATTTAAAAATCGACTTTTATCCTTTTCCAATTCATTCTTTAATTTATCCAAATTCTTTATAATTATTTTACTTAAGAATTCTCTCTTTATTTCCCTTCGAAACTCCAATCTATATATTTTTGATAACTCAATATACCCAAATATATTCAATCTAACCATAGCATCCAATATTATGAATTCCCAACATAATCAATAATCTATCATAGATAATCAATGAATCATACCACAGATTATGAAAACAAATTCAATATCTTTAAGAAATCCAGTTGGATCCCTCCAACTTGTTTTTCCCTGCATCCACAGATGTTACCACAATATAAAAATACCAATCCCACTTCGAGGGGGATATCGCGGTATATAGAGTCATCCGCTATTATGCGGGGAGCACAAGATCTCATCCGCTATATAATATGGGAAAAATCACTCCAATATATATATATATATATACTATTATATATAATATCACATCCAAACTGATAATAGATCATCCATTCTAGCAATCAATCCATTAATTTAAATTTAACTATTTAAATTTAGCGGTAATCCAAATGAGTGAGATTAACTCACCTTTGATTTTATTGTTTGAAGTCGACTCCAACGTGGCTATTTCCTTCACGATATCAGACCTTGTACAAACATTATATGTTTTATTAATATTTGAATTGATTGAATAATAAATTACCATTTAATAGATCCAATTACCTAATAATTTAATTTAAACTATTTTTCCTTTAATAAAATATTTTTAATGACTAAAATAATTAAACAAATCAATCTCTATCATATATTATTTTAGAAATTAAACTAGTAAGTTAAAAATGTGCATATGCATATTTAGTTTTATTCTGTTATTTTTGAAAACTCGTATACTTGTAAAAATAACCTGTATAGATTTAAAAATCTAATCTTTATACAAATCCGCATATTTTCCAAAATCTATAATTATTCCCTGCTTAACATTTTTCTTTTACTATATATACATATATATATAACTCTTTAAATTGAAAGGAATAAATAGTAAACGTATCTTACTGTTAATTTTTTTAAACAGTAAGTTGCTGTAAATAATTTTCTTTCTTTAAATCAAAACATTTCCAAGCTTGTAAAAATCCTTTGATAATTGAAACCATCATCACAATTAAATTACAATTTAAACTAAACAACATTAAATTAAAATGGCTTAAAATTGAATACCTAAAACAGGCGCCGCATCACTCAGTCGACCATCGCGAGGGCATAACACCGCCACGACGCGATGCCCATCCAAGTGCCCGCAAGCAGTGCCGCCTTGCCTCGTTTGAATCACGAAACCCCTCGTCGATCTCGAACCCTCCTTCCAACGACCATCGCGAGATCGCCTCCTGTCGAATCGAACAACCTTCACTCGAGTTCGTCGCGACGCCCCTACCTCCGCCATTGCGACGCGCTCGGCCCCTATGCTCGTGATATCCACTGCTTTTCGTGAAGGCAACTCAGTTGCCCCTTGATTTCAAATGAAACCGATTTCGATATTACCCTTGCAAGCTTGATTTTGGTTGAATGGCAATTTGGTCGCCATTTTTTTTTTGAATTTAGGTTAAACCATTATTCGATTCGAATTGGAGAAATAAAAATGAAGGCTCGCATGCGTTAATGTCTATACTTATTCCTTTGTTATTATTTTTTAGAGGATGCGTGTTACACTAGGAAGAACACATGTTTGTAAAGGCAAGATACGTGTTGAATCACAAGCTACAGTGATTTGTTTTTGACTGGTCACAATATACAATTTTAATTTAAATTTGAATTCAAACGTCTCGAAATCGAAATAAAAATCCCGACCTCCTATCGAGGCATGCCACTAGGCGTTCATAATGTTATACCCCTATTTCGAATGAATAGGAAAAGGTTTCGAGTCCTAATTTGATCGTATGGAGAAGATAGCTTTTTGAACCCAGTTATTATATTGAATTTTTGATATAGATTTCAACGCGTTTACCTATCAGACGACCTCCCGATAACTCCAAATGCTACGTAAATTGAAATTCGATAATGATACACTATTATGAATCCAATGGAACTAGTTTTGTCGAAATCCGAGACTGTGGCCAGGAAGGCTAGTTTTAAATATCAATTACAAATCACCTTTAAATTCAATTTAAACACTTATAATATCTTCAGTATCATCATTATAAATTTAATAAGCCTTTGAAATATTTTTAACCAGCTTAAATCTTTTACCCAATTTCACAATTATTAAATCCAATAATCAACCCATCTAATAAAAATTGATATTTGAAATTCAAGTTAGAAATTAACTTTTAAATATTTAAAATCAATTAAATATTTCGATTTCAAATATCCAAAAATTCTGGGTCGTCACAGACATGGTTGCGATGGGCTAGGGGATAGCGCAGGGAATGGCGGTCCTTTGGGAAGTGGTGGCTAGGCGAATCGTGTAGTATAGTGGTGGTGATGGCCTTGCGTTCATTGCCTAAGCATTTTGAATTCTCGGCTCGATGGGTCATTTTCCGATGTAATGGTTTGGAGACAACGTGGCTGTATCTTTTGGTGGAGCTTAGAAATTGGGACATGCTGGTGGTCAGAGTTTCAGGATTATCATGGAGGGGCAGCGTCCACATGCACGTATCAGTGAACGTTTTTGGGTTTTGGGGAAAAATGGAACGAGAGACGGAGAGGGAGAAGATGAAGCACTATGTCATGGTTTGGGTCGTGCAACATTGGCTTAGCCCATTTGATTATGGATGGTGAGAATTTAAATTAATTTCTATTTTATTTATATATGTGTATGTGTGTGTGTGCGCGTTTGTTTGGTTACATATTTGCATAATTTCTTCATTTGATATCCGTTTTGCACACGGATTTTTGCAATGGACTCGTATTGACGAGTAGAATGTTGTCGAACAACTTATTGATAACTTTGGATAGATATAAATTTATGGCATACTAATACAGACAGAATTTAAATCACATTATTTAGATAATAGCGTAGTTTAGATTTATATGTTTTAACAATATATGTTTATTTGGCCAAATAAATTACCGTAGAGTTAAATTGAATTGAATATGTTAATTGGTCCCTTGTTAGCAGAATAAAACACTGTTTTGCTAAATAAATTAATTTGGCAATCAATAGCAGAATAAATCACTATTTTGCTATTTATATTTTTTGACATTCGATTATACATTGTAAATGATATGCCACTTTGAATTAGTGATATATTGATTAATGAAGGTTAAGTTATGTTGTATGGCTTATTGAAATTAATTTTTGATGTTTCAAAGTTAAATGTCGTTATAGCGATTTTCGCCATCGTTTATTGATTTTCATCCCCAAAACTCTATCGTATGAACTTGAGCTTGTATTTCCACTAAAAAGAATATTAAAAATTTATTAATCATTTTGGTTAATGATAGTTTAAATTAATTAATATTTTAAATTAATTAACTTGAGATTAATTAACAAATTTA
The DNA here is from genome assembly GCA_030765085.1 of Allium cepa. Lineage (NCBI taxonomy): Eukaryota > Viridiplantae > Streptophyta > Magnoliopsida > Asparagales > Amaryllidaceae > Allium > Allium cepa. Next base: position 662,405,432 of record CM060945.1, read on the forward strand.
ATAAATGATGATTAAAAATTGGTTTATCTTTAAATTTTATTTATCATTTTTGCTAATGGTGTTTTATGCTCAATTAATTGTTTTAACTAATGATTATTTGGGTTTAATTAGTTCTTTTAATTAAGGATGATGGAGTTTAATTACTTTGTAGAACTCAATTAATTATTTTAATTAATGATGATAGGATTAAACTAATTATTTCAATTAAGGATAATTGAAATTAATAATTGTTTAATGATATTTAAAAGTAATTAATCATTTTAAACAATGAAAATTGAATTTTATTAATCATTTTAATTAATAATTGTTTTAAATTTAATTAATTGTTTTAATTAATGATTTTTGAATTTAGTCAAATCATTTTAATTGATGATCTTTTATAATTAAATAAATCATATAAATAAATGATGTTTTAATTAATCGATTTGACTAATAAAGGTTGGATTTAATTAATCTAATTAAGTTATGATTATTTTAAACTTAATTAATTGTTTTAATCGTTGGAATTTAGCATTGCTTATCATTTTAATCAATGGTGTTTGAGATTAATTATTTAATTTATTAATGACTATTTGAATTTAATAAATCTTTTTAATTAACTGATTTAATAAAGGTGATTAAAATAAGTTAACCAATATAATAAAAATTGCTTTAATAAACGGATTTAAAGTTAAAAGACTGATTTAATAAAGATTTTAAAGTTAATTTACCAATGTTATAAAAGTGTTTGGAAATAGTTATCTATTTTATTATAGGTAATGAATTGTTTATTTAAAGGGATTTTAAGCGGGATTAATTATCTTTTAGGATAATTAATATTTTTTTTAAAGTTAAAATGGAATTGGAACTCAATTATTGGGATGTTAAGTTGGATAATCTTCTGGGTCTTCGCATCTGATGTAGGTTTAGGTCTTCAGGGTCGCATACTTGGAAAAAATTATTCTTTTAACGTTTTAACAATCTAGAACTAATTCTAAAAATGTTTTACTAACACGCAAATCAATCCAAAAAGTTCAGTTCGTTTTTAAAAAGAAAACGTCTTGATTCGTTCATGGAAATGAATTATTTCTGTAAAGCAAATCACTTATATGGAAATAATTTATCTGTACGAGTATGGTGGCACGTCCGTTGGACGTGTGCCAAGAAGGAAGGGTGAAAATTTTGTGTTTGCTACAATTATGATAATGATATATATACATGCACACACGCACATACACATACACATATACATACATACATATATGTATGTATGGATATATATATATATATATATATATATACAATAACAAATCGTAAGTATTGGTAAAAATGATGATGAAAAGGATGAAGGAAAGAAGAGGAAGAAGAAATGGCAATCAAACAAAACTAAGTTGTCGTAAGAAAGATTATGGTTACACCTGATGATGAATCCCATTTGAGTTATATCAGACTTTGAATTATCGACGACATTTTAAGCATTAAATACTAATAAATACTTGATCAACACAAATAAATACTTCACCATTATTGTAAACTATGTATAAATAGAAAATGAATGCAGTGAATATAGAGCATCAGCATCCATTGTTCATGATCAGCATCCACCGGTGAATGCAGAGCATCGGCATCCACATCTACATCCACTTTTAATTATTAAATATAAATCAGTAAAGCAATTATGAAGTAAGGAAAATAAATAGGAACATCCCCAACAAAATTCAAAAAAACCACCATAAACGTAAAGTAGAAAGAAGTAGTCAAACATGTTGATGTTAGTATAGGAATAGAGGGAATGCGGTATATGGCTTATGTATGGGTTGATTACTAACATTACATGGGATATTTCCCTTTTCAAGAAAGTTTGATGGTCTGCAAAAAGGAATATATAAATAAGAGAAAGATTACAAAAGAAGTGAAACTAACGTATGTCATACATCATGGTTCCTATAGGCAAGATAATTTAGTTATCCAAATAAGTTACACATGTCATGATTTAACCTTCCATTTAAATAAGCTATTAAGTTAGCATTACCATATAAAGCAACATTAAAAACTAAGATTGTAGTGTAACCACATTAAATATCAAATGCGGCATTTAATGCATTATACCATAGAGTAAAACAAATATTTAAAGCAGTTATTTAGCACCGAGAGAAAGAAAGAATGGTTCATTTGTTCACAGAAGTAACGCGTGACACAGACATAAATCTGTACCCGCAGTAGAAGCCGACAAATCAGATATGGTAGTCTTATATATGAATCTTCCAAATCATCAATAACTCCAGATACCCTAAGAGCCTGAATAAAAAATTCATTCATACTAATTCAAAATATAGTAAATTGTTCAATGTGATTTACTAAGTGTTTACTTCAAGAAAAGAAATATTTTCTAGTGTAAAGCAGTAATGAAAACTATGGTCTAAACATAGAGAAGTCAAATAAAAAAATAGGCTAGATCTAAATCATGAAAAACTGTAAATTTCAACTGCAAAATGTAAGTGTTGAGTAACATGCTTTTATATTAAATAAATATATAGGTTGAGAACCTTAAAAAAAGCTTAATAAATATAGTGCTTTTTTTCAAGCTTACTTTATTACGTCCAAGATTATCTATTTTATTCGGTTCAAGAGGTGCATCACTGTTGGGTATCGTTGCAATAAAAATTTATATTCAAACTAAATTATACATGTATATATTCTTAATACAGAACGTATAAATGTGACATGCTGATCATGCACGGCAATAACTTTGGCAATCAACAAAAACATAGCAAATCTAATCACACTGCCATTCTTGTGCCTCATGTAATATACATACATACATACATATATATATATATATATATATATATATATATAAGGTTGTTGAGGCCAATAGTTCATTCCTTGTGCATAGCAGATCGTTTTTTCTTCTTTGTCTTCTTTCTTTTCTTCTTCTTTCTTCTATTCTTCTTTCTTTTCTTTGACTTCTTCCATGCTCACTAAATGGGCAGATCCTATATTTTTCTTGAATATGCAGGTCATGAATCCAGTTTTCTTTCTTATTTTTGATAACAGCTCAACCGCATCCACTACCTCCCCTACTACCACGATGTTCTCTCCTTCTTTTGTCACAGAACTAATGCCTGTGTACGTACAAATATAGTTCCTTGCTAATTAGTAAAGGATTGTCAGCAGCTAGCATATACACTAACATTTGTATCGAAAGGATGTATCACCTGGTAGGCGAGCAGCAATTTCAAATGCTTCTTGTTTCTGTTTTGAATTCATCTGCATCACAATCTTTTGCTGCACATATTGAGTGTAAATACAAATAGTTACTTAGTTACAACCGCTTAAACGGTAAGATGATGGGTGTTAATTTTAACTGTTAAATTTCTAACCTTAACCATGGCTGAAAGAATACTGGATGAAATTACTATTTTAGCTTATTTTTTCGTTTCTATGTACAATTTGATTGTTCTTCAGTCCATATTGTTGTAGGCAATGAATGCCTGAATGGCCAGCTTCATCTCCATATTCTTCATCATAAGCTTCTTGTTGCCTCTAGTGCTGCTTATGCCTCGTTTCTTCTTTTACGTCAACATCATGTAAAGTGGTCTTCTCACATTCATCTACTTCCGCTGCTGACATGGACTTGCAGTATTTAGTTGGTAAGAATTTCTCCACAATATGGCATTGATCGGTTGAAAGTGCGTCGAATGCTGGAAATTCTACATTGAAGTGAATATACTGCAGACTCTTGACAAATGGTTGTTGAGTATGTAGCATTCCTTCATTATCAATTACTCTGTATTGATCTGGTTAAAGAAAAATAAAAAACAAATCAAGGTGGTGAAGTGTGATGAGGTTTTGTACGTGAATGCTACATAAAAAAAAGGTCATAAATTAGTACCGGGTTTAATAACTTAGTAAAGAAAAAGGCATCTGCAATATATATTTGAAAAGGTGCAAACAACAAAACAAAGGAAAAGATTTGAAGTCGGTAAGAACTGATATTAAGATACAGAATACAAACTTAACATTAGGTAAATGCATTGACAATAACTGATAATAAGTTGTACAGGAAATCAAGCATATTTTTCAGGTTGAACTATGCAGGCTATAACATGCTGCAACCACTCCAAATAATCCAAAAACATATTTACTGAATGTAAGAGAAAGAAATACATACTCACTTTGTTTTGTCTTCTAATCCCTTGCCTTTAGTTTTCATCCGAGCTGCTGCAACTTTCCTTCTTGCAACTTCAACAGAACCATCTCCTGCTCCTATATATGACTTTATTCCTAATGACAACATCGAAAGCACCATCACCTGCACCTACGACTTTCCTCTCCATGACAACTTGAACGGTAACATCACCTTCCGGCTTGGGAACATCATAAAATTGCATTAAATTGCTCAAACCTGTTCTGATAACACAAACATGCTATGCAAAACACAGAGGAAAAGGGTAGGCATGCAGCGGTATAAGTGAAAATTGGTAATAGAATTCAAAAAAGGACAGAAACATTTACGCATATATATAGCAAAAAAAGGAGTCCAAATGGATCAATTTTTTGCAACGATAAATACAACATCACAGGGGAACCTTGTACGAACTTGCGAATGCTCGCTGGATATAATTGATGAACAATTGTATAGTAAACAACGCAATTATGGTGGTCAAGGAATGTAACTGACCAAAACAAATGAAAAGGCTTGTAATAACAGCATATATACAATATATAAATAGCTGAAAACCATGTTTAAAGAAAAAATATAAGTGTTAAAATTGGAATATTGCCATCTTATCTTAGTTTATTTCTTCAACGGTGAAGTATTTCACCAGAGATAAATCCGTTGTGTTAGGTTGCTAAATCCAACACATAATGTTAGATGTATGTATGTAGAAAAGTTTAATAGTAAAGAAATAATTCACGTAAATTTTACATTTATAATATATTATTGTGTGCTTTATACATTGCAGGTGTGCTGCTACCAAAATAGTAAAAAACATAGGCTTAAATTACATGGTAAATGATTTGCTCCATAACATTTGATGCGGTGTTTTGCAAATGCAATCTATTACGAAAGTATTGACTATTACTTTGAATATGAACCATTATTTGCAACTTTTGACTCTCCAAAAACTCCTTGTGGATGCAGGGTATTACTTTGAATATGAACTATCATCTTCAATCTTTGATTTTTCAAAAGACTCCATCTGCATGTACAGCCATTGTATATCAACATGCAATAAGAATAATGGAAAATATAACATAGAAGTTATAATATTTTATGGCATCATTGATGTTATCAACATCAGTGAAGGTTTTATGTATAATGCAATACCAACAAATACCAAAAATATATAAGATCTATGATTAAATAATGCTGCATAAAGTTGGATAAACTCAAAATCATCAAACTATTTAAGAAACACATACACCTAGACAAGCACCTTTGTCCAAGTTGTAAATTGATTCGGCGTTGGTGCAGAATGTCACAAGTTCGAAACTTGCTTTCGAACGTTTATTTGACATGGGATATGTTGTCCCAATGATTTGTTGTATATAAAGTACCAGTTCAAAAAAAAAGCACATACACCTAAATAGGCATATTATCCACTACAATTTCATCACGGAGATAAAAACACAAACCAATTGAAGTCGAAGTCTGTTCTCTAAAACTTATTTCTAGTACAACTTCCATTTAACTATTTAAGAAGTTAATTTTATAGTCATATCCACTGGATTCACACTCCACATAGATATCATATGTATCATAAATCATAAATTACTGTATGTATCTATGTACCATATCACCAAGGGTAGATATAGCTAAGAGCTATGTCATATATTTTTGGGGAAAAACCTGTATGGAAGCAAGAAAACATATATATAGCTTGTGTCGCATATTTTGAACCTATTATGAAATTAAGTATATAATACTCTTCTACTAATAAAATATTAAGAATGACATAACTAAATTAATTCATTAAGAACATAAATTGTATCACCTAAAAAAATTCAAGTCAATGAAATAATAATCACTTACATTTTAAAGTAAGAGAATAAATAGATTAAACGGTGGAAAAATCTGAAAGGCTTCTTCTACCTGCTAGACACATCAGTTTTTTCTTTGTCATGGTAGTAGTCGTATAAGTCAAATTCTTAAATTTGAAAGATTTTATTACTTTGTTAATTTCTCCACCTAATACCATTTACCTTTTTTTTATTACCACATAGTCCAAATTCAGAAAAAGTGACTGTGAACTTAAGCTCCATTTTATTTTTGGATACACTTGAATATTTTCCTTCAGATTTATGATCTACCCAACATTAGCATTTGGTCCAACTTATAGTAACTCTATGTTACATTAATATTTGTCGTTAAGTCAAGTAACTATTAACGACTATTTTTTTGTGAAACATGTATATTCAATAGATTTGCTTTAAATTAATATATGCAATTAACTTTAGCTATAGTAACAGTCAATAATGCAGAAAAAGTCATAATACTCAAAGTTGACATAAAATAGCATCCGAGACAACATTTTAATGCTAATTTATAACATTTAAATAAATATAGGCTTAACCAAATTTTCATTATGGCTTTCCATTACCACTGATTTCATTAATATGCCTCATAGACGACACCTACATCATTACATGAAGACCAAGATATTACTTTTTTTAATCATAAAGACAAAAAAGGTGTATTAGAACAGATTGAACATAGTTGAATATTACACCCCTTTGTGTGCTTCAGTACATTGTGAGGTAATTGATTAATTAATGGAAATATCCTACACAAATGACAAAACCAACGCATCAAAATAAACTTGAATTGGAAAAAAATAAGCATACCTATATTTCATTGTTATATTATCGAAAGTTAAGCAAAGCTGCTAAGAAATCCTTCCAAATTTACGTCTGTCCTTCTCATGATAGAAGTACCGGGTTGATTTCTACCCATAGTTATTGTCCTACTTTCCACTCACCTGCAATCACAATAAACAATGCACTTGATCTTTAAATAACTATTTGGATAATATTGTTTAGTAAATTTGAGGGCTTCTCAAAAATATCATAGTTAACCCTCTCCCCTCACTCTCTCATTGCATCAAAAGATATGCAATAATTGTAAGAAATCGTATATTTTTAAATATTAATATGGTAAAGTTTTGGTAAATGGATTTTTTTAAATTTTGATTAATATGTATACACATGGTACTCTGTTCCCGTCTCACCTCTTAGCATATTGTACAATTATAATTTCGTATGTTCACATATGCAAATGAAGTAATATGTTATTGTGCTTTATACCATATAACTGCACACCTAATTTACACCATATTACTGTAATTTTAAGTCATATAATTACATGCATATATCATTAAATTACAAACATAAAAATGTTAAAATACTATCGTTTGTAATCATAGGTACAATATTATACTTTAACTTTATGACTATTCCTAGAATGGAAATCTAACTATGTTGTATAATGATTTTACTTACTCCTCCTATACAATTTTAGAGATTTACATGCATGATCTTCCACGTCATGCCCAAAAACCTATAAAGCTATAAAATTTGATTAAAAAAGTGAAAAATATCCATCTTCCTAATGGAAACAAAATGGAAGTATGTGTACCATTCATTCCCAATGACTTAAAGATTCTTATACAATACACAAAACAAATAAATTCCACTGCCAGTGATTAAAACTCCATGCATAGATACCATTGTCCATTTATCACTAAAGTAATTGATAGAGTAAAACACACATATGCTTTGCAGAACACATACATTGTACAGATAACATAGGTATGCAATGTTGTAAATAAAAAATGGTATTAAATCTAAAAATGAGAGAATACTTACATATATGTAGTAATAAAAGAATTCCAAAATGAATACACTTTGCAAATAGGAATAGTGGACGATTTCCCAAATTTGGAATTTTTTGTGATAGAAATATAAAGAAAAAACAAAGTTAGAATTAGTTCCCTAAAATTGCAATTATAATTTCGTATGTTTACATATGCAAATGATGTAATATGTTATTGTGCTTTAAACCATATAACTGCACACCTAATCTGAATTCGGCATCAGTAAAAACTTGGCCATACCTGAGCTTACGTAACACAGAATCAAGACAAGGTGTAAAAATTCGGCACCTGAGACCGAAAGTAGTTTCATATATTAGTGTTCCTAGTATATAATTGAGAAGAGGTTGTTTAAACAAAAGTGGAAAGTCGGGGCAGGCTTCCATTGTTAATACATCTGCTATTTTCATGTCCTCTGTTTTCTAAAACTCTCTTTACACTCTTTGTCGACAAACTTTGGCATTTATATTTAAATAAACATTCACAATTTTTAGAATTGGCATTTATATAATTCAAAAAGCTGAAAACAACAAACTGTGGATGAAAATAAATTATCATATAATGGAAAATCAAGATCCAACTTTGGAAAAAAATGGAAACAAAACTTAGAAATATTAACGCTTCACCTTTGATCGCCAAATTTGAGATCCAGATATCTCTTTTCCCAGTCACAACATAAATGCAATTCAATAGAGAAGAAGATCCACAGTTTATAAAAAAATCAGAAAAGAAAATGGTAAACCATGCCTAAATAAAATCCACTGATCTTTCTCCTCCAATTCATCACTTTTTCGAAGAAGCCCTCCGTACAATTTCGAATACGTAGTATTCAATTTTGCAGATCTATTCATTGGTGGAGATCGACTTGAAATTTAGTCATGATGCTGTGAATTATCGAAGGGAATGAGAAGAGGGGAAAGTTGAGGAAAGTGGAGGAGAGAAATGAGAGTGGATGGAATGTGCAGAGGGAACTGTTTTTCACGTATGAAGGAGAAAGGACAAAAGTATCATTAGCAAGTTTCTTACGTGGTGGTTTAGGTAGGGTCATTTTAGGCATTGCAAAAAAGGCTTCACTTTGATCGCTTTGATCAGGGTTTTGCTTTATGGTATAGATGATTAGCATTAAACATCGAAGAAGTAGACTTGTCGTTATTTCGAAAGTTAAGAATAATCGTGTGACATGACTTTAAGGTAAGTCTACTTGACTTGACCTGCATTATTGTTAACCCAGAAATATTACAAGTTTGAATTCAATGAGTGGTGATAAGCACATAAGATTTAATTTCCATATACAATCATTTTATGTCTTCGATAGTTGGTATCTCAACTATCGGTTACTTCTTCCACTTTATTTCGTCACTCTAAGATGATGTGTTTCTCATTTGAACTTTGTTATCCTTTCTTGGAAATGACTAAACCCAAAAAGCGAAAGGGGGCCAAGCTATGTGGGGTTGCTCTCATTGGGGCATCTTCACATCCACTCTAGATTGGATTGTTGCACATTGAGATGTGAAATACTTGGATACTCGGTAATAGTTGGCGAGGTCCGGCTTGGAGGTTTTCGAGAGCCACTAGAGGTCTCAAGTATATTTCGAGAGGTATACTTTCTATAAGGGGGAGAACCCTCCTAGTCATTTGTTTGAAAATTTCTTTTCCTTATTTGATTCGTATCCCTGAATCTATTTTAGATTTAAATTGCCATGAGTAGAGCCAACTCCTCATCATGGTATTTAAGTTTTTATGTAGTCCATTCTATCAAGTTTGGACTTTTACTTTATTTAGCCCATTCTATCGAGTTTGGACTGTTACCTTATTTAGTCCATTCTATCAAGTTGGACTATTTTTCTTGTTCTACCCATTATGTCCAGTTTGGATTTTACTCGGTTTGTTTCCGTTCTTCCAAGTCCGGTTTAATATATTTACACTCAATCATTTTTTATTTGTTTCCTGATCTTTATTTCTGCCCTTGCCTGGATGGATGTTATTCTTATGAAGTAAAAACCCATCTCGCGTCAGCAGTGTGGTCTCACGGAATTTTTATAAATTTTTCCCCTTATTCGAGTTATCTCACACTGGTTATACCAAACTGACCCGGGCATGGTTTTTCTATAATGCTTGGGTCAGACCGAGCATATTTCCAGGTTTAGATAGATATTTTGGAGCTTCAGGAGTGGAGCTGGAGGTCCGGAGACGTATTCATGTAAATGATTATATTTTCGTTGCTTACATTGTTGTATATTATTCAGTAGTTTTAAGGACATGATGTTATAACTGTCCGTGCTGAATAGGTTAGTATACTCTAATTGATGTCTATATATACTTATATTACATTTTTTGTGTAAAGGGCCGTTATATATTATAGATTATTCGTACCGCTGTGAGATTCTGTGTTGTTTGGATCTTCTTGTCTTCTTTCTTCTTTTTCCCTAATTATCCGTCTCTGTTCAATTTAAGTGTGTCTGTGTAGTTTATTGACTGCTTAAACTGTGTAGGTCGTTACAGGTTCGAAGTAATAAATCTAAATCTAGATCTCTTTTCTCTAATCCAAATTCTAATAGATCTATACAAATGTTATTTCTAGATCCGAATAAGGATAAAAATGAAGAATACAGATAACTGGGTTAAAATCTGGATTAGATCTAGAGATTTGGTAACGTTAAACCCAAGTGAGTAGGACTATTATATATTTTTATATAATACTAGATTATATCGTTGCAGAACTGTTTCAACATGCTTGATAAGTTGAATTAAATTGCAAGTTAATCTTCATTATATGAAATGTTTGACTTAATTTTGCCTACGAAACTTTATTTTTAAAATGAACACTTCCCTGTTATGAATAAGTTTGCAAATTTCATATGTAATTGATTAAAGTTGCATACCGATTAGAATTATAATTACAAGTCCATAATGATTAAATTTAATTCTGAAAATTGCATACGATTAGCTTTATTTCTATAATTACGTAATGATTAGATTTAATTTTGTAGTGCGTAATGTTTAGATTTAATCGGTGTTTTATCCACAATTAAAATGAATCAAATCATAATGAATACGAATGATTAGGAACTTGTTTTATTTAATGGACATGTATTAAGTTGAAATAAACTTTATTTTGTAATTTGAAGTTTTTGTGATATTTTAATACATGGAACTTGGATTGTTACAAGTAAATTTTCGCATATTGTCTAGTTCAAATAAATAAAAGTGTGACACTTGCAATAACAAGGTATGCATATATGAAAATAAAAGTAAAGAGATGTATAAACAAGGAAAAATCATTGTTTTTTATACTATTTATTTCAAGAAAAATAAAAATCAATTTCTTATAATTACAAATACCGCACAAACAACTCCTCTTTTGATAAGGTATGGAAATTTACCGTGTTAACATAAGTTGACTAAAAGTTTAGTTTCAATGTATTAAAATATAGTAAATTCCAAGAGTTGACCGTTAAGATAAGAATGAAATATAAATACCAATAAGATGGGAAGCAATGTAATAAGAAAAACATGGAGTAATAGGTAAGAATAAAAAGGAATAAAAGATAAAATGAAATGGAAATCAAAGTGAAACTAATGAATGTAGTAGCAACGATATTGATAGCTAAGATTGAAAAGTGGTAAATGAATTTGTTAAAGTAAAAGGTAAATGCATAATATAACGAAGATGTAAGGTCAAACATAAAAGATATTGGAGAAATAAAGAAAGTGTAAGAAAAATAAATATACATGAATATGAAATATGTATGTATGTACCCTTAGATTTGTGTTTATGACGGGTTTGGATAACTGTAATTCAAATATAAAACTATGGAAAGAAAATGACATTAAGAGTCATTAAAGTCGATTGGAATGTGAAAACATATCCAACCCTAGGACCCATAGCGAGTATACGCTTGCGTATAGAGAAGGGATGCCCTCTGGTTAGGACCATGCTAAAACATAAGCTCCATAAATATAGGCAATTGGGCAGTCCGTTAGGAAGACGTTGAGGCTGGACTCGTAAAATCAAAGTTGGTCTGCTTCAGATTTTTCTAGAGAAGGGTATTGCTTTGGTTGCACTAGACAATCTAAATAGATGGTGTAGGGGCAGTAAATGTACGCAACATGGTGCATGGGTTCCAACCTCTGAGGGTAGGGTTGCATATTTCACGGTTAGACATCAATCCCTTGCGATCAAAGGGAAGGACATGGTTACATTTAGATTATATGATTCACCTATCAGGATATTCGGTTAGGTCATGAAACGCCATAGATGTTTGTTATTTTGGTTGATAGGGCAGGACTGGTTAACCCATAATGAGATTCCTTCAAAACATGGATGACGTGGTTCATGGAGCCGAGTCCATGCAGTAGGATGCAAACAAAGTAGAAAATCCCTAAAGAGAGTACGCCTTATGGAGGAAAGGTCGTCGCTGCGCACTAGAGAATTTCCTTGAGATATATGATGAGGATTTCATGGTACAATAAGGAATTGGATCCTAACGAGGTGCTAAACGAGAGATTCCAAGAGATAGTATCTTAATCCATTAGGGAACCGTGTGATGTATATTTATATATAGGTATAAATCTATGGGATGTAGACGGGAACAGTTCATACGTAGGGATAATGTCGAAGTGACTAACAACACAATCTAACATAACATGAAATTATGAAAAATTAGCATAAATGTGATGACCCGGAATTTTGGGCAATATCGATTTAATAATCTGTATTAAAAATTAAATTGATTTGATAATTTTCTTTTAAAATTGTAAAATAAATTGGAAAATTTATTCTTCTATAAGCATATAAATATTTAGTTGGTGAATTTTATCTTTTAAAAGCTAATAAAATGTTTTCTATTTATAATGTATATATTTGTATATATTGTAAATAGAAATCTTTGGTTTGAATTTAATAAATAAGATCTTATTTTAAAATTCTAAAATATATTTGGAAATTTGTAAATTTTGATTAATTTAATATAAAATTTTCCAAGTTATTTAAAGGTTAATTTTATAGTTTTAAAATATTTAAGGAAATTGTTAATTGTTTAAATTTATATTTATATTTAGTTTAAGTTTAAATTCTAAATAAAAAATTAATAAAAAAGATTTGTTTTATTTTATTTTTAAATATTACTTGATAAATATTATTGGGAAATATATATATATAGGTTTAAAATACAATTTACATATGACCATTAATTCATTTAGTAAAATAAGTAAATTATAAGTAAAGAGATAATTTCTTTTATAAATTGTTAAAAATTAGCAATTTGTTATTTTAAAACAATAACAAATATGTATTATTTTTATAAATAGATTTTAAAGAAAATTGAATTGTTATTTTCAGATTTAATATGTTGTTGATTTTAAACTGGGTTTTTGAATTTAATTTGAATTTGGATTTAAAATTTAAATACAAATTTTATATATTTTAAAATATTTTGGAATTAAAAATATGTGTACAATTTATTTTATTGTATTTTAATTTCTTTTGATATCTCAGAATTTCAAGGAATTTAAAATGTGATAATCTCTTAATTAATTATTTAAAATTGATAAAATTGTTATTTTCAAATATAATTAACCAAATAATAATAATGTGATGTTTTAATTATGGTTATAGATTGTTTTTAATAAAAATAATTATTTAATTTGTGTTATTTTATAAATTTGATTTTAATAGACTTATTATTTTCAAATTTATTAAGTGTTGTTTAAATATATATATATATCTATGTATGTATGTATGTATGTATGTATGTATGTATGTATGTATGTATGTATGTATATGTATATGTATATATGTATGTATGTATTTAAGTTGTTTTTAAATAGAATAACCAATTATAAACTTAATAATGTGTTTATTTAAAAATATAAATGTTGAGTTGATTTTTAAACTGGATTTTAAAAGTAAAATTTGAATTTGAATCTGGATTTAAATTTGAATCTTTAAAGATAATTATTTTAATATATTTTGATATGAAATGAATGAATAAAGTTTTTATTTAAATAAGATTTTTATTTTATGTTATTTTCCTTAAAGATGTTATTTATATAAATTTAGAAAGTGTTTATTTAATAGTAAATAAATACAAAAGATTTATATTAACATTTTTAAAAATGAATTTAATATATTATATATGATTTTATTTAAATCATAATTGGTTTATATTTTATTTCTTTTAAAAAGTTTTATTTATATAAATTAGAAAGGCATTTAAAATATATTTATTAATTAGGAGATTTAATTTAAAAAAGCTTTTAAATCATTTTAAAACAACTGAAATTACATAATGACATGTATTGAATTTTTAAGCTTGTTAAATACATGTGTAAGGTAATCAAAGATTATAAGGACAAGTGTCATAATTCAAATTTTGTTTTCTTTAATTCAAAAACAAATCTAAATAAAAATATATAAGCCTATATCCCCCTCTTTTCCTTTTTCTTTATTCATTTTCACATTTGCCAAAACAAAACCATAAAAATCTGAGACCAAAAACCTTATAAACCAAATTCTTAGATCCAAGGATTAAAATGTAAGCCTCCTCAAATTCAAGTTCAAATGCCTGAAACCATATCTCAAACAAAATATGCATTGCAAACCTGAACACTCCTCTCAAACCAAATCAAAGCTCTGTAAACAATCAAACTTGTAACCATTTTGCAAGTTCTAGAACAAAACCTGTAACCAGTTAGTCTTCAAACCTGTAACCACTTTCAAGAATGCATGCAAGTAAATCAAAGAAAATTTCAAAGCTTACAAATTCCAAAAGCCATGGTTTTCAAGTATTCAAAGCTAGCATTTCAGTTTTCAAAGCAAGCATTTCAGTTTCAAAAACTGATGCAGTTTAAAGCTTCCAGTTTTTCAAAGCTCTGCCTCTTTAAATAGGTGAATAAGCCTTTAAATTAAAAACCTAAGTATCAAATATCTGTTGCATGTGAATTAATGTGTTGATGATTTCTATGCATGTATGTATTTATGGAAGCCTTTGTATTTTTTTAAGGTGTGCATATCTATTTATTTTAAACATCTTATTCTTAGTCCAATCCTCTGCCTTTAAACTGCGAACATGAAATCCCCTTAGATTTGATGCAGATGATATATGTTGGAAACAAATTTGGGATGTATGTTTGAAATATATATATGCATGTTTGTTTTTAGACCTGAATACATGTATATCTGAATATTGAAACCATGTGTGCATGTGTGATTTGTCTGTGTGAATCTCTATTCATAATTACAAAGTTTGATTTTGGTAAAATTCCAAAAAAATCTCTTCTCCAGTTCTCTGTTAGCTTAGTTCTAAAACAATTTAGGTTTGTTTAAAACAGAAACTAGGATTTAAAAATAGTCTCAATATGTTTGGTTCATATATTATCTGGAAATCAAGAATTCCAGTAAAAAGTTCCAAAATATGTTAAAATCAAGTATCAAATTTCTTTAATCCATATTGATAATATGAATCATCATTCCAAATCATGATTTTTAAAACAAAAATCATAATTTTTAGAATTGAAATAAGGGTGCAGTTCTTAGACGACCAGAGTTTGGAGTTTTGGGATTTTCTAGTGACTGGAGTTCACCGGGTGGTCAAAGTTCTTCCTGGAGCTAGATGTATGATCAGGTGTATGGGCAAAATTGTCTAGAAGGTGGTTAGTCCACCATGGCGTGGGAGATTGTTCGATTTTGTTTTTAAACCTAGTTTGGTTGAGGGTCGAATTGGTGATCAATGCTGTACCTATGGTGCATCGAGTGGCATGTAACTCTGGGGATGGTGGCGTGGATGTCAGACGAAGCTAGGGACGGAGTTGCCGCGACTCCAGTGATCGGAGTCGTGGGACTCGAGTTGTTTCCTGGTGATATTCTGGTTCTTGGTTCTGCTGAATGATTCGATTTGCGATCATGGCTTATAGTGGTGCTTTGATGAACGGGATAGGTTGCTGGAGCGACGTGGATGTGTGGGAGGTTCTGGCGATGGTCGGAAGTTCATCGTTGAGTGGTGTAGGTGCATAGTGGCATGGTTGTGTCAATTGTTTTGGGATGGCAGTTGCCTCGGGGGAAACTCGCGTGATTATTGTTTTGGCTCGAGTGGTCTCTGGGGTCATTTGCAAAGCTTGTATGAACTATTAAGGTTTTAACAGTTTAAAATTTTAAACCAAACAGTTTTAAAATATTAAGTTAAACTGGTTTTAAAAGAAGAAAAGAGGAAGATGTACTTGGTTTTAGTTCAGGTACATATGGGTTATACCAAAGAAAATGTTTAACAAGTTTTTAAATTTAAATAAAAGTAAGTTTTAAAACTTTAAATAATCAAGTTAGGTCAATTCTCTTGAAAATTCATTTCTTTGTAATGAATAGTTTGTATAAATTAATTTGTATGATTTGTTAACTTAGATGTTTTAAGTTAAACCCTTAAGTTATTTTCAAACTTAATTTGAAATGTAACAAGGTAATTAATAAGGAAATGTTTTTAACTTAAAAACTTAATTAAAGTTTGATAATTAATGACATAATTAATGAGTGATTAATTAATTGAATAAGTTAATGATTAGTGATTTATAAATAATCAGTTAAGGGTTTTAAGTGATTTATTAACTTGTAGTTAAGGATTGTTAATTAATAATTTGGGATAAATAATTAATGATTATTTTATTTTAAACTTAATTAATGATTTAATTAAGTAAAGTTAATTACTAAGATTAAATGTTTTAATGATGATTAAAGATAATGTTTTATCTTAAGGATAATTAAGATTTTAATGAGTTGAAATTATTTAAGTTAATTAAGAAATTTAAGTTTAATTAATTAATTTAATTAATTACTGATAAGGATTAATTAAGTAATTAATTAATAATAATTAATTAAATTAACCCATAATTATGATGGATTAATTAATAAATAGAGATTAATTAATTTGTAATTAGAAATTAATTAATTAAGTAATTAAGGGTTAATTAAACTGGTAATTAAGAAGTACTTAATAAAGTTTTATTAAGTAATAATTAGGTTTTCTTAATTAATGATTAAGAGATTATTAATCTATAATTAAAGTTAATTAAGGATTAATTGACTATTATTAAAGGGTTAATTAATTTTCATTAAGGTTTGATTAATTTGATAATTATGGATTAATTAATTCGTAATTATGGTTGTTAATTGGTAATTAAGTTTTATTAATTAATAATTAATAGATAATTAATTAGTTAATTAAGGTTAATTAATTAATTATAACAGTAATTAAGGATTGATTACATTGTATTAAAGGATATTGATTAATAATTAAGGTTTATTAATTAATAGTTGAAGAATAATTAATCTGTAATTAAGGATTAATTAATTTGTTTAAAGGATAATTAAGGGATGAATTACTCGATTGTGATTTATGAGATGAATGTGATTAATTTAAGTGAATAAATTTGTTAATTAACTAAAGATAGTCACTTGGTAATTAATTATGTACAATTACTTAATGAGATTTTATAAGTGTAATTACTTAGTGTAAGTAATTTATAAATAAATTACTGGATGTAACTTATATAAGGGAAATTACTTAATGGGAAGTAATTTTAAAGGATGATTACTTGGTAGAGTAAATAAGGATTAATTACTTGGTGTAATTAATCAAAGGATAAATAAAATTAATTAGAAATTAATTAAGAAGTAATTAAGAGTAGTTAATTACTGTTATAGTTATTTAGATTGATTAATGAAAGTATAATTAATTAATGTAATTAATTAAGGATTAATGTAATTAATTAAAGTGAATTAATTAATAAAGTAATTAAAGGTTAATTACTGTAATTGTTTATGAATAATTAATTTGTGTAATTAATTAAAGGATAATTACTTAAAGTAATTAGAGAATAATTAATCAAGGGTGATTAATTAAAATAGATGGATGATTAATTAATTAAATGGATTGTACTTAATTAATGGTTGACTAAGAAAGATTTGGTAATTAATTCTTAAGTAATTAATTTAATTTAAGTTGATTAAATTAATTATAATATGGATTAATATGGTTGCTTATGGATGATTGTTTAAGTAGAATGTCTGATTTGGTAGATATCTGTTGGATGATAATCTATGATATTCTATGATATGATATTTGGATATATCTGTGATAAATGTGTGATTTTTATCTGTGAATGCTGTGTGAATTCAAGTATTGAATTAAATGGTTTAAATCTTAAACAACTTGGCCTTTAAGTTACGTTTGGATTTCGATGAGACAGGGATCGAGTATCAAATTTGATTATCCGAAAACCACATTGATCCAAGTTAAACGATAGGTCGTGACATCTCAAGTGAAGGTTCAGAGAAGGGGGTTATTGTCGTTAACTCTGAGGGTGATTCCAAAATGAGTTAATGGAGATAGTGCTTTGTATAGAGATGAAGATTTAAAGTGCAAGGGTTATTGTCGTTAACTCTGAGGGTGATTCCAAAATGAGTGTAACGTGATAATGCCTTCGGTTTCGTTTGAACCCAGAATTAACTTGTATGGATTGAATGCTTTCAGAACGTCGTCAGGTGGACGGTGAGCATTCTAAGATAGATGTGTTCTATTAAAGGTAATCGTAGCCTCAAGCCTCATCAACCGGGAATGCCTAAAATAGGGGAGGTGCAGCAAAGCTAAGTGGGTAGCACCCAAGTAGGATGAGGTGGACCCCTGTCTAGAGTCCCATTTTATTCGGCTGTATGGGCAGTTGGTTCGAAACAACTGTGGGGTTGTCTTGTTCGGGACTGTCCAGTAAGGGATGGTTCTGGCCTTGTGTTGCAGGGGATTTAGGGTCGATCCTCGATACGATGATCTATGCCACATACTGTGACAGTTGGTACACCAGTAGCCCTACCATTGATGGAAACCTATTCTTCTTACGTGCCCTTACGGTTTTGATTGTATTACCCACTTTTGTGGCTAGTAGCTGGAATTTAATGAATGTAACAATTTGGGCTATTTTCTATTTACTTGAAAACCCTAGACCCTATTATAATATCACAGAATTTCCTATCAAAGTTTTGGTTAGCGTAAGGTAAAAACTTATCCATGTTTATGTGTGGGGAATCTTACGTGATACCTTTGTTTTCAAAGGTTTTTAAAGTTAAGCAACTTTAACCCGTTTACTCACACCAAACCCATGTCTGACCGGAGTTTATTCTGTTTTCTTAAACTCTTGGGTACTCAAATTTTTACGAGTAGCCAAGGGATTCAGGTTAGATTTGACGAATTCTAAAGGAGCTATGGAGCAGAAGGCTTCAGCGTTTGTACATATATATATAGTGTTCTGTTGTGTGTTCTCAGAGTCGTTTGTATTGTGTAGTATATTGAAATGTAATTAGAAAGATGTTTATAACTGTCTAATTTGTGGTATAAAGTTGTGTAACTCTGATGTATATGATACTATGTAATATTTATATGATTAATATAATTTATTCGTTCCGCTATTGAGATTTTGATCTTGTTTCTTCTTTCTTCTCTTTCTTTCTCTTTTCTATCCCTTTCTTTCATATTAATGATTCATCTTTATGTGGAGTGAAAGATGGGTTGTTACATTCTTTAAGGAAATCCATATACATATAAAGATAAGCATTTATAAATAATTAAGTATAAAACCTTTTATTAACATTTAAAATTAAATAAAATTTCTTAAAGGACAAGTGTAAGAAAATCAAGACTCGTTATAACAAATGTTACTTAATAAACTAAGGCAATTGACAATTGTTAAATTTTAAAAACATGTGTCATCTTCAATTTTGATTTTTCTCTTATTTTTATTAAATCGTACTTTCATCTTATATAAACAATGCCTCTTCCCTTCAATTTATTTTTCTTTTCAAATCAAAAGCTAAGAAAATTTTAAAACTTGGACTCAAAACAAAATCTGTAGTAAACACTTTCAAAAAGCAGAAACAAATCAAAGTTCAAGCCTGTTAATCATCTTAAGATCTAAAAACCTATATCATTTCAAAAACCAAAAAACTCATCCTAATCAGTGATTAACCGCTCTTCAAACCAGAAAATCAAATTCTTCAACCTGTTACTTCCCAGAATCAAACTATTTGCCTAAAACCTGCATGCATTTTTAAAGCTTGTTCTTTTGCAAACCTAAGAATTTATCAAAGCATGACCAAGCAATCATCTCTGTTTTTGAATGCAAGCTTGGAATCAAAGCAGTCTTTGTTTGCAAGCATTCCAGTTCCATATAGATTAGCAATTAAAGTTTTAAATCAAAGAAGCAAAAGCATATTCCAGTTTCAACACTCAGTTTAATTTTTTTTTTTTCAAAGAGGCTCTGTTTATCATCTTAATCAGGTGAGTAACATCACTTTTAAAAGTTAAAGTGTCTGTAATCTGTTGCATGTTAATATCTAGAAAATGAATATGTTTTGTGTGATTTTATATGAGTGAATTATCTGCTTATGTCGATGTATAGAATGGGTGCATGCTTGTTTCCTGTAGCATTCCTGTTTCTTTGATTTCAAGCTCCTGTTTGATTTAAAATATTATCTTTTGATTTAGTATTGGTTTGGATTTAAGACTTAAACAAAATCTGATTGTTTCATCATAAATTATAATTTAAATTTTTTTGCTTAAGTCAAAATAAAATTGAAATGGCTCTGGGAACAAAAACAACAGAGCAAGTTTGATTTAAGTGAAA
Source organism: Allium cepa (assembly GCA_030765085.1). Lineage (NCBI taxonomy): Eukaryota > Viridiplantae > Streptophyta > Magnoliopsida > Asparagales > Amaryllidaceae > Allium > Allium cepa. Next base: position 662,425,948 of record CM060945.1, read on the forward strand.
ATTTGAACATTCCAATTTATCAGTTCAGGAACATAAACTGAATCCTTAACCCTAAACATGAATTTTAAGAATGAAATTATAATTTTTAGAAAAGAGAGGAAGGAGCAGTTCTGGTTGATCAGTATTGGGAGATTTGGGTTGCCTTTGGCGATCTAGTTGATCGAGATGGCGGTGATTCTCACTGGAGATGCAGGGATGGTCGGAGGGTTTGGGAAAAATGTCAGTAAGATGATCATAGCACTGTGATGACGACAGGAGGTTGATTTTGTTTCTAACCCTAGTTTTGGTGATGATCAGTAAATGATCCACCACGGCTTCTCTGGTGGATCGAGCGCCATCAGTTTTTGGGAAATGGAGGTAGGGGTGTTGATGATGGCATAGTCGGAATTTCAGATAATCCGGTGGTCGGTGAGGTGAGCACGAGTGATTTCCAGGTTTGGATTTCATGTTCTGGTTTTGATGGGTTACTCAAATTCGATTTCGAGTTATTGTTGATGTTTTGGTGATCGAGATTGGGTGTAGGGGTGAACGTCGACATGAGGAAGTCATCGTAGTCGACCAGAGATTGTCGGAGCCACCGTGCATGTGCATGGTGCAGTTTATTTTCCTGGTGAAGCCTGGAATGGTAGAGGGGGGCACTCGAGATTTCTCGAGTCATTCGTGTGTGTTACCCGAAGCAATGTGGGTTTTGACTCGAAGCTTTTGAGGGTGGTTTCGAGTCATATGAATGGTTACAGGTTTTAAACCTGTCTGTTTTCAAAATTTTAAAATGAATTTAAAAATGGAAAGCAAGGTTTAAACAAAGTGTTAAATCAAGTTTTAAAGTATGGATTCAAATTGAATTTGTATTCTAGTTTTAAAATAAATAAAGTTTAAAAAAATTAGACTGTTTAAACAAGTTTAAATGTTTAAAGTATGTTTTAAAATGAAATAATTTTTCAATAAAATGTTTACAACTTAATTATATAAAATACTTTATAAAAGTTCCTTTAACATTTGATTTAAAAGGTTTATAAAATTGATTTAAATTTGGTTGGAGTTTAAATTTGTTAATCATTTCAAATCTTAAATTTGAAATTTAAAGTAAATTTAAAAGTGAAATGTTTTAAATTCATATGTTAATGATAATTAAAGTCATTAATAAAAGAATGATTTATTCTAAAGATAATTTAGATTTAAATGATTAATGATTAATTTAGTTAATTAATTAATGATTTAGTAATAATTAATTGGTAATTATGGATTGTTAGTTAATTAATTAAGAGTTAATTAATTAAGTAATTAAGGGTTAAGTTAATTAATTAAAGATTAATTAATTTGTAATTAAGGATCATTAATTAAGATAAGAATAGATTATTAATTAATGATTAAAATTTTATTAATCAAATAATTAAAGATTAATCAAGTTATAGTTAAGCACTTAATTAATTGAGTGATTAGAGATTAATTAATTGGATTATAAGAATTAATTAATTTGAATTAAGAGATGATCAATTAAAGTTTAATTACTTAGAAAAGTAATTAAGGAATTTATACAAGTTAATGAAGGATCATTAACTAAGGATTATCAAATGATTAATTAATGTAATTAATTTAAGATGATTAATTTGATTAATTAATTAAAGATAATCATTTGTGGAATTGTTTAAGTATAATTACTCAATGGAAATAATTAGGGAATTAATTACTCAATGTAATTAATTAAAGTAATGTGATTAGTCAAATTAATTAATTGGTTTAATTAATTTAAGATAGTCACTTGATGGTTTGTTAAGTATAATTACTGAATGTAATTGAAAAAGTGTAACTACTTAGTAAAGTAATTAATGCGTAATTACTAGATGTAATTAAATTGGTGTTGTAATTTTTAATGGAAATAATTTGGGTTTAATTACCTTGTATAATTAATAAGAAGGGTAATTACTTGGTGAAGTAATTAATAATTAATTACGTAGTGTAATTAATTTAACAACTGATTAAAAAGTTATTTGAAGTTAATTAAGTAAGGTAATTAATTAAGGGTAATTAATTATTGAATGTGATTAATCAAGGCTAATTAATGAATGAATTAGTTAAAGATTAAATAACTAAATCTAATTAATTAAAAGAATAATTAATTAAAGAAGAAATTAAGGATCATTAATTAATATAAGTAATGATGCAATTAAGGATTGATTAATTAAAGATAATTAATCAATAATGAGCGATTATAAAGTAATTAACTAATTGTAATTAACTAAGGATTAATGTAATTAATTATAGTTAATTAACTAATGAAGTAATTAAAGGTTAATTACTGTAAATGGTTAAGTATAATTAATTTGTGTAATTAATTAAAGGCTAATTGCTTATTATATTTAGAAAATGATTAATCAAGGGTGCTTAATTAAGATGAATACATAGAGAATGATTAATTGATTTGTAATCAATTAATAGTTAAGAAAGCAAGATTTATAGTGATAAAGGTAATTAATTTAATTTGTTTTAAATTAATTAAAGATGAAGTAATTAATTTAATTCATTTTAAATTAATTATAGATGATGTGATTAATAGATCATTGCTTATGTATGGATGGATGATAATGATTGCCTTGAATGGTTTGATGTCTCTGATATTGGATATATGCTTATCTGTGATATGGATGCTTTGGTTCAATGGTGATGATATGATGTATCTATCTGTGAGATTGTGAATTATCTATCTGTGTGAATATAGATAATAAAATTGAATTGTTTTAACTTTAAAACAACTTGGACCTAAAAGATGGCATTTTGGATTTCGATAAGACCGAGATCGGGTTTCCAGATTTGGATATCCGAAAACCACATCGATCCAAATTGACGATAGGTCGTGAATTTCAAGTGAAGATGAAGATTCAGAGTGCAAGGGTTATCGTCATTAACTCAGAGACTGATTCCAAAATGAGTGTAACGAGATATTGCCTTCGGTTTCGTTCGAACCCGGAACGAACTTGTATGGATTGAATGTTTTCATAGCATCGTCACGTGGACGATGAGCATTCTATGATAGATGTGTTCTATAAATGTAATCGTAGCCTCAAGCCTCATCAACCGAGAATGGCTAAAACAGGGAAGGTGCAGCAAGTCTAAGTGGGTAGCACCTAAGTAGGACGAGAATTTCCCCTGTCTAGAGGTCCCTTTTTATTCGGTTGTGTAGGCAGTTGTGCGCTCCAACTGCCGGGGTTGTCTTGTTCTGGACTATCCAGCAAGGGATGGTTCCGGCCTTGTGTTGTAGGAGATTTAGGGTGGATCCTCGGTACAGTGATCTAGGCCACGTACTGTGACGGGCGGTACCCAGTAGCCCTGCCATTGTATGGAATCCAATCTCCAATAAGTGTCGTACGTTTTAGTTGTGCCCAACTATGTTGGAACGTGAGATGTAAGCATTCCAGCTATTTTTGTATTTTATTTGAAAACTCTAGACCCTATTATAATATCATTGGATTTCCTATCAAATGTTTTGGTTAGCGTAAGGTAAAAACTTACCCATGTTTACGTGTAGGGAGTCTTACGTGATACCTTTTGTTTTCAAAGGTTTTCAAAGTTGAGCAACTTTAACCTATTACTCACACCAGACCCATGTCTGACCCGGAGTTTATCTTCTATTTTCTTAAACTCTTAGGTACTCAAATTTTTACGAGTAACCAAGGGATTCAGGTTTGCTTTGATGAATTCTGGAGGAGCAATGGAGCAAGAGGCTTCAAGATTGTAGATATCTAGGTGGTTCCGCTGTGTTGATATCTGAATCATTGTTTGAGTTATATCTTGTGTTGTAATAACTAGACAGGTGTTTATAACTGTCTAGTATGTGTTGTATATGTTGGGTAACTCTGATAGATGTTGTATACTATGTACTATTTTATGTGATTAATATAAATTATTCGTTCCACTGTTGAGATTCTAATATTGTTTCTTTCTTTCTTCTCTATCTTTTCTCTTTTCTATCCCTTTCTTTCTTAATAATGATACGTCTTATTGTGGAGAATAAGGCGGGTCGTTACATTTTGTATCAGAGCACTAGATTGACTGAATACCTAGGCTTTGGAGTAGTTTCTTTCTTGAGAGAGCATATTTGTAATTTTAATATATATATATATATATATATATATATATCTACCTATTCTTTGGATTACCTGTTTGGGTTTTCCAATATAAGTTATGGAGGTAGAAAGGGTAGTGGTGTGTGTAGCACGACTACCAATTAAAGGAGTCTGAGTGTTGAGGTTGGAAGTGTGTCTGTCGAGACTTTAGACCCAATACCGTCTCGAGTAAGCTTTGTTGTGGTGTAAAGGAATTCACCAATATGTGAAGGAAGTCTTTTTGAGGTTCAGAGTCCATCTTTGAAGTGCAAGTTTGGATGAGTGAGAGTTTGGATCTGTCGGTTGAGCAGAAGCGAGTGATGGTATCTTGGAAACTTCGAGAAGAAGCAGCTGCGTGGTAAGATGCAGTGACTATGGATATTTCCGAAGATGTTTTCTTTGGAGCAAGTTTAAGGAAGTGTGTCTGCATCGATAAGGTGGCTAGATTCAGCAGGATGATTTGGCTTTGAGGCCCGAGTTTCCCGAAGAGCTTTGTATTAGGAAGTCTTTGGCATCAGTATCGCGTTGCAGCTCGGAGTGTTCTTGGTGCCGTCAAGAGGGTCTTCTGGCTTTGCAGTACTCTGGAGGGGGAGTTCAGAAGCAGCAGAATGGATCCATTTCTTCGATGGATTAGCTAGATAAGCTTAAGATGTTCTGATTGGAAAAGAGAGAACAGTATCTTTGGATATTGGTCTGGGTTGATCGCAAAAGTGACTTGCGATAGTTTGTGTTCTCTTGGGTTATCTTTTGCTTGAGGCATCTGGAGATTGAGTTTTCGTATCGACTAGGATTCCAGGAGTGATGCCGGTGGTACAGCTTAGTAGAAGGATGGCTCCTAGAGAGATGTTTTGGTGGAACTTCTGAGTTTTCTCTTTATGGACCTATAGAACCTTATTTATGGGATGTATCGGACTAGTCTGTGCTCATGTTCAACATCGGCAATCTCATCTACTCCAGATTAGAGTTGTGCGGCAGAAGCGAGATAACAACTGTTCTAGAGTGGGAGCAACCGAAAGTTGCAATCTTCGAATTAGAGGGTTTCTGCATGAAGTTTTTTAGGATCTGAGGCAAGATTTGTGAGTGCATCTGTTTTGTCTTTTCCGTCTTGGAAGAGTAAGTTTGTAGTCTTCTGATGTTTGCGAAGTTGAGTTTATATTCTTGGCTTTGGATTGATCTTGAGGGAATCATTCTTTTGTGTTGTTTTTGGTACAACTTGTTTCTAGAGGCATCAGTGAAGGTTGAGCTGATCAGGAAGGATAAAGATAGGCCAGGATCTTCAGAAGAGTTTTGTAGATAAGAGACAGAGGAATCTGGAATTTGAAGTCGGAGAGATTTTGTATAAGTTTTCTCCGGTCAAAGGAGCTATAAGATTTGGTAAGATTGGAAAGCTAGCTCCGAGGTATATTGGATCTTTCTGTATTCTTGTAAGGTCTGTGCTTTGGTCTTCAGTGTTGAATATCCGGTTCAAAAGACTGGGTTTCAATGTGTTACACGTATCTCTGTGGGAGTATGTGTATGATCCATCACTGGTTGTCAAACCAGCAGTTCAGGAGGATTCGGTAGTCGAGTCAGACTTGTCTATGGTCTGATATCTTATTCAGATTGTAGATCTAGATGAGTAGGAGCTACGTAGCTTAGTAGTATAGCTAGTTTGGATTCATTAGAGCGAGTATCCTGGTTTTTATACCTGGGAAACTCGAGATAGTGCTTGGAAGTCTATCATGATTTATGTTAGGATCATTAAATTTGTTTAATTGTGTGAATTGGTTGTTATGGTTGTTAGCATATGATTGATAATATATGCTTGTGGTTTAAATTAAAATCTTTAATGGGTTATTAAATTACCTTTTCTTTTAAATTTCAAGGACGAAATTCTTTTAGGGGGGAGGAATGTGATGACCCAGAATTTTGGGTAATATCAACTTAATAATTTGTATTTAAAATTAAATTGATTTGATAATTGTCTTTTAAAATTGTAATATAAATTGGAAAATTTATTCTTTTATAAGCAAATAAATATTTAATTGGTGAATTTTATTTTTTAAAAGCTAATAAAATGTTTTTTATGTATAATGTATATATTGTAAATAGAAATCTTTGGTTTGAATTTAATAAATAGGATCTTGTTTTCAAATTCTAAAATATATTTGGCAATTTGGAAATTTTGATTAATTTAATATATTTTTCCATGCTATTTAATGGTTAATTTTAGAGTTTTAAAATATTTAAGGAAATTGTTAATTGTTCAAATTTATATTTAGTTTAAGTTTAAATTTTAAATAAAAAATTAATAAAAAAGATTTTTTTTATTTTCTTTTTAATATTACTTGATAAATATGATTTGGAAATATATATATATATATATATATATAAGTTTAAAATACAATTTACATATGATCATTGATTCATTTAGTAAAATAAGTAAATTATATGTAAAGAGATAATTTATTTTATGAATTGCTTAAAATTAGAAATTTGTTATTTTCAAACAATAATAAATATGTGTTATTTTTATAATAGATTTTAAATAAAATTGAATTGTTATTTTCAAATTTAATATGTTGTTGACTTTAAATTGTGTTTTTGAATTTAATTTGAATTTGAATTTGGATTTAAAATTTAAATTCAAAAGTTATATATTTTAAAATATTTTGGATTTAAAAATATGTGTATAATTTATTTTATTTTATTTTAATTTCTTTAAGGAAATCCATATACATATAAAGATAAGCATTTATAAACAATTAAGTAAGTATAAAACCTTTTATTAACAATTAAAATTAAATAAAATTTCTTAAAGGACAAGTGTAAGAAAATCAAGACTCATTATAACAAATGTTACTTAATTAACTAAGGCAATTGACAAATGTTAAATTTTAAAAACATTTGTCATCTTCAATTTTGATTTTTCTCTTATTTTTATTAAATCATACTTTCATCTTATATAAACAATGCCTCTTCCCTTCAATTTCTTTTTCTTTTCAAATCAAAAGCTAAGAAAATTTCAAAACTTGTACTCAAAACAAAACCTATAGTAAAAACTTTCAAAAACCAGAAACATATCAAAGTACAAGCCCGTTAATCATCTTCAAATCTAAAAACCGGTATCATTTCAAAAACCAGAAAACTCATCCTAATCAGTGATTAACCTCTCTTCAAACCAGAAAATCAAATTCTTCAACCTGTTATTCATTTCCTTGAATCAAACTATTTGCCTAAAACCTGAATATTCTTTTCAAATCAAAACAATTCAAAACCTACATGCATTTTAAAGCCTGTTCTTTTGCAAACCTGAGAATTCATCAAAGCATGTTCGAGCAATCATCTCAGTTTTTAAAAGAAAGCCTTGGATCAAAGCAGTCTCTGTTTGCAAGCATTCCAGTTCCATATAGATTAGCAATTCAAGTTTTAAATCAAAGAAGCAAAGGCATATTCCAGTTTCAACACTCAGTTTAAAGTTTTTTTCATAAAGGCTTTGTTCATCATCTTAATCAGGTGAGCAACATCACTTTTAAAAGTTAAAGTATCTGTAATCTATTGTATGTTAATATATGGAAAATAAATATGTTCTGTGTGATTTTATATGAGTGAATTATCTGCTTATGTGAATGTATAGAATGGGTGCATGCTTGTTTCCTGTGGCATTCCTGTTTCTTCGATTTCAAGCTCCTGTTTGATTTAAAATCATTATCTCTTGATTTAGTCTTGGTTTGGATTTAATACTTAAAAAAAATCTGATTGTTTCATCATAAATTATAATTTAAAAATTTTACTTAAGTCAAAATAAATTTGAAATGGCTCTAGGTACAAAAACAACAGAGCAAGTTTGATGTAAGTGAAAATTTAAACATTCTAATTCATCAATTCAGGAACATAAACTGAATCCTTGACCCTAAACATGAATTTTAAGAATGAAATTATAATTTTTAGTAAAGAGATGAAGGAGCAGTTCTGGTTGATCAATATTAGGGGATTTGGGTTGCCTCTGGCGATCTAGTTGATCGGGATGGTGGTGATTCTCATTAGAGACACAGGGATCGTCAAAGGGTCAGGGAAAAATGTCTGGAAGATGGTCATATCACTGTGGCAACGACAGGAGGTTGATTTTGTTTCTAACCCTAGTTTTGGTGATGGTCAGTAAATGATCCACCACGGCTTCTCTAGTGGATCGAGTGCCACAAGTTTTGGGGAAATGGAGGTGGGGGTGTTAATGATGGGGTAGACGGAATTTCAAATACTCCGATGGTCGGTGAGGTAAGCACCAGTGATTTTCAGGTTTGGGTTTCCTGTTCCTGGTTGTGATGGGTTACTCGAATTTGATTTTGAGTTATTGTTGATGTTTTGGTGATCGAGATTGGGTGCAGGGGTGAATGTCGACATGAGGAAGTCGTCGTAGTCGACCAGAGATGGTCGGAGCCACCGTGCTTGTGCACGGTGCAGTTTATTTTCCTGGTGAAGCCTGGAATGGTAGAGGAGGGGCACTCGAGATTTCTCGAGTCATTTGTGTGTGTTAACCGAAGCGTTGTGGGTTTTTACTCGAAGCTTTTGAGGGTGGTTTCGAGTCATAAAAATGGTTACAGGTTTTAAACCTGTCTGTTTTCAAAATTTTAAAATGAATTTAAAAATGGAAAGCAAGGTTTAAACAAAGTGTCAAATCAAGTATTAGAGTATGGATTCAAATTGAATTTGTATCCTAGCTTTAAAATAAACAAAGTTTAAAAAAAAATTAAATTGTTTAAACAAGTTTAAATGTTTAAAGTATGTTTTAAAATGAAATGGGTTTTCAATAAAATGTTTAAAACTTATTTATATGAAATTCTTTATAAAAGTTCATTTAACATTTGACTTAAAAGGTTTATAAAATAAATTTAAATTTGGTTAAATTTTAAATCAGTTAATCATTTTAAATCTTAAATTTGAAATTTAAAAGTTAATTTAAAAGTGAAATGTTTTAAATGCATATGTTAATGATAATTAAAGTCATTAATAAAAGAATGATTTATCCTAAAGATAATTTAGATTTTATTGATTAATGATTAATTTAATTAATTGTAACGACCCAGAATTTTTAATAATTTAAATTTGAATATTTAATTAATTTTAAATATTTATAAGTGAATTTTTAAGTCAAATAAATTTTTATTTGAATTTTTGGATTTAATTGGATAATTAAATCGATAATTTAATGTATTAAATTATGGAAATAATTAAAAATTGAGTTAAATATGATAGAAAATATTTGTAAAATTTTATTTAATCATATTGAAGTTAGAACGATATTTTAGAACTTTTAAAATCGAATTAAAAGTTAATTTGTGAAAATTGAATATTTTAATATTTAATAATCGACTGTAAAATAGTCAATTTTTGAACAGTCTCAGAATTGAACGAAACCAGTTTCATTGGATCCGTAATAGTTAGTTATTACCGGATTTCAATTTTCGTGTAAATCGGAGCTATCGTTTGATCGTGGCAGCTCGAAACGCATCGAATTATTTTTAATTTAAATTTGGCGAGTCAAAATAGCCATTTTTCAAAAAGTCTCGGAATTCGACGAAACCAGTTTCATCGGATCCGTAATGTGATATTATTGTAAGATTTCAAATTTCAAGTCAATTGGATTTACCGTTTGTCCGGTACAAATTAAAACGCCTAGAAATCAACTTAAATCGGTTTAATTTAAATTGAGCGTTTTCAGCCATAACTCGCACAGATGTCCGAATTAGATTCCGAAACCTGTTCCATTGTGTCCGGAACGCGGGATAAACCCTAGGTACGCTGGTTACGGCGCCTAAATCGGAGTTCGGAATTCCCGGGATGAATAGTGTTTACGCTTGCTTTTCCTATAAATACACCACACACAAATTAAAATAAAAAAAAAAAAGAAAAACCCTAATTCTATTCTACAGGCCGCCACCTATGGTTTCAACGGCCATGAAACTATCTCGTTTCTCCTCGATTTTCTCTTCATCCACTCTCCGATAGACTTCGACGTCAACTAGAAACTTGTAGATCTCGTCAAGACGAAGAGATTCAACGGTGGAGATGCGTTTTGGAGCACCAGGGGAGGAGATAGGGGGCTGCGTTCGTCACGACCTGCGCACGACTTTCCATGTAAATGACACAGCCGAGCTTGGGGTCCTTGGGGCCGAACATGAGTATGGTGGAGAGCTTCGATTTGCAACTCCCTGATCGAATTTGTATTGAGTATTGATGGAGCAATATTAAACCCTAGTCTAAAGGGGATGGGTTTCATGAAGACGGCCTCAAACCTGTAGAGTGCGCATGAAGAAGATGATGTAGGGACGGTGGTGATGAGGTTGGAGCAAGATCTGAGGGCCTGGATTGCTTTAGGTTATAAATTAATTAAGTTATGTTATATTAGTTTATATAAAACGTGTACAAACTTGTAAATTGCATAACTTTTTCATACGAGGTCGAAAAAATGCAAATCTAGTTGCGTTGGAATCGTATGGACGAGCACTACGCGATGGAGTTGGTTTGGAGTCGATTGGAGTTAGTGAGAATTTCGGGTAAAATTAAACGCGCGTTTAATTTTATTCGAAATAAAAGCTTAAACGGAAATTAAAACCAAGGTGAGAACTTCTCACTCAATCGAATAGATTTCGATTTTATTTTAAATAGTTAGATTTAAAATATTTGAATGCATGTTTGAATGATGACTGTAAATTATTGATTGTTAAAATAGACATTATGCGCCGTTAGTAAGCGGATGTTATTTATTATAAACATATACCGCGAATATTTCATAAACAGTGAAATTGGTATTATATATAATATCAATATATATATATTGGCATATGTATATATTGCAGTTGTTGATTTCCCGCATTTTTTGTTTAGCGGATGAGACCCTATTACGCCGTTATTAAGCGGATAATATTTAATAAGAACATGTACCGCGATAATTTCGTACTGGAGCGAAATTGGTATTGTGCTAATGTTTTTGGATGCAGGAAAACAGGTTGGAGGGATCCAACTGGATTCCTCAACAGTATTTATTTAATTTCAGATATTTTGATATTTGATTGATTATCATATCGATATATGATATCGTTGTTTGTCGTGATTGACTATTTGGTGTGTAGCATCATTGGACCAAATTTCTGGTATTTTAAAAATGTTTTTAAAGTGATTTTTGAAAAGATAAAATATTTTGGAATTGATCCATTATAAATAAATGAACGTTATAATTTTTAAAGTTATAAAAATTATAATTTTTGTGAAATATAGTTAAAAGCTGATTTTGAGAAATATGGGTTAATGATGTTATAAAATAGGTTAAATTGGATTTTTGAATTTATTATAAAAGTTTGAATTTAGAATTTATAAAATTTAATTATTTTATAAATCAAAAAGGTGAAGTTTTTTTTTAAAAGGAAATTAAAGACGTTTTAAAGAATAATATAGATTGATTTATATTAAAGGATTTACAAATGAATATTTGTAAATTAAAACGTTGGGATTATAAAATGAGATTTTATAAGTGTTTGAACGAATTGAAAATGAATTTCATTAAAGAATGAAATCAATAGAATTATAAATGGTGAAGTTGTAAACGAAATTTATAAACAGTAGATTTATAAATTTTATGAAGTTATTTGAAGAATAGATTGGGTTAAATAAATGAATCTTATAAGTTATAGGATTTATAATTATGAAACTCTAAGGAATGATTTTGTGAAATAATCGTTTATAAGTAGTTAACTTATAATATGAACTTTTAATCTAAAATTGAGTTATAAACTGGAATAGGTTAATAAAGGAATTTGTAAAAGGAAGTTTTTATATATAAATAGAAATAGAATTTATAAACGTTGTTTTATAAATCCGCAAACGACTTATTTTGATAAGTTAATTGTTATAACTTATAAATGGAGTTATATTCACATTTTTAAATAGTGAATAATCCTTTGAATTAAAATGAATAAAATGATGAAATTGTTAACGTAGTATATTCATGTTTTTGAATAGTGAATAATACGTTAAAGGAAATGTTTTTGAATGTGATATTTTAAATAGAATTAAAACGATTTAACGATGTCTTAATTGTGTTGAGATTCGAAATCATAGATTTCAACATTTATTGTTGAAATAGACGTTTTCGAGAAATAAAAGGAAATGTGGACTATAACACTGTTGTTATAGTAAATGATTTCCGAAAGGAAATGTTTTGTATAGTATTGGGATTTATATATCTATTTTAATTTCGAATCCCTATACTAGTGATTTTGGGTTGTCGTAACGATGTTTTACGCAACATTCGTTTTGGCCCAAGTCAATATGTTTAAGTGAATAATTTCCTTAAAGAATGAAATATATACTTAATTCGATTTAAGTATATTGAATATTTTCTAAGTGTTGAAAATAAAAGATTGTGAATTACTTATTTAAATAAGTATGGAAATGTTTTCCAATGTGAAGTGAATATAGAGAATTTATCCTTTTGAAGATAAATTGAAAATGAATAATTGAAATCGTATATGCACGAATATTTTGAAATATAAATTCATTATGGAATTTATATGTGAAAAGTGAAATTGGTTAAAAATAAATATTGATTTATTTTTGAAGTGTTGGAATTTTATATCTTGTAAAGATATTTTGGAAAGGTAAGTAATTTGGAAAATTATTTGGAATCTGGTGATGTATGCATATCCATTGATAGTTCAATAGCCGACTATCAATATTTCCCTTTGAATGGGTATTTGATGTGAATATGATTGAATTTGAATGCACACTTATTTTTGAATAAGCGCTCACTATTCGGGTTAACCGGGAAAGGACCATGGGGTCGTATAACCCACTCCGAATATGTGATACGTCGTTGTGAATCGCATTTGAAGATCGGTGTTGAAGACCGGTATTTGCAAGAGTGATAGGATGAACTATCGATTGACTCTGCACCGAGTTGCTCCGGTATTGAGTTCTCCATATGTGATGGTGAATCCGATCAGGATTGTGAATATCCGGATTGCAAGGACTTCTTTGTAAGTGCCTTCGGTTCTGTTCGATCCCGGAACAGACTTGTATGGATTGTATGCCTGACATTACAATTTGAGATATAAAGCCGATTTCATTCAAATATATTTCTGTTGGTGGCGGAGAATTTATTCTTTGCTTAACACCCTTCTTTGAGACGTACGAGCTCAAAGGTTATATAGTTGAAGTTATCAGCAATATATCCCATTTTGGTAATGTGACATGCTGAGTGATGCTGAAATGATCATTGTGTTGATTATTTGTGATAGGATCATTTATTTGATCGTCTATCTTAGTGATCATTGTGTTGATCATTTATTGACCCAAAGCATGGCTTTTGTATAAAGTATGTTTTTGTGGACGTGACTTCGTCGAGCCTCACATCCCGGAAATGGTCAAAACAGGAAAGATGCGGCAAGGTTATTAGGGGTTGCTGTAGCTCCCCTTAGGGTATGTGCATTTCCTTCTGGAAAGGGGTGGTATCATGGTATGGAGCCCAGATACTTACTCATGTTGAAAACACTCTATTTATTATGGTGTGATGTTGGATATCGAGCGCTCGGTTGAAAAGGTCCTAAAGGACCGGGGAATGGCGTGCTCGTGTCAGTAGTTACCCAGTTAAGGGGTAACCCGGCCTTGTGTTGGCAGAGTTCCGGTTTGGTTCTCGGGGGTGTCTTTCCAGAGGCATTCTCAGTGGCAATGGGAAGTTCCTTGGCCTGATCATTTGTTGGAAATCCAAAGAAACAATACGAAACTTGTACGGTATTAGTTGTAGAACCTGCTATTCACTTATGGTGGTCACCACTGTTTGGATAGTAGCTATAGTAGGCATACGATAATGGTCGTATGTTGGCTAAGATTTATATTCTACTTTCGAAATGAATTTCATCTACACTATGCACTAGTAATAATATCAAATGTTATTTTAAATGCGTATCAAGCATCTTTGGCTATCATAAGGAGAAATCTCCTCCGATTCTGCGTTTGCATGTGTGTGTGTGCGGGAGGCCTTATGGTAGTCTCATTTTTAAAAGCATTGCGAATTGATTAAAAATATTCCTCTTTTTGATTTTTAAAGTTAAATAAACTGTTTTGAGTTCTCACACCAGTCACATGACTGACTCGGAGTTTATTGTTTTCCTTCCTAAACTCTGGGTGCCCACCAATTTTCACACGGGCAGTTAAGAGTTAGGTTTATCAGGATATTCTGGATATTCTGGAGTTGCTGAAGGCAAGCTGGATGGCATGGCATATTACTTATATAGTATTTCTTTTCCGCTGCACTGTTTATTGTTGTATGTTGTTGTACACTCTGATGATATGATGTAATGTAATGAAATGAAATGTAATAACTGATATAGTTCTTTGTTTAAAGATTATTCATTTATTATTATATGTTGTTCCGCTGCGAATTGTGAGATTCTGTTGTTGTTCTGTTGTTTCTGTTCTGTCCGTTCTATTTTCAAATTCTCTTTTTCTATTTTAAAATTTTCTATCTTCTGTTTTTCTAATTCTCTGTTTTCTAAAAATTGTCTATCTTCTTTTCTCTCTATTTTTCTTTTTCTTTCTTCTTTTTCTCTCTTCTTTCTTTTCTTTTCTTTTTAAAACCCATAACTATTCGGTTTTTCGGCAACGAAAATCCGTGACGTTACATTTGGTATCAGAGCTTATGGTTAAGCGACAACCATGGTTCTGTAGGGTATAATTCATTAGAGATAGAGTCAGCAGTACTCTAGAATGAGTTTGAGTGTAATAATAGCTATGAGAGCGTATTTGTTAGTGTATATAAAATTGTTTTATATTGTGATGATTGGTTTATTGAGTGGTATATGAACTTTCGTCAGCATGGTCCGCAAGACTATGCCGAAGGGGTTTCTAAACACTTGAATAGAACAATTCGACACAATATTGATTTTAAATTGGGTAAATGAAATAATTTTACCTCGATTATATTTTATATATGAAAGAAATAATTTTCTAAAATTATTAAAGTGTATGTAAGTTGATTGTTAGGTTGTTTGGATAATCTAAATAAAAGAATAATTGTATAAGCAAAAGAATTATAAGAATTGAGTTATAATTAATGTGAATTACAATTGTAAAATAAACTTATATATAAGAAATGAAACTATATGAATATGAGTTGTAAATAAAAGTGAATTTAAAGTTAAATGGAATATAACTTAAGTGTTGTTGAATGGAATTGATTTTGGTATCGAAGTAAATAAATCAAGTGGATTAAATGGAATATGACTTAGGAGTTATATAAATGAAATTCAACTTTGGTAATTGAATTGAATGAATGAATTGAATGTTAATCAATTGAATGTGAATTAAGTAGATATGAAATAATGAATGTAAGTATTAATTCATTGAAATCTAATGTTATTAGAAGTTGAATAAATTGAATGAGAATGAATATAAGCAAAGGAATTTGGTTGTAACTAATATACTTTGGTTGTTATTTGATTGTTGATTGGTTGTATATAATTCATTAAGAGTTAATGAAATTGAATTAGTGAAATTTAAAGCTATGAAATTGAATTCAAATTAGAAGTAAATAAATTTGAATAGAATTTAATGTGAATTGGATTTAATTAGTGAATGCAAACTAATTAAAATTGAGAATGAATGTTGATAAAATCCAATGTAATAAATCAAATGTGATTTGATATTGAAAACCATTTCATTGAATATTAATGAGAATATGAATGAATGTTTATTGGATATGAATGATAATTGGTTGATGGTTGAATATATGTTGTTTTGAATACATTTGCTATGTGACATATATAGTTATTATGTAGCTATATGTTGTATATTGAGATTATTTTCATATACGCATGATTCTCATGTTGTTTGTTGAGTATTTAGTAGGTGCGGATCGCGTTTGCTTCGCATTTGGAGCTCGCTTTTGCGCTATATTAGCCGTATTTGCTTGCTAATAAAATATAAGGTACATATATCGGATTAAATATCGTACTTTTATACTTTTTTCCCTTCGGGATGCCTCATTACTTGATGAGATGTATATTTGTGATATATATACTGTCATTTTTTTTTTTCGGATCGAGCCGCGCAAAGGTGACTATGGCGAATTTTTCCGAAAATTTAAGGCGTTAGAAAAAAAAATTTGAGAAAATTGGAAAATTTTGAAAACTTTAACTTTGTTTTAAAGTTGAAAGTTAAATGATATAATTGTTTTTGAAAAGATAACTAAGTATGATTTGAAAACTTAGTAAAGTTATTGTAAGAAGTTTAATTATGAATTTTGGAAAGTTAATAGATTTTGTAACCTTTCTTACTTGTAATTTCGAGGACGAAATTCTTTTAAGGGGGAAAGATTGTAACGACCCAGAATTTTTAATAATTTAAATTTGAATATTTAATTAATTTTAAATATTTATAAGTGAATTTTTAAGTCAAATAAATTTTTATTTGAATTTTTGGATTTAATTGGATAATTAAATCGATAATTTAATGTGTTAAATTATGGAAATAATTAAAAATTGAGTTAAATATGATAGAAAATATTTGTAAAATTTTATTTAATCATATTGAAGTTAGAACGATATTTTAGAACTTTTAAAATCGAATTAAAAGTTAATTTGTGAAAATTGAATATTTTAATATTTAATAATCGACTGTAAAATAGTCAATTTTTGAACAGTCTCAGAATTGAACGAAACCAGTTTCATTGGATCCGTAATAGTTAGTTATTACCGGATTTCAATTTTCGTGTCAATCGGAGCTATCGTTTGATCGTGGCAGCTCGAAACGCATCGAATTATTTTTAATTTAAATTTGGCGAGTCAAAATAGCCATTTTTCAAAAAGTCTCGGAATTCGACGAAACCAGTTTCATCGGATCCGTAATGTGATATTATTGTAAGATTTCAAATTTCAAGTCAATTGGATTTACCGTTTGGCCGGTACAAATTAAAACGCCTAGAAATCAACTTAAATCGGTTTAATTTAAATTGAGCGTTTTCAGCCATAACTCGCACAGATGTCCGAATTAGCTTCCGAAACCTATTCCATTGTGTCCGGAACGCGGGATAAACCCTAGGTACGCTGGTTACGGCGCCTAAATCGGAGTTCGGAATTCCCGGGATGAATAGTGTTTACGCTTGCTTTTCCTATAAATACACCACACACAAATTAAAATAAAAAAAAAAAAGAAAAACCCTAATTCTATTCTACAGGCCGCCACCTATGGTTTCAACGGCCATGAAACTATCTCGTTTCTCCTCGATTTTCTCTTCATCCACTCTCCGATAGACTTCGACGTCAACTAGAAACTTGTAGATCTCGTCAAGACGAAGAGATTCAACGGTGGAGATGCGTTTTGGAGCACCAGGGGAGGAGATAGGGGGCTGCGTTCGTCACGACCTGCGCACGACTTTCCATGTAAATGACACAGCCGAGCTTGGGGTCCTTGGGGCCGAACATGAGTATGGTGGAGAGCTTCGATTTGCAACTCCCTGATCGAATTTGTATTGAGTATTGATGGAGCAATATTAAACCCTAGTCTAAAGGGGATGGGTTTCATGAAGACGGCCTCAAACCTGTAGAGTGCGCATGAAGAAGATGATGTAGGGACGGTGGTGATGAGGTTGGAGCAAGATCTGAGGGCCTGGATTGCTTTAGGTTATAAATTAATTAAGTTATGTTATATTAGTTTATATAAAACGTGTACAAACTTGTAAATTGCATAACTTTTTCATACGAGGTCGAAAAAATGCAAATCCAGTTGCGTTGGAATCGTATGGACGAGCACTACGCGATGGAGTTGGTTTGGAGTCGATTGGAGTTAGTGAGAATTTCGGGTAAAATTAAACGCGCGTTTAATTTTATTCGAAATAAAAGCTTAAACGGAAATTAAAACCAAGGTGAGAACTTCTCACTCAATCGAATAGATTTCGATTTTATTTTAAATAGTTAGATTTAAAATATTTGAATGCATGTTTGAATGATGACTGTAAATTATTGATTGTTAAAATAGACATTATGCGCCGTTAGTAAGCGGATGTTATTTATTATAAACATATACCGCGAATATTTCATAAACAGTGAAATTGGTATTATATATAATATCAATATATATATATTGGCATATGTATATATTGCAGTTGTTGATTTCCCGCATTTTTTGTTTAGCGGATGAGACCCTATTACGCCGTTATTAAGCAGATAATATTTAATAAGAACATGTACCGCGATAATTTCGTACTGGAGCGAAATTGGTATTGTGCTAATGTTTTTGGATGCAGGAAAACAGGTTGGAGGGATCCAACTGGATTCCTCAACAGTATTTATTTAATTTCAGATATTTTGATATTTGATTGATTATCATATCGATATATGATATCGTTGTTTGTCGTGATTGACTATTTGGTGTGTAGCATCATTGGACCAAATTTCTGGTATTTTAAAAATGTTTTTAAAGTGATTTTTGAAAAGATAAAATATTTTGGAATTGATCCATTATAAATAAATGAACGTTATAATTTTTAAAGTTATAAAAATTATAATTTTTGTGAAATATAGTTAAAAGCTGATTTTGAGAAATATGGGTTAATGATGTTATAAAATAGGTTAAATTGGATTTTTGAATTTATTATAAAAGTTTGAATTTAGAATTTATAAAATTTAATTATTTTATAAATCAAAAAGGTGAAGTTTTTTTTTTAAAAGGAAATTAAAGACGTTTTAAAGAATAATATAGATTGATTTATATTAAAGGATTTACAAATGAATATTTGTAAATTAAAACGTTGGGATTATAAAATGAGATTTTATAAGTGTTTGAATGAATTGAAAATGAATTTCATTAAAGAATGAAATCAATAGAATTATAAATGGTGAAGTTGTAAACGAAATTTATAAACAGTAGATTTATAAATTTTATGAAGTTATTTGAAGAATAGATTGGGTTAAATAAATGAATCTTATAAGTTATAGGATTTATAATTATGAAACTCTAAGGAATGATTTTGTGAAATAATCGTTTATAAGTAGTTAACTTATAATATGAACTTTTAATCTAAAATTGAGTTATAAACTGGAATAGGTTAATAAAGGAATTTGTAAAAGGAAGTTTTTATATATAAATAGAAATAGAATTTATAAACGTTGTTTTATAAATCCGCAAACGACTTATTTTGATAAGTTAATTGTTATAACTTATAAATGGAGTTATATTCACATTTTTAAATAGTGAATAATCCTTTGAATTAAAATGAATAAAAGGATGAAATTGTTAACGTAGTATATTCATGTTTTTGAATAGTGAATAATACGTTAAAGGAAATGTTTTTGAATGTGATATTTTAAATAGAATTAAAACGATTTAACGATGTCTTAATTGTGTTGAGATTCGAAATCATAGATTTCAACATTTATTGTTGAAATAGACGTTTTCGAGAAATAAAAGGAAATGTGGACTATAACACTGTTGTTATAGTAAATGATTTCCGAAAGGAAATGTTTTGTATAGTATTGGGATTTATATATCTATTTTAATTTCGAATCCCTATACTAGTGATTTTGGGTTGTCGTAACGATGTTTTACGCAACATTCGTTTTGGCCCAAGTCAATATGTTTAAGTGAATAATTTCCTTAAAGAATGAAATATATACTTAATTCGATTTAAGTATATTGAATATTTTCTAAGTGTTGAAAATAAAAGATTGTGAATTACTTATTTAAATAAGTATGGAAATGTTTTCCAATGTGAAGTGAATATAGAGAATTTATCCTTTTGAAGATAAATTGAAAATGAATAATTGAAATCGTATATGCACGAATATTTTGAAATATAAATTCATTATGGAATTTATATGTGAAAAGTGAAATTGGTTAAAAATAAATATTGATTTATTTTTGAAGTGTTGGAATTTTATATCTTGTAAAGATATTTTGGAAAGGTAAGTAATTTGGAAAATTATTTGGAATCTGGTGATGTATGCATATCCATTGATAGTTCAATAGCCGACTATCAATATTTCCCTTTGAATGGGTATTTGATGTGAATATGATTGAATTTGAATGCACACTTATTTTTGAATAAGCGCTCACTATTCGGGTTAACCGGGAAAGGACCATGGGGTCGTATAACCCACTCCAAATATGTGATACGTCGTTGTGAATCGCATTTGAAGATCGGTGTTGAAGACCGGTATTTGCAAGAGTGATAGGATGAACTATCGATTGACTCTGCACCGAGTTGCTCCGGTATTGAGTTCTCCATATGTGATGGTGAATCCGATCAGGATTGTGAATATCCGGATTGCAAGGACTTCTTTGTAAGTGCCTTCGGTTCTGTTCGATCCCGGAACAGACTTGTATGGATTGTATGCCTGACATTACAATTTGAGATATAAAGCCGATTTCATTCAAATATATTTCTGTTGGTGGCGGAGAATTTATTCTTTGCTTAACACCCTTCTTTGAGACGTACGAGCTCAAAGGTTATATAGTTGAAGTTATCAGCAATATATCCCATTTTGGTAATGTGACATGCTGAGTGATGCTGAAATGATCATTGTGTTGATTATTTGTGATAGGATCATTTATTTGATCGTCTATCTTAGTGATCATTGTGTTGATCATTTATTGACCCAAAGCATGGCTTTTGTATAAAGTATGTTTTTGTGGACGTGACTTCGTCGAGCCTCACATCCCGGAAATGGTCAAAACAGGAAAGATGCGGCAAGGTTATTAGGGGTTGCTGTAGCTCCCCTTAGGGTATGTGCATTTCCTTCTGGAAAGGGGTGGTATCATGGTATGGAGCCCAGATACTTACTCATGTTGAAAACACTCTATTTATTATGGTGTGATGTTGGATATCGAGCGCTCGGTTGAAAAGGTCCTAAAGGACCGGGGAATGGCGTGCTCGTGTCAGTAGTTACCCAGTTAAGGGGTAACCCGGCCTTGTGTTGGCAGAGTTCCGGTTTGGTTCTCGGGGGTGTCTTTCCAGAGGCATTCTCAGTGGCAATGGGAAGTTCCTTGGCCTGATCATTTGTTGGAAATCCAAAGAAACAATACGAAACTTGTACGGTATTAGTTGTAGAACCTGCTATTCACTTATGGTGGTCACCACTGTTTGGATAGTAGCTATAGTAGGCATACGATAATGGTCGTATGTTGGCTAAGATTTATATTCTACTTTCGAAATGAATTTCATCTACACTATGCACTAGTAATAATATCAAATGTTATTTTAAATGCGTATCAAGCATCTTTGGCTATCATAAGGAGAAATCTCCTCTGATTCTGCGTTTGCATGTGTGTGTGTGCGGGAGGCCTTATGGTAGTCTCATTTTTAAAAGCATTGCGAATTGATTAAAAATATTCCTCTTTTTGATTTTTAAAGTTAAATAAACTGTTTTGAGTTCTCACACCAGTCACATGACTGACTCGGAGTTTATTGTTTTCCTTCCTAAACTCTGGGTGCCCACCAATTTTCACACGGGCAGTTAAGAGTTAGGTTTATCAGGATATTCTGGATATTCTGGAGTTGCTGAAGGCAAGATGGATGGCATGGCATATTACTTATATAGTATTTCTTTTCCGCTGCACTGTTTATTGTTGTATGTTGTTGTACACTCTGATGATATGATGTAATGTAATGAAATGAAATGTAATAACTGATATAGTTCTTTGTTTAAAGATTATTCATTTATTATTATATGTTGTTCCGCTGCGAATTGTGAGATTCTGTTGTTGTTCTGTTGTTTCTGTTCTGTCCGTTCTATTTTCAAATTCTCTTTTTCTATTTTAAAATTTTCTATCTTCTGTTTTTCTAATTCTCTGTTTTCTAAAAATTGTCTATCTTCTTTTCTCTCTATTTTTCTTTTTCTTTCTTCTTTTTCTCTCTTCTTTCTTTTCTTTTCTTTTTAAAACCCATAACTATTCGGTTTTTCGGCAACGAAAATCCGTGACGTTACATTAATTAATGAATGATTTAGTAATAATTAATTCGTAATTATGGATTGTTAGTTAATTAAATAAGAGTTAATTAATTAAGTAATTAAGGGTTAAGTTAATTAATTAAAGATTAATTAATTTGTAATTAAGGATCATTAATTAAGATGAGAATATATTATCAATTAATGATTAAAATTTTATTAATCAAGTAATTAAAGATTAATCGAGTTATTGTTAAGCACTTAATTAATTTAGTAATTAGAGATTAATTAATTAGATTATAAGAATTAATTAATTTGAATTAAAAGATGATCAAATAAATTTCAATTACTTAGAAAAGTAATTAAAGAATTGATAATAGTTAATAAAGGATCATTAACTAAGGATTATCAAATGATTAATTAATGTAATTAATTTAAGATGATTAATTTGATTAATTAATTAAAGATAATCATTTGTGGAATTGTTTAAGTATAATTACTCAATGAAAATAATTAAGAAATTAATTGCTCAATGTAATTAATTAAAGTAATGTGATTAGTCAAGTTAATTAATTGATTTAATTAATTTAAGACAGTCACTTGATGGTTTGTTAAGTATAATTACTGAATTTAATTGAAAATGTGTAATTACATAGTAAAGTAATTAATGGGTAACTACTGGATGCAATTAAATTGGAGTGGTAATTTTTAATGGAAATAATTTGGATTTAATTACCTTGTGTAATTAATAAGAAGGGTAATTACTTGGTGAAGTAATTAATAATTAATTACTTAGTGTAATTAATATAAGAAATGATTAAAAAGTTATTTGAAGTTAATTAAGTAAGGTAATTAATTAAGGGTAATTAATTGTTGAATATGATTAATCAAGGCTGATTAATGAATGAGATTAGTTAAAGATTAATTAATTAAATCTGATTAATTAAACGAATAATTAATTAAAGAAAAAAAATTAAGGATCATTAATTAATATAAGTAATGATGTAATTAAGGACTGATTAATTAAAGATAATTAATCAATAATGAGTGATTATAGAGTAATTAATTAACTGTAATTAATTAAGGATTAATGTAACTAATTATAGTTAATTAATTAATGAAGTAATTAAAGGTTAATTACTGTAAATGGTTAAGTACAATTAATTTTTTAATTAATTAAAGGCTAATTCCTTATTGTAATTAGAGAATGATTAATCAAGGGTGATTAATTAAGATGAATACTTAGAGAATGATTAATTGATTTGTAATCAATTAATAGTTAAGAAAGCAAGATTTATAGTGATAAAGGTAATTAATTTAATTTATTTTAAATTAATTAGACACGAAGTAACTAATTTAATTCATTTTAAATTAATTATAGATGATGTATTAATATATCATTGCTTATGTATGTATGGATGATATTGATTACCTTAAATGGTTTGATATCTCTGATATGGGATATATGCTTATCTGTGATATGGATGCTTTGGTTGAATTGTGATGATATGATGTATCTATCTATGAGATTGTGAATTATCTATCTACGTGAATATAGATTATAAAATTGAATTGTTTTAACTTTAAAAGAACTTGGACCTAAAAAGATAGCGTTTTGGATTTCGAATGAGACTGGGATCGGGTTTCCAGATTTGGATATGCGAAAACCACATCGATCCAAATTGACGACAGGTCATGAATTTCAAGTGAAGATGAGGATTCAGAGTGCAAGGGTTATCGTCATTAGCTCTGAGGGTGATTCCAAAATGAGTGTAACAAGATAATGCCTTCGGTTTCGTTCGAACCCGAAACGAACTTGTATGGATTGAATGCTTTCAGAACATCGTCACGTGGACGATGAGCATTCTAAGATAGATATGTTCTATAAAGGTAATTGTAGTGTCAAGCCTCATCAACCGGGAATGGCTAACATAGGGGAGTTGCAGCAAGGCTAAGTGGGTAGCATCCAAGCGGGACGAGATTTTCCCCTGTCTAGAGGTCCCTTTTTATTCAGTTGTGTGGGCAGTTGTGAGCTCCAACTGGCGGGGTTGTCTTGTTCTGGACTATCCAGTAAGGGATGGTTCCGGCCTTGTGTTGCATGGTATTTAGGATGGATCCTCGGTACGGTGATCTAGGCTACGTACTGTGACGGGCGGTACCCCAGTAGCCCTGTCATTGTATGGGATCCAATCTCCAATAAGTGCCGTACGTTTTTGTTATGCCCAACTATGTTGGAACATGAGATGTATGCACTCCAGCTATTTCTGTATTTTATTTGAAAACCCTAGACCCTATTATAATATCACTGGATTTCCTATCAAATGTTTTGGTTAGCGTAAGGTAAAAACTTACCCATGTTTATGTGTGGGGAGTCTTACGTGATACCTCTTGTTTTCATAGGTTTTCAAAGTTAAGCAACTTTAACCTGTTACTCACACCAGACCCATGTCTAACCCGGAGTTTATCATCTGTTTTCTTAAACTCTTGGGTACTCAAATTTTTATGAGTAGCCAAGGGATTTAGGTTTTCTTTGACGAATTCTGGACGAGCAATGGAGCAAGAGGCTTCAGCGTTGCAGGTATTTAGGTGGTTCCGCTGTGTTGATCTCTGAGTCATTATTTGAGTTGTATCTTGTGTTGTAATAACTAGACAGGTGTTTATAACTGTCTAGTATGTGTTGTATATGCTGGGTAACTCTGATAGATGTTGTATACTATGTACTATTTTATATGATTAATATAAATTATTCGTTCCGCTTTGAGATTCTAATGTTGTTTCTTTCTTTCTTCTCTATCTTTTCTCTTTTCTATCCCTTTCTTTCTTAATAACGATACGTCTTATTGTGAAGAATAAGGCGGGTCGTTACAATATACTAATGTTATGTGCAAGATGTATAATTTTTTCGATCACCAGAACATTGTTCTGACCCTTTCTCATTACAATCCATATGATAGATTGAAGGATAGGTACTGGTGTTTAGCGGGTTCAGTGCTGACAAGAACACTTGATTTTGGAAGTGTCAAACATTGGTCAGCACTTACGTGATATATTATATTTTGAAATATTCCACTGCAAGTTATTTAGTTATAGCTTGGATATGCTTTCCTTTGATTTATTTGCAGGATACCAAATCAACGATTCGTACTTTGGTGCACTTGGGTTTTCAGTTTAGCGAAAATGCATACTCGTTGGGTGCGATTTCCATAGGGATTATCATCAAATAAAAAGAAATATACATAATTGTGAGTGAGATTAACTCACCAAAACGGTGAATGCATGAATTGAATTCAGCTCTACATAGTTTGCTCCTCCACTTCGTCAGCCATACACACATGAATGCACCCTAAATCACTTTGGAAATCACGCATTTCCGTACACTAGCCACCAGAGCTAATCTTCCCTCACCATCATGAATTCTTCCACCACCATGCTGCTATTGTTGTGCTAGACAAGCCCCCGATCCAAAGTTATTCACATCTTATAATACCTCGCCGCCCAATACCACGCAACTCCATCCAGTTCAACATCATGACCTCGCCCAACACCTCTTCCTCCTACAACCGATACAGACCTCCCACGATCCCTCCTCCAGTTCGCCATTAGTAAACGCTAACACTCCTCTAATTCACTCGCCCTTGCTTATGTCGCTCCTCAAATCGACCGTGATTGCTCTGTAACGACCCGTAAATTTTCGATAATTAAAATAGCCAATTTAAAAGATTTCGTGATTTAATGTTAGAAAAAAAATTTGTAATTCGTTTGGAATAATAATAACTGGAATGAATTGCAACAATAATTATCCAAGTAATGAAAAATGAATGCTACTTAGTGAATGCCTTTGAAATCAATAGTTGAATAGGATAATAAATGTTGAAATTCATTGGGTATAATAGAGTAATTGATTGATAAGTAAAATCTATTTAAAATCAAATATTGAATATTGAACAGGTAAATTGTTTAAATTAAATATTTAAAACTTATTGAATAATTGGATGACTGTAAAATGTAAATAGTGTTCTAAAGTGTGAATTGGTTTTAAAAGTTGAATCTTATAAGTTCAATTTCAATATTTCAAAAGATGATGAATTATTGGATAAGCGAAATTGTTTAAATTAATATTTGGGATTTATTGAATAGTTTAATAATGGGAATTGAATAACCGTATAATGGAAATAGTTGTTCTAAAATTTTAATTCGTTTCAAAAGTTAAATATTTAAGTTCGTTTTGAATATCTCAAAAGATAGTGATTTAAGAATAATCAAATTGTTTAAATTTAATATTACAAATGTTTGAATAATTAAATTCCGAATTTGATATGATTAATTTGATATTGAAATTTAATATATGGAAATAGAGTGAATAACTGAAATTTGCTTTAATATGATTCAAATTGGGTTCCAAAGTGAATGTAAGTTATATTTGGATTTTAATAGAGTTAATAAGATTTTAAAATGGGAATATATTGGATAAATTGAATAACGGGTTTAATATGATTAAAAATGATTTGTAAAATTTTATTTTATCATATTGGAGTTATAGTGATGTTATAGAACTTTTAAAACTGAATTTAAAATTTATTTGTGAAAATTGAATATTTTAATATTTAATTATCGACTGAAAAATAGTCATTTTTCAAACGGTCTCGGATTTCGACGAAACTAATTTCATCGGATCCGTAACATAATATTATTGTAAGATTTCAAATTTCGTGTCAATCGGATTTATCGTTTGTCCGGGGCGAGCCAAAACGCATAGAAATTCGTTTAATCGGTTTATTTTAAATTTGATCGTTTATTTCCGTAACTCGTGCATACGATCGAATTAGCTTCCGAAACATTTTCCATTGCATCCGGAATGGGGGTATAACATTATGAACGCCTAGCGGCATGCCCTGATAGGGGTTCGAGATGTCGAGTTGCGCAGATCGAGGTATTTTGAAATTTAAATAAATATTTTAATTAGTCAAATCTCCTTTTCAGCTGCTATTCCATCTTTTCACTGTACCTTTGACCCATTCAAACACGCAAAAGCCTCTCCTTTCCTTTTAATAACTGCATGCAAGCTTCAGGCAGAGAGATAACATAAATCCAACTTCAAAAAAATTCTTTCTCCTCAAATACTCGATTAAAAATCACGAAACCTTCTCTAAAAATCCTATTTCATCGTTTGCTTCGATCCTATATGCTTTTGGCCTAGTGCGACTTGGAGTTTGGGAATGCGACAGTGAAGGCGTGAGGGGTTTTGAAGCTAGGGTTAAGCTTCACTTTGTTTTCATTCACCGATTCGAGAAATAAATCTCGTATTTGGATTCTCCTCGTCGAATAGCATCTAGACGCACGTTTTGGTGGAGCTCGGTGGTGTCTTGGGGCGTGCAACCTGCGCGTGGTCGAGAGGGGGATGCACGTGTCGCGTTTCACTGGGGGTGGCCGAGCTTGCTATTTTGTGGTCGAGATGATGGAGGCTTCGAAGAGAGGTAGTTTGGCGAGACGGCATGTCGAACGGAGTACCGGAGCTCCGTATCAGTGAAGGATGGTGCACGGCAATGGTGGGTTTGTGCACAGGTTGGCTACAGGCTTCGTTTGGGGAAGATGGACTTAGTGGGCTGGGCTTTATTTGCTTTGGGTATGAATTCATTTAAATATAATATAAATTGTTTTATAAATTCAAATGTCGATAACTTATAAAATGTATAACTCTCACATACGAGGTCCGTTTGAGACGAGACTTTTTGCGTTGCGATCGTGATGACGAGAGCTTCGAAATGAAATTGGTTTGGATGAATTTGAAGATAGTTGAAATTTGGGATAAAATTGGAAGTCGTCCGGTTTAGTTCCAAACCGGAACGTCTCGGCGACAACGGGAAATCAAGGTGAGTGTTTTATAACGCTCACAACGTACTAAATATCTTTATGCTAGTTATATTGACATTATGAAGTGTTATGATTTTTATTTGTTGTTGTTTGATAGAATTTAATTATCATATAAATTGTCATTTGAATTAACCGTTGAAATTAAGTTGACAGTTAAGTTTAAATTGAAATTGAAATTGAATTGCGATTAAATTACCTGACATTGATAACTATGAAACTGCCATGAATTGTATTGTCTATTGGATGATGTATTTTGATGGATGTTATTAGTTGATATTTAAATGTTAGGATGTTTATTTGCTTATATATACTGTTATGCATACATATGACACTGTGATTGGTTTAAGTGATATATATATATATATTCATCCCTGACATTTAATTGAAATAACTAACTACTTGGCCATAGGATAGAAAATTATCTACGGACACCGAATTGGCTAAATTAATAATTTTTGAAATCGTCGATTTGAAATTTATTTAAATGTTTGATTTAAAAGTTATAAATAGAAATCAATTTATAGAAATCGAATTTATCGAAAAATTGAGTTTGGAATGTTGAAATAAATTTTGGTTAAAAGAAATTGTTAAATAATTTAAGTTGAGACTTTGAAATTAAAAATCGGGATATGATTGAATTTCGAAATTGATTTGTTTGAAGATTTAACCTTAAATTTGAGCTTTGAATATTACTAAGTAAAAGTGACTTAAAAATGATATTTTGAAATCGAGCTTGGAATTGAATCATATTTGAAATTTGGATTTAAACTTGAATATTGAAGGAAAATTTTGTTAAGCGTTATAAATTGATATTTTGAAAAGTCAAGCTCTAAATCGATATAAATTGAAATTGAATAAATTAAAGGTGAATGAAAAATTGATTAATTGAAAGTGAATATAAAAATTGAAATTGAATTAATTGAAAGTGAATATAAAAATCGAAATTGAATTAATCGAAAGTGAATATAAAATTGAAATTGAATTAATTGAAAGTGAATATAAAATTGAAAATTTGAAGTCAAAGCGGACGTTGATTGAATCGAAATCGAAATCGAATCGGTAGAAGGGAAATTGAAATTGTTTGAATTGGGAAGTTATAATTGAAATGGTTTGGTTTTGAAGCTGTTTTATTTTGTTTTCCAAATTACTCGGTTATATAAACCATTTTGAATACTTAAACTATTTAATCTGTTTTAAATCTACTTAACCCAATTTAAATTATTTTAAAACTAAATTTATCTATTTCAAATCCATTCTAAGATTTTAAAGTATTTTAACTATTTTAATTATTTAAAACTACTTTTAAACTACTTAAAACTATTTTCTAAAATTCTAACCTGGTCAATAAGGTGAAGTGTTTATATTTAAATTTTGAATTTAAATACGAATTGAGTTAAATGAAGTTGCAACCTAAATTGAAATTCAAAATGATTTTGAAATCGAAATAAGCTATTGAGACGAAAAATGATTTTTGAAACGGAATCTGACACTTTAATAGATACGATGATATTTGAAATGGATTTGATTTTTGAAGCGAATATGATATTTTGATATCAATTATGAATCGATTTGAAATGTAAAAGAGCCAACGGTGTAATAATACGTAGTTATTAAAGAGACCGGGATCGGATATGGACATACTCTCTGTCAATACCGAACACAACTTTAATAACTATTATACGCGGAGTGTTAATCCAGAATGAAGTGGATGGTTTGGTGAACGCGTTGACTGAAGAAAGAGAACGATATTGGATGACACCTGACATGACTAAAACAGGAGCCGCGCCGGGCCATTGAGGTTCGCCACCTCTAGCGGACACACTTCTTCGATACCATATCTATTACATTTGTGATTCGATTTGGGTGCACCCCTTGATTTGGGAGTGTTGTTTCGCGGTGTTGGGGTAGCTGCTGGCTATGCTCAACATCAGTCCGGATCACGCAACTACTAGTATCCTAGTTGGTATCGCCTCATGTACCTTGTCATACTGATTATCCTATTCGCGGCCACTACGTTTTGTTTTGTGTTATACCTATGGGGTACCCTCTGATAACCACCAGTTTACGGTGGGGCTTACGGTGCTGTATAGACTATGGCATTATAAAAACGTGTTAAGGGGGATTATGGTAACGCCCTAACGCTATTTTGATACTTTATATTACTGATAGACATTATCTACTTAGCGTATATGACTACATAGTAGATAGTTTAACGGATCCTTAAGAGATGGAAAATCCCGTAACATCTCTTCAGTTATTGCACGCACGTTGACACTGGATAGGAGATGTCAAACCCCGTAAACATCTCTGACGCCGTTACACTCATATTTATTTACGATTCATTTAACTTTCATGAGAATATTTAGTCCTGACTTGAGTGTTTTGTCTTTCCATTACGCTCGGGTCAGTCCTGAGTTTTTCGGATTTTTGAAGATCTATTCTGGAGGATGAAGACGAAGATTTGATATACTATTACTATTATTACCCTTGCATCATGCTATCTGCTGCATTATTTTAAATTGTTCTGTTGTATATGTATAACTCTGATAAATGTTGTATAAATAATTGTCAAAGTATAGTAAACAGCTTCATGAACTGTTTATTTGACTATTATATTTTATCGTTCCGCTACGAGATTCTGTGTTGTTTCTTTTCCTTTATTTCTCTTTCTTTTCTTTTCTTATTTACCCCAATAACTATCTGCCCTTTTGAATGGTTTGGAATTGACATGTGTATTTGATCGTCGGTTTAAACTGTCCAAAAAGGCGGGCCGTTACATGCTCCAACCACATGCTCCCCGATGTTCTGAAGGTCACGAGTCGTGCTTCCAATCTATCGAAGCGCCCTTGCTTCATCGTCGAAGAACATCAAGCATAATACGATTTTTCATTTACATTACTTTTCTTTCTGCATATTCTCCTTTTGAGGGAATAATAATTGGGGCTTAATGAACGTAGTGTTTCGGGTTTAGTCATGAAGTAAGCGGAGATTTTTGGAAACACGGAGACACAAAAATGCGTTTGGGCTGATATAGTTTTGGTCTTTGATTTTAGGTTCAATTAAAATTAGATGAATATACACACAAATATATATATATATATATATATTTGTTTGTATATTATGCACTTAAATATAAAAATTTCTCTTTGAAATAAACTTCAATTTGATTTAAATCCATTTACACTTCATTATGCTGACTATATTTCGATTCTTACACAATTTCATTTATTTTGATGTCCGTTTATTTTTTTAATCAATCATTGTCCTATTACATAATAAATTTATTTTATTTTCAACTATTTCAATCAATGTAAATTATGTATGCCTAAAAATAATTTATTCGATTCAATAACTTATTTTGAAAGAATTTATTAATTTAATTCAATTTATTACTATAAAATCTTTTATTAACAGATTTTAATTAACTAAAACCTTATTTTTGAAATATAACCATAACAGCTCAAATTCATACACTTTTTATTTTAATAAAATTTATTAATTTATACAACAAAGAAAGCTAAGTTGTTACATACTTCCCCCTTACGAAAATTCTGTCCTGGCAATTTTTTATATGAAGTCAATAGGCACGGCTCATACCCTGACTTTCTTCGTAATCATCACTCATACATCAAACTCGTCTACTCTATCCTCTATGTGGCTCATATACTCTTACTCATCTCATTATATGCTAAGAATTTAAATAGATTCATTTTAACATCTCTTAATTTTCACATAGAATATAATTCTACGAAAATTTTCTAACTTCCAAAATTTTTGGAAAATTTCAATAGTCTCCCTTGTACGGAGAGATTTTTGAACAACGAAAATATAGTAAATAAGATATATATTGACCAAAACTGTAACGATCCCGATTTTGAGTCAAAATTTAAATTGATAATTAATATAAATTTTGAATTTAAATTGTGAATTAATTTGAATTTTTCAAATTTAATAAGATATGTGCTTATTTATCTATATAAATAGATAGTAATTTGAATTTTGAATTTGAAATTCAAGAATAAATATCTTAGAAAATAAATTGGGTTTAAAACTATATTTTTTAAGGTTAATAAGAAAGTGTTTTCTAATTATAATATATATATGTATGATTGTTTATTAAGTGTATAATTTGATTTCAAATTATTTTTCTTTAGGTTATCTAAAGGGTTATAAATGTATATATAAAGGAAATGCATTAATTTAAATATATATATATATATATATATATATATCTTTTGAAATCAATATAATACTTAAAATAAGGAAGATATAAAACATGATTCAAAATTAAAATAGAGTAAGGGTTTAAAAATATAATAAATTAAATGGAAACAAGGGTTTAAAACATAAAAAATGAATGTTTATGACAAATGTTTAATAAGTAAAACATAGATTAACAAGTGTAAAGTTTTTAATAACATACATGAACAAGTGTCAATTTTATCTTATTTGTAAATATAATTAATAAAAGGAGACAAGATTTATATAAACCGCTATATTCCTTCTTTCTCATTTCTTTTTCTTTCATATGTTCAAAACCAAAACAAGAAACCAAAACAGATCAAAATTTAAAACCTAAGCAACAACATCAGGTTCAAACAATTCAAAGATCAAAACCCAATTTCAACGAAACAAATTCATAATACAACCAAGACAGTTCAGATCAATCAATACAAGATCCAGATCAAAAAGAAAGAAAAATGGAAAATCTGTTTTCAAAGTCTTCAACCTGGATCAAAGCATTCAGGTTCAAATTCAAAAACAACAATCAAAGTTCAACTCAAACAATTTTAACTTGATTCAAGTCTAAAGCATGCAAATGCAAGATCAACAATGTTAAAGCACAGCACAACTACAAAACAGGCCATTTGCATCGGCTGTTTACCCCCCTTTTGCATAAGTTCGACAACCGATGCATATGCAACCGATGCAACAGGCTTAACACTTTTGCATCAGTTCTGAAACCGATGCAAAAAGGTCCTTTTTGCATCGGTTGTTACTAACAACTGATGCAAAATATCATGGTTGGTTGCTTGAACACAACCCCCATGTTGCATCGGATGTAATGAAAACCGATGCAACAAAGGAACTTGTTGCATCGGTTGTTGTTGAAAACCGATGCAAACTAATCCCTCTATTGCATCGGTTTTTTATAACAACCGATGCAAACTAATCTCTCAGAAACCATTATTACAGTACACAAATAGACTATATATATATTATTGATAATCTTTATATATATATATATATATATATATATATATGAAAAAAACATACACAAAAATTAAAAAAAAGATTACATCATTATCATTTACAAATTCTGCTTTAGTTTACAAATTTCACACCATAAATTTCACCACCTGACCATAACAACTCACATCCAACAATACTATCAACAAACCCTTCCACCATTCAACTGCCTCACAACAACATCTTCCACCACTCAATTGTCCATCATATCCATCATCAACACATACAACCCAGAGCACCTCTACATAACTTCACCCTAAACTCCACTAACAACATCCCCAACATCCACATTCACAATCTAGCACTTCATCACTTGCTTGCTGCAACACTGACTAACATTGACTGCCTAGCACTTCTGCCTTCCAAACTAAATCATCTCCCTGTACAAGCAACATAACCAAAACTGTTACTCCACTTCACACTCCAACATCATAATCCTCTCCAAACCCATACATCAGTCCCCTGACCACAAACATCAGACATACTGCCATCACATTCACTACACTTCATACCACTCCAGTCACCAAAACATATCTGATATCACGTCTGCCCTCTGCCTGCCACATTTCTACCATAACATATCACTCAACACTCAATTGACACTCAACATCATCAGCAACAATCCCTCATTACAACCACATCAAACTACCATCAACAAACCACCCAACATCTTCCTCAAAACTGCTCTTTCAACCTACACAACAGTGCACACATCTATCACACTGTGTATCACTCCCTCATTCATCAACCAATATAACCTGACAACATCCCCTGCCTCAGCTCTTCACTTACTAACAAACAACCACTACACCGAGCTACCACCAACCTGTTTTCATTTTGAAATCTTTTCCCAGGCTCTGTTGCCCTCTGTCTTCATTTCCAAGGTGAGTAAACTTCACTTTTGAATCCAAATCTTGTTATTTATTGATGCCTGTGATGATGGTAAACTTGAAATATTTGTTATGGATGTAAATGTATGTGCATGTCTGTTTTTATGTATATATATAGACACACACACATCATATTGTTGTTTTACAAGCATATGATTTCCTTACAAAAATTCATATCTCAAAATTTGAAAGAATTTTGGTGATAAACTCTAAATGAAATTTGGTTATAATTACCTGATTGAATTTTTAAAAAAATAATTCTAAGCATTTATATTTAGTAAATATTCAAAAGATAAGAAATCATAGTAGATTCTTTTAAAATCTGGAAATTTAATGTTTTTAATTTCGAGTTTCGTCGATATCAACAGATTCGTATTTTAAAATTATGGTTTTTAAAAATCATTTCATGATTTTTAAGTCCCTAGTCGTTGAGAAATCTCATGTTGATCGAAAATGGAAATTTGGTCAAATCCCGATGATCGCGTTGGTTAGGGGTCTCGAGTTTGAAGTTGGAGGTGGCTAATGTAGTGGTGGTTGTTGAAAAAATGATGGGTGATTTTATAATGCGTCATGGTAGTCGATCGGCGTTGATTTAGGGTTCTGGAGCAACTTTTCTTCGAAGCGAAATGTAAGGCTAGTTCGCCAATGTCGTCGCATCGGCTTGAAACGTGAATGGGGGAAAAGAAAAAGGGGACTATGGAGGAGATTCTGGTAGGAGGGCGTGGATGCAGGTGAATGGAATCGGTGGCACGAGGTGATATTTGCTATTGGAGTTGGAGTTCATTTTGCTCGATTTTGAACTAAGTCGAAATTGGAAGTTCTGGGTGGTCTGAGTTTTGTGGGGATCATCGGTGAACCATCGGAGTCCTCGGTGATGGTCGGAAGGCACTGGAACACCGGTGCATGTGCACAAGGGGATCACCTGTATCTGGTGAAGTATGGGTTTGGGTAGAGCTTGGGCCTAGCTCGTGGTATTTCATTATTTGCCTCAAAGTGAAGAGATATGGCGGGAGCTCGGGGATTAGCTCGAGAATTTTGATAAATTTGCTCAGGTTCCCTTTATTAACAAACAAGTTTTCAAAAAAAAAACATTGAAGTTTTAAAGGTAAAGCATGTTTTTAAAATCAAGTCTTAAAGTATATTAAGGTAAATAAGTTACTTAATATTATAAACAATTTTTAAATTAAGTTTCCAAAGATTTGATTTTTAAGTCAAAAATATGTTTAAAACAGTTTTGGGTCTGAATAATTATATTGTAATGATCATTTAAGCCTAAGTGTTTTAAATTAAATTTGATGATGTAATTAAGTGATAGTTTGAGATAAATGATTTATCTTAAATAATTAAGGTCTTAAAGTGTAATTACTTAATTTTCCTAAGATAATTAATTAATAAAATAAAGTACTAAAGATAATCAACTTAAGGTAAATTAGTGGAGGTAATTAAGAATGATTTCTTAATAAGTAATAAAGGTTAGTTAATTAAAGTAATTAATTAAAGGATAATTAATTTATGTGATTAATTATTAAATTAATTAAAGGTGAATTTATTAATGATTAATGGTTAATTAACTTATGGTTGAAAGATAATTACTTAAGGTGATTAATTAAGGGTTAATTAATTTTGTAATTAACTTAAAGTTAATTTATTAATGTGATTAATTAAGGAATAATTAATTAAGTAAAGGTAATTAATTAAGATGGTAACTAATTAAGAAAGATAATTAAGGTTAATTAATCTCATTAATTAATATCAAATGATTTGTAATTAATTAATCAGAATTGGGTAGTTAATTCATAAGTAATTAATTTAATTGGAAATTAAATTGAATTAATTAAGATTTAACAATTAATTAATCCTTTTTATAAATGATTATTGAATGCTTGGATTACTTATGGATGTTTGGATTATATGGAATGCTGTGAATTGTTTGATATCTCTGATGTGTGATGCTCTGTTTTGATTTGAGATGTGATGAATGTAATTTATTTATCTATGACGAATGTAATTTATTTATCTATGATGAATTTATATTTGTGAATCTGTGAATGAAGATAAGCATTATAGGATTATACTGCTTATCGATATTGTTGTGTTTGGATTGTGATGATTAATGATGTTGCACTATTGTGTAAAACCCCTGCACTACACCATACACGCAAAAGCATGGATTGCATGAGGAAATCGGTTAAGTCACAGATAATTTGAATTTAATATTATTTTATTCAAAATAATGAATGGTTTTAAAATTGAATTTTAAAGCCAAATGGTTTTGGAAATGGAATTGGGTTGAATATGAAAATCTTTTGGAAAGGAAGTTTTGAAATTGAAATTTAGTTTGAATATAAAATATCTTATTTAAGATTTGAAATTATTTTGGAAATAATGTTTAGAAAGGGTTATACAAGTTATACCATAAATATATATATGGATTTTAAATCACTTTTGAAGTATATTAAAAGTATTATTTTGGGAATTTAAAATTTAACCCAAGTTTATACTTTAAAGGCTATAATTTGTGCATAATTGATCGAATTTTTCCAAAATGAAAAAGATTTGTTTTCAAATGATAATGGCTTTCAAATAAAGAAAGGATTTCCTGTTTTTGTTGAAAGGGTTTCAAATTTTGAAATGGAATTGTTTTGAAAGCTATGAATGAATCTTTGTGAAAGATTGTTGAACTTTGTTTTCAAATTAAAGAGGATCTTAAAGATGTATCTTTTGTATAAAAGATTTGGAATTGAAATAGTTTTGAAAGCTGTGAATGAATCTTTATGAAAGAATGGTGAACTTTGTAAAGTTAATCCTTTTGTTTTAAATGGATTAAAATGGTAATTTGTTTAAAACCATTTGAAAGAATGATTTTGGGTAATAAGTTGTGACTTAAAAAAGATCCAAATATCCATAAGCTTTTGAAATTAAGCGCCCATTATTCGGTTTAGCCAGGGGAGGACTTTATGTCATAAAACCCACTCTGAATAATAATACGACGTTATCATTTGAAGACCAATGGTGAAGACTGGGTATTTTTAAAGCGAAAGGATAACCCGTCGAATGTCTCTGCACCAAATGGCCCCGGTATAGAGATTTAATCACCCTTTGTGATGGGGAGTCCGTTAGGGATTATCCGGATTTGCAAGGGCTTCTTTTGAAGTGCCTTCGGTTATGTTCGAATCCGAAACCGACTTGTATGGATGTATGTCTAATGTTACACTTTGAGATGTAAAGCCGGTTTCTATCAAATACAATTTTTTGGTGCCGAAGAATTTATTCTCTTAGCTTAACACCCTTCTCTGAGACGTACGAGCTCAGAGGTTATGTAGTTGATGGTTACTAGTGATACATTCCCAATTTGGTAATGTGGCATATGAAGTGCTGCTGATCATGTGTTGATCGAAGCATGACTTTTGTGAAAAGCGTAGCTTTATGGACGAGACCTCGTCGAGCCTCACAGTGCGGAATGGTCGAAACATGAAAGATGTAGCAAGGTTATTTAGGGGTAGCGCCCCCTGAGGATATGTCCATTTCCTTCTAGATAGAAGTGGTATCATGGTATGGAGCCCATATACTTAACTTATATAGTTGCTGCAAACTTATTGCTTTGTGGTTGTTGGTTGAGAGGCGCCTCGGATAAAGGTTGGTTACGACCGGGGGGTTACATACTCGTGTAGTAGTTACCTAGTTATAGAGGTCACCCGGCCTTGTGTTGGCAGAGATCCGGTTAGGTTCTCGAGGCATCCCTCCAGAGGCACACCCATTAGTCCAAGAAGTTCCTTTGCCTGACTATTGTTGGAAATCTAATCATCAATACGTCCCCTTTACGATTGCAGTTGTATAACCTGCCATTCTTAAATGGTAGCTATAGCAGGCATAATATAATGGTACCTATGCTAGCTAAGATTAATATTATACTTTTGAAAAGTTTTCTGCACCATGCACTAATAATAATATCAAAAGGATTTTTCGTATCAAGCATGTTCGACTATTATAAGGAGAAATCTCCCCCAAGTGTGCGATTGCGTTATGTGTGTGCCGAGATGCCTTATGGTAGTTTCGTTTTCCAAAAGCATTGTGGATTTCTTCTTAGATTCTTTGGTTTTTTTATTCAAAGACAAACTATTTTTGTTTGCTCATACCAGTCCCATGACTGACCTGGAGTTTATTGTTCCCTTTCTAAACTTTGGGTGCCCACAATTTTCCAC
Source organism: Allium cepa (assembly GCA_030765085.1). Lineage (NCBI taxonomy): Eukaryota > Viridiplantae > Streptophyta > Magnoliopsida > Asparagales > Amaryllidaceae > Allium > Allium cepa. The sequence goes on from CM060945.1 coordinate 662,464,176, forward strand.
ACGAGCAGTCTAGAGTTAGATTTTCCTGATGGGCGGATAGTAGATGCAGATTCGATATCTTTGGAGCTTTTGGATTTGGAAATTGCATTTAGCTCATCAGTGGCCTAGCTTTCTTAAGTTCAACATGATGGTGGTTCGAGCTTTTGGATTGGAATCATTGGAGCTTTGGTAATAGATTTGGACACTGGATTCTTTCTTTCTTTCTTGGAGATCAAGTTGGTGATATTGTTCCGCTGTCGTGTCTTGTATCTCTGATAGTACTGATATCAATTGTATCAGTGTATTGTATCAAATTTTGTGTATCAATGATATATATTTCTTTTTCTTCCGCTGTGTTGTAATACTTAATGTGTTATAAGCTATGGCATAAATCGAATTTCAACGGTTGAATCTAAGCCATTCGAATACGGTGTAGTATGGATGTCGATTTTCGAACGCTAATATTCGGGTCATGACATTTTGACTTCTTCACCTAACTGGTTAACCCACCCTTCTCTAGGGACATGTAGGGGTAAGAGTCTCATGTTTGCCACCAAACACGAAGCGAGAACCTCCTATCACGTTGTATTAAGCAAGGTCAAGGTACCAGTGTCTGCCACAGCGGGGCTGGGATGGTTGAAAAGCCTACCAGTCGAGTGTGACCGCTGTCCATGGTTCAATAGCCTAGACCGTGACATTTTGGTATTAGAGCTAAAGGTTGAACTTTAGCTTTTGGAGTATAACACATTAGGTAACTCATTAGAGATAGGGTTACTAATACCCTAGAATGAGTATCCCTAAGATATCCATCCGAATGCCTCAGTAAATTCTCTTACTGTTCACTAATAGTAAGTATGAGTGCAAGAAAAGGACAAGGTAGGGGACAGGGGAATACCACTACGAATAGTCGATACCCTGCAACAACGGAAACAACTTTCTATCTGTAACGTTTGCGATTTTTCGTCCACGAATGCAGACATCAATACGTCCACGGTATCAACTGTCAAGCACTCGAAGGCCGAAAAACCGTACCGTTATGGTTAAAGGAGAAGAAAAAGATAGAAGAAGAGAGAGAAAGAAAATCAACAGAGCAACGGAAAGAAATAACAGAACAATATCAGAATCTCACAATCGCAGCGGAACAACATATAATAGATAAATGAATAATCTTTAAACAAAGAACTATATCAGTTATTACATTACATCATATTACCTTTCATCATCAGAGTGTACAACAACAAACAACAACAAACAGCGGAAAGGAAATACTATATACTAGTAATACGCCATGCCATCCAGCTTGCTTCCAGAAACTCCTGAATTCCAGAATATCATGATAAACCTTACTCTTGACTGCCCGTGTAGAAATTGGTGGGCACCCAGAGTTTAGGAAGGAAAACAATAAACTCCGAGTCAGTCATGTGACTGGTGTGAGAACTAAAACGGTTTACCTTTCTTTAAAATCAAAATAGAGGAATATTTTTAAAGTCAATTCGCAATGCTTTTAAAAATGAGACTACCATAAGGCCTCCCGCACACACACACAATGCAAACGCAAAATCGGAGGAGATTTCTCCTTATGATAGTCAATGATGCTTGATACGCATTAAAAAGAAACATTTGATATTATTACTAGTGCATAGTATAGGAAATATTTCGAAAGTAAAGATATAAATCTTAGCCAGCATAGGCATTTCGCACTTATGCCTACTATAGCTACCATCCAAACAGTGGTGACCACCATAAGTGAATGACAGGTTCTACAACTAAAACCATACAAGATCGTATTGTTTCTTTGGATTTCCAACAAATGGTCAGGCCAAGGAACTTCCCATTGCCACATGGGTACACCTCCGGAAAGACGACCCGAGAACCAAACCGGATCTCTGCCAACACAAGGCCGGGTTACCCCTAACTGGGTAACTACTGACACGAATATGTCATCCCCCGATAGTAACCGATCTATCCGAGGATCCTCGATTTCCAACAACCACAAAATTTGCAGCAACAACATAGGTTAAATATCCGGGCTCCATACCATGATACCACCTCTATCCAGAAGGAATGACATACACTAAAGGGGCGCTACCCCGTAATAACCTTGCCGCATCCTTCCCGTTTTGACCATTTTCGAGGTGTGAGGTCCGATGAAGTCTCGTCCACAAAGCCGCGCTTTATACAAAAGCTGTGTTTTGGGTCAGTCAAATGATCATAGAAATGATCACCAAGATAAATGATCAAATAAATGATCCTATCACAAATGATCAAACAATGATCATTTCACAGCAACACTCAGCATGCCACACTACCAAATTGGGAGTATATCACTAATAACCTTCAACTATATAACCTCTGAGCTCGTACGTCTCAGAGAAGGGTGTTAAGCTAAGAGAATAAATTCTCCGCCACCAAAAGAAATATATTTGAAAGAAATCAGCTTTATATCTCAATTTGTAATGTCAGACATACAATCCATACAAGTCTGTTCCGGGCTCGAACAGAACCGAAGGCACTTCCAAAGAAGTCCTTGCATTTCGGATATTCACTAATCACGACCGGACTTCTCGTCACTAAGGGTGATAAAACCTCTATATCGGAGATCAGCCGATGTAGAGTAACTCGACGGTAATCCTTCCGTTTTCACAAATATCCAGTCTTCAACACCGGTCATCAAATGCAATCCATAACGACGTATCACATATTTGGAATGGGTTATACGACCCGAAGATCCTTTCCCGGCTAACCCGAATAGTGAGCGCTTATTCAAAAATAAGTGTGGCATTCAAATTCAAGCAAATCACAACAAATACCTATTTAAAGGTAAATATTGATAGTCGGATTATTTAACTATCAAAAGGCATGCTCAACATCACCAAATTCCAAATAATTTCCCAAATTATTTACTTTCCAAAATATCTTTAGTAGATATATCTTTCCACACTTCAAAAATAAATCAACGTTTATTTTTAATCAAATTCCCCTTTCCATTTATAAATTCCATAGTGAATTTACATTCCAAAATATTTATGAATATACGATTTCAATTATTCATTTTCAATTTATCTTCATAAAGATAAAATTCTCAAAACGTTCCATTTCACATTGGAAAAACATTTCCATACTTATTTATTAATAAGTAATTCACAAATCCATTTATTTCCAATACTTAGAAAATATTCAATATACTTAATATCGAAATTAAGTATATATTTCATTCTTTTAGGGAAATCATTCTCTTAACACATTTATTTGGGTCAAAAACGAATGTTGCGTAAAACATCGTTGCGACGACCCAAAATCTCTAGTATAGGGATTCAAAGTTTAAATAGATATATAAATACCAATACTATACAAAACATTTCCTTTCGGAAACCATTTACTATAACAACAGTGTTATAGTCCACCATTTCCTTCTTTCTCGAAAACGTCTATTTCGTTTTCGATGGTTAATACATTTTAAAACACCGTTAAAACGATTAACTTCATTTATAATATTCATTTTCCCAAGCATATCCATTATATCTGATAATATATTCACTGTCCAAAATCGTGACTATACTTTCTTAACCAATTTTCAACATTCAACTTATCAAATTCCATTGATTTCGAATTTATAAACAATGTCTATAAATTCTATTTCTATTTATAAGCTTTGATTTAAAAATCTCCTTTATAAATCAATTCTATTTATATTCCATCTACATGTCGAAATCCGGTTTATAAGTAAATTACTTATAATTCATTTATTCACAAGTCCATTCTTTTATATCAACACTAATTTATAAATCAAAAATTCTTATTTACTTATGAATCTAGGTTCAAACTTTATTTTAACACTTATAAAAAGCTTGTTTTAGAATTTCTATATTTTAATTTATAAATATCAATTTTATACAACTTTTATACAAATTGTTTATAATAATTCAAAAATCCCAATTTAACTAAATTTATTCTTTTAATAATTTAAAAATCGTTATTTGAAGCTTATATACTTCAAAATCATACTTAAGTATTATTTTCCAAAAATCATAACTTTTACGAAAATAAAATTATAACGCTTATTTATTTTAACAATTCAAAATTAAATAAAACGTATACTTTCAAAAATCACTTTTAAAAATTCTTTTAAAAACCAAAATCATTATTTTAAAACTTCAAAAATGGATCTGATGATGCAACAGCACCAAATAGTCAATCACGACATCCAAATATTATATATCGATATGATAATCAACAAATATCACAATATCTGTAAATAAATCAATACAGTTGAGGAATCCAGTTGGATCCCTCCAACCTGTTTCTCTGCATCCAAAGATGTTAGCACAATACCAATTTCGTTCCAGTATGAAATTATCGCGGTATATGGGATTTATAAAATATTATCCGCTTAATAGACGGCGCAATAGGGTCTCATCAGCTGTATAATGCGGGAAATAAAATCCAAGTACATAAATAATAACAATTTCACTGTACTGTGAAATATTCGCGGTATATGTTTTTAATAAATAACCTCCGCTTAGTAATGACGCATAATGTCTATTTTAACAATCAATAGATAACAATCATCATTCAAACATACATTCAAGAATTTTAAATCTAACTATTTAAAAATTAAAATCGAAACCGATTCGATTGAGTGAGAAGTTCTCACCTTGATTTCAATTTCGTTTTAGCGATTTATTTTGAATAAAATTAAACGTGCGTTTAATTTACCCGAAATTCTCACTAACTCCAAATGACTCCAATCCAATTCCATAGCGTAGTGTTCGTCGATACGATTCCAACGCAACTGGTTTCGCGCGTTTTCGACCTCGTATGAAAAAGATACGAATTTTTAAACATTCACGAATTTTAAATATTAATATTTACAACTTAATTTTATATTTAAAACCCTAACCAAATCACTACCGTTCATCCTTGCATCCAAAAATCACGGCCGCTCCATCGTTTCTTCCTCCATCACGCGATAATTAACAGGAAGCCGAACCCATTTGCACGCCTTCATGCCCTAAATCACGCAACTACTACGAACATTTTTGCATCGATCAAGTTGCATCGTTTCGAAGCCTCACTCGAATGCTACCTACGACCGGAGGAGCAAGGAGCTCGGTCAAGCCATTTTCACGAAAAACGAGGCCGAACGCATGGCCTTTGCAGCCACTTTCTCGATGATCCAAAGCTCCAAACACGATCATGACCGTTGAACTACTAGATCTCATTGTCGTCTACAACTTTCATGTTGAAAGTTTCTTGGATTTCTTCACGGATTTAAAGAAATTTGAGGAAGAAGAAGGTTGTTTTTCTGGCCATTAAACATATATGAGGCGGCGGCTGAAACATATAACCCTAGGGTTTTATTTTATGTTGCAAATGAGAATATTTAGGTGCTTATATAGAAAATTTCAACGACACTATTCATCCCGGATTTTCCGAACTCCAAACGAAGCATGCCGGTTGGCGTTCCTAAGGTTTACACCGCGTTTCGAACACAATGGAACGAGTTTCGGGAGCTAATTCGGTCATTTGTGCGAGTTATGGAAATAAACGTTCGATTTAAAATTAAACCGATTAAACGATTTTCTAGGCGTTTTAGCTTGCACCGGACAAACGGTAAATCCGATTGACACGAAATTTGAAACCATACAATAATATCCAATTCGAATCCAATGAAACTGGTTTTGTCGAAAACCGAGACTGTTTGAAAAATGACTATTTTAACTCACCAAATTAATATTAAAACAATTTCGATGTGTTTCGAGCTGCCACGCTCAAACGATAATTCCGATTGCTACGAAAATTGAAATCCGACAATAACAAACTATTACGGATCCAATGGGACTAGTTTCGTCCAATTCTGAGACTGTTCGAAAATTGGCTATTTTCAATCGATAATTAAATATTGAAATATTCAATTTTCACAAATTAACTTTTAATTCGATTTTAAATGTTCTATAACATCACTATAACTCCAGTATGATTAAATAAAATTTTACAAATCATATTCAATCGTATTAAACCCAGATTTCAATTATTTCTGGAATTTCTATTATTAAATTATCGATTTAATTGTCCAATTAAATTCAATATTCGATAAATAAATCACTGGACTTATAAATTCCACTTATTAATATTTAAAATCAATTAAATATACAAATTTAAATTATCAAAAATTCTGGATCGTTAAACTATCAATCTTTTTGATCATCGTTCACTTCCAGTTCTTTGATTGCTTCGTGGCAGCTCGAGGGAGAAGCTTTGGTGTGATGGTGGCCCTGCGAATCGTTGTAGAAAAGGTTCTAATCCCTATTTCGTATTCTCTTCATCAATTTTCTGTCGGCTTTTCGTTTCAAACTTTAATGAATTTGGAATTTAAATTGAAATAAATTGGTTAACAAAATATGAAGGTAGATTAATTTGTATCGATAAAACGATTTCGGTTAAAACAAAACTTTGGAAAGTTTTGTTGTGATTTATTGTAAGGATCGAAGTCAGATGAGGGACAAGCTGGTGTATACTTTGGAGTCTTCCAACTTGAGTTTCGAATCCATACTTAGTATTTGAGAATTTCGAAAGATTGTATCCATTTATCTGTTATTTTGGGTCTAGATATATTCTACGAATGGTTAAGTTATTCCTTCGGACTAACCAATGCCCCTGCATATTTCATAGACTGGATGACCCGAGTACTTCTAAAATATCGAACGAGTTCGTTCTCATCATTATTGATGATATTATGATTTGGTAACCCAGATGCAGAATAAATATTCAGTTGATCTAGTGAACCATTTCTCTATTTTGGTGTATTCACATGTTCTTTGTTTGTTTCCCTGTTTGGCAAATTTTGAGGACGAAATTTTGTTAAGGGGAAATCTGTAACGATCCTGATTTTGAGTCAAAATTTAAATTGATAATTAATATAAATTTTGAACTTAAATTGTGAACTAATTAGCATTTTTCAAATTTAATAAGATGTGTGCTTATTTATTTATATAAACGGATAGTAATTTGAAATTTGAATTTGAAATTCAAGAATAAATATCTTAGAAAATAAATTAGGTTTAAAACTATATTTTCTAAATTTAATAAGAAAGTGTTTTCTAATTATAATATATATATATATATATATGTATGATTATTTATTAAGTGTTTAATTTGATTTCAAATTATTTTTCTTTAGGTCATTTAAAGGATTATAAATGTACATATAAAGGAAATGCATTAAGTTAAAAATAGATACACGCGCGCGCGCACACACACACACACATATCTTTTGAAATCAATGTAATACTTAAAATAAGGAATATATAAAACATGATTCACTAATTAAAATAGAGTAGGGGTTTAAAAACATAAATTACAAATTAAATGAAAACAAGGGTTTAAAACATAAAAAATGAATATTTATGAAAAATGTTTAATAAGTAAAACATAGATTAACAAGTGTAAAGTTTTTAATAATATACATGAACAAGTGTCAATTTTATCTCATTTGTAAAATAATTAATAAAAAGGAGACAAGATTTATATAAACCACTATATTCCTTCTTTCTCACTTCTTTTTCTTTCATATGCTCAAAATCAAAACAAGAAATCAAAACAGATCAAAATTTAAAACCTGAGCAACAACATCATGTTCAAACAATTCAAAGATCAGAGCCCAACTTCAATAAAAAAAATTCAAAATACAACCACGACAGTTCAGATCAATCAATACAAGATCCAGATCAAAACGAAAGAAAAATGGAAAATCTGTTTTCAAAGTCTTCAACCTCGATCAAAGCATTCAGGTTCAAATTCAAAAACAACAATCAAAGTTCAACTCAAATTTTTTTAACTTGAATCAAGTCTGAAGCATGCAAATGCAAGATTAACAATGTTAAAGCACAGATCAAAATAAAGATTCATTTCCAGATTTTGAAATCCTTCCCAGGCTCTGTTGTCCTCTGTCTTCATTTCCAAGGTGAGTAAACTTCACTTTTGAACAAATCTTGTCATTTATTGATGCCTGTGGCGATGGTAAACTTGAAATGTTTGTTATGGATGTAAATGTATGTACATGTTTGTTTTTATGTGTGTGTGTAATGTATATATACATCATACTATTGTTTTACAAGCATATGATTTCCTTACAAAAATTCATATCTCAAAATTTAGACAAATTTTGGTGATAAACTCTAAATGAAATTTGGTTATAATTACCTGATTGAATTTTTAAAAAACAATTCTAAGCATTTACATTTAGTAAATATTCGGAAATAAGAAATCACAGTAGATTCTTTTAAGGTATCGAAATTTAATGTTTTTAATTTCGAGTTTCGTTGATATCAACAGATTCGTATTTTAAAATTATGATTTTTAAAAACCATTTCATGATTTTAATTCTATAGTCATTGAGAAATCTCATGTTGATCGGAAATAGAAATTTGGTCATATCCTAGTGATCGCGGTGGATAAGGGTCTCGAGTTTGAAGTAGGAGGTGGCTGATGTTGTGTTGGTTGTCGAAAAAATGATGGGTAATTTTATAATGCATCGTGGTAGTCGATCGGTGTTGATTTAAGGTTCTGGAGCAACTTTTGGTCGAAGCGAAATGTAAGGCTAGTTCACCAATGTCGTCGCATCGGCTTGAATCGCAACCGGGGTAAAAGAAAAAGGGGACTATGGAGGAGATTCTGGTAGGAGGGCGTGGATGTAGGTGACTGGAATCGGTGGCGCGAGGTGATATTTGTTATCAAAGTTGGAGTTCATTTTGCTCGATTTTGAACTAAGTCAGAATTGGAAGTTCTGGGTCGTCTGAGGTTTTGTGGGGATCATCGGTGACCCATCGGAGTCCTCGGCGATGGTCGGAAGGCGCTGGAACGCCGGTGCACGTGCACAAGGGGATCACCTGTATCTGGTGAAGTATGGGTTTGGGTAGAGCTCGGGTCTGGCTCATGGTATTTCGTTGTTTGCCTCGAAGTGAAGAGATAGGGCGGGAGCTCGGGGATTAGCTCGAGAATTTTGATAAATTTGCTCGGGTTTCCCTTTATTAACAAACAAGTTTTTTAAAAAAACAAAAACATTAAAGTTTTAAAGGTAAAGCAATTTGTTAAAATAAAATCTTAAAGTATACTAGTAAATAAGTTATTTAAAATTATAAACGAGTTTTAAATTAAGTTTCCAAAGATTTGATTTTTAAGTCAAAAATATGTTTAAAACTGCTTTGGGATTGAATAATTATATTGTAATGATCATTTAAACCTAAGTGTTTTAAATTAAATTTGATGATGTAATTAATTGATAGTTTGAGATAAATGATTTATCTTAAATAATTAAGGTCTTAAAGTGTAATTACTTAATTTTCCTAAGATAATTAATTAATAAGATAAAGTACTAAAGGTGATTAACTTAAGGTAAATTAATGAAGGTAATTAAGAATGATTTCTTAATAAAAGTAATTAAAGGTTAATTAATTAAAGGATAATTAATTTATGTCATTAATTAATAAGATTAGTTAAAGGTGAATTAATTAATGATTAATGGTTAATTAACTTATGATTGAAAGATAATTACTTAAGGTAATTAATTATGGGTTAATTAATTTTGTAATTAACTTAAATTTAATTTATTAATGTGATTAATTAAGGAATAATTAATTAATTAAAGGTAATTGTTATCCCGCCTTTTTAGCAAGGCCGTGATACCAAAAGATCAACAGAGAAACCAAAGATAGTTCACTTCAAAGCAACTCAACGACTCAACAAGCTAAATCACAAAGCGACCTACCAACCTAAAGGAAGAGAAACTGAACGAGCTAAAGCATCCAATGATCTAACATGGCAACAAGCTAAGAGACCTAACTTCCTACGACCAAGTGATCAACGACCTATAGGATACGACCTAGCAAGCGAAAGGTTCCAGCGACCTAAAGGCTCAACAACTTAGCAAGTTAAGAGGTGAAACGACCTAGAGATTCCAGGGATTCAACAAGTTAGCGATCTAACGAGTTAAGAAGGAGCGACCTATGCTCTGCCACATCGAAGTTAGGTCGCTCACGACCTAAGCACTACTCCTTAAAAGTTAGCTCGCTTGCGACTTATGTACTAGTCTTTCAAAGATAGATCGCTCGCGACTTATCAGATCAAGATCACTTTTATGCCGTTACTACTTAGCTCGCCCCTCCTGGTACCATACCCCTTTAGATCGACCTATAAAGCCATGCCTTGCATACTTAGGTCGCGACTCTTTTAGGTCGTCACCTCTCCATGCCGCATTTCCTTAGGTCATTACCGACCTACGACCTACCCCTAGGTCGCTTCATTTGAAGCCTCAACACATCTGAGCTACCGGCCGCTCCCTTAGGTCGCTACGACCTGCCGCCAGAGGCCATAGGTCGCATGCATCCATCATAACCCCTAGCCCGCTTCTCTTAGGTCACTCTCGACCTATGACCCATCCTTTAGGTCGCTCGCGACTTATAACATGGCCGACCTAAGTCCAGAATTTCCTATAAATACCTCGCCTACTCCACATTCAAAGGGGACTGTCCGGGACTTGGAAGCGCCAGGACTCCGCTGTTTTCTTGACCTCCACGACACTTCATTTTCCAACCACATTTCAAAGATCCAAAAGAAGAGATCAATCATATCCAACATGAATTCGAAGAGCAATTCATCATCAAAGTTCTAGCCACTTGCCTAGATCGTGTTGTAATCAAAGGTTGATTGTAAAAGTTGTTAAAGTGTTGTAATCGGAAAGTTGTGTTGTCAAAGTGTTGTAATCTCGAAGTTGAGTTGTAAGAGTGTACTCAAAGATCGTAATGGAGGATGTAAAGTGGACGTAGGCTTAACTTTAAGCCGAACCACTATAAAAATCGCTGTCTCTTTTACTTTTTTGCTATTTTCTACTACTTTTGTTTCCCGTGCAAACGGGTGGTGCTTTCACTTCATCACAACGTACACCGGGTGTTAGCGTACATTTTCAACGTTAACAGTAATTAATTAAGATGGGTAATTAATTAAGAAAGGTAACTAAGGTTAATTAATCACATTAGTTAATATCAAATGATTTTTAATTAATTAATCAGAATGGGGTAGTTAATTCATAAGTAATTAATTTGATTGGAAATTAAATTGAATTAATTATGGATTGAACAATTAATTAATCCTGTTTATGAATGATTATTGAATGCTTGGATTACTTATGGATATTTGTATTGTATGGAATGCTGTGAATTGTTTGATATCCCTGATGTGTGATGCTCTTTTTGATTTTAGCTGTGATGAATGTAATTTATTTTTCTGTGAAGAATGTAATTTATTTATCTATGATGAATTTATATCTGTGAATCTATGAATGAAGATAAGCGTTATTGGATTATACCGCTTATTGATATTGCTTTGTTTGGATTGTGATGATTAATGATGTTGCACTATTATATAAAACCCCTGGACTACACCATACACACCCAAATATGGATTGCACGAGGAAATCGGTTAAGTCATAGACAATCTGAATTTAATATTATTTTATTCAAAATAACGAAATGGTTTTAAAATTGAATTTTGAGCACAAATGGTTTTGGAAATGGAATTGGGTTGAATATGAAAAGCTTTTGAAAAGGAAGCTTTGAAATTGAAATTTAGTTTGAATATAATATATCTAATTTAAGATTTGAAATTATTTTGGAAACTATGTTTTGAAAGGGTTAAACAAATTATACCATATATAAATATGGATTTTAAATCACTTTTGAAGTATATTAAAAGTATTATTTTGGGAATTTAAAATTTAACCCAAGTTTATACTTTAAAGGCTATAACTTGTGCATAATTGATCGGATTTTTCCGAAACGAAAAGAATTTGTTTACAAATGATAATGGCTTTCAAATAAAGAAAGGATTTCTAGTTTTTGTTGAAATGGTTTCAAATTTTGAAATGGAATTGTTTTGAAAGCTATGAATGAATCTTTGTGAAAGATTGTTGAACTTTGTTTTCAAATTGAAGAGGATCTTAAAGGTGTATCTTTTGTATAAAAGATTTGGAATTGAAATAGTTTTGAAAGCTGTGAATGAATCTTTGTGAAAGATTGGTGAACTTTGTAAACTGAATCTTTTTGTTTGATTAAAATGGTAATTTGTTTTAATACATTTGAAAGAAAGGTTTTGGATAATAAGTTGTGACTTAACTAAGATCCCAATATCCATATGCTTTTGAAATTAAGCACTCAATATTCGATTTAGCCGGGGGCGGACTTTATGTCGTAAAACCCATTCCGGATAATGATACGATGTTATGGATTGCATTTGAAGACCGGTGGTGAAGACCGGGTATTTTCGAAAGCGAAAGGATAACCAATCGAATGTCTCTGCACTTAATGGCCCCAGTATAGAGATTTGATCACCCTTTGTGATGGGGAGTCCGGACATGATTAGCGATTATCTAGAATTGCAAGGGCTTCTTTTGAAGTGCATTCGGTTCTGTTCGAACGTGGAATAGACTTGTATAAATGTATGTCTAACGTTACACTTTGAGACGTAAAGATGGTTTCTATCAAATAAATTTTTGTTTGGTGGTGGAGAATTTATTCTCTTAGCTTAACACCCTTCTCTAAGACGTACGAGCTAAGAGGTTATGCAGTTGATGGTTACTAGTGATACATTCCCAATTTGGTAATGTGGCATATAAAGTGCTTCCAATCATGTGTTGATCGAAGCATGGCTTTTGTGAAAAGCGTAGCTTTGTGGACGAGACCTCCTCGAGCCCCACAACCCGGAATGGTCGAAACAGGAAAGATGCAGCAAGCTTATTTGGAGGCAGCGCCCCCTGAGGGTATGTCCATTTCCTTGTGGATAGAAGTGGTATCATATGGAGCCCAGATACTTAACTTATGTGGTTGTTGGTTGAGAGGTGCCTTGGATAAAGGTTGGTTACGATCGGGGTGTGGCATACTCGTGTAGTATTTACCTAGTTACAGAGGTAACCCGGCCTTGTGTTGGCAGAGATCCGGTTAGGTTCTCGGGGTGTCCCTCCAGAGGCGTACCCATGTGGTCCAGGAAGTTCCTTTGCCTGACCATTGATGGAAATCCAATCATCAATACGTGCCCTTTACGATTGCGGTTGTATAACCTGCCATTCTTAAATGGTAGTTATAGCAAGCATAATATAATGGTACCTATGCTGGCTAAGATTAATATTGTACTTTCAAAAAGTTTTCTGCACTATGCACTAATAATAATATCAAAAGGATTTTTCGTATCCAGCATGTTTGACTATCATAAGGAGAAATCTCCCCCAAGTGTGTGATTGCATTGTGTGTGTGTCGGGAGGCCTTATGGTAGTTTCATTTTCCAAAAAGCATTGCAGATTTCTTTTTAAATTCTATGGCTTGTTTTTATTCAAAGATAAACTATTTTTGTTTGCTCATACCAATCCCATGACTGACCTGGAGTTTATTGTTCCCTTTCTAAACTCTGGGTGCCCACAATTTTCCACACGGACAGTCTAGAGTTAGATTTTTCAAATAGACAGATAGTAGATGTAGATTCGATATCTTTGGAGGTTTTGGATTTGGCAACTGCATTTGGCTCATCAGTTGCCTAGTTTGCTTAAGTTCAACGTGATGGTGGTTCGAGCTTTTGGATTGGAATCATTGGAGCTTTGGCAATGGATTTGGACATTGGATTCTTTCTTTCTTTCTTGGAGATTATGTCGGTTATATTGTTCCGCTGCTATGTCTTGTATCTCTGATAGTACTGATATCAATTGTATCAGTGTGTTGTATCAAATTTTGTGTATCAATGATAAATATTTCTATTTCTTCCACTGTGTTGTAATACTTAACGTGTTATAAGCTCTGGTGCGAATCGAATTTCGACGGTTCAATCCGCGGCATTCGAATACGGTGAAGTATGGATGTCGATTTTCGAACGCTGAAATTCGGGTCATGACAAAAACATGGATAGAAATAACATATATAATCTAGTTTTCCACATGACATATAATTCACAATATATATATATACACACATATATATATATATATAACTTTTTATATAGATCATACCTTGTTTATAACATTTTAAAGCAAATCAGCTTATTTGTTAAGCAAGCAAAAGTATGCCATCATCGGCAAATAGTCTAAATGTGCTTCAAGTTACCTACCTCAACTCAAGTAACTCATATGAGATCATATTTAAAGCATAAGGTAGTTACACATTCAAATAACTAAGCAATAAAGTGTATGTTTATTTTTGTCGACATGCACTAAAGTATTAGGCATCAAAAATGCAAAATTATTTGATATACTAAAATTAAAGTTGTAGAGTCATGAATTTTGCTTATAAAATATATTTGTAATTGTGAAAATTCAAAATACATCGAAAGTTATGATGGTTTTTCCAAATATTGTTAGTTCTGAAATGAATATGGAAATGGAAGCCCATTTATGAAAATAGACTTTTGGCTATCAAAACATCAAAATTTTGCAAAACACTTCAAATAAAAGTAGTTGCTTAAGCTTTAAGCTTTCTAGAATAGTTAAAATCATCAAAATCAGACAAACCATTCCAAAGTTATGAACAAATGAATTCTGCCCAGATTTAGCCAATTGGACAATAAACACTACACTCATTAATTCATGTTTAAACATTCACAAACTTCAAAACGTTGGACAGTGATGAACGACAAAGTTGTTATTTATGCCATTGTTTAATTAATGGAAAAATAATCATCAAAATCAAAATACCCCATCACATGTTATGATTTTATTTGTAAGAACTATAATCTCTTCTTTTATCACTTTCCACAATAATCAATACTTTTAATATACGAATCACTCACATATAACTTTTACCTAAATATATCATCTTCATTTCAACATCTTCTAATAATTTTAAAACCATTTTTCATAAATTTCATCTGATCTTTTCGAATATAGTTATTTCATTTCAATTCAAAACAATTCAATATATTTTATTAGCATCAAAATATAATTATCATTTTTTTTCAAACTCAAGTGTATAATTTCAAAATCTTCGTTTACCAAAATATTATCCATTTGCAATATCCTCAAAAGCATTTTTTCCCAAAATCGTTCCTCTTTCAATATTAATTGCATCACTTCTAGTTGTATAAATTTAAATAGTAGAAATATATTGGTTTTTTGTGAAATCATCTTTCAAAACATTAGTTAGACATTTCCTCAAATTATAAGTTTCTTTAAACAGAATAATTTTTCATTCTTAAAACATTTTGGTTGCTTTAAAATATTCTCCAAATCCCTCTAATCTCTTCAAAATAATTAACCTAACTTTCTTCAAAATATTTTTTCAAAAAAATATATTTCTTTAAAATAATACTTTATTCTTTAAAGTCTTGTGTCCATAAGTCCCATTCTAGTGTTTAGGAATCCATGTTGATAACATTGGCCAAATGCATCGAACAGAATTTTTAAACACTCAACGGACAAGTAAACACGAAATCAACTTCAAAAATTTCTTTTATAAAATCATTTGCTAACATCTAACAAAACATCTCTCTGTTAATCACAATATCTTTGATATTAGATAAGAAATTCACTTCAAGATTAACTGTCTATTTTCAGAAAGATTTTTAATTAACTTAAGTATGCTTATATCAAAAGATTTATAAAAAATAAATCTAGTTCTATTGAAATTACTCGTCTTACAAAATCATCAACCATCTAACTATAATAATAAAAAACTAAGCTCTTATCTTCATGTCCATTTTAATCAGATCTTAATTTCAGACAAAATTATACTTCTTTATTGTGTGGAATTTATTTCCATTATCCCTTGCGGTAACTTCGCAACAGAAAACATCGTTGGGCTCAAATTATAAAAACTCATTGGGAATACGAATTGGAGTGAGGATTTCCACTATATACCATACTCCAGAGGAATCTCTCAAATTAAACATCATTTTTCAATACAATAACAAAATGAAATCATAGCATCAACCATCCAATCATAACAACCAAACAAACAAAATATACTTAGCGAAAAGCAATCTATACACATTCGTTGCACCACTCTGACCATTACTGATTCCTTCCACTTATCTCACTTCATCTCATCACCTTTAAGATCATTAATTATTCGGTATAAAAATTCAAGTTAGAGACTTTTGCAGCTTCTCTAATTGAACAACTTACATCTCACTTTAGTGCCACACGGTTCTAATGTCCTTTATCCATGTCGAAACTACAAGTCAAACAAGTAACTTTGTCTCTTCAACCCTCATCTATTCCTCCACAAATCATATAAAGATTTAAACTCTGTAAAAGGTACCATATAATAAGAAAAATACAAATACATCCTCAAATGATCACCCCATAATCATCGTATACTTCTACTATTAATTATTAAATATAAACAATAATCCACCTTACAACCACGAAGAAAGGGACCCTAAATCTCATCTATGGTCAGGACTTGTGTCTCTTATATTCTGTATTATTCTAATCTTGCTCTGATACCAACAATGTAACAACCCACCTATACACTCATATTACCTGAGAGTATTATTAAATAATACCGTCGAGTAACACGGATAATGAGGTGATGTAGGTGAAGCACACATGAATATTTCTTTGGACTAACACCGAATATGTCTCATAATAAAATAATTGTCCACCTTGACGGAAACAGTCTCAGTTCAAAAGCAATAAACACATGTGGTGCCCAAGGATAGAACAATACACAATTTAAATAAATCATAGAGAATACAGAGTCATTAACGTAGAAGTTAAAATATAATACATCATATAAGTCTAAGTAGGATAGAAAAGTAAGTCGAATTCCCACTAAATCTCAAATAGTTATACAAGACAGATCCAATACATTTATTCCAACATCATATACATGCACGAGTCCAAATACACAATATATAAGACATCGAGTAATACAACCTCCAACTAAGCCCAATAAGCAAATCTGGTCCAATTATCCCTGAACCTGAAATATCTTGGACTAAACCAAGTATTATATAAGTAACAAACGGGTCAGACGGTGTCTAGATTCAATGTTGAGATTATAACGATATCTCAAGGAGTAATATACTTAACATTATAACAAACCCAATAACTAAAGGAATAATCGAACATCCACAACACAACTAACAACATGCATAACCCATCAAACAATAAAATAACCATTAAACATCAAAACATCCATCACACACATCACACATCGAACGTCGCACTCCTTACACATCACACACGACATACATCACAAACAACACACCATAACATCAATTATTCATATTTATTTAGCAGTATTAAATTTGTTTGTTTTGTTCTACATTTTCAATTTTATTACTGTTACTACTATATTGCTATTACCAGAAGCCAAGTCTACACCCGAGCCTCTATGCTTCTTAGGTGCAAAGGAAGACCAAACTCGTAATATTTTTATGAGCGTCCTTACTAATCTTTAGTTGCACAAGAAACGCACGTCGCTTCCTCGCCTTCTCACCTCCTCGCTCCTCGTTCTCATAAACCTTCTCCTTATTCTGAATTCATCCCGTTGGCCCATACAAGAGCATGTTACCACGCGACAATGGGGCCACGTCGTGGCAACCACATCGGGTAAGGGCCCATGGTCGATCAAGCTTGGATGGGACTAGCAAAAGCTTCTGGCCGTCACATCTTCGTTGGGACTTTGTACTCCTCATTCCTCTCAAAAGTGGAGATAAGCATATTCTCGCTTTAAATTAAATTATGGAGTAATGTATTTTGTCTCACAAGTTAAGTCAAAAATCCAAATAATTTCAATTAATATTTTTGTATAGTACAGAATAATTCGCTGACATCCAAATATCATAGGCTCAGCTTCAATGAATTACCGAAAATTATACTTGTGTTGAGTAAATAAATATACCACATATGGACGTCCTACAGTGCCACGTGAAATATAATCACATACACAACACCCTCAATTAGTCAATATTAAATAAATTTCTGCTTTCTTTATCAATTCACTCTTCGTTAAATCGTTCCCTAATTTATTATTCTTCATGTTTATTACTTTGTAACTCAACATAATGGGTACTTGTAACTTCATCTCGTTCATAACAAGCAATTAGCAAACATCCATAAATCCACCAAAATATTATTTAATTAGTATTTGATGAGATGAAGATTTTTATTTCAACATATTTCACTTCATTTCTGTTTCACTCCTTTCATAAAACATACTTCATTTAAATTTAATCATAAAACATCTTCTATATTTATTTTCATCTCTTTTTAAAATAATAATTTTGATTCTCTCGTCTAATTTCAAATCCATATTTCAAACATCTTATTTGACTTCAATGAACCGTTATTCAAACACATCAATGGATTTCAAAACCTCAAAAATATTCACTTCAAAATTCCACATTAGTAATATGAAATACCACCTAGAAATTTATATTTCCCAAATACCTTCAAAATTACAAATATGAAAAAAATTCTCGATTTAAAATATTTGCAAACACAAATATAGCACTTTAAAATCGTTATTTGAAATCCTTATATATATCTTCAAATATTTCTTTTCAAGCTGTTAATCCATAAAAAATATTATTTATTATGCTCGGAAATTCACTTCTTATTAAATCCCTGCATGTGAAAATTTTCATTTAATTAATAAAATAAATTGCAATCATCTTACAATCATTTTAAAATATCTTTTTAAACTAACCTTCTTTTAATTCAGTTTATTCGTCACTTTAAAAATATAAATTTCGAACTTCATTTCATAAATAACCACTATATATTTAATAATCAGCGATAAATGAAACTATAATTCTTCAAAATTCCCTTATTTTATTAAAACCCCAAATTCATCATTTCCTAAAATAATTTTCATTCCTAAAATCCTCAAAATTATTTCACTCATAAATATTTTTCCTAAATCATTCATCTTTTGAAATTTCCATTAACCCAATAATCTCAAACTTAAGTAAAATATCGTTCCAAAATTCACTATTTTTCTCAAACAATTTATTTGATTCAAAGATATATTTTTCAATATATTTATCTCTTTTCCAAAAAAGTTCAAATATCATTTAACAATCTATAATCATTAAATTACTACTCAATCATAAACAACCATCAAACTATAATGATCACGACAACAAATAATTGTTCACAACACCATTCCATCCAATTCAAGCAACCTCAAACATTAATCATCAACAAACGTCCAGTTCCATCCAATCAAACAATTATATGGGGGATTAGGCATCAAATATAAAGAAATAGACATAGTTGCCAGTGAGATTAATATCGAATGCAAGAATTAAATTCAACTATATGCAGTTTGCTACTCCACTTCATCAGCCATACGCACACCCATGCACCTCAAATCACTCCTGAAATCATGCACCTCCTTACACCAGCCACCAGACCAAAGCTCCCCTTACCATCATGAATTCCTCCACCACCGTGCTGCTACTGTCGCATCAGACAACCCCCACTGCAAAGTTGTTCACCTCTTCTAATCTCCAGCTACCTATCACCACGCAACTCTATCCAATTCAATATCATAACCTCACCCAACACTTCCTCCTCTTGAATCGCGACACAGACCTCGCACGACCCTTCCTCCAATTCGCCAATAGTAATCGCCAACACTCCTCCAAGTCGCTCGCCCGTGCTCATGCCGCTCCCCAAATTGATCGTAATTGCTCCAGCCACATCCTCCTTAACATTATGAAGGTCATAAGTCGTGCTTACAGTCGATCGCGGTGCCCTTGCTTCATCTATGACGAACGTCGGAGGACAATTCGATCGTTTGTTTATATTTTTCTTCTTTTATGTGTAATCTCCTTTTAGGGGAAAAAATAATTATGGCTTAGTGAACATAGGGTTTTCGGGCTTAGTCAGGAAGCAAGCAGAAATTTTCAGAAGCACATAGACGCTAAAAAGGAGTTTGGGCTGATATAGTTTTGGGCTTTGATTTTGGGTTCAATTAAAATCAAATGAATATTTATGCATACATACATACATATTATGCATTTAATTTAAAATTTTACTCTTTGAAATAAATTTAATTTGATTTAAATCCATTTACACTTCATTATACTGATTATATTTCAATTACTGCCCAATTTCATTCAATTTGATGTCTGTTTATATTTTTATGTTTAACGTTTGTTATCAATCTCGTTCCATTAGACAATAAATTTATTTTATTTTCAACTGTTTCAATCATATATAAATTATTTACACCTCAAAATATTTTATTTAGTTCAATAACTTATTCAAAAAGAATTTATTAATTTAATTCAATTTATTACTATAAAATCTTCTATTAACAGATTTTAATTAATTAGAACTTTATTTTTAAAATATAATCATCACATTTCAAATTCAAACACTTTTTATTTTAGTAAAATTTATTAATTTATACAACGTAGAAAGCTGGGCTATTGCATATTAAATACGAGATTAACTGTTAGATGTCTATTAATTAAGTATTTGAGATTTAAATACTTATTTAATAGACACTTAATGCCTAGAAGTCTATTAAATAAGACTAATTCTATTCATATAGCAATATTTGATTTACATATACCAAAAAATATAATAAAATAGTATACATAAAAAATACTTTACATACAGCATTCTTCTTACAAAATTATCCTTATTTTCATCTTATTTACCTTCCTTCTTTCGAACATAAACTCATTTACACAAAACTAGAAGTTACAAACAATAAATTAAGTTAAAATTAAAGAAAGTGAAGTTTAATTTTTGGTACTAATATTGTAGCTTCTAATTTCTTAAAAAAATTAAATATCAACAAAGTTAACTCTTGTTTTAGAAAAAGATAAATACTTTAAAATCATAGCAAGTAGTTGTGAAAGTTTTTTCTAATTTATATTCATGTTTCATGATAATAAATTTCATTAATTTCTTTATCGAAATATACAGATTCGACCAAATTTCATTAATTTCAAGCTTTTAATTTGATGGAATATAAGAAAATGACAAATGATGAAAATAAGATATAGGATATTTTGATAAAAAATTATTTTAGGAAAAATAATGGTGTATGTTAAGTAATTTTCAGTGTATGAATAGAACTTACCATTAAATAAATGCATCATTGCTTGATATTTTCAGCTTATTCAACCTCTATTATTCAACCCACTAAATATTAGGTGTTGAATCAGTTGTAGATGCTCTAACCTTTTGTAATATACTCTTACTAACTTTTTTCAATTCTATATTAGGAGAAAGCAACATCGATCGTTACTATCTCAACAAATTGCACATTCAAACCTAAAATTAGTAAAGCCTAAACTCCATTCTTGGTCATATTTCCCAAACCACCATCTTCTGTAACTTTTACACCAAACCCCTCGAGTTTGCTCAGTCTTAAACCCTCAACTTCATTCAGAACAATACCAATGGTGATGTACAAAGTGAAGTTGATAACTGTAGAAGGAGAAGAGCATGAGTTTGAAGTACCCGATGATGCCTACACTGTCAACACGGTCAAGTCGGCAGGTTTCGACTTTCCTTACTCTCGCAGAGCCAGCGCTTGCTCCACCTATATAGGTCAGCTCGATTCTGACTCAGTCGATCTGTTTGATGGCTCGTTCCTAATTATGCCCAAGTACAAAAAGGTTACTTGCTTGCTTTTGTATCGTACTTGACTTTCGATTTTTGTTATCCATACTCATAAAAAGAGTGAACTTTATTGATGTTGAGTATTTTGTTTGAATGGGATTTTTTATGGAAAATAATGTTTTATTTTCTTTTATGTTATGTATGTGATATTTATAATGACTTATATGAAAAGTTGTGTGTTTATGCAACTTATGTTTTTGTTTGTGGTTTTTATTATATGTTGCAGCAAGTATGCTTGGAGTTTAACAAGCAAACTAGTATTTTGTAAACATGCATTTCATCTGAACTAAATTTCACTACTATAGTAATGTTAATTTGACGACTGTCATAGTTTTAACATTTATTATGAATTATAAATATTATGTTTCTATTTTTTGTTATGTATGATATAACGAGTAATGACAAATTTCTATTAATTTTAATAAAGAATTGCAAATAATAGAGCTAGGTGGCAATACAAAAATTATCGTATATATAATTACCATAAGGTATGCATTTTATATTACGTTGAAATAAAGTTAATCGTGTGAGAAGTCATATATTTTATTTCTATGTTTATTGTAAATGACATACAAAGTAATGTTGAAATTTTGTAAATTTTATTAAATGATTGTAAATAATTTAACTAATTGTTAACATGAAAGATATGAAAGTACTACTAAGGATTATAATACGGATTAGTAACTAAGTTATCTACTAATGCTGAATAAAAAATAAAAGGTAAATAATAAAGTAAATGACACCAGATATTTTTATACTGGTTTGAACTACCGTTCTACGTCTAGTCTCAGGCTCCTTCTGGAATTCAACTATTAAGCCTCTCTTAACCCGTAGGAATAGGTATTACACCGCTTGAGCAACCGAACAGGACTTTTACCGCCTGGACAACTGAATAGGACTTCTACCGCCTTAGCAACCAAACCGAAATTCCAATACAATACGTTTTCTTGATTGAATATCCTCTTGAATAACATTGATAAGTTAATAACGTACACACTTTCTATAATCTTCTCCTTTATGGTATACCGTGTAATTCATGAAGATAGGAAGTTAACTAAATCACTTAATAAGGTTTGCTTCAATGAACAAGTGATTCGAATGAAATATTGATTAGAAATGGCAAGATAGTGTAGACAAGAAGAATGAGAATTTAAACCAAAAATTTGCGATTAAAAAGATCGATTTCATAGTTATTTATCGTGATTAAGTGTTGCAATTATTCATGAAAGGTCGCCATGAAAGAATATGGAAGCAACTCTTAAATCAAGAATTGTATCTCTTTGTTGAAATGAAGTGTCTCTTCAAAATATAGTCGTTATGAAGGTTCAACCAATTGAATCGGTAGAAAATTGATGCAGCAAGAAAGTAGTACAAAAACATGTAATTCAGTCGACTGAATTGTGTGATTCAATCGGCTGAATATTCAAATAAAGTTGTGTGTATGCACATAATTCAGTCAACTGAATAACCTTGTTTAGTCGGCAGAATTCTGTTGATGAATAAAAATTGCCTTAGCTCTAAAAGAACTTGCTTTCTAATTAGTGACCGAGGTTCAAGTCTGCTCCATGCATTTTTGAAAGCTTAATTTTTCACTTAAAATATGATCTCACCAACGATTGGAATTAGAGTCTTGCTTCATATATTATTACTATTTGAAAAACGTTTATTGCTCTTATAAAATGTTTCGAATGTGTATGTATATGTGTGTATACCACTTGGAGAAGATTTTAACTTCTACAAACTCTAGACTTGACACTTTATGACTAATACTACTTTGTTTGTTACCTTCGTATTATCTCTATCTTGTATATCTCTTCTTGTATCTCCATTTACATACTTTATTCTCTCTTGTACTGTATATCTTCGTGTTGAACTTATTTGTTTGTCTCTTTTTGATACTCATGTACCTGCAAGTTAGCTTAGAGGTTCTTTGGCGTAATTGTATGTTTGTTTTCATTGAAATCCAACAATAGAGGTTCTGACTAAATATTATATTTATGATTATCATAAGATAGTGGAGAATAATCAACCATATTGCATTAAGTTAGAAATTTTGTAATTTTTGATGAGCATTTAAAAATTCACTCTCTTGTATGTTTTTCAAAATCAAGTTATATTTTTTTAATTTTAAGTCCGACTTTATAAATTTGTTCTTATTTTGTTATCCTATATGTAGTAAACATGAAGTTGATATTTAATTAATAATTAACATTTGAAACTTTTGTCAATACCTTCGTATATAAATTTTATATGTGAAAATATAAGCATTTAGTTTAAAAGACAAATTTATTTAAAAATTAGTCCATAGGAGATTTTTCATAAATTAAGCTATATAAATCATTATTTTCAAGTCAACGTCCACACTTTATTTTTTTTATTAGAACCTAATATCATTTATTATTCTTTTACGTCACCATGATTCTTTCTCCACCATTTACCTTTTTACCAAGGTTGTAAAAATCATTATATAGATGTTGTAATCACTTATATTCTACGTATTGGAGCATCGTAAAATATTAATACTATTTTCATATAAGATCATATGATTTTAAAATTTTGGTAAATAATTCTTAGGGACATTATCCACATCTATGATTTTTGTTGGATTTCTATGTAATCATTTTGACTGTGAAATCTTATGTGACCTATAACTTTTGATAAGAGCCGAATTGACATCTAAAACCACTTCCACTAGATCGGGACGATGCTATGAAGAGGTGGTCAGCCTCACGCCATTGTTCGGGAAGGATGATGAATTGTTATAATGCCGCCAAAGTTTCTATGCCTGAGGATCACTTTACTTGGGTTCATTTCAAAGCCCATTTTGAAGAGAAGTTTATTCGGCTTCTTAGAAGTCTATCTTGTTTCGTAAGTTTGTGGATTTGAAGCAGGAAGATATGACGGTCTCCAAATATGTTGTTGAGTTTGACGCACTTTCAAAATATAGGATATTCTTCATCGACACTCCACTAGAGAAGAACGAGAAGTCCATCCTCAGCTCGGATGATCAGTTGAGAGAAGCTTGTAGGCCACATAAATGAAACTTTTAAGATGTTAGTTGAGATGGCCTTGAGGCATGAGAGTCTTTATCCAAATCTAAGGGCTATTGTTCCTAAAGAAGAGTCAAAGCTGTAACTGAGCAGGGGAGGCAAGAAAAAGTGAAATAATAAGTGCAACTTTAGAACAAAGGTGGAAAAAAGAAGAGCAAGAAAACTCCAATTTGCTACAAGTACTTAGAGAAGGGTCACTATTGTAGAGATTGCAAAGCTGAGGGGAAGAAATACTATAACTGCAACAAGCTTGGCCATATTCAGTAGGATTGTCCAGATCCATTAAGGCAGAAGCAGGTAGTGAATGCATATGCGATCAATGCTATTACAACTTCATCAAATGATCCATCAACGATAGTGAAGGGGGAAGGCATCATTATTCAAGGTATGCTTTCCATTTATGATATTCCTATATGAGTTTTATTTGATACCGAGGCTTCACATTCCTTCATATACGGTGACTTAGTAAATAGATTGGGTTTGAGACACGAAATTTTTGATCGACCTTTTACTATGACGAACCCTGTTAGAGGCTCTACTAGTATGTTTATGGTTATTCGTAGATTGGTCTTATTGAGTCGTGGATGCTTTTTTTTGTGATTGCTTTGTTTTTGGTTTCGTTGGGTATGGAATGGCTTCATAGATATAGAGTGATGGTTGATTGTGAGTAGTTATTGGTGACGATAAGGGTAGATGATGAGCGGATAGTAGTGTTAGGCTGCCTTCCAGATGATGACATAACAGTCACTTTTCTATATGCTCTTGATATCCCACATTACGAGTTGCCATCAGTACCTATTACTAATGGGTATCTAGACGTAATTGAGGAGGTGACCGGACTTCTGCCATATAGAGGGATTGAGTTCTTTATTGATTTAATTAAAGATGCCAGACCAATAGTGATGCCATTGAGGAAGACGGCACCTAGAGAGAAATAGTGATTATGTCAGCCTTCTTTGTATTTCATCATTCTAAGACGATGTGTTGCTCACTTGAGCTTTGTTATCCTATGTCGGAAATAACTAAACTCAAAGAGCGAGTGGGGGCCAAGCAATGTGGGGTTGCTCCCTTTAGGGTATTTTCACATCCACTCTACATTGGATTCGATTGTGCACATTAAGATGTGAAATACTCATATACTCGATAACAGTTGGCGGGGTCCGGCTTGGTGGTTTTCGAGAGCCATCGGAGTTCTCAAGTATATATTCTAGAGGTATACTTTTAGTAGGAAGGGTGCACCCACTTAGTTATTGTTGGTAAATTTCTCTTCCTTTGTTGATTCGAACCTCCGAATTCGTTTTACATAATTGTATCAGGAAGAGTATAACACTCTTCGCGGTGTTAATTATTTATATCTATTATTTACATTTAGGTGTTGTTCTTGTGAGAGGAAACCCATTCTGCATTTAGTGGCATGGTCTCATATGTTGTTGTCGTCTAATTACACTTATTATATAGAGTTTTACTCATACCAGTCATATTGTCTGAACCAAGTTGTTTGTTCTCACCAAACTATCGGGTACTTAATTATATTTGAGTAGTCCGAGAGTAGCAGGTCTTTTATGGGTTCTTTTGAAGACGACGTTCAAGCTGGAGGCCTTTATCTATTTAGTCATATGTTTCCGTTGTTTGTTTAGTTTTTTTACGTGTATTTTGTTTCAGCATATATAAAGGCAGGTTGATATAACTACCTAAGCTGATTGTAGTACTTTTGGGTAACTCTGATAACTCCATGTTAGGGAGTAGCCTTATGTATTATATTACTATTATGTTCTATTTAACAGTTTTGCTGTGAGATTTTCTATTTTGTTCTTTATTTTACCCCATGATAATTCATCTTTCAAATGTTTGGGCAACGACACACGAATACCATGGATGTACTTAGTGTCATTCCTAGAGGTCGGAAAGGTGGATCGTCACATGATAGAAAATGCAGTTGACAGTTAATTAATAATTAATATTTGATAGTTTTATTGGCACCTTTGTATATTAATTTTGTATGTGAAAATATAAGCATTTAGTTTGAAAGATAAATTTATTTAAAAATTAATCTGTATGTGATATTATCATAAATTAAGCTAAGTAAATCATTTTTTTAAAGTCAACGTCCGCACTTTAAATTTTTTCGTTCAAACTTAATTCCATTTTTTAACGTCACCGCATTTCTTCCACCACTACTTACCTTCTTACTAAGATTGTAAAAACCGTTGAGCAGACGCTATACAATAAATATGTACTAAGAATTAATCATTTTGGTTGGATTAATGTGATGCCTATCTCTATACTCACACTAGACAATGACATTACGGGGTAATGTTGTTGACTAGTACGAAGAATAAGGTTGTTGAGGAGCGACCATCTGTGTAATTGCTTTGTGCGAGTACCGATATGTCAGATAGTATGACATGCATTTCATTTCAAGAAGAAATCTGACATGTCCAATATAAACTCAAAGCTACTACACAGTGGCTATGTGGTCTTCGAAAACAAATATAAAATAAGCATAACACAAATCAGTCACAGATATTCATATCACTAAGGTGGAAATACTACAACACAAAAGAATAGGTACAAGTGCTAGACAAAAAATATGTATACATCAAGGAGCCTCATTCTCGAATATATAAAAGAAAAAACTAAGAAAACAAAGTAGTTAGTCAAAAGTCAGAAGCTAGTGCCTTCTAAGAAGTCATGTGGAAGCACCTGAAACACCTCGGTCTGACCCGAGTATTATTTAAGAAGAAAAATAACAAACAGATCAGTCTAGCTATAAATATCAAATAAAATGAGATAGGACAAGAGATATAACAGAAATATATGATAATAATGAAAATCATACAATATCTCAAAACTCCAAAAAGAATATTATATTCTTTAGCTTATTCACCAACTTCAAATATTGACAAAGCATATCAATGCAAATCTCAAAAAATTGGTGAAAAAACAATTCCAAAAATCAATAATAAGAAATCCAGAAAACATAAAGGGGGAGGCCTTTCATAAACCGAAGCATGAAAACCCACCAACACATGTATCACAAACGGATCGCTGTCCCATGGTCGCTAACCATAGAGCCAGTGCAGCGATGTAGTACATCGGTATGCCCGAGGAACCTGAAACTCAAATAATCCGGAACAACAATGTAGTACAACCGTACGCCCGACGAACCAAACTCCATATAACCCATAGGTCGCTAGCCTATAAAAAATGAGATGAAGCTCAACAGAACGGGGTACAGTCCCCTACGCGAACAAAGTGACATCGCATACCACTAGTCTAAATCATAAAATGATCATTGTTGATCAATAAGAAGTGTCAATTACACTAAGCTAGTAAATAAATGAGTTTAGCTTCATGTCCCATAACCACTGGCTTAACTTAAATATTTACGAACATATTGTAGATTTCCACTCGAAGATTGTCATGACATTTCAATCGAACAAGTCCAAAAATTAACCGACGAATTAAACGCAAGCGTTTCATACCACTTTTTTTGCTAAGTCCTTTAATTAGATTTCTCATACAAATGAGGTAAAGATTCATATATTCTAATAGATTGGAAAAACAGTTTTAAAAATAAGTTTTGTATTTAAAATAGTGTTTAAGTCGTTTTTGTAAAAGAGCTTGAACATTTACTACTAGTATAAAAACCTTGTATTTTAAAGTGACAAATCACATAAATGGTTGTAAAAACAATCCATCATCAAAAATCCACGTTCAAAAAAGTGAATTAACCATAAAAATTGGTATCAAATCCATCAAATGGATATTTCCAAAAATCCAGAAAAGAAGTCATTAAAGTCGATAATAAATGACATCATATAATCAGATTCACAAAAGTCGATAAAAATTGAAAATCCTCTCGAAAATTGATGAAATGGTCAAAAGGCAAAAGGATCAGACGTCTGATCTGGCATGACCAGACCTCTGACCTGGGATTTCGGCCATTTTTTATTTTACTTTGCTCTTTTTTCTATCTGAAGGCATCAAACGTCTAGTATAGGCTAACCAAACGTTTGGTCGAGGACACGGCCATTTTTCTTCTTCAGTGTATATTTTATTTTTTCTCTACGGACCATAACCAGATGTCTGGACTTCACCAACCAGACTTCTGGTCACATGGACTGGGTAACAGTTTGCCCAGGCCTTTGATGGCCAAATCGATTCGGAAGCGATCGGACGAGCGACGGAGGTTAGGGATTTATGCCAAGTGACAACCCAGCCTTATAAGCTCCTTGATACACCCCAAATATCATATCCAAACATCCAAAATAGGATTTTTAAAGATTTTGACTTCAAAACACCAAAATTGGAAAATTCACCAAATCAATTCAAATCAAAAGCAAATGAACATGAAATAGATGTTAGGAATTCATACCTAACAATAATGAAAGCTATAGATGTAGATGTGAGTTCGAAAACTCACTTTTAAAACTCCAAAACAATGAATGAGAAGCATTAAAACAAAGCAAGACCAACTCCTCTTCAATACACCTTTAGAATCTTCAATCTATTATCAAAGGTGAAGTTTTTCCTAAGTTAGGTTATAGGAATTTCTGAAAATTGAAGAGAGATTGAGATAGAGAAGATGAAGAGGATTCTAACCT
Source organism: Allium cepa (assembly GCA_030765085.1). Classification (NCBI taxonomy): domain Eukaryota; kingdom Viridiplantae; phylum Streptophyta; class Magnoliopsida; order Asparagales; family Amaryllidaceae; genus Allium; species Allium cepa. The sequence goes on from CM060945.1 coordinate 662,493,437, forward strand.
AAGCTTCTCTTTGATTTCAGACCTAGAACTTGAATTTCCTAAGAGAACTAAGGCTTGGGAGTTTCTAATCTCCTCACTTTTCCCCCATTTTTCCTTTTGCTTGAGTGTTAGGAAATGTTATGAATGAATGAAGAGGAGTGGAGTGGGAGTTACTAGGTAGAGGAGTTGGGTTCTCTTGTTGGGTTAGTGGGTTGAAACCCAAACCCAAAGCCCCAAATGAAAATATCAAAATTCTAATCAACTTCGAACATATCGATGTTTATCCTCAAAAAGGTCGCAAATGACGTTTTGGACTCAATGGAAATGGTCTCGAGTCCGGATTCGACCATTTACAAAAAGTTACATTTCGGACTTTAAATTCAACTAATGATGCTATATTTAAATAAAACATTTAAATATACAATCGTAAAATATGCGGATTGTTACAGACTCACCTTCTTAAAGAAATTGCATCCTAGAAATACTTAAGAAGAAAGTTAAGAGTAACAACCACACTAAGGCATAACAACACAAAAGAAAATTTTGAAATGAGAAGTTCACCTTAAGGAGCACAAGAGAGTAAGTATGGATGTGTTCGCTCGATGAATTCTTTGGATTCCCAAGAGCAATCCTTAGGATTTGAGGACCACTAAACTTTCACAGGTGGAATATCTTTATTTCGATGGCGTTTAACCTCCATAGAAATGATACGAATAGGATGTTGCTCATAAGTCAAATTGTATGAAACTTCAATTTCTTCAATAACACCGGGCTTAAGCATAGAATCGGAATATCTAAGGCATTTACGTAGTTGAGAGATGTGGAATACGTCATAAATAGCAGAAAATTGAGAAGGTAATAAAAGGCGATAAGCCATGGAACCAATGCGTTCGGTGATGGGAAACGGGCCAATATATCGAGGTGCGAATTTTCTCGATCGACTGAAACGCACAACACTCTTCATAGGTAAACATGAATGAATACCAAATCTCCCATAGAAATTTATAAATTCCTTCTTCGATTATAAGCATAGGATTTTTGTCCACTTTGAGCTTCTTCCATCCTATGATGAATAAGGTCAATCTTTTCTCTAGCATCATGAATAAAATCTAGACCTAAAACCGGCTTCACACCGACCGACTACAAGCCAACATGAAGGAGATCGGCATGACCGTAGAGTGCATCGAATGTTGCCATACCAATGCTAGATTGGAAGCTATTATTATAAGAAAATTCAACAAGGGAAATATGATCTTCCTAACTTTCACTAAAATCAAGAACATATGCACGAAGAAGATTTTCAAGAGTTTGATTCACACGCTCTGTTTGCCTTCAACTGAGGATGATAAGCAGTGCTAAAATTAAGCTTCATTCCCAAAGCTTTTTGAAGACCTTTTCAAAATCTACTAGTAAATAATGGATCATGATTGCTAATAATAGAAGAAGGAACTTCATGCAATTTAAAATTTCTTTGACGTAGAGTTTGGCCAAAAGAGGTACAGTCCGATTGGACCGAACGGGAATAAAATCGGCGGATTTGTTGAGTCTATCTACTATCACCCATAGACTATCATGAACCGAACGGAAACGGGGAAGACCGTCTATGAAGTCCATGGAAATTTGATCCCACTTCCAAATTGGAATGTCCGAAGGTTGCAATAACCCACCGAGCCTTTGATGCTTGGCCTTAACGAATTGGCAAGTCATGCAATGCTTAACGAAGTTAGCAATATCAGATTTCATTCCATCCCAATAATAAAGTCGCTTCATGTCCGCATGCATTTTACTACTACCGGGATGAATGGTAAATTTAGAACGGTGAGAATCTTCTAAAATGTCTTTACGTAGATCACTAATACTTTGCACGATAAGTCTACCAAATTTTTGAATGTCGCCGCAAGCATCGATTTCAAAGTTTTTCAAACCATCAACCTTATCATTATCCCTACAACTTTGGCTAAAAAGAGCCAATTTAGGATCTTGCTTTTGAGCTTCAAGGATGCAGTCAAAAAAAGAAGGATGAGCCTCAAGGCTACATAAAACAAGAGATGAACAAGAATCGGATTCACGATCATGAATCTTACAAGTGGACAGAGTCTCGAGATCATTCCATTTGGATATCATCATAGAAATAACCGCTTGTTGCTTATGATGATGGGCATCGACAAGATTTCCCGTTCCAAGACTATACAGAATATCAAGATCATAAGATGCAAGGAATTCGAGCCAACGTTGTTGACGAAAATTAAGTTCCTTTTGTTAGAACAAATACTTCAAAGATTTATGATCAGTGTAGAGAATAAATTTCTCCCCTAAAATATAATGACGCCAAATTCTAAAGGCGAAAACAATGGTTGTGAGCTTTAAATCATGTCTAGCATATCTAGTCTCGGCAGGCTTTAATTGCCTAGAAGCATAAGCGATAACATGTTCCCTATGCATGAGAACGGCTCCTAAACCAACACGACTAGCATTTGTATAAATAATAAAGTCTTGGTTCCCTTCGGGAATCAGAAGAACATGAGCATCGAAAAGGAGTTCTTTTAACTTCTGAAAAGCAGCTTTGCATTTGTCTAACCAAATATACTTAACTCCCTTCTTTGTCAAACTAGTAAGAGGCACGAAAATTTTAGAAAAGTCTTTTATGAACTAATGGTAATAGCCCGCCAATCCAAGGAAGCTATAAATCATTACACTCTCCGGTATCTTCCAATTTTGAATTGCTTCAGTCTTTGAAGAATCCATGGAAATTCCAGATTCAGAAATAATATGTCTTGAAAATTTCACACGAGATTGCCAAAAGTGGCACTTAAATTTTTTTGCTTTCAATTGATTGCTCCTAAGAGTTTCCAATACAATCTGAAGATGTTTTTCATGCACTTCCTCTGTTTTAGAAAAAAACAAGAATATAATCAATAAAGATGAGAACAAATTGATCGAGGAAGTCTTTGAAAACACGGTTTATAAGGTCAACGAAATAAGCTGCAGCATTCATTAAACCAAATGGAAAAACAAGCCATTTATAAGATCCATAACGAGTACGGAACGATGTCAAAGGAATATTATCTGTTGCAATATAAAGCTGATGAAAACCGGTTGCTAAGTCTAACTATGAAAAGAATCTAGCACCGCTAAGTTGATCAAATAGATCATCAATCCGATGCAAGGGATATTTATTCTTGATGGTAAGATCATTAAGCTTGCGGTAATCAACGCAAAGCCTAAATGTACCATCGGATTTCTTCATAAAGATAGCTGAAGCTCCTCAAGGAGAGAAAATAGAACGAATAAACAGTTTTGCTTCCAATTCGGATAATTGTTTACGCATCTCCTTATTTTTCTTGTTGGACATACGATAAGGAGGACGAGTTATAGGTAGAGCTTCAGGGATCAGATTAGTTATGAAATAGATTTCTGGCTTTGGGGATAATCCTAAAATGGGCTCAAATATATCGGGAAATTCACGAAAAACGTGAATGAGGGAAATGACATGTTCCTCATCATCATCATCGTCATCATGTGAATTTAGAGAATATAAGGATGCCACCGAATTGGAATCAGAATCTTTAAGAATAATAGAAATCTGCCTAACAGATTGGGGATGTTGAAGATGGATAGTCCTTTCGGGACATAGGATGTGGGCTTCATATCGATGAAGCCGATCCATTCCCAAAATCATTCTGAAACATAAGTAACGCATTACATGCAAATCGACATGGAAAGCACAATCACATAAAATAGTCTTGACATTTTTATAAAATAAACTGATTGTTGCAGATCCACCAACCAGATTCGCAATTCTTAGTGAAGTCATCAAGCCCATAAACTTCATAGACAAAGTATCAACAAGTTCTTTTGATATAAAAAATTGAAATGCACCCGTATCAAAAAGAAGTCGAATAGGATGATCATAAAACTTAATATTGCTATCAAGAATAGAATAAGAAATACCATGACCAAGAGAAGTGTTGCTAGGAGCTTGCACAATGTTAATATTTCCTTCCTTCTTGGCTTGAAGTTTAGGACATGAAGATAAAAGATGACCTGAACTTTTTCAATAGCGAATATAAAAGGGTTTCGGACGCTTATTTGCATAATGGTCCTTAGAACCACAATTGTAGCATTGTCCACGACTAGAGGTAGGAGTCTTTGCTATCGAAGTTGCTTGCTTCCCTTTCTTGTTGGGATTAGGCCCTTCGAATTTACTATTGAATTGCCTCTTCTTATTGTTATTATTGAAGTTCTTCTTGGTACCCACAACTTCAACATCATTTTCTTTATCGGCCTCTTCAAGTCGAAGAGCGATATCTATAAGCTAATCGAAAGGCACTTCTAGTGTCAGAAGTAAGGGCTTTTTGAGGTTCTTATTCAACCCATAGATAAACCTTCGATTTTTCTTCAATAGGGTATTAATATACTCGACCCCATATATAGAAAGGGATTCAAAAGATGCGACATACCCTATCACAGAAGATTCACCTTGAGCAAGGTCAATAAAGCGTCAGGATAAAGTTACTTTTTCATCGTTCGGCACAAACTTCAACTCAAACCTTTCTCGAAATTGCTCCCAAGTAAGATCCGCTTCAACAATTTCCAAAATCAAAAGATCATACTAATCTAATGCTCTCTCCTTGAGCACTCTAGAAGCCACTTTGACTCGATGTAGATCAATAAGATTCATGCGAGAAAAGATTCGATCGCATGTTCTAAGCCAAGCTTGGAATTCTATAACGCTTTCAAAACCTTTGAATGGCCTTCCACCCAAATTGGTATAATCACTGCACAAGCGTGAAAATCTGAATTTAGGATGAGTAGGCTCTGGAATGGGTCTGGCAGCTTGGGCATTCTTTGCAAGATCTAAAAGCTGTTGGACAGACATGAATACCACCATCCTGAGGAATAGCACTGGATTGACCAGCAACGGGACGGCCTGGTCTAACCATTTCTCTTCTTCAAGAAAAAAGAAGGAAGAGGAAAAAGGTTATTCTCGGAATGAATATCAAACAAACTTGATTGATAAAACAAGGGATCACAAAAGAAAATAGGATAGAATGGGTCATAAGACTCAGATTAAATCCTGAGGCAAGATTCCTAAGAGAGACTTAGGAAAACGTTCCTTGCTTGATTATTCTACATTATTCCGAAGTTTGGCTTCGACCAATCTATGGCGCCCCACCTTTATACTCACACTAGCCAAGAACACTATGGGGTAATTTCGTCGACTAGCATGAAGAATAAGGTTGTTGAGGAGCGACCATCTCTGTAATTGCTTTTTGCGAGTACCGATATGTCAGATAGTACGATATGCATTTCATTTCAAGAAGAAATCTGACATATCCAATAAAAAACAAAGCTACTACATAGTGGCTATGTGGCCATCGGAAAAAAATATAAAATAAGAATAACACAAATCAGTCACAGATATTCATATCACTAAGGCGGAAACAGATATGAATATAACATATAGAATTGAACATCAAAGTAGTGATCATACAAGATCCACTATATCATAAAAGAATAGGTACAACTACTAGACAAAAGAATATGTAAACATCAAGGAGTCTCTATCTCAAATGTACAAAAGCAAAAACTACTAAGGTAAGTAGTTAGCTAAAAGCTAGAAGCTAGTCCCTGCTAAGGAGTCAAGTGAAAGCACCTGAAACACCTCAGTCTGGCCCGAGTATTATTTAAGAAGAAAAATAATAAACGGATCAGTCTACCTATAATTATCATATAAAATGAGATAGGATAAGAGATATAACAAAAAGATGTGATAACAATGAAAATCATACAATATTTCAAATCTTCTCAAAACACCAAAAAGAATATCATATTCTTTAGCTTATTCACCAACCTTAAATATTGACAAAACATATCAATGCAAATCTCAAAAAAATTGGTGAAACAAAAATTCCAAAAATAATTAATTTAAAATACAGAAAACACAAAGGGGGAGGCCATTCACAAATAGAAGCATAAAAACTCACCACCACGTGTATCACAAATGGGTTGCAATCCCATGGTCGCTAACCATAGAGCCGACACAACGACGTAGTATAGCAGTACCCCAGAGAAACCTGAAACTCAAATAATCCAGAACAATGACGTAGTACAATGGTACGCCTGATGAACCAAACTCTATAAAACCCATAGGTCGTTAGCCTATAAAAAATGAGGCGAAGCTCAACAGAACAGGGTATAGTCCACCATGCGGACAAAGTGAAATCACATATCCGTAGTCTAAATCATAAAATGATCATCATTGTTCAATAAGAAGTGTCAATTACACTAAGCTAGTAAATTAATGAGTTTAGCTTCACGTCACATAACCACTGGCTTAACTTAAATATTTACGAACATATTGTAGATTTCCACTCAAAGATTGTTATGAGATTTCAATCGAACAAGTCCTAAAATTAACCGGCGACGTAAACGCAAGCGTTTCATACCACTTGTTTTGCTAACTCGTTCAATTAGATTTCTCATGCGAATGAGGAAAAGTTTATATATACTAATAGATTGGAAAATCATTTTAAAAATGAGTTTTGCATTAAAAATAGTGTTGAAGTCGTTTTTGTGAAAGAGTTTGAATATTTACTACTAATATAAAAACCTTTGTATTTTAAAGTGATAAATCACAGAAATGATTGTAAAAACAATCCAGCACAAAAAATCCACACTTGTAAATGTGAATTAACCATAAAAATCGATATCAAATCCATCAAATGGATATTTTCAAAAATCCAGAAAAGAAGTCATCAAAGTCGATAATAAATGACAGCAACTAATTGGATCCACAAAAATCAATAAAAATTGGAAATATTCTCAAAAATAGACGGAATGGTCAAAAGGAAACAGGACCAAACGTCTGACCTGGCATGACCAAACGTCTAACCTGCGGTTCATCCATATTTTGTTTTACTTTTCTCTTGTTTTTCTATCTAAAGGCATCCAGACATCCGACATAGGCTAACAAGGCGTCTGGTCGAGGGCAAGGCCATTTTTCTTCTACCGTGTATATTTTATTTTTTTGTCCAGGGACCATAACCGGACGTCTGGATTTGACCAACCAGACGTCTAGTCACTTGGACTGGGCAACAGTTTTCCGAGGCCATTGATGGCCAAATTGATTCGAAAATGATCGAACGAGGGACGGAGGTTAGGGATTTATGCCAAACAACAACCCAACCTTATAAGCTCTTCTATACACCCCAAATATCATGTCCAAACATCCGAAAGATTTTGACTTCAAAACACCAAAATTGGAAAATTCACCAAATCAATTCAAATCGAAAGAAAATGAACATGGCATAGACGTTATGTGACGACCCAGAATTTTAAGAAATTTAAATTGGAATATTTAATTGATTTGGAATATTAAAATGATTAATTTTTAATTTGAATTGCAAATATAAATATTTATTGGATAATTGATTGTTGAATTTAATTATTGGAAATTGGGTAAAATGTGAAATCTGGAATTTTAAGCCTGTTAAAAATGATTTGAAGACTTGTAATATTTATATTCATAATACTTAAGAGAATAGAAGTGATGAAATCAAATTTAAAAATGGTTTGTTAAGTTTTGAAATTTATATCATTTAAATTGAATTGAGAAATAGCCTTTCGACGGACAGTCTCGGAATTCGACGAAACCAGTTCCATTGGATCCAAAATATTGTATTATTATCGGGTTTCAAATTTCGTATTGATCGGAGTTAGTGTGTGAGTGTACGACATATAAACGCGCTTAAGTCTATATCGAAATTTGGGTCGATTCAAATTTAATTTTTGAATCAAATTAAGGCATTGTTTAAACAGTAAAATCCTTTCATGTCAAAGACTTTCCCATTTCTTTTAAAGGCACTATATTACGTTTATTCCAGAACTCTTCCGTTGGCTTTCCACGCACGCTTCTTATCCTTCTTCAAATCAATTCTCACACCCTTATTTTCATGAATTTGAACGCAAATCAAATAAAAAATAACATAAAATAAAAATAAATTTAATAATGGCCGTCTACTCAGTTTAAACCTACAAGCTTCCTCTAACTTCTCACATACTCCATTCTTTTCGGCATATAACTGCACGTTCCTTCCCTCTTTCTCTTTATAAAAAAAAAAGAAAAGAAAATCAATTCGTTCTTCTCAGAGGAATAAAAAGGGATTCTCTTCTCAGTTCTATTCGAGAGCAACCGCATACCCCTTCTATTCCCTCATTCCAATTCAAAATCTAATGGAGACGAGATCGATTCCCAGAAGAAAACGAAGATCAATGGTCGCCACTTCCCAATCAATCGTATCCGAGAAATCCAGTTGCGATCAATTATCGTCGTGAGAAGGGCTTCGCATGGCTTACCATCCTCAGGTCGTTGGAGGTAGGAATCCTAGTTCGCGACTGCCTCTTAGGGTCACTCGCGCAGTTCTTGAGTTTGGGTTGGATTTGCGTTCGACTTTGGGGGTCGAGCGTGGTGATGCTCGTGAGCTAAGCTTGTGCGGCTGCGCCTGTGGAAGGACTCGCAGTTCGATAGTGAGGGGGTTGGGATGACGGCTTGCTCGATCTGGTAGGGCCGGTTGCGAGTGGGTCGCGAATCAGAGGTGGGAAGCAGCTGTGTTTTTGGGTATTTCGATGCCACCTTGCTCGAATTGATGGTGTTGGGTCGCAAGAAGTTTCAGTGAAGTCGAGTTTGAGCGTGGTCGTTGGTGAAGCCTTGGGGGTTCGTGGAATTTGGAATCGTTTGATTTGGAGTCGCTGGCGATTCGTGAGGGCTGCAGGTATATGTTTAAATTTAATAGCACATATGAATTTGTACAGAAAAGAAAATTCACAAGAGAAAATATAAAGAGAGGTTCATTTATGCAGACTAGTTTCAATTTATATATGTGAAGAAAACTGAGAAGAAGAAAATTTGTTATGGAATAATAAAAATTTTGAAAATAACAATTTTTACATTGTTTGAAGAATTTATTAAAAAAATGGATTTTTGCAGAAAATGTATATATAGATAAGACTTTGGAAAGAATATAGAAATTTTGAAGTTGTGGAAGTTCGTAGAAAACTTTGATTTTGAAATCTATAAATTGGTTTAAATTATGAATTATCAATTTATTTAAATTATAAAATGATAACAAATTGTTCAACTCGTTCGAATATTAATAAATTATATAATGTTGTTCAAGGTCTAAAATTATGGTGGAATTGGCGAGATGGAAATGGATTGCCAAACAAAAATCAAAGGTGAGTTAATCTCACTCAGTTTAAAATTTAAATTTAAATGATAAAACTTAAATAATTGTCTGAATGATGGAATTGATTGATGTGATATAGTATTATATCTTGGAATTGAAATATTATATGTTGTGCTAATGTTTGTGGATGCAGGGAAAACAGGTTGGAGGGATCCAACCGGATCCCTCAACATTTATTTAACTTATTTAATACCCTCAGTTGTGATTATATTGAAATTCTATGATGAATTATAGTGGAATATTGAATGCTATAGTTCGGTTGGATATAATTGAGTATAATGAATCACCATAAAAATATATAAATTGAATTTTGGAAAGAAAATAAAAGATGTGAATTGTAAGTTAAATGATTATAGGATAACTTTAAAGAATGAATTTGGAAAAGAAATAAAGTGACTTGAAAAATTCTAATAAACAAATCTTAGATATGAAAAGGGAAAATTTGAATTACCTGAGAGTTAATGAATTTTAAATCTTCAGTGTTATTTTTAAAAGAACAAACCGTTTATTTAAAAGTTAAGATTTAAATTATTGGGAAAAATCTGAAACTTGTGTATTTCAGTTAAAACCTTAGAATCAAATGAAAAATAACAACAACAACAATAATTAAGCCCATACTTAATGACTTTTGCAATGAATTAAGTAATTAAAGAAATTTATTTCAAATGGGATAAGTTTGAAATCAATTTGGAAAATTGATTTAAGTGATTGAAGTTGGATCTTCTCCCTGGATAACCAAGTACGTTTTCAAAGTAAGTTTTTAAATATAAGTTAAAAGTTTTTAAGTTGATTTTAAAAGCAAGTTTGGAAAATATATTATTTCTAAATATTTGAATTTTAAAGTAAGTCTTACCTTTTTAACCTATTTTAGTAGTAACTATTTAAAGGATGACGTAGTAGTTTGTTTAGGATTAAAACTTTAGTTATATTTTATAAAGTAACCTTATTTTCAAATATTTATATAGTATGTATTTTTAACAAATCATTGAAGTAGTTTAACTTAAATATTATAAAATTATTTTAAAGTAAAGCGTTTTAAATTATTTTAAAAATCTGATTTTGTGCTTGGTGATTTCGGTGGAGATAGAAAATATTTGGGAAAGCTTATTCTGGAAAGAGAAAGATGGTTTGAAACTCTTTTCAAAAGGTTTGAAAGTGGGAATATCTCATGTAAAGATATTTTGAGATAAATAAATAATTTGAGAAATTATTTATTGGTTGATGGTTGTTTGTGAATATTATTTGATAGTTAAATCACCGACTATCAATATTGGCCAAATGCGCTGATCGTTTCGAAGAGATCGAGATTGAGATTTATTTCTCGAAAACCACTTCGATCCGGTTTGTACGTTTCGGGGAAAAAAGATTTTGGATTCGAAGATGGAGCAGTGAAGTGCAAGGGCTAGTCGCTACTAATCCTCAGGATATTTCCAAAATGGATGTAGTAGGAATAGTGCCTTCGGTTCCGTTCGAACCCGGGACGAACTTGTATGGATGAATGCTTGCGAAACATCGTCAGGTGGACGATGGGCATTCTAAGGGATATTGTTCTTAAAGGTAATGCTTAGCCTCAAGCCTCATCAAATGGGAATGGCTGAAAATCAGGGGATATGCAGCAAGGCTTCGTGGGTAGCCCCCACTGGAGGGTGAGGTCATCCCTGTCTAGATGTCCCTTTATTTCGGCTTAGTGGGCGGTTACTGATCCCAACCGTGGGGTGATCTTGCTCGGGACTGTCCAGTAAGCGATGGTTCCGGTCTTGTGTTGCAGGGGAGTTAGGGTGGCTCCTCGGTACGTTGATCTAGACCGGGTACTGTGACAGGTGGTACCCCAGTGCCTAGCCATTAGTTGGAATCCATTTTCCCTACGCGCCCGTACGGTTTTGATTGTGCCCAACTATTGCTGAAACGTGAGATCCAAGCATTTCAGCTTGATTCTACTTACTTTCTATAGACACTATTATAATATCAGAGGATTTCTATAAAAATTGTTTTAGCTATCGTAAGGTAAAAACCCGACATGTTTATTTGTGGCGTGGTCTTACGAGATGCTTTTGTTTTCAAAGGATTTTGGACACTTTAATAATCAATTGGGTGTGGTTTTCTCACGCTGGTATTCCAGACTGACTCGGGTGTTATTTAACTATGATGCTCGGGTCAGACCAAGTATTATAGAATATAGGATAGGATGCTGTGGCGCTCAGGAGACGAGCAGGAGGACGATACGTACTCTCGTACTTGTTTATATATATATATTCCGCTGTGTTGTGTAGTTGTGCATCCAGCTGTATGTTATTGATGTGAGCTGTGATTGATGTACTCTGATGATGTAATATATGTAAACAGATATATTTGATTTTGAGTAAAGATTATTTATTATCTATTATATTTTACTCCGCTGCGATGGTTAGATTCTGTTGTTGTTTTCTATTCTCTTCTCCTACCTCTTCTTCTTTAACCCAAACGGTTCGTATTTCTGTACAACTTTGATTGATTTAGGTAGAATAGTGTTGATTCAAGGGGTACGGATTTGCGGGTCGTTTCACTTGGTATCAGAGCTTAGGTTGGTGATAACTTTGGCTCTGGTGGGAATTACTCATTAAAAATAGAGTCGGTGGTACTCTAGAATGATTTTGAGCGCATTAATAGATATGAGCGCGTATTTGTTAGTGAATATAAATTGTTTTAATATTGTGTTTATTGATTTATTGAGTGGCATATGAACCTTCGTCGACACAGTCTGCGCAACTGTATCGAAGGGGTTTCTAAACACTTGAATAGAACAATCGACGCGGTATTGTTTTAAATGTGGGTAAATGAAATAATTTTGCCCAAAAATATATTTTCGATATAAAGAAAGTTTTTGTAAACTATTTAGCTAATATATGGTTGCTTGGATGGTAGAAATGATAATATTAAAGTATTATCATTGTTAAGTGAAAATTTAACTAGAAATTGAAAATATAACTTAAGTTTGAAGGAATAAATTCATTATAAAATGAAATTTATAAATATGAATTATAAATGTAATTTATGAATTGAAATACAATCAAATGGAAATTTATATAAGCATAAACTATACAAATGCATTATAGTTAAATTTGAATTTAAAATAGAATTTGAAACTCTAAAACCCTGGAAATTTTGAAAGTATTTTGAAGATAAATTGCAGCATTGTTGTTTTGGGGTATATCTGAAAGGAAATTGTTTCAAATAAATTTTGGGAAGGGATATAGCATTGAATTCACTCCAGTCGCTGGAAAATAACTTCGGTGATGACTGCAGCATCATCGATGTTCATTTTCGAGTTTCTAAGTGATGAATTGCTATCAAATTGTTTTGATCAGAAGAACTAGTTTGTGTTTGAAAAATTTCAAAGGGAATTTGTTGAAATTAAAAGCCAGGGTTGGTCTAATTTTTGAGAAGTGTGATTTCGAAATGTTGGAGATTTCAAAATAATTTGAAACTAAAGCCGGGTGTTTAAAAATTCTGAGGAGATAGGTTGTAAGCTTATAAATTGAGATATTTTTAAATCGGGAAGGAAATATAAGCTTTGAATGTTGGAATGTAAATTTAAAGAGAAAAGTTAAAAATGAAATTAACTTAGATTGGAGAATAAAATTTAATTGGATTAAAATAAATTGAATAAGCTGAAAATAATATCCAGTTGTATTCAAATTAAGTTAAAATCGAACTGAGTTAAATAAAATTGAGTTAAAATAAAATTGAATTGGAATAAAAATTCAATTGAGTTATTAAATGGAATTAAATTCTTACCTGAATAAATGGAAAATAAGTTGGATAAGGATTGGATTGAAATAAATAAATCAGAATAATTTATATAAAAGAATTAAAAATCCATGGAAATAAAATATGATTGGGCTATAAATAAATAGAAGGCTTGAGTTAAAAATAAAAGATGAATATATTCAAGCTTACGATGAAATAGAATTGTATAAAACGATAAGTTGTGACTTATTAAATTGAAAACGAAATACAAAGCCCAAAATCAATATTTTGATGAATTGAAAAATGAGAAGAAAATCCAAACTTGAATTATAAAATAAATTTGAACTTAAAAAATTAAATGAAGGGATTTTGAGATTAAAAATCCAAGTGTTGGATTATAGTTAAGGGAAGAACAAATTGATAATACATTAGTTAATGAAATGTGTAAATGGAGTTCAATGTTGTTTAATAGAAGCTGAATTGTGAATTTATGATGAAGTTTGGAAATAAAACTCAAGTTATAAATTGAATTCGATTTGAATTGTCAGTAAAGTAAATGTAACTAAATTGTGAGTTCGTGAAATTTGGTGGTAAATTGAAAATGGATAGTGGATTCAGAACTTGAGCTATTAATTAAAGATTCGATTTGAAGCGTTAACAAATTAGATATAATTGAAATGTATCAAATAAAAATTAAAATGGATTAAAATAGTAATTGTTTAGATTGCAAATAAAAATCCAAATAAGTGAAGATAACTTGGAAAATAGCCAGGTAATAAATTGAATGAGTTGAATCTGGAAAGTTAAATTTTATAATAACTAATCAAATGAAATTACAGATTTAAAACGAGATTTAGTTGGGAGAGAATTAAGTTGAATGAAAAAAAATTACTTGTAAATGAAATGAGCTAAGTATAAAATTGGAGTGAATAAACTTAAGCTAAGGGATGGAAAGGAGTTGAATTGAATTCAACTTAAAATTAAGTTTAATATAGTGGGTTGGATTTAAATCAAGTAAAAATGAATTTTAATTGAAATAAAATTCGGTGAGTTGTCGATAATATTTAATGAAATGAAATTCTTAATTTAACAATTGTAAACCATTTGAAATTGTTAAGAAATTGAAATAACTTGGAGTCTATAAGAAAAATTGAAATTGTTATTGAATGAAATAGCTTAGATTGTCTTGGAGCTAAATAAAACAGTTGGAATAAACAAATATGGAATGGAATGTAAATGAATGGATTGTGAATAAAATTGAAATGAAATGGGTCGAGCTAAATAAATGGTTATGAATGAATTAAAATAAAAAGGAAATTTAACTGGTAATTAAGATGAATCTAAGTTATTAATGGTTTTGAATGAACTAGATTGGTTAATAAAATGAAATGCAGGTGGATGGATTCAAATTTGAAAATGCAATGAAAATGAGGATATATGAATTGTGAATAAATTTTAAAAATAGAATTAAGTATAAATTGAGTTGAAATCCATTTAAATTGATTATAAAACATAAATACTTGTTTATTCACATAAATCTCGTCAAACTGCATAGAATAAATTGTCATTTGATGTCAATGGAAGTAATTAAAATTCTATGACTTGATAGAAGTAAAATAAATTGATTTTGAAAGCAATTGAATTAAATACAAGTTCATTTTGCTTAAGAATAAATTAAATGTAAACGATTGAGTTTTAAACCATTCGAATTGAATGAGAATGGATATGAATAAGTTAAAAACAGTTGAATTAGCATGGAAACTATATAGATTGCTTACAGAAAAATGTTTGGTGTGAGTTTCTTTTAGAATTCATATGTTTTAACTATTGCAAATAAGTGATATGCTGTTAAACTTCATATATTTGGCACTTACATGTTTAAATTGAGTAAGTACAGGTACCTGGAAGCCGTGAGGCTGGATTTGGTTGTGCTATTTGCTAAAAAATAATAAACCGCTTGCTTAAAATGCTAAGTAAGGTACGCCTACGCAATAAAAATAGGAAATATGAACTGTTTTTGGTTTTTCCGACCGGGTGGGTCGATGTATATATATTTATCTCTTTTGTCAAATTGCAAAAGCTCCTCCGTACAAACGGGACTCTGCCAAAAAATTTCAGAAATTTTGGGAGTTAGAAAATTTTTGAAAATTTTGGAAAATTTAGTTAACAGCAAAACGATTTCAAACTGGAAGTTGAAATAGGTTAGTAAATGAAACTAATTAAAGTATTGACATGAATTAGTATAAATGAAAAATAAAATTTAAAATTTAGAGTTTAAGATAAATTTGAATTCATATGGAAATGAAAGAATCAATTTCAATAAAAATAGATATAAACTAAAATGGAAGATAAAATAAAGATAAGAAACATATAAAATGCTTATGTTAACTTAAGTTAGGAATGGTGAATTCTTAATTGGAGATTGGTATTATAAATGAGTAAATAATTGACACTTGTAAGGAAGTTGATAAAATATTTTTGGAATATTGTGATTGGATATTAGTGCTAAGCAGGATATGCATGTATTATAAAGGGAAAAGAAAGTTGGATTTGATTTCAAAGGATAAAATTTGAAAATGCTCGACAAAATGGTATGTATTTAATCTTGGTGTGAAATTTGATTGGGTTTTTGGATTGAATCACTTGGCTTTTCGTTTCTTTTTGGATTTGGAAGGCCGTAGAGCCATTTTGTAGTTGTACCGAGCTAGCCGCGCAAAGAAGACGCTGGCAAAAAATTTCAGAAATTTTGGGAGTTAGAAAAATTTTGAGAAAATTTTCGATAATTCAAAATTTAGTTTTGAATTATAGTTTGAATGATTGTATAAGTAAAGTTATTAAGGAACTAAGGGAAAAGTTTGGAAGTTAGTAAGAATTTTAATGGGCCTTCCATTAAAAGATAGTTGGTAAGATGTTGAATTATTAAGAACTGATTGGTTTTGGGAAAAGTAAACGGGTATTGGACCATTCTTCCTAACTAGTAATTTCGGGGACGAAATTCTTTTAAGGGGGGAGGAATGTGACGATCCAGAAT
Source organism: Allium cepa (assembly GCA_030765085.1). Lineage (NCBI taxonomy): Eukaryota > Viridiplantae > Streptophyta > Magnoliopsida > Asparagales > Amaryllidaceae > Allium > Allium cepa. The sequence continues at coordinate 662,509,421 of CM060945.1, forward strand.
TTTAAGCAATTTAAATTGGAATATTTAATTGATTTGGAATATTAAAATTTTTAATTTTTAACTTGAATTGCAAATATAAATATTTATTGGATAATTGATTGTTGAATTTAATTATTGGAAATTGGGTAAAATGTGAAATCCGGAATTTTAAGCCTGTTAAAAACGATTTGAAGACTTGTAATATTTATATTCATAATACTGAAGAGAATAGAAGTGATGAAATCAAATTTAAAAATGGTTTGTTAAGTTTTGAAATTTATATCATTTAAATTGAATTGAGAAATAGCCTTTCGAGGGACAGTCTCGGAATTCGACGAAACCAGTTCCATTGGATCTGAAATATTGTATTATTATCGGGTTTCCAATTTCGTATTGATCGGAGTTAGTGTGTGAGTGTACAACATATAAACGCGCTTAAGTCTATATCGAAATTTGGGTCGATTCAAATTTAATTTTTGAATCAAATTAAGGCATTGTTTAAACAGTCAAATCCTTTCACGTCAAAGACTTTCCCACTTCTTTTCAAGGCACTATACTACGTTTATTCCAGAACACTTCCTTTGGCTTTCCATGCACGTTTCTTATCCTTCTTCAAATCAATTCCCGCACCCTTATTTTCATGAATTTGAACGCAAATCAAATTAAAAAAATTAATAATGGCCATCTACTCAGTTTAAACCTACAAGCTTCCTCTAACTTCTCACATACGCCATTATTTTCAGCATATAACTGCATGTTCCTTCCCTCTTTCTCTATATTAAAAAAAAGAAAAAAAAAGAAAAAAAAATCAATTCGTTCTTCTCAGAGGAAAAAAAAGGGGATTCTCTTCCCAATTCTATTCGAGAGCAACCGCATACCCCTTCTATTCCCTCATTCCAATTCAAAATCTAATGGAGACGAGATCGATTCCCAGAAGAAAACGAAGATCAATGGTCGCCGCTTCCCAACCAATCGTATCCGAGAAATCCAGTTGCGATCAATTATCGTCGTGAGAAGGGCTTCGCATGGCTTCCCATCCTCAGGTCGTTGTAGGTAGGAATCCCAGTTCTCGACTGCCTCTTAGGGTCGCTCGCGTAGTTCTTGAGTTTAGGTTGGATTTGCGTTCGACTTTGGGGGTCGAGCGTGGTGATGCTCGTGAGCAAAGCTTGTGCGGCTGCGCCAGTGGAAGGACTCGCAGTTCGATAGTGAGGGGGTTGGGATGACGGCATGCTCGATCTAGTAGGGTTGGTTGCGAGTGGGTCGCGAATCAGAGGTGGGAAGCAGCTGTGTTTTTGGGTATTTAGATGCCACCTTGCTCGAATTGATGGTGTTGGGTCGCAAGAAGTTTCAGTGAAGTCGAGTTTGAGCATGGTCGTTGGTGAAGCCTTGCGGGTTCTTGGAATTTGGAATCGTTTGATTTGGAGTCGCTGGCAATTCGTGAGGGCTGCAGGTATATGTTTAAATTTAATAGCACATATGAATTTGTACATGAAAGAAAATTCATAAGAGAAAATATAAATAGAGGTACATTTATGCAGACTAGTTTCAATTTATATATGTAAAGAAAACTGAGAAGTAGAAAATTTGTTATGGAATAATAAAATTTTTGAAAATAACAATTTTTACATTGTTTGAAGAATTTATAAAAAAATGGATTTTTGCAGAAAATGTATATATAGATAAGACTTTGGAAAGAATATAGAAATTTTGAAATTGTGGAAGTTCATAGAAAACTTTGATTCTGAAATCTATAAATTGGTTTAAATTATGAATTGTCATTTTATTTAAATTATAAAATGATAACAAATTGTTCAACTCGTTCGAATATTAATAAATTATATAATGTTGTTCAAGGTCTAAAATTATGATGGAATTGGCGAGATGGAAATGGATTGCCAAACAAAAATCAAAGGTGAGTTAATCTCACTCAGTTTAAAATTTAAATTTAAATGATAAAACTTAAATAATTGTCTGAATGATGGAATTGATTGATGTGATATAGTATTATATCATGGAATTGAAATATTATATGTTGTGCTAATGTTTGTGGATGCAGGGAAAACAGGTTGGAGGGATCCAACTGGATCCCTCAACATTTATTTAAATTATTTAATACCCTCAGTTGTGATTATATTGATATTCTATGATGAATTATAGTGGAATATTGAATGCTATGGTTCGATTGGATATAATTGAGTATAATGAATCACCATAAAAATATATAAATTAAATTTTGGAAAGAAAATAAAAGATGTGAATTGTAAGTTAAATGATTATAGGATAACTTTAAAGAATGAATTTGGAAAAGAAATAAAGTGACCTGAAAAATTCTAATAAACAAATCTTAGATATGAAAAGGGAAAATTTGAATTACCTGAGAGTTAATGAATTTTAAATCTTCAGTGTTATTTTTGAAAGAACAAACCGTTTATTTAAAGTTAAGATTTAAATTATTGGGAAAATTTTGAAATTTGTGTATTTCAATTAAAACCTTAGAATCAAATGAAAAATAACAACAACAATAATAATTAAGCCCATACTTAATGACTTTTGCAATGAATTAAGTAATTAAAGAAATTTATCTCAAATGGGCTAAGTTTGAAATCAATTTGGAAAATTGATTTAAGTGATTGAAGTTGGGTCTTCTCCGTGGATAACCAAGTACGTTTTCAAAGTAAGTTTTTAAATTTAAGTTAAAAGTTTTTAAGTTGATTTTAAAAGCAAGTTTAGGAAATCTATTATTTATAAATATTTGAATTTTAAAGTAAGTCTTACCTTTTTAACCTATTTTAGTAGTAATTATTTAAAGGATGACGTAGTAGTTTGTTTAGGATTAAAACTTTAGTTATATTTTATAAAGTAACCTTATTTTCAAATATTTATATAGTATGTATTTTTAACAAATCATTGAAGTAGTTTGACTTAAATGTTATAAAAGTATTTTAAAGTAAAGCGTTTTAAATTATTTTAAAAAACTAATTTTGTGCTTGGTGATTTCGGTGGAGATAGAAAATATTTGGGAAAGCTTATTCTGGAAAGAGAAAGATGGTTTGAAACTCTTTTCAAAAGGTTTGAAAGTGGGAATATATCATGTAAAGATATTTTGAGATAAATAAATAATTTGGGAAATTATTTATTGGTTGATGGTTGTTTGTGAATATTATTTGATAGTTAAATCACCGACTATCAATATTGGCCAAATGCGCTGATCGTTTCGAAGAGACCGAGATCTAGATTTATTTCTCGAAAACCACTTCGATCCGGTTTGTACGTTTCGGGGAAAAACGATTTTGGATTCGAAGATGGAGCAGTGAAGTGCAAGGGCTAGTCGCTACTAATCCTGAGGATATTTCCTAAATGGATGTAGTAGGAATAGTGCCTTCGGTTCCGTTCACCCGGGACGGACTTGTATGGATGAATGCTTGCGAAACATCGTCAGGTGGACGATGGGCATTCTAAAGGATATTGTTCTTAGAGGTAACGCTTAGCCTCAAGCCTCATCAAATGGGAATGGCTGAAAATCAGGGGATATGCAGCAAGGCTTCGTGGGTAGCCCCTATTGGAGGGTGAGGTCATCCCTGTCTAGATGTCCCTTTATTTTGGCTTAGTGGGCGGTTGCTGATCCCAACCGCGGGGTGATCTTGCTCGGGACTGTCCAGTAAGGGATGGTTCCGGTCTTGTGTTGCAGGGGAGTTAGGGTGGCTCCTCGGTACGCTGATCTAAACCAGGTACTGTGACAGGTGGTACCCCAGTGCCTAGCCATTAGTTGGAATCCTTTTTCCCTACGCGCCCGTACGGTTTTGATTGTGCCCAACTATTGCTGAAACGTGAGATGCAAGCATTTCAGCTAGATTCTATTTACTTTCTATAGACACTATTATAATATCAGAGGATTTCTATAAAAATTGTTTTAGCTATCGTACGGTAAAAACCCGACATGTTTATTTGTGGCGTGGTCTTACGAGATGCTTTTGTTTTCAAAGGATTTTTGAAACTTTGATAATCAATTGGGTGTGATTTTCTCACCTGGTATTCCAGACTGACTCGGGTGTTATTTAACTATGATGCTCGGGTCAGACGGAGTATTATAGAATACAGGATAGGATGCTGTGGAGCTCAGGAGACGAGCAGGAGGACGATACGTACTCTTGTACTTGTTTATATATATATTCCGCTGTGTTGTGTAGCTGTGTGTCCAGTTGTATGTTATTGATGTGAGCTGTGATTGATGTACTCTGATGATGTAATACATGTAAACAGATATATTTGATTTTGAGTAAAGATTATTTATTATCTATTATATTTTACTCCGCTGCGATGTTTAGATTATGTTGTTGTGTTCTATTCTCTTCTCCTACCTCTTCTTCTTTAACCCAAACGGTTCGTATTTCTGTACAACTTGGATTGATTTAGGTAGAATAGTGTTGATTCAAGGGGTACGGATTTGCGGGTCGTTTCACGTTAGGAATTCATACCTAACAATGATGAAAGCGATAGACGTAGATATGAGTTAGAATACTCACTTTTAAAAATAAAAAATAACGAACGAGAAGCTTTAAAACAAAGCAAAACCAATTCCTCTTCAATACACCACTAGAATCTTCGATCTATTATCAAAGGTGAAGTTTTTCATAAGTTAGGTTATAGGAATTTTTGAAAATTGAAGAGAGATTGAGATGGAGAAGATGAAGAGGATGCTTACCTAAAGCTTCTCTTTGATTTTAGAGCTAGAACTTGAATTTCCTAAGAGAACTAGGGCTTGAGAATTTCTAATCTCCTCTCTTTTTCTCCATTTTTCCTTCTGCTTGAGTGTTAAGAAATGTTATGAATGAATGAAGAGGAGTGGAGTGGGTTCTCTTGTTGGGTTAGTGGGCTGAAACCCAAACCCAAAGCCCCAAATGAAAATACCAAAATTCTAATCAACTCCAAACATACCGATGTTTATACTAAAAAAAGTCGCAAATGCCATTTTGGACTCAATGCAAGTGGTCTCGAGTCCGGACTCGACATTTACAAAAAGTTACATTTAGGGCTTTAAATTCAAATAACGATGCTACATTTAAATAAAACATTTAAATATATAATCGTAATATATGCGGATTGTTACAATTAATCTGGGTATGTGTTATTTATAAACCCTTGTATTTCATATATATATATATATATATATATATATATATTTGTATATATTTATATGAATGTTTAGGACACTTTTAGTTTTATATGTTGAAATCATTTTTAGACTGACTGTTTCCTCTCTTTCCTCATCTCATGTGCATTCTAAAATACGTTGGTGAGAACATAAAACACAAAACTTGTTTTCAAACAAAAACGAATTTACTAAACATGTTTTTAGAACTTGTATTAGTATTAATTAATCCAAGTGAATCAAAGGACTAACCGCACAGACACAACTACAACTACTCATTTTATATAAGTATTTATTTTATATTCTCTATATGCACAACATTGCCATATTTAAGTTACACTAGGCGAGGGGTTGCCTTAGCCCACGAGCTTAGTGGGCTTTCCCATGGGCTAGGTCTTCCAAGAGGCACGACCCGTTAAAACTAGCATGTAGATGCTTATACGATCCATAAAGCCTTATCAAGTTTCGAAGGAAGTATCCAGATACTCATTTAGATGTATATATGTAACAATAAGGCCCATCTAGGTGGATGACTAGGCAGTAAAAATTTCAATTATTTAATAATAATAAAAGATACCAAAATTTAAGAAAATTAAAGTTAGTTTCTTACTATTTGATTGCAATATTGAAATGCTTAATTAATATTGTTTTTGAAATAAATGATTGAGAGCTAAATAATGGATTTTCTTAGTTGAAATCTGTAGATAAATTTTGCAGATCGATATAAATTGATAGAAAAAAATAAACAAAACAATAACTTCTACTGCTTATAATAAAGATCGATTCCACTAGAATCAATCAAAGGTCATTTTTAACAATCTAGAAAAAGTCCGAAGAAAATAGAGGAAGAAAGAAAATAAAATATGTATCATTGCGTAGCTAAAACAGAATATTAATTCTTTAAAGGTTGAATACGCACAAACACATATGTACATATGTGTGTGTGTGTGTGTGTGTGTATATAAAATCAAGTGCTTAAATTTTATTTATTTATCATTTTAATTATTTACGCTTTTAGAAATGAATAATATAAATAATAATTATGACTAAAATCGTTAATGTTAAGTATTTGTGTTGTTATTTATTTACGGTTTTATATGATTAATCGTTAACTTCTATTTATTGATAAAAATTAATAATAACAAAGCAATAATAACTTACGCATCAAAATTTATCTAAAAACTTACGCCTCGATGTTTTGAGGCTTACTACGCCTTGCCTGTGAGCAAATAACGCCTTATGTTTGCTTTTTCATTTTAAAACATTGATATGCAGCCCTTTGCAAGGTTTTCAAAACATGATTCAAATTGTTAAATGAAAAGTTCAAACATAAAAATCGTAACGAGGCTTAAGTTGTAAGCGTTGATTCGAAAGATCAATATTTTATGATTTGCACACGTTTTAAAATAGATTTTTATGTTTAAACCTTTATATCTAAACCTAAAACTCAATTTCCTCTCTTGTTCTATTTTTATCTTATTTGGAAAAGAATTAAAATTGCAATTTGGATCCAAACAAGATCAAATGATTGTTATTAATTGTAGTTTTAACTAGGTTTGAATTTGAATTTAAATTGAATTGTAAAGGGAGAAATACGTTTTGAAACAGGATCAAAATTATGGTGTTTTAAGCTTTTTGGCAACTATGGTCCTTTGTTCAAATTAACAATAAGAATAAGTGAAATATAGACTCTTCTTTACCATTATATTTGGTTCATAAGTATTAGTGTTATGCTTCTCAAAGTGTTGGATCAATTGTCATTTTCCACAATTTTTATGAATTTCAAAATTTGTGACCAAATCTAACTTGATAATGGCTTTTAATATGTTCAAAACCTCTGACCTGAAGCAGTATTCATTTTTCTCATAATAATCCAACCTCCCTTAAGCAATTACACCTATACATCATATATATTTTATCTTCTTCTAATTTCTCTTTTAGAGTTCAGTTGAAGATCATGATTTTGTTACTATATCTCATACAAAAAAGCAACATATATTAGCTGCCTCTGCATAAGTTCAATTTAAATCAAACAACAATTTTTCTTCACTTACAAAATCAAAAATGCATGCTTGTCTAATGTCAACCCCTTTGGTTATCGGTTATTTCATAACTATTTCCCAGATTTCTTTGCTTGAAGACAATAGTAGAATCGTATGATCATTTCGGTGATGCCAATCTTAAATACCTGAATTTGAGTGAACGCACACAAAATAGGCAATGTGCTTACGTTTAAGCATATCAACAGGTAATTGAAAAATTCAAAATCGGTTTTCATCTGTACTTAAAAGAGGTCATCTGAAATTTGGAAAAATAAATCAATAAGGTTGCGGTTACAAATGCATTCATATCTGAAAATTATACATTTGTATTTATCAAGAATATAGTTTATAACATGTCTATATAGTATAATCAAGTATATGTATTTATTGTTTTGTTAAATTATTAGGTTATGTAATATACATTTAATGCACATTAACTTCTTAAAATTATTTATTATCGTCATATTTGTTTGTTTTTCATGCCTTTATAATTAATGAGACTACAAAAACATTTTGTAAAATCAAAATTTTCTACTTGGTGTCTTGATTTATTGATCATCAGTGAACATGATTGTTGTATCCGTGGATGCATATACTAAATATTGGAAAATGGTTTTGGTTGAAAATGTGGATAGGACACTGTCTGCATCTGGAAGTATTCGCTGATAGCTTGCATTGCATAGAAATCCTTATATTAACCTTTTGTCAATTCCATACTAAATCCTTATAGTAACTTTTTGTCAATTCTATACTATAGGCAATAGAGAGAGGAAAAGTTGGCCGTTACTTTCTAAACATCATGCATATTCAAAACCAACTTTATCAAAACCCAAAACCTATCCACTAGCGTTTTTCCCCAACCGCCACATTCTTTGCCTTTTGCAAAAAACTCCTCTAGCTTACTCAACCTTAAATCCTCAACTTCATTTAGAACAACACCAATGGCAACGTACAAAGTAAAGCTGATAACTCCAGAAGGAGAAGAGAATGAATTCGAAGCGCCCAATGATGCTTACATTCTCGACATAGCCGAGTTAGCTGGAATCGACTTATCTTACTCTAATACAGCTTCGCTTACTCCACTTATGCAGGACAACTTGTTTTTGGTCCGTTCGACCAGTCTGATGGTCTTTCCTAAATGATGCTCAAATGGAAAAAGGTTGCTTGCTTACTTATGTATCTTACCAGACTTCGGATTGTGTTACCCATACTTATAAAGAGTGTGAATTTTATTAATGTCGAGTATTTTGTTTAAATGGGAATATTTATGGAAAATAATTTTTTCTGCTCCTTCATATTATGTACGTGGAATTATTAGGACAAGTTTATAATGGCTTTTATGAAAATTGTGTATATATGCAACTTCTGTTTAGTTTGTCGTTTTTATTATATACCATGACTAGTATATTTGGAGTTTTGACAAGCAAATTAGCATTTTGGAAACATGCATTTTATCTTAATTAAATTTTACTACTGCAGAGTCATGTTAATTCATGAGGAGTCATGGTTTAAATGTTTATTTTGAATTATAGATATCGTGTTTTCATTTTTGTTGTGTATGATACACAAGTGATGATAAATTTCTGTTAATTTTAGTAAATGATTGCAAATAATAGAGCTAGGTGGCAATATGGCCACTATTTTATCCATAATTATCATAAGAGAGTGGAGAACAGTTACATATATAGCATATTACATTGAAAATTTTGATCTTTTAATTAAGCAACTAAAATTTATTCTTTTGTGTTTTCTTCTCAAAACTAAGCTATAATTCAAATTTTATCTCCAATAATAAGAAATAATTTCAAAATTATATAAACTTTGTACTTCACATATGTAATAGAAGTTCAAATTTGACACTTATTAATAATTAATATTTGGAAGCTTTGTTGGTATGTTGTATATTAAATTTCTATATGAAAAATACTAGCATTTAATTGGAAAGATAAATTTAATTGAAGATTATTAGGATGCCATTTTCATATATTAAGCTAAGGACAAATCAACTTTCTCCTCAAATCAACATCCTACTTTAATTTTTAGTCATGACAACTCAATTTTAGTTGCTATTTTTTTTTAAACTAGTACTTTATTACAACAAAAACCATATATACTTCTGTAATATACCTCATTAAAGCTTATAGCTCCCTAGCCTAGGTGTGTGCTTTGCAATGAAAAAGATTACAATTATCTCCATATATTAATCATAACTAAAGAAATACAAAAAGAAAGGTAAAAGAGTATTATGTTGGAATTGTTATCTTGCTTCCATAGTAGCCGGAGGATAAGCTCGACATCGTCGTCGATGAAGCGGAGGAGGAATTCATGAAGCCATAAAACGATGCTAGGGCTTGTCGAACTAAAAATTTGGTTCAACGGTGGAGGAACAGCCGCCGCTCCAAATTTGGAGTGGTGGATCGAACGAGATTTCTTGTCCAGTGGTGGTGAGCCCGGTCGGTGGAGACATGATGGAGCTAGGGCTTGAAGCGGTGATGTTGAAAAGCATGCCGAACCATATCTTTGGTTCAGTGAAAAGCAAGTGTTGAATATGCGCTTATATATTTTTGTTTGATGATAATAAACATATATATTCATTTAAATGTATTTGGTAATGTACTATTTTTTTCATAGATTAAATAAATATTTGTTGAATAAAATAAATTACACAGAATTTCAATTTGAATTCAAACAGAACAAGTTACACAGTTTTTGAATTCAAGCAGAAATTTTATTCAAACAAATATTTATTACAATCTTGAATAGTATAAATTCATGCTCTCACTATACATATACATTTTTGAATACATCACAAATTGATTTACATTAATAACCTCACTACATATCACTCACACTCGTATTTTGTCTTCAACTGCATTCCAGTTTGAATCCAGCTTCTGAGCAATCTGCAAAAATATTCACTAACGCAGTAAAATTGAAAAAGAAATATTTTTGCAATATAAAATGAAATATGATTTTTGAAAATATGGTTTGCCTCAGTTATTTGGGTTGTTCGTCACCATTCACACTTGAATTCATCACAAAGTCGTGCACATAGATATTACAGGGACAGGTAATCATAAGTGGCTGCAATATACACGTGTACATTCATACACGTGTGCACTGCCTCGCCAACTCGTGTGCGCAGCCATCAAGAGAAAGTGTGCAAGTGCAAATCCCAAAGACCCACAATGAAAATCAGGTTCAACGACATCAGATATGATCAAGACCAAATGCACAACTTCACAACATGTCCAGTTCCAACACAACAAACTACTGAATCAAGTGACCAACCAGAAGTACAACATGACCAAAAGTGTATGCAAACAGTCGAAGACATGAATGCAACAAAGTTCACAAGTGCAGACACAAGGGCAGTGGACAGTACAGGTAAACTGGCAACAAACATGAAATGAATCGAGTCAGTAAGGCAATGCACAAAGTAAGTAACAGTAAGCAACAGAGACCAAACAGGCCAAGCAACAAGGCAGATCACAAAGAAATGCATGCCGCCAAGTAAACAAACTCAAGATTACAGAGTGCAGTGGCTATACACATATATGCATACAAGAATGTATGTATACAAATGATCAGCCATCAAAGTGCAGTGCAAGTACAAAGAAGACAGTGGAAGCAGTTCAAATGACAATGAACTAAAGTGAAGATCACAAAGACTTCAAGACAGTGATTCAATCAGACTCAACTACAAAGATGAAAGCACACTCAAGCATGCAAAAATCCAAACCAGGTTCAAATTACACAAGCTCCAGAAGGATAATGCACGTACAAGACACAGTGCACCACTGAACCATCAAAGATATGCACAGGCAAAGACTTAGCTGTGGCACTAGACCACCAAGCAAAACAAGTAACAATATAGATGCAAGTAAATGCAACACATATATACATACATAGGTGTATGTATACACATGGCAGTCAAAGACATAATGACAGAAGTTCTGAATCAAAAATGAAGACCACAAGTGAAGTAAACAACAATGTCGAGCTCACTGCAACTCAAGGAGATAGTCGACCAACAGTATCATGCTCATGTATGCAACATGTAAAATGCATCAGTAACGTTTCAATGATAAAAGCCCAAGCACACAACCAAATAAATAAACACAGCCTCAAACATGAAACAAGACTATAGCCAGAAACAGTGCAACAGATCAAGTGACACAGTGAATCGAAAAATGCACTTGCAGATGAGCAACTACAAGATGAACAACAGGAATGCATGTACAGCAAAGTCAGTATCAAAGAGACAACATAAGTATACAATATAGCGTGTGCAACAGTGAAGTCATAATTCACAGTAAAGCCGAAGTCAGAATTTTCGAAAATAGGATGCTAAAGTCAAGTCAGAGAATTCAACGAAAATATTCGTCTTTGAAAAAGTCAGCAATGAAAAAGGGGAAAGTTGTTGCCGTGTGAATCAAGAAAATCGAACGCAACACAATCAAAGCCGTGCGCATCAAGGTTGTAGTTATATAAGGAAAATCGTACGCATCAAGCAATAGAAAATCAGGAAAGTATCGAATTAATACGAATGAAATCAAGTGATTTGAATTCATATAAATACCACACCCAAGTCGTCATCATAGGCATCGATTTTAATACGAAAATCAATAGCAAAAACAGAGAAATTACATACCAACAATTCGATCATCAGAGAACGAGCGAGCCAGTCAACGCAACTCGATCATCAGAGAACGAGCAAGCAAAAGCAACGCAAAACAGTGAATAAATCATCAGAGAACAACCGCGAGCAACGAGAAACACCAATCAGAGGAATCGATCATCGCAAAGCTCCAATCTGGATTAAAAAGCCGAAGCCTTAATTGGGTTGCAAAGAGGGACGGCTGCCATTATTGGATCGGGTGAAAGAAAAACAAGGGGCCGGCCTTGTTTGTTTTAAAAAAGGGCTTTAGTTACTTTTTGTTTAGGGTTTAAATTATAAAGGGGTTTTTTGTTTTTATTTTGAGCAAAAATTACGGGTCCAAAGTCGTATTTTAATTTTTGCTCCTGTTTTAATTTTGAAGTTGTTTTTTCTTTTCGAGTCAAAAGAATTTGTAAATCACCACCTAGGTTGTAGGTAGTGTCAGATTGTCTAGTTAGAATTAGTTCAGTGAGCAGGGTGTGCGAGTTTGCAAAACTCTATAGGCGGGAGCAGTGTTTGCGAGTAAGCGAAACTCTATAGGCGGGAGAAGGGTGTGCGAGTCTAGTAGAGTGTTTGTGAGCGGGAGCAAAAGGGTCTGCGAGTCTAGTAGAGTGTTTGTAAGCGTGACACTGTTTAATTCTAATAGAAATCTGGGAATGCAGCAGTAGGCAGGGGTTGCCGAAGCTGGGTAAATTTTGTGTGTGATTTACTTTTCAGCATATTTATTTCTGTGTTTAAATCGAGAAAATTTGCTATAACCCTATTCACTCCCCCCCTCTAGGGTTAATCTAGATCCTACAGCAAGGAGCATGGATCCAGTATTTCGTACCGAGAATAGGGTTTCGGTGAAGATGAATTTGTTGAGCGGTGTTGAAGTGAATGACCGAATCAACTATTTCATTCGGTATGTTGATGCCACTCCAAAACATAACCGAACAGATGTGTGCATATCGAACCTAATTAAGTGCCGCTGCAAATCTTATAACTCTAATGTTTCAGTGAATAATAAAATCTTCTCTCCCCAAGTGGATGTACACAGCCTCGCAGTAGTGGAACCACTATAAATACAAGTGTTATTTATTTTTCTGCATTGCATAGATCTGTGACTGTCTGTTCTGGTGTTTATCTCTGTTTGTTTCTTCTCACTACAATCACGATCCAGTTGTTTTCCATTGCATTGGATTTTTTATCCTTAGACTGATCATCTGAAGGGATTTTCTTAACATATTGGTATATCAAATTAATGTAGGGGTTATTAATAAAGGATTCACTCAAAATCATCTATATGGAATTCTAGTAAACCCAAATAGGAAACTACTATCTAAACAAAAATAAAGTGGACAACTATAAGCATTAAATCAATCTCCACATTCTTTTGATTTCTTTTTTCATTTTCATGACAGTTAGAAGGCAAGAAAAAAGTCCTAGATTTGGGGACAAGTTCTAGAAAAGATCTTCCCTTTTCCCTTCCACAACCTTATCTAAGCTAAACTGAACCACCTCCCTATGAAAATTACAGATTTGAGTGTCGGAGTTGCAAACAAATTTATTGTTGCCAAAGACTGTCACTTCTATGTGGGCGTTGGTAAACCTGGTAATTTGATTGCAGGATCCAAGTAGAATCAACTTTGAATTCTACAAAGATGATTTTTTTTACTTTTGTGTCTTCGCTTTTAATATTTGCTTATAGTAATCATTGTTTGCTATAACAATCCGCATATTTTACGATTTCATATTTGAATATTTTATTTAAATATCACGTCGATGATTTAATTTAAAGGCCAAAACGTGACTTTTTGTAAACAGTTGAATCCAAACTCAAGACCACTTTCATTGAGTTCAAAATGGCGTTTACAACTTGTTTGAGTATAAACATCGATATGTTTGGAGATGGTTAGGATTTTGGTGTTTTCATTTGGGCGTTGGTTGTGTTCTAGCCCATTAACCCAACAAGAGAACACAAACCTTTTACCTAATAACTTCCACTCCACTCCTCTTCATTCATTCATTCCATTTTCTAAATTCCTAACACTCAATCCCTAAGGGAAAAAATGTGGGAAAAGAGGGGAAATCGAAATTCCTAAGCCCTGATTCCCTTAGGAAATTCAAGTTCTAGTTCTAAAATCAAAGAGAAGCTTAGGTAAGCATCCTCTTCATCTTCTCCATCTCAATCTCTCTTCAATTTTCATAATTTTCTATAATCTAACTTAGAAAAAACTTTGTTTTTGATAATAGATTGAAGATTCTTCATGTGTATTGAAGAGGAATTGGTTTCTTTGTTTTAAAGCTTCTCATTGCTTGTTTTTGAGTTTAAAAGTGAGTTCTGCAACTCACATCTATGTCTATAGCTTTCACTGTTGTTAGGTATGAATTCCTAATCTATTTCATGTTCAATTGTTTTTGAATTGAATTGGTTTAGTGAGTTTTTCAATTTTTGTTATTTTGAAGTCAAAATCTATGGAAATCCTACTATGGATGTTTGGACATGTTGTATGGAGCGTATTGAAGAGCCTATAGGGTTGAGTTGTCACTAAGCATAAATCCCTAGCCACCGTGCTTGTTCGATCGCTTCTGAGATAATTTGGCCATCAATGGCTAGGTAAATTTTTCCCTGAGCTTCAGCTCAGATGTCTGGTAGAATTCTCAAATGTCTAAGTCATAGGAATAAAAATTCTAGACCTTTAGCTCAGACGTCTGAGGTTATTCCCAGACGTCTGAGGTTATTCCCAGACGTCTGAGGTTATTCCCAGACGTCTGAGCGATCTGGAAGAAAATTTCCAAAACTTCAGCTTAGACGTCTGCGAGAACCACCAGATGCCTGGCGCTGTTAAAATCAACCAATTTACCCATTTATATATAGGTTTCTGTTTTATCGATTTTTGTTAATCCGGTTGGTTGTTGTCGTTTATTATCGACTTTGATGATTTCTTTTTTGAATTTTTGGGAATATCCAGTTGATGGATTCGATATCGATTTTCATGGTTTTAATATACCTCGTCTTATGAGAATTTTTGTTGATAGAATATTTTTACAATCGTTTCTATGATTTGTCACTTTAAAATACAAAGGTTTCTATACTAAAAGTAATACTCAAACTCTTTCACAAAAAGGATTTCAACACTATTTTTAATACAAAACTCATTTTCAAAACCTTTTTCCACTCTATTAGTATATACATACCTTTATCTCATTCGTACGAGAAATCCAATTAAACGACTTAGCAAAACAAGTAGTATGAAACGCTTGCGTTTACTTCGTCGGTTAATTCTTAGACTTGTTCGATTGAAATCTTGTGACAATTTTTGAGTGGAAATCTACAATTTGTTTGTAAATTTTAAGTTAAGTCGGTGGTTATGGGACACGAACCTAAACTCGTTTATTTACTAGCTTAGTGTAATTTACACTTCTTATTGATCCATGATGATCATTCTATGGTTTAGACTAGCGATATACGATGTCTCTTTGTCCGCATAGGGGACTGTACCCCATTCTGTTGAGCTTCGTCTTTTTTTTTTATTGGCTAGCGGCCTATGGGATTTATGGAGTTCGGTTTATCGAGTATACCATTGTACTACATCGTTGTTTCGGCTTATTTGAGTTTCAGTTCCTCGGGCGTACCGTTGCACTACGTTGTTGCATCGGCTCTATGGGATAGCGACCCGTTTGTGATACACGTGTTGGTGAGTTTGCATGCTCTCATTTGCGATAGGCCCCCCTTTGTGTTTTTTGGATTTCTAATTATTTATATTTGGAATTTGTGTTTCACCAGTTTTTATGATTTATATTGATAAGCTCTATCAATATTTGTGATTTGGTGAATAAGTGAAGAATATGATATTCTTTTTGGTGTTTGAGAAAATTTTAGATATTGTATGATTTTTGTTGTTACCATATAATATTTGTCATATCTCTTATCCTACTCATCTTATATGATAATTATAGCTAAACTAATCCGTTTATTATTTTTCTTAAATAATACTCGGGTCAGACCGAGGTGTTTCAAGTGCTACTACTTGACTTCTTGGTAGGGACAAGCTTTTAACTTTTGGCTAACTGCTTTAGCTTAGTAGTTTCTGTTTTTATACATTCGAGATAGAGACTCCATGATGTATACATATTCTTTTGTCTGGCATAACTATTCTTTTGTGATGTAGTCGATCTTGGACGACCACTACTTTGATGTTCACTTCTATGTGTTATATTCATATATATTTCCACCTTAGTGATATGAATATCTATGACTGATTTATGTTATGCTTATTTTTTGTTTGTTTCCAAAGACCACATAGCCACTATGTAGTAGCTTCGAGTTTGTATTTGGTATGTCATATTTCCTCTTGAAATGAAATGCATGACATACTATCTAACATATTGGTACTCGCCCAAAGCAATTACATAGATGGTCGCTCCTTAACAGCCTTATTTGTCGTGCTAGTCGACGGCATTACCCTGTAGTGTTCTTGGCTAGTGTGTGTATAGAGGTGGGGCATCACATTTACAATCCCAAATAATTAGCATTTTCCTATTTTCTATTGGCATATGAATCCCCTTAAATATTGTCGCATTTCTCTAGCACTATATGTGCCGAAATAAACATGTGGTAACAACACTAATCAAATGGTTGAATACCTTGTTGCCATATATGTTATTCGTTAAATAATCTAGAATTTGTATGATATCATTAATAGTTGATCCTTAGATGCTCATTTTATCTCGAATATTGCTTTATAAACTTGTAGAATAAATGCATCAAGGACCTCTAGCTTAAGTGGTCGGTGGTGTGACGCTGTAGACAAAGGTTCTAGAGATGATGGGTTCATGCCTTTAAGACACCATAATGAGTGTTTTACTTCAATATAGTATCACACTTGTTATAAAAAAAGTTCTTAATAGTATTGAACATATAGACATTTTAGGAGCATATTTGTTACTCCAAATTAGACTGCATCTTCCAAATCTTGTTGATTTAGATCTCACTTATTCCCACGTTGAGTTAAAACTAAAAATGATTTCTTATTGGGAATCCCAAAATCATAACTTGCTTGGTGATCCACTTTTATTTTATTTGTTTATTAACATATGTAGGTAGTCAAACAATAAGAGTTCACTCTTCATTTATTTTTGCTTAGGAGTGAAGAAACTCTCTTATTGAGGCCACCTACTATAGCCATGGATTGCCGGCCCAATATTTCGATTAATGAAGTACTATTTAACCATGGGTCACACAGCATGTTCGTTTCTTCCCTACTAGCTTAATCCTTTTCCTATTAATCCTTTACTCTATTGTCTTGCATTTAACAGCATTTTCTTGGTGTGGGGGGCATTATTATTTGTATGTAAGTACCAATTTTTTTTCTTTTACAGTACTTTTTTCACATCCAATTTTACCAAAGGCGATCCCTTGTAAATATCTCCAGCATGTTTGATTGAGGTAGCCTTCACCAAATCATTAAGTCTTCTGATGCCAAAACCTTCCTCTTCTTTAGTTGTGCACATACCTTCCTAACACATTCTATGAGATTTGTTATGCCATAAAAAATTAGCACAAATAGAGTTTGATTTGCTGATGCTATTTGTCAGGAATTTACAAAACTGCATCCGAAAAGTAATCATTGGATGAACAACTGTTTTTACTAACTCTACCACTAATGTTCGGTAGTTCACTACTCCAGTAATTAATCTTCTTATTAATTTTATTAATCAAACCAAAATCTCTTTTTATCTTATTAATTGAAAGAGGAATTCCAAGGTACATAATAGGCAGGGTACCAATTTGTACATTAATAATACTAGACATCAAAGTTTTGTAACCTACCCCTTCACTAAAAACTGAACTTGATTTTTGGTCAGTCATAAGGAGACCTATATTTTCTTGTATTCTTTATGTCACTCTTTTGATGGTTTTTTCATTGGCACCAGTAGCTTTTGTCATCACTAAAACGTCGTCATCATACAAGAGGTGAGTGATTACTGGTTCTATTGGGTAAAATAGTACCAAATTTCTTCTGCGGTATTCCAAATCCAGTATGATTGTTAAATACTCCATTTCCATTGAAAAAACCTAAGGAGATATAGTATCTCCTTGACTTAGTCCCATGTCACTTCCGAAAAAACCATAAGGCGTACCATTTACTAAAATTAAAAAAGAATGGGATGAAATATATTGATAGACAAGTGCAATAAATTTTTCAGTGGACCGCTTCCAAATCAGCGTACGATGAACGCAATTTCTACTTATTTTATCGTAAGCCTTGTACAAATCAATTTTCAGGTATAGATTGTTACAATCTTTTCTATTAAAGTCTTCACCAACTCATATGCCATTAGCGAATTTTCTATAATTTCTACCTTGAATGAATACATTTCGATTATAAGAGATAAGATCATTCAAATATTACTTTAGTCTATTATGTATTAAAATTTCCAAAATTTTGTAAAGCTTAGCACATAAAGACATGAGCTTATATTCATCAATAGAACCTGGAGCAGGCTTTTTTTTTACATGATACTTTATATACAACATGTCACTTTGACAACATATTACATGTCAATAAACGTTTGAACCACGCTACGCAAGTTTCGAACTTGTGATCTCTCATACCAAAGCCGAATCACATAACCACTTGAATATTGGTGCTTGAGCATGCTTCTTTGGCATAAGAAAAATAAAAGTATGATTTATCTCTTTTCTCCAAGAATTTCTGATGCCAGTCATTAACTCATATAAATCATGCTTAATCCGAAGTTTAATTTGTTTGACATTTAGCCTATCTAGGCCTGGGGAGCTATTGTCATATATTTGATATAAAGCATTTTTTATCTCTTCTAACTGAAAAGGTTTGTCTAGATTTGTTCTTGATTTTCTGTCAATATTTTCTTGCAAATAATGCCTGAAAATTGATTTTTCTCCTCATTGAACTCTACGAAATAAAGAATAGGCTCTTATGCTAATTTTTTTGATGCTTATATAAGAAAGATTACACTTTGAGTCTAGAATTAATTTACCCATTTTCAACAATTTAGGGATAGCCAATTTACTGAAAGAACTTGGAAGGTCTATCACCTTTTGTCAGCCATTTAATTTTCATTCTCTGAATATTTGTTGCAGCTATTTCATTAACAAATTCGATAAGTGTTCCGCTTTGTTTATATATTGCTGAGCAATAATATCGCCTTGTGGATTACTAACTAATGGCTTATATAACTCATTAGCCTCCTGTATTAGAACACCATAGTTTTCATTGAAATTTCCTTTGTTTTTATGCCATACGTTAAAGGCATTTTTGGTGGATTTAAGTTTCTTGAGTAAGACATATAAGGCATTACCACTAAAATTTTGGCTAAGACCTTGAACAGTAATATCCTTGTAATCATTATATATGCACTAGGGATTGTTATATAAAGAAGGAAATTTATGAAAGTGGGAGTTGTTTGTGGAAAATTTACTAAAACAGGAGTGTGATCACTAAAGAAATGATTTCCAAATCGGGCTTCAAATTAAAAAAAAATTCTATCCCACAGAGAACTAATGAAAACTGTCGATTTTACAACAAATGGAAAATTTTGTACCTCCTCGCCATGTGAAGAGATTAACAAAGTAGCTTGGTTTAATTACATTAGCTTTAGAAATACACTATATGAAAGCTTCATCTCCTAAACTATTACAAAGGCCATTTTTACTCTTTCATAACTATATAGAATATCTTTGAAGTCTCCAAGAATAATCTATGGAAGATTGAATTTTTTAGCTTGCATCTTAATATATTGCCATAAGGATTGTCTCATCTCTGTTGTATTAAATACATAGACCATTATACATGTTAAATTCATTCCACATGCACAATGAAGTAGGCAACTGATGAACTACTTCTCTCTATGCAATATAATACTAGACCATTGGGAGGGATCCCAAAGAAGCAAGATCCTTCCCTTACGATCTACACTCTTATTTTGAACAAATTTTCATCCACTGTTAAATTGATTTGCAACCTTTTCAACTATTTCTAAAGAAAGTTTATTTTCAAGAAGCTCAACCAATGATAATTTCTGATTTTTCATCGATTGGATTATGTCTAATTGCTTAGAAGGGGAATTCATAACCCTAACGCTCCATACTAGGAACTCCACAAATTAATTAGATTCTTGTTCACTACCGGTTTGAGGGATAGAAGTGACCCAGCTATCTTTGATCTCTTTGATTTTTTTGCATTTTGATTTTAATTAAGAAATCATATTATTTCATGCATGATTCTCAACTACATTTGGATTATGCATAGCCTTGAATTCAAATGGAGTTTCATTGGTTCTACTTTTTCTGGCAAATTTGACTATAGTTCATAACTATCTACTACTATTGAGATATATCTTTATTTTGATGCTTTCTTTACTAATGTTATGGTTTAGAGAGGAGTCACCGCCTGTAGTGTTAGTATGGACTGAACTTTGATGTATAACTTTGGACTGTTCAGATAAACTCTAGGTTAGGACATATGATTAATTTTTTGGTGCATGTGTCGTTTCCATTTCAGGAACGTGTGCACTTTTCGAATAGTTAATTTTTTTTCATATGTATGTTGATTCTCTCTTACTTTTGCATCATGGGCTGAATTCTATTCTGAATTGACCATTTGAAAATTTTATACTTCTATCGAAGTATTATCAGAAAATTTTCATTTTTATGGTAGATTTATTCTCCTAGAATTGACATTTATATCTGCTGTGTTTAGGGTTATGTCGTCTCTCATTGCCAGTATCCACTTCATTGCCATGTGAGATATTTTTTAGCGATTGATTTGGTACCCATATTTTTGTGAATTGACATTGGTTTCTGCATTTCCAAAACTAAAACAATTTTGCATTATAGTTTGATCGTATTCGTTTAAAATAGCTATTTACTTTGTTAAGAAAAAATACATGTAATTTCAACAAACACCCAGCATATGTTATTTTAATACTTCCTTGGTAAAACTATCCATCTTGATTGGGATGCTAATCACTGAAGCAATACAGCTTATACTTCCTCTGTCCTAGAGACTAAAGGCAGCCTAGGGATATAAACATAAATAGGAGTAGTTTGAAGGAAATCTTTATTTAATTAAAGGCCTGGGTCCACCCCTTCATCATACTTAAATTTTTATCATAAAAATAGGGCCCTCCAATTAATCTATTGCAATTTCTTTCTTTTCAAATTTAATTACATAGAAAGCATTATCTTTAGAAATAATTGTGAAATCCCCTAGTTGTTTTCATACTTTATAAATATAAGCTTTAAAATATGGATAATACGGTTTAGATCCAACATAAATTACTATAGCATTATCCAGTTGTTTTCTAGCCATACTAACAATATGATTGGTTATCTTAGCATAATTTAAGTTATAATTCTCACTTTTGAAAGAATTTGAGGGAAGCGGTAGAAATAATTTGACTTACTAGCTATTACCTCTTTCCGAGTACATATGCTTGCATTAGGGTGTTGCCAAACCAAGCCTCTTTGTTTTCTAGGGTTTAACGAATTGTTGTTTTGGGAGTAAGCCCTAACATGGTGGATTAGGGCTGTAGATTGCCCTAACATTAGTAGCTGAAGGTTGCGTTTCATCATTTCTGGTTAGAGCTTCTTTTCTCCCCATGAGTGGAATTTTTTAGGGAATCTCTTTAATTTTATCGATTTGGCTAGCATGAATCCATCCACATGTGGATTGGGATGATTCCTTGTGAATTTATGAGTTGATAGGTGGTAAAATTAGCAAATTTTACTTGGGTTAGCCCCGGTGACTAGAGGAAGCAGGTGCCATGGCTAGGGTTTTATTTCTTTTTAGAGATGCTCCAGTTGCTATTATGTTACGTCACTATATTTAGTGTTTGATCTAAATTTGTAACTGGGGCTTCTTGTCGCACCTTCACCCTTTAACCTCTACTACTTACCCTCATACCACGGTTGTAAAAATTGCTAAGCAGTAATTATATACTAGTATAACCCCACAACGGTGGAGAAACCGACCGTTCGATTGTATAATTTTGATAAGAAATATACAAACTTTTTTGTTAATATTACTTAAACATTAAGTGATAATATATTGGACAAGAGTAAATTGAGATTTGAATCTGAAAATATGAATTTCAAATTTAAATATTAATCAAAGCATTCAAAATTGTCGATTTGAAATTGAAATTTTAGAATTTGAAAATCATAATAGATTTGAATTTGGAATCTTTGATGCGCGAAATAAAAGGAGAAAGTTTAGGGAAACCGCGATGAGGCAAGATACACGTTTTTAGGGAAACCGCGATGAGACAAGATCCACGTTTTTTTGGCTTCAGAAAAATTGATTTTGGCCAGTGACAGTAAGCAAACCTCCCTAACGGTTGGTTTGATTAGAGACAAATCATTTGGGCTAGATTAATCAGAGTTAGATATCGTTATAAGCTCTATTATTTCAGAAATTTTTTTAAAGTCTGTTTTGCGTGAAATAGATTTTGTATTTTTGCATTTTGAATATGTATTTATAATGTCATAGAAGAGGAAGGGCTGGAAAATCCTATTTATTACAACAATGGAAATAGGAGATGGGAGAAGATAGTTTTTGATATTTTTCACATGGCCGAAAAAAGTCATTTCAATTTTACATGTTATTTTTTACCAAACTAACCATTTTTCATCAACTTCTCTCTTATGTGCATTTTGAAATACGTTGCTGAAAACAAAAAACTTGTTTTCAAACCAAAAATGGTTAAGTATTAATTGGTCCAAAGTGGATGTTTTGGAGTTTGTATGGACTCGGGAGTAACTAAAAAGGCAAGACCCTCAAAAAATAGCACATAGATGCTTATATGAGGCATAAAGCTTTAACTAGTGCCTAAGAATTGTGTAGATACTCATTTAGATGTTTATATGAGGTAGTAAGCCTCGCTTGGGCAGAAGCCTGGACGATGAACCTTGCCTAGTGTCTAGGTGAGGCCTAGGCGGAGGCGTAAAAATATTTTTACCACCAAGCTTCTTACTGATCCCGTCTTTCCCTTTTACTTCATTAATCTTCATTATAAACTATTTCAGTAGCAATTAGTTAATGAAATGCTTTGTTAAAATAGAAATTCTATGAAGAAAAAAAAAATCTCGAATATCTAGCTAAAGTTGGTATATGAAAATTATACAAAAATAGTATTTAAAAAATAAAGTTACATTTTACATTACAAATTAAATATTATAAAATTTGAAATTAAAAGAACATAATGCTATGAACATTAACAATGAAAAAATGCTTATGCAAATGCACTAAATGAAATAGAATTATAAAGAATGTTGTTTCACAAAATGTCATATTGAAATGCATTATAAAATATTATAGTCTTGTGGTTTTACATGAGTAGATGTTATGTTATAGATGTAAGTGTAAATACCATGTTAGAGATATTATTAGTAACACAAATACTATAAAAATCTAGCTGTCCAAATAATACATAAATTAGTATTAAACTAAAATATGGTTGTCTAAATGCTATTTAAAAATAACAATATAGGTTTTTAGCTACTTAATTTTTATAATGGCCTGCCCACTTTTATCGATCAACCGAAACATCTTAACTACATGAGTAAGTTGGACTGTTCTAACTACTAATAATACAATGCTAACCTTACTTCGCAAAGGAGGTTTCACTACCCACATCTCACTTCGGGTCCAATAATGAATTTGTCAAGATAATATTCGATTACACAAGATCATCGTAACAATCGGTTGCATTGAAGTCAACACAAATATGTCAACAAAAAAATAGTAAAATCTAAATTCATGATTGGAAAGTTTCATTACAGATCGCCCATTATAAAATTCATGTTTAGAAAATGCTATTTGCAAATAACACTGCATGTTGTAATGCCTATTTTCTTCATCAAAATTAATATCATTTATGGATGTCTTCATTATTGATCTTCATGCTCAACTAGATCATCTCGCCATTTTCTTTACTCATCATTTCCATCTTCATCACCAACATCGATGCATCTCTCATCATAAAATGCCTCCTCCATTACGAATGTCGATGTCATACCTCCACCAACATTAATTATCACATTCTATTGAATGACATTTTCATATAAAGCACACTTGAATGTTAGATCAAACGCATACAACAAATGCATGAAGGGAGAAATTTCAAAAAATATTTTATTTTAACAATGCATAAGAACTCTTACATGTGTATTCATGAATAATGTTAAAACATTAAATCGTACCAGATATTTAATTAGATTTTTTTAGAAAGGATATGTGTTCTTTTAACTTAAATTATGTAAGTCATTTAATTAATTAACTTAATATGTGTGTATGTCATATGTGAGGCACATATATGTTTTATGGGTATGAATATAATATTGAACATACACACAAAGATTTATGGTTATAGGTATTTGTAACAACAATACTATATATAGATGTATATATATGTGTGTGTGTGTTAAAAAAATACATAAGTATATGTGTGTGGTTTTGCATATAAAGACATATCAATACATACACATATAAATAAACATAAAAACATATATTATATCGACATAAAAACATAGTATTCTATACAATTATTATTATTATATTAATTCATATATCGATACATATATTAGGTTGCAATTTTTTTAGATTATGTATGTTGATTCTATGAATAGTTAATTATTTTCCATATGTATGCTAATTCTCTGTTACTTTTGCATTATGGGATAAATTCTATTTTGAATTGACTATTCGAAAACTTTGTAATTTTGGTGAAATATTTTAAGAAAAAATTGATTTCTATAATAGATTTATTCTCCTAGAATTGACATTCATATCTACTGTGTTCAGGTTATGTCGTTTCTCATTGTCAATGCCCACTTCATTGCCATTTGATATATTTGTTAGCAATTGTTTTGGCGCCCATATTTTTCTAAATTGACATTGGCTTTTGCATGTCCAAAACTGAAACAATTTTGCATTACAATTTGATCGTATTCGCTTAAAATAGCTATTTACTTTGGGTAAGAAAATTACTTCTAATTCAACCAATGCCTAGCATATGTTATTTTAATACTTCCTTCAGTGAAACTGTCCAACTTGGTTCGGATTCCAACCACTTAAGCAATACGACTTATACCCTCCTCTTTCCAGGAGACTAAAGGCAGCCTAGGGATACAAATCCAAATGGGAATATCTTGAAGGAAATCCTTATTTAATTAAAGGCCCGGGTCCACCCCTTCATCATCCTCAAATTTTTATCATAAAAATAGGGCCCTCCAATAATGCCATCGCAAACTTCTTTCTTTTCAAATTTAATCACATAGAAAATATTATCTTTTGAAAAAATAGTGAAATCCTCTAGTGGTTTCCTTGCTCTATGAATATAAGCTTTAAAATATGGATAATGCGGTTTAAATCCAACAACCTAAAGTACTATAGTATTATCCTATTGTTTTTTTTAACAGATACTTTATATACAACAAATCATTGGGACAACATATCCCATGTCAAATAAATGTTCGAAAGCAAGTTTCGAACTTGTGACATCCTGCACCAAAGCCGAATCAATTAACCACTTGGGCAAAGGTGCTTATCATTATCCTATTGTTTTCTAGCCGTAATAACAATATCATTGGTCGTCTTAGCATATTTCAAATTATAAAAAATTTGTGGTTGAAAGAATCCTAAGGGAAGCTGTAAAAATAATTTGATCACTAGCTATCACCTCCTTCCAAGTACATATTTTTATATTATGATCTTGCCGAACCTAGCCTCTTGGTTTTCTAGGGTTCAATGAATTATTTTTTTAGGAGTAAGCCTTAACATTTTGTGGATTAGGGCTGTAGGTTACCCTAGCATTAGCAACCGAAGTTTTCTTTTCATTATATTTTGTTTGAGCTTCTTTTCTCTCCATGGGTGGAAATTTTTTAGGGAAACTACTTAGTTTTTTCGATTTTATTGGCGTGAATCCATTCACATGTGGATCAGGAGGACTGCTTGTGAATTTTGAGTTCAAAGGTGGGGAAATTAGTGGATTTTTTTGGGTTGGTCCTGGCGACTAGAGAAAGCAGGTGATGTGGCTAAGGTTTTATTTCTTTATTAAATGCTCAAGTTTCTATTATGTTATTTACAATATTTAATGTTTGATCTAAATTTGCAGCTCGATCTTCTTGTTACACCTTCACTCAACCTCCACCACTTACCATCTCACCACGATTGTAAAAATCGCTAAGCGGTAATTATATAATAAAGACTAATCGTTTGGGTTGGATTACTCAGAGTTAAATATTTTTATAACCCCTATTATTTTAAATAAAATTGTATAGTCTGTTTATCTTGAAAATAAATTTTGTGTTTTTGCATTTTGAATATATATTTATAATGTCATTGAAGAGGAAGGGATAGGAATTCCTATTTTTTACAACAACGGTAATAGGAGAAGGGAGAAGATAGTTTTTGATATTTTTCATATGCTCGAGAAAAGTTATTTTCAACTTTATGTGTTATTTTTTTTCCAAATTGACCATTTTTCATCATCTCTCCTCTTGCATGCATTTTGAAATAAGTTGTTGAAAACGGAAAAAACTTGTTTTTAAACCAAACAGGTCCGTAGTATTTTGTTAACTATTAATTGATCCAAGTTGGATGTTTAGGAGGTTGTATGGACTTGGGACTAACTAAGAAGGCAGGACCCCTTAAAACTAGCACATAGATGCTTATATGAGACATAAAGCTTTAACTAGTGCCTAAGAATTGCGTCGATACTATTTAGATGTTATATGAGGTGGTAAGCCACACCAAGATGGAAGCTTAGATGGTGAACCTTACCTAGTGCCTAAGTGGGGCCTAGTTGGAGGCGCAAATGTATTTTTACAACCGAGCTTCTTATTGATCCACTCTTTCCCGTTTACTTCATTAATCTTCATCACATACTATTTCAATAGCAGTTAATAAAATATTTTGTTGAAATAGGGAAAAAATCTTAAATTTCTAGCTGAAGTTGGTATATGAAATTTTATACAAAAATAGTATTTAAAAAATAAAGTAGCATGTTACGTTAAATTAAATATTATAAATTTTAAAACTAAATGAACATGATGCTATACATATTAAAAATAATAAAAAAAATACTTATGCAAATTTACCAAATGAAATACAATTATAAAGAATGTTTTATTTTACAAAATGTCATTGAAATGCATTATAAAATAATATAGTTCTTGTGTCGTAATATGAGTAGATGTTATGCTATAAATCTAAATGCAAATACCATGTTAGAGATATTGTTAGTAACACAAATGTTATAAAAATCTAGTTGTCCAAATAATACATAAATAGGTATTAAATTAAAAAATGGTTGTCTAAATGCTATTTAAAAATAACATTATTGGTTTTTAGCTAGCTAATTTTCATAATGGCCACCCACTTTTATCAATGAACCAAAACATCTTAAGCACATGAGTAGAGCTGGACTATTCTAACTACTAATAAATACAATGCTAACCTTGCTTTGCAAAGGAGGTTTCACTATCCACATCACTCGATTCGGATCCAATGACAATTTTTTCAAGATAATACTCAATTACATAAGATCACTGTAACAATCAGTTACATTGAAATCAATATAAATATGTCAACAAATGAAATAGTAAAAACTCAAATGCACGGTTATAAAGTTTTATTACAAATCGCCGATTACAAAATTCATGTTTAGAAAATGCTATATGCAAAATATCGCTACATGTTGTAACATCTATTTTCTTCTCAAAATCAACGCCATTTATGGATGCCTTCATTGTTGATTGTAACGACCTAAAATTTAACCACTTCAAAATATAATATTTAAAGTTATTTTAAATATAAAATATAAAAGGTTTTATGATTCAAATAATATTTGATAGGATTTGGAAATAGAAATATACATAAATATAGTAACATTTGCTTATATCGAAAAAAGTGATAAAATCCTAATTTCAGGAAAGTTAGTTTAAATGGTTTAATTAATTATTTTAATTTATTCATGAGTGTTTATATTTCTAAATAACACTGTACAAATTTATTTTTAAATTTAGTTTACATAAATAAATAGTTTAACTAAAATGTCAAAATGTGACCGTAAAACATTTTATTAAAAATCAACCTTTTGTCGATTTAAAATTGTCGCAACGTTGTTGCACCTTTATGTACATAATTTAATAAATATGTTAACATATAAAGATAGCTAACAATTAACTAAACAAGCTTTTAATAATCACACTTATAAAATTTTAGAAAGTAATTAGCAAAAGTAAACTGAAAAAGACAAAATACATGTCACATCAAATGTGACATAAAGTAAAGAAATGTGATATAAAACGAAGTAATCATTCTTATTAATTACTTAGCTCTTAAGTATATGAACTTTAAAAGTGTGATTTCATGTGGATGGTAAGTTTTGAATTAAATAAGCTTACTTAGTTCTTAAGGAAGGTTATTTAAGTAAAAACACAAATCTATATTTTAATCTCAAATATTTTCTATAAATACCCATCCACTTCATCTTCACTTTTACATCATCTCTTTTGTACTTTCTTAAGCTCTCTTACATCATTTAGTGGCTTCTTTTCATAATTAAATAATGCCAAAATATTCACAAAAATAAAACAAAGAAAAATATCGATAAAACTTCGTTCGAACCACTTCAAAACGCCTCCTTCCCTCTCCTATTGCTCAGCCCCCCTTCCTCCATTTGGCCGAGCACATTTTTCACTTCAAGCTTGGACGTGGCCTCCTAAGGAAAGTACGAGGAAGTTTAGCAAGTTCTAAGAGCTTAAGGCAAAGTTTAGCAAAGTTAGAAAAGTTTAAAACTAGATTGAAAGCAAAAAAAGGCGATAACTCCTAATTTATATGTATATATTTTGTTGTGATGTTGTGATATGTTTGTTTGGATGTTTGGTTATGATATTGATTCCCATATGTTGTTTATTGCATAAAAATATTGAAACAAGTCAAGGATTTACACGATGTGTAATCAAATGGAAATCACTTTCCAAAAGAAGTAAAATGTGATATGGAATCATTAATACTTTTGAAAAATATTTGAAAATGCTTTAAAAATGATTTCTAAGTGTTTAAACTTGCCTCGGTAAAGTTTGGATACGAATCTCAAAATATGCCTAAAATTTGACACTTCGCATAACGGTAGTTCGTATACACGTTAAAACATACAAAGTGGAATATAGTTCAGAATTCTTCAAAGTAAGAATTTTGTGAATTCTTATATCTATATCTTTCATATAAAAGAATAAAATCATGATTTCATCTTGTATATTTTGACATATAGAAAAATTAATTTTGAAGAAAAATCCAGTTTTTGCACTAAATGAGCAAAGTTAGAAATTGATAAAA
Organism: Allium cepa; assembly: GCA_030765085.1. Lineage (NCBI taxonomy): Eukaryota > Viridiplantae > Streptophyta > Magnoliopsida > Asparagales > Amaryllidaceae > Allium > Allium cepa. Next base: position 662,538,620 of record CM060945.1, read on the forward strand.
TAATCATTTTTAAAAGATGAAACAAATTCTAAAAATATTTTAAAAGTGATTTAAGTTGAAAAGATGGTTTTCTAAATCATATAAAAGTCGTTTTGAAGAATATAGCTTTTATAGCAATTTTTGCAATGCTATTTGCAACGCTTTATGCAACGCTTTTTAATAACTTTTGAAATAAAGGTTGGAACTTAACAATTCTTTCCCAAATCCTTAGTAAATGTTTTTAGTAAATATTAAAGAATTCTATAAGAAATTTGATCGATTTAAACTTATTTCAAAGAAGGTTAAATAAATAGTTAAGTGATTTAAAAGGGAAATCGAGTAGGCGGAAACGACTAGTACATTTGTCCTGCCTGTGAGATCTAAAATTGAAAATAAGGTATGTAACTAAGGTTAGGGATGGAGCATCCAGTGCGCTGAACTTACCTCGCCTTAGTTTTATCTTTTAGGCGAGGGGTGGAACAAATTGAAAGGAAAGCCCGGATGCTCAACTTGGACCTTATATAAATAATCTTCTTATACTCATTATTAAAATCCGAAGAGGGAACTTGTCCTATTCGTGAAATTTAAAAGGTGATCTCACCGTTATTCCACCTATAGCATTCGTTGAATACGGAAGTTGATTATGGATAAAAGTAGAATGATTTATATAATCCTATTTTCTCCAAAAAGATACTCTTAAAAATGATTTGAGAAATATTCAAAAGAGGTTTAAATGATTTTGTATTCACTTGAAGAATATTATGAAAATATATATCTCTCAAAGGTATTTTGGTAAAGAAAAATAATTGAATAAAAAAACAATCACCTAATCATATCATTTTTATCGATGATTGGATTTCAAAGGAACCGAGGTCGAATTTGGGTGATTCCTATCTGAAAACCACTTCGAACCAATGTATACGTTCGAATGTGAAGATATGTTGAAGATGATGATTATTGAAGACTGTGGATCTTCATAGCATAAGGACTGATTGTTGAACATGCTCTGGATAGCTCCCATTACAGAGTTATTTATATCAGTGGTCCCCTCGTGGTGAAGATTTTTCGGATGCAAGGACTACTCGCTACTAGGGGTACTATGAGAGCGCCTTCGGTTTATCCTATTCCTGGACAGCTTATATGGACGTTTGTCTGACATTGCATTTCTAAAGATTACGTACATTGTTGTTTACAAACGTACATCGGTGGTGGTGGAGAAGGCAACTTCTCTTAGCTTAACACCCTCCTTGAGAAGTACGAGCTCAAGGGTTGTATTTTTTGTGAAAGGCAATTAGTAGTTGTTAACCACGTTTTGTCAACGAGTTAAGGCCTGGGCCGACTCATCAGATAAAGTTCTCAGCGACTCAGTGGATTTACGACTCAAGGTACTTCACGACTCAAGGTACTTCACGACTCAAGGTACTTTACGACTCAGCAAGTTACCGACTCAACAATTGAGGAGTTGCACGAGTTAAAGAATTGTGTCTTACGATCTACCTTGAATCGTCAGCGACTCAAGCAAGCAAACAAGGAGCTACGACCAGTTAACTCGTGCGCGACCACAGCTCATAACTTACGACTTAAGAAAGTCCACGACCTAAAGGAGTGACGACTCAAAGCACTAAAAGGAAGAGTCAACAACACTTAAGTCGCTGCTGACTTATAACTGCAGATAAGTCGTTCACGACCTAAGACTTGGAGACAAGTTCAATACCATGCTGTAATGAAATAACTCGTTGACGACTTACGACTTATGATGAGTCGTGTACGACTCATGCTAGCATAAAGGAAGTTGCATTTGGTTAACTCAGGAACGACTTAGGACTTGTATCATTCATTCAAATGGGTGCATAACTTTGAACCAAGCCATGAGCTAAACCCAGTAGGTCGGCCGCGACCTACCATGAGTCATCTACGAGTTACGACTTATCATGAGTCGTGTACGAGTTACGACCTGACTCCGAGAAATGTCTATAAATACGACCCTAGCTCCAACTAGAAAAGGACTTTTGGATCATTTTCTTCGTGACATCAAGGCTCTACTATCTTCGAGACATTCTATACTCCATCACTTCAAGCTCACGCAAGACATTTAGACCAAACTTCGCACAAAGATTCGACATATTCAATCATGGATTCAAAGAACTCTGTGGTATTAAAGTTTTCTCTAACTACTTGTCTTTTTGAATTGAATTGGATTGTAATTGAAAGAGATTGTAATAAGTTGTAATTCAGTCAGCAATCAAAAGGATTGAAGTGGACGTAGGCTTGATCATAAGCCGAACCACTATAAACTCTGTGCTCATTTACTGCATTTTATCTTACTTACTGTTATCTCTTGATTCCCGTATTCACGGGTGGTGCTTCCACAACTATACTTCACACACCGGGGTGTTAGCGTTCAAATTTTAGCGTTAACATTTTTGGTGCTTTCACTGAGAACTGAACTCAGGCGAATTATCATCATTGCTCCACGAAAGTTTGTCGAAGTAATTTCTTTGAAGACTAGAAGTTTTTCTGAAATCATGGCTCCAGGGAGAAGGAGTAGATCTGTTAGATCTGGAAATGTTCAAGAGGAAACCTCCGCTTCCCCAGTACCTAATCAAGCCACTCCACCTATTGGGGTTACAAAAGCAGAGTTGGATGTTGTAATCTTAGGGCTGAACCAGCAGATAAATGCCCAAAATGCACAATTGGAGGCTCAGAATGCCCAAAATGCTCTAATTTTGAATAGGTTGAACGATTTGCTTGGGGAAAACCGTCAACCATAGAGTAACGAAAGGAACTTTGCCGGCAACGTTCATGATGCTGAAGAAAGAAACGTTCCTGAGAGGGCTGCCAGCCCCTTTGAGCAGGCACTTCCTGAAGTTGGTGGATCTAAAGCTCGAAATGATGAGGGGTATCTTTCTGAAATGGTTCGACAAATCATGAAAGAGAGCATGCAAAGGGATGAAGACGAGAAAGAATGGGGTTTCGCTCCAAGTAAAACCCCGTTTACCGAAAGGATCTTAAAGGCTGAGTTTCCGAGGAAGTTCGTCCCTCCAACCATTCCAGCTTACAAGGGGACAAGTGATCCGAACGAATTCTTGTATAAGTATGATTAGCACATGACAGGTGCCAGAGCTTCTGATGAAATAAAGTGTCGATATTTTCCTGTATATTTGGAAGGTGTAGCTCTGCTTTGGTTCACCAAGCTACCAATCCGGTCTATAGATCAGTTTTCTGACCTAACCCGGAAATTCAAGGAGCAGTTCAGACTATATGCTTCAAAAGCCAAAGATATCATGTCGTTGTCAAGTTTAGAACAGAGTCCAAGGGAAACTATCAGATCTTTCTTGAATCGCTTTAATATAGCGCTGGCCGAGGTAGACAATGCAGAACCACAGATGATCTTGACTTATCTGATGAGGGCCATCGACAAGTCGAGCGAATTTGGAAAATGGCTAAACATGAAGGAACCAAATTCCCTTGAAAAATTCTACAAGAAAGCAGATGAGTTCATACGCCTGGAAAGCCGTCCTGTACCGGTAAAGGCAGTATTGGAAAAAGCTGAAGATAACATTGTTGCTCCACGCAAGAATGAATCTGTAGGACAGAAAAGGGAAAATAACGATGGGAAGAAACAGAAAAATCTGAAGAAGCCTCGTTCCTTCAAGCCATCGGAATATACTCCTTTATCAGATACGCCGGAGCGTATTTACCTTGCCACTAAAGATTCTGTTGATTATCCTAAACCTCCCGTTCTGAGAACCGAGAAAAAAGCTGTACAAAGCGGAAAGTTCTGCCGCTTCCATAATCAACCCGGTCATGATACCGATGAATGTCGCCAATTGAAAATTTTGATTGAAGAGTTGATAAGGGAAAACAAGCTGCAGCAATTTGTGGAAAAGAATAGCAGTAATCCTGCTTCGTCTAGTCAGGGGCGACAAGCTCCTGCTCATCAACCCAGGACAACTGAGAAAGCTACAGGGCATGAATCCGGAAGGCCTGTTATCAATGTCATTACGGGAGGACCTCACCCAACAGGCAGGAGCTGGGGTGAGATGGAAAGGTATACCCGGGCTTTGAAATATGTATCGGCCGAAGAAGATGTCTTTGTTTTGGAAGATGCTACGCCCCTGAAACAACGAAGAACTTTCAATGATGATATTGTGTTCAGAGCCAGGGATTCCACAGGTGTTGAAGCTCCTACCTTGGATCCCTTAGTCGTCTCGGCTGGTATCGGGCCAGCTATTGTCAGAAGATTTCTCATTGATTGTGGCGCATCCTGTAATATCCTCTTCAAGAAAACATTCGACCGAATGGAGATCCCTATGGCTGATGTGCAAGCCTCGTCACAGAAAATCGCTGGCTTTACTGGGGAGCCAAAGCAGCCGATAGGAACCATTGATTTGCTTGTAGAACTCGGAGAGGGAGAAAGAAAAGTAGTCCGCAAGCAAACTTTTGTAATTGTTGACGAATTTTCCGCTCATAATGCTTTCCTTGGCCGTCCAACTCTTGCAGCGTTCAAAGCTATTCTGGCCCCATGGTGCCTCACCATTAAATTCCCCACAGACAATGGAGTAGGAGTTATAAAAGGGGATCAAAATGTCGGGCGGGAGTGTTATCTGACAGAGCTGCGAGAGGCAAGGAAAAGAGAAATGGGAAAGGATGCGGCAACCCCAGTCCGCATCAAAGAACCAACCTTGTAGCAATTACAGGGCGGACCCTGCACTGGCGAGCACAGCGGAGCACGAAAAGAGATGGATCCTAGAAAAGCCAGTGCAGGGGAGAATAGAGTGGTACCAGTGGAAACGACAGTACCAGTACCTGTTGACCCGAAGGACCCAAATAAGGTGTTGAATGTGGGTTCACAACTTAATGTGTCAATTCAGAATATCTTAATATCTTTTTTAAAAGCAAATTTGGATGTTTTTGCTTGGACTCATGCCGATATGTGCGGAATATCCCCAGAAGTTGCAGTACACGCTCTGAATATTGATCCAAAATTTACGCCTGTGAAACAGAAAAGAAGAACCCAAGGTCCAGAAAGGTCAGCAGCATTAAAAGAAGAAGTTGATCGGCTCATGGAGAATGACTTTATCAAAGAATCTACCTATCCGAATTAGGTTTCAAATCCAGTGCTGGTTAAGAAAGCCAATGGAAAATGGAGAGTGTGCATCGATTTTTCAGATCTGAAAAAGGCTTGCCCCAAAGACTGCTTCCCATTACCCAGGATCGATCAACTGGTAGATGGAACAGCGGGACATGAATTGTTATCTTTTATGGATGCCTACTCCGGATATAACCGGATCATGATGCATGAGCCAGATCAGGAGGACACGAGCTTTATCACCGATGTTGGTCTTTACTGCAACAGAGTTATGCCCTTCAGGCTGAAGAATGCGGGGGCAACCTACCAAAGACTTGTTAATGCTATGTTCAAACCGCAATTGGGCAAGACTATGGAAGTCTACGTCGACGACATGTTAGTAAAGTCCAAGAAAGCAGTGGATCACATAGAACACTTAGCAGAAATGTTTGCAGTCCTTCGGAAATACGGAATGAAGCTTAACCCTTTAAAATGTTCATTTGGGGTGGAGTCCGGAAAGTTCTCAGGTTTCATCGTGAGCGCTAGGGGCATTGAAGCTAGTCCAGCACAAATTACCGCCTTAAAAGAAGTCAAAGCTCCTAGAACGAAGAAGGAATTGCAAAGTCTCAACGGAAAAGTCGCCGCCTTGAGTCGGTTCATTTCCAAAGCTACTGATAAATGCATCCCATTCTTTGACGCTCTAAAGAAAGGAAAGAAAAACTTTGATTGGACTCCCGAATGCCAAAAAGCCTTTGATGAATTGATTCGCCATATGGAAACGCCTCCAATACTTTCTAGGCCCGGCGATGGTGAGGATCTTCTTATATACTTGGCAGTATCATCTCATGCTTTAAGTGCAGCGCTGATACGAGAAGACAATAGGATTCAACATCCGGTTTACTATATCAGCAAAAGACTCACTGGGGCAGAGATGAATTACTCCAAGTTGGAAAAACTCGCCTATTGCCTACTGATTGCATCGAGGAAGTTGAGGCAATATTTCCAAGCTCATCCTATCAAAGTCCTCACTGATCAACCTTTAAAGCAAGTCTTGTTCCGCCCTGAGACTTCGGGTCGTCTTCTAAAGTGGAACATTGAGCTCAGTCAATATGACATCACTTATCACCCCCGAAAAGCAATCAACGGACAAGCTTTAGCAGATTTCATCGCAGAATTCACAGATAAGGGTAACAGTGGGGAGGAAATGATCGATGATTCCCCAATCCAATGGAAGTTGTATGTTGATGGCACGAGAAATGACTACTGTTCTGGAGCCGGGGTTGTACTTGAAACCCCTGAAGGTCGGTCATTATGCTATGCACTAAGATTGGAATTTCCTTCAACGAACAATGAAGCAGAATACGAAGCTCTTATCGCTGGCTTGAGAATTGCTAAAGAACTAAACATCCGAGTATTACAAATCTTCAGTGATTCTCAGCTTATTGTATGCCAAGTCAAGAAGGAATTCCAAGCGAAAGGGGGAAATCTGCCTGCCTACTTGTCAAAGGCCTGGGAACTTCTATGTGATTTCGATCATTACACGATAAGCCATATTCCTCGAGAAGAAAACACGAAAGCAGATTCTCTCGCAAAGTACTCTAGCACAGGCGAAGCTCAATTTCTGGGATTAACTCTAGTGGAAGTCCTGTCGGCTCCAAGCATTAATGAGATGGATATTGATTGGATCATGAGTGTGTCTCAGGAGCAAGAATCGTGGATGACTCCAATAACAGAATATCTGCTCAATGGCTCTTTACCGAAAAATTCAAAAGAACGACAAAAGCTACTGAGGATAGCGTCTCGCTATATAGTCCAGGATGGCCAATTGTACAGACGGGGATTCTCAATGCCATTACTTCGATGTGTATCCAGAGAAGAGTCCAAAACAATCCTAGCTGAGGTACATGGAGGAGAATGTGGTGATAATTTAGGTGGTCAAACTTTAGCAAAAAAGGTTCTCCGATACGGATATTTTTGGCCAGAGATTAATCGAGATGCTGCAGACTATTCCCGAAAATGTGACAAGTGCCAGAGATTTGCCAAAATTCCTAGAGCACCTTCCACTGAACTCACACAGATGGTCAGTCCATGGCCATTTGCAATCTGGGGGATAGACCTTATAGGACCTTTACCAACTGCCAAATCCGGAATCAAATATGTCGTTGTTGCTGTAGATTATTTTACTAAATGGGCTGAAGCTGAACCATTGGCTACGATCACCTCTAAAAAGATGATAAATTTTGTGACTAAAAGTATCATTTGCAGATATGATGTGCCTCAAAAGATAATTACAGACAATGGTACTCAATTCGAAAGTAAAGAATTCCAAGATTTTTGCAAGCGATTCAAAATCCGAAAAAGCTTCTCAGCAGTTGCTCATCCGCAGGCAAACGGGCAAGTGGAAGCAGTAAACAAAATTATCAAGTCAACCATCAAGAAGCAACTCGAAAGAGCAAAAGGTGGTTGGATCGATAAGCTACCACTAGCACTATGGGCGTACAGAACCACCCACAAAACTGCGACTGGGCATACTCCGTTTTCATTGGCATACGGGTCAGAAGCAATGATTCCGGTAGAAACAGAGGTCCCTTCACATAGAAGAATCCATTTCAATCAAGCGGAGAATGAAAAACTACAGCTTGAGGCACTAGATCTCCTTGATGAAAAAAGAGAAGAGGCTGAGCTCAGAATCGCAACTCATCAGCAAAGGATAGCCAGACATTTCAATTCCAAAGTTCGCCAACGCAGCTTTGAGATTGGAGATCTAGTCCTGAAGAGAATTATGACGGCGACATGTGTGTTTGGGCCAAATTGGGAAGGACCATATTTTCATAGGTCAAAAGCTTCTTGACGGCACATTCAAACTCACTACTGTCGAAGGAGATCAAATTCCAAGAGCTTGGAACAGCAATCACTTGCGTCTATACTTTACTTGAAAGCTTTGTTGAAATATTGTAGAAAAAAATTATGAATGTATGATTCTTGTAATTGAAAGCAATTTAAAGCCGATGCAAGTGAATAATGAAAGACTATAAAGTGGATGTAGGCCCAAATTCTTGGCCGAACCACTATAAATCTTGTGTTCCTTATTATTATTACATGTTTGCTTTATTTTCGATATAAAAAGTACATTAAATGTATTGCTGAAATGTCGATTTAAATTTTTGCAGATAATGAAAATAAAACTTGCACGTTACAAGACCAAGTGATTCTTGTTATCATTCAACAAACAAATTTCGAGCCACAAAAGCCCCGAATTCAAATTCTAGATAGGTAGTGCTTCAATTGAACGGCCAATGATTTCGCCGAAAACGGGCCCTTGCTAATAAATTGAGATCGTTTGATCAAACAGACATCCAATTAAGAAGCTTATGCCCGTTCTCGCGAACTTGCCTAGCAATGAAGTACACTTCTTTGGATTAAACAAACTACTTGTAAGAGAAGGGAGTGTGAGCTGGAAAAGAAAAATAGAGGATCGCTGAAAAGGCATAAGCAAGTGGACAAGGAACAACTAAAGCCCTCTTCGGAGGCATAAGCCCTCTTCAGAGGCACAACTCTTCGGAGGATAAAGACCTCTAACGAGGCATATGCCGCAAAAAAGAAAGTTCTCTACTCAACAAAAAAGATTGGAGGAGTCATGACCCTCCAACCATGAGAGAGTAACTTCCAAGCAATCAAAAGCCCTCTTCGGAGGCACATTTCACCAGGAGTTGAAGTGCAACAGCCGCTCTTCGGAGTTTCACTTCACCAGAGGTTAAATGCAAAACAAAGCAAAGCCCTCTTCGGAGGCACATTTCACCAGGAGTTGAAGTGCAACAGCCGCTCTTCGAAGTTTCACTTCACCAGAGTTGAAATGCAAAACAAAGCAAATCCCTCTTCGGAGGCACATTTCACCAGGAGTTGAAGTGCAACAGCCGCTCTTCAGAGTTTCACTTCACCAGAGTTGAAATGCAAAACAAAGCAAAGCCCTCTTCGGAGGCACATTTCACCAGGAGTTGAAGTGCAACAGCCGCTCTTCAGAGTTTCACTTCACCAGAGTTGAAATGCAAAACAAAGCAAAGCCCTCTTCGGAGGCACATTTCACCAGGAGTTGAAGTGCAACAGCCGCTCTTCGGAGTTTCACTTCGCCAGAGTTGAAATGCAAAACAAAGCAAAGCCCTCTTCAGAGGCATATTTCACTAGGAGTTGAAGTGCAACAGCCGCTCTTCGGAGTTTCACTTCACCAGAGTTGAAATGCAAAACAAAGCAAAGCCCTCTTCGGAGGCACATTTCACCAGGAGTTGAAGTGCAACAGCCGCTCTTCGGAGTTTCACTTCACTAGAGTTGGAATGCAAAACAAAGCAAAGCCCTCTTCGGAGGCACATTTCACCAGGAGTTGAAGTGCAACAGCCGCTCTTCGGAGTTTCACTTCACCAGAGTTGAAATGCAAAACAAAGCAAAGCCCTCTTCGGAGGCACATTTCACCAGGAGTTGAAGTGCAACAGCCGCTCTTCGGAGTTTCACTTCACCAAAGCTGAAATGCAAAACAAAAAAAATAAATAAATAAATAAAAGACCTCTTCCCAGATGCAGAAATGAAAAGACCTCCTCCCGGAGGCACAATAAAGCAGAAAGACCTCTTCGGAGGCACACGTTTCACCAAGATTGAAATAAAACTTCCAGGTGTTGAAACGTGAAAAAGCCTTCCTCAGAGGTGCAACTTTTCAAAGAAATAAAAATCAAAAGGCCCTTTACTGTGGTATAAAAAAAATCCTCATCAAAGGCACACTTTAACTTTCAAAGGAAGAATGATTTACCTATTCTGGAAAATAATCTTCCTCAGAAAGAAGTCAAAGTACCCTTCAGAGGCCCGCTTTACCACATAGAAGAATTCACTTGGTAAAATGTGTATATGCACAAAAGAAAAAGTGATATCTTCAAAGGATGAAGCGTAAAAACGAATTTGTACTCTGTTTTTTAACGAAATAATATTCCTCCAAGTATGGAATAATTATTCTTTAAAAAAAATAAAAGTACAAGTCCCTCATAAAATAAAATATTACAACGAGCTTATGGTATAGGGGCAACATGGTATAACTACATCGGTAAAATTGCACTCGAACAGTATACCACAAGCTCACTGCAATATCATACAAAGAAACTTGTATAAAAGTGAATAATAACTGCATTCTCAAATTCAAACAAGAAGTTTGTACAAATAAAGAATCATTTTATTTAATTCTGTTACAATTTCTTACAAATACAAGTTTCGAAATAAAGAAAACGGGGGCCGGTACCCGCACAATTTCCGGTCAGTACATGCAAAAAAAGCAAAAACCGATATGAAAGCCACAGGACCAGAGCCATCATTTCTTCTTCCGTCCACCTTTTGAGCCCGCACCCGGCCGAATAACCAACTTCTTAGGCCGGCTTGTAAGAGTAGGGGATGAAGGAGAAAGGGGCTCAGTCGGACTTTCTTCCGTTTTTTCTTCGCCAGTTAAAGATCCCTTCTTCTTCTTCTTGGAAACTCCCTGCTTTCCTCTCTTCTTGGAGGAAGACCCACTCCCTGGAGTAAGAAGTTTAATTAATGGTTCATCATCGGAACCAGTCGCTTCTGGAGTCTTCTCACTCCCTTCAGTTTCTTCTCCTTTGTGTTCTTGTGAAGCAATGGGATCGTCCAAGTCTTGAAGAGCTTCTATATGCTCCTCTTGTGATCCCGGTTGCGAGGCGGAAGGAGGAGTCACCTGAATAGATGGAGGAGGAATAATTGGAGGTGGGGAAGCTTGAACAATGCCCGACGTTTTCTCTACAGAAGGAAAAAAGTTCAAGTCAGTAAAAAGAGGAGATAAAGGTTCGTTGAGATTCAAGAAATAGTCAAGAAGCTCATCAAGCTCGTAAGAAACAGATGAGCAGTTTACTTGGGCAAGATTGTCAGTAGGGTTACCTGCAGAAGTCGGTTTTCTGACGTCAACTTCGTAAGCCTGCGCCTCGGCGCTCTCGTCGCCTTCATCTCCACCTTGTATGCTTGCGATCTCGGTGGTAACTTTAGTAGAAGATGGGGAGTAGGAACTGGAACCGATGATATCAATTTCGGCTGAAGGAGAAGGTTGAATCGGAGCAGTTGAGATAATTTTTCCTGAATATTCTCCTGCCGCTGTTTCGGCCCTTAATTTTGCAAGCTGTTCTCTCCCCCTGGCGAGAGCGGCGCGAGCATCATCATCAAGATAATGCTCCTCAAGAGCTGACTCAGCATAACCAGCGCCTTTACCGCCAAGCATATCGAGTGCGGCCTCCCAAACTTCAACCAGAGTAATTTCATACTTGGGGCCTAGAAAGGCGAGGCTACCACGCCCCAAGATGCTATGCAAGTAGAAATCAAATAATGTTGAGCTGATGTTGGTCCTCGTTGCCTCGTGAGATTCTTCAGCTGCAATTTTGCCGGCAACGGCCTCATCACGCTCCCTTTCAGCTTTGGAAAGTTGAAGCTTAAGCATTTGAATCTCCGCCTCTTGGGAGCTGTTTTTCTTCCGAAGCTCTTCAATATCAGCAACATAGCCCTCACTAATTCTTTTTTGCACTTCAAGCCTGTCTTCGGCATCTCTTTGGCTGGCATGAGCATCTCTCACTTGTTTTAGGAGCACTTCTTCTTTTTGAGAATAGGAAGTAGAGGAAGTAGCAAGCTCTTGTTTCAGTTCCTCAACTTTTGCTTCAAGCTCTTCATTGTAAGAAGTGATGCTCCTCATTTCAGTATCGTGTTGCTCGAGAACCTTTTGCCATTCGGCTTTATCATTTTCCATAGTGAGCATGGCCTCTATGTTTGCACGATTAACCCTTTGGAGCTCGTCAACAACTTTTTGCCAGTTCAACATCCTCTCAATATCAAGCTTGACGGTATCGAGGTTTCGTAACATGGCAGACTTGTCAATGGGGACCAAGTCAAGGTCGAACCTTACTCCCTTCAGACACCACTGTGGAAACCGACTTTGCAAAGTGGCCGGGCCCGGTCCGACTTGGAATTTGGGCCTGCTAATTATTATTTGGATGTCTTTCTTCCCAAGAGCGGGAGAGCCGGAAGGAATGTCAAGCGAGACGGGGACAGCAACCTTTTCAGGAGTTGTAGAGGTATGCTTCTCACCATGACGGGCTCGCTTGCTTGAATCCTCAACCATATGACTTTTTCCTCGGTCATCATGGGATTTTTCTTTTGTGGGAATCGTCGCCTCTCTATGAAGAATCGTGGCGCTCCTCCCTCTCCCTTCTTTCATAACGCTCATCTTGAGCCCTCTTCTCTAGAGCCTTTCGGGCGGCTCTTTCTTCATCGGATTCTCTGTAAGAGGGGAGGTAACGCCTATAATCATATTGGCTAGGCCTCCCGTAGCGCTGGAAGTCATCATAGTAGGATCCGCTGCGTTCCATCAGAGGATCTGAAACAAAAAGAGCTAAATTTTAGAATTCTTCAAGATACAAAAAGTCAGAAGTATAAAAGTGCCGAAAGATTCTAAGTGTGTGTAATGTGCAAACTACGCGCATCGAACTACGAACCACTCTTTAATTGTGGAGTAGTTATGGGAGTAGAAGTTAACATCAACTCTTGAGATGACGGGGTCTGTTGCAGAATAGAAGTCATCTCGACTACTGAAGAAGAAACCCCGGTAGTAACAGGATCATCTTTAAAGATCTCTTGCGAGGTGGCAAAGAGGTCACTCGGTCCTTCGAAAGTGTCGTCCCTGCTCTGCTTGACAGGGCTGGTTTTCTCAGCTTCTTCGTCACCAGGCTCCTTTGAATGCAGAGAAGAATCCCGAGCCTCTTCTTCTTCAGTGACCGGGGCAAGTTTGCCAGATGACCCCGCGACATCAACAGAAGTGGAGCACTTCACTAGAGAAGCTTCTGGAGCGGGATCTTTTGGTACAGGTACGTCAGAAGAAACCGGGGCATCTAATGCTTTAGGTGGGGAGTCTGGAACCTCGCAGGGGTGTGTGGAGCGAGAAGGGTGAAGAAGTCCGAACTGGTGAAGGAATTCGTCGTTAAGCAAAAATTTCATATCCCGCTCTTCAACCGGTACCACTACAAGACTCTCCAGAGTTGGCTTGTGACTGGGATCTCTACAAGGAGGGGGAAGCGCTGAAATAAAAAGAAAAATGATGAAGTTAACACTTGGCAATTCGAGCTTCAAAAAACTCAGAGTATAGAGGAGGGAAAGGTAGATGATCTTACTTCCTTCTCTCCACACAGCATAAAACCCCGGGGGGCAACGGACATAGAAGAATTGAGTTAAGAACCCATGGGCAGTATCAGGGAGGCCAACGATCAATTTACGATTTCGTGCGCTTCTCACGACGGTAATAGAAGGATGATCCTTAGTCCTAGTAAAGGAGCATAGGACGCAGATCTCGTCAAAGCTTGGAAGCTGGTCAAATGTTCTCCTAAATAGCACGCACAACCCCATCAGAATGGCATAGCCATTGGGGTGTAGCTGGAATGGGGAGATAGCTAACCGAAGAAGTAGATTTTGGAGAAAGTTGTTAAAAGGGGGAATGGCCCCGCTTACGCACATTTGTCGATTAACCGCTACGAAGCCAGTAGGCGCCACATCAGCAGTGCCACCTTTTTCAGGGAGAATGGCGTCTGCTTCAGCAATGCCAAACTGACCACACAGCTAACGAAAAGCTTTGTACGATAAGGTGGTAGGGGATCTTTCCGGAGGATTGACTAGTGAAGCCGGAATAACAGCTGCCTCTCCAGCTTGAACTGTTGTATCTTCTTCCTGAGAAGTCATTCTACACAAGCAACTGGATATTCAAATGTGAAGGTGCACGTTTCCTAAAAGTGTGAAGTGTCGTGCAAAACTAATAAAAATAGCAAGTAAATATAACTGGAATTAAACTAGTCGATGATTGATCGACTACAAAATTTCAGAACTTGTTAGTATAAAGTTCAAGCATAATATTAGTGCCGGCTGGTCAGTTTCAATTGACTATTTCAGTGTTGCTTTAATATTTTACTTGAAATTGATGAAAGCACTTCGTTCACACAATTTATTTGAGTTAATTATCTGTTATTAACTAATCTGTCATTTGATGTGGGCAGTCGATGGCAGTATATTCGTCCCATTATTCTGTAAATGTTGAATTAGACAGGTTATTGGTTTGCAAAAGTGACCTGTGAAGAAAACGCAAAAAAAAAATTTAACAGGTTAAAGTCCAAACAATTCAGCACTCAAGCAGTATATTTCAGCAAATCAAATTAAAGTTCAAGGTTCAAGCAAAATTGTAAACTGCGACAACTTAAGTGTTGACTCGGCAACGACTTAAGTGTTGGCAACGATAGGAAGAATTTCTTAAGTCGTAAGTCATGGAAAGGAGGAAAAGCTCCAGTTCGAAGCAACCAGAAATTCCTCCAAGTTCTAACTCGACCGCGACTTAAGGGGTAAGTCGCAAAGGTTTTTAATTCGGTCAAGGTTTAAATTGTGAAGGTTCTTAGGTCGTTCGGAATTACTGAGTCGCACCAAAGCTAACGTCACGACCAACCCCTTCTCAGATCCATAACCCGTCATCCTCCTAACTCCTAACCCGTTAACCCATATGAGATAGTATCGTCTCCTCTAAAATTCGTGAATCAACTGACTCGAAATATGGTAACCTATCATCTTCTCCCTGCGAATCATATAAAAAGCTCAATCAAACCGCTCTAAGCTTGTCAACGGTTAATCATGACGTGACTCGAGATGAAATATGGTGTGAAGATTCGGTTTGGGGTTAGAAAATTGGGAAACCATGCTCAAAGGGTAACGGTAGTCGTGCAATTGGATGAGAGAGGAGTTTACTTACGTAGTGTGATGACGAAGATTGTAGGAACTTGGTTGGCAATGAGGAAAATTGATTGAATTCGTCTCTTAAAGTTTCGAAGGACATTAATGGCGGAAGTATGCAACTGAAGAGATAAAGTAATGAGAAGGAACGACCTAAGCCATTTATACCTCGGGGTAGTGGAAGATGAGTCGGCACGCGCGAGTCAAGATGAGTCGAAGTACACGACCTACGACTTAGGCGTGTACTTCGAGGGGGCAAATGTTAACCCCGTTTTGTCAATGAGTTAAGGCCTGGGCCAACTCATCAGATAAAGTTCTCAACGACTCAGTGGATTTATGACTCAAGGTACTTCACGACTCAAGGTACTTTACGACTCAAGGTACTTCACGACTCAAGGTACTTTACGACTCAGCAAGTTACCGACTCAACAATTGAGGAGTTGCACGAGTTAAAGAATTGTGCTTACGATCTACCTTGAATCGTCAGCGACTCAAGCAAGCAAACAAGGAGCTACGACCAGTTAACTTGTGCGCGACCACAGCTCATAACTTACGACTTAAGAAAGTCCACGACCTAAAGGAGTGACGACTCAAAGCACTAAAAGGAAGAGTCAACAACACTTAAGTCGCTGCTGACTTATAACTGTAGATAAGTCGTTCACGACCTAAGACTTGGAGACAAGTTCAATACCATGCTGTAATGAAATAAGTCGTTGACGACTTACGACTTATGATGAGTCGTGTACGACTCATGCTAGCATAAAGGAAGTTGCATTTGGTTAACTCAGGAACGACTTAGGACTTGTATCATTCATTCAAATGGGTGCATAACTTTGAACCAAGCCATGAGCTAAATCCAGTAGGTCGGCCGCGACCTACCATGAGTCATCTACGAGTTACGACTTATCATGAGTCGTGTACGAGTTACGACCTGACTCCGAGAAATGTCTATAAATACGACCCTAGCTCCAACTAGAAAAGGACTTTTGGATCATTCTCTTCGTGACATCAAGGCTCTACTATCTTCGAGACATTCTATACTCCATCACTTCAAGCTCACGCAAGACATTTAGACCAAACTTCGCACAAAGATTCGACATATTCAATCATGGATTCAAAGAACTCTGTGGCATTAAAGTTTTCTCCAACTACTTGTCTTTTTGAATTGAATTGGATTGTAATTGAAAGAGATTGTAATAAGTTGTAATTCAGTCAGCAATAAAAAGGATTGAAGTGGATGTAGGCTTGATCATAAGCCGAACCACTATAAACTATGTGCTCATTTACTGCATTTTCTCTTACTTACTGTTATCTCTTGATTCCCGTATTCACGGGTGGTGCTTTCACAACTATACTTCACACACCGGGGTGTTAGCGTTCAAATTTTAGCGTTAACAGTAGTTAATAGAAATGACAATGTGGCATTCAAAGATGTGATATGTGCCATGTGAAAAGGTAATCGTTGTCTCAAGCCTCATCAATTGAAAATGACCAAAACAGGGTTAGATGCAGCAAGGCTAAGTGGGTCATTCCCAATTAGGGTATGATCATCCCCTTCTAGATATACTTCTTCCCGCTATGACGTTCTGGATGTAAATTAATGTGGATGTATGCGAAAAGAGCTCTCGGATAAAGGTCGATAACGACCGGGGGATGATATATTCGGTACTACCTAGTTACAGAGATAGGCCGGTCTTGTGTTGGTAGAGGATCCTTTGTGATGGTCCTTGGGACATCCATTTAGAGGTGTAACCATCGGAGGGCAGTCCCTTCACCTAGTTATTTGTATGTAAATCCATTCCCCAATAAAAATTTGAGATTAGTATGCTGGAATTTAATCCATGTAACAATTTCTGCTAAGATTAATAAGTTTATTTGCAAATGTTTTCAAAGAAAGTCAATAAAAATAATATCCCCAAATTTTACGTAATAAAAGGTTTTGGTTATCATAAGGTAAAAACCCGTTTCATGTTTATGTGCGGTGTGGTCTTATGATATACCTTTTTGTTTCAAAGCATCGTACTTTGAGTTCTCACACCAGTCCCATGACTGACCCAGAGTTGTTTTTCCCTTTAAACTCTAGGTGCCCTATTTTTTAGGCAGCCATGTAGTCAGGATAACTTAGGAGCATTTTAGAGCATGCTGGGGAGCATTTTGGAGAAGTATTTTAGAGCTATAAAGTTGAAGTACCTTATGTAGATATTTATCCATGTTCCCATGTGTTTGTAGTATGTATTTTCCAGCATATGTACGGATAGACATTTATAACTATCCCGTTGGATTTGTATTTAACTCTGATCATTTATGTATAATTAAAATGATAAATGCGATGTGAGATTCTATTATTGTGTAACCTTCAATCTTTATTTTCTTTTACACCCCTGATAATCTGCCTGCCCGGCACTTGGATGTACGACACATGAATATTGTAGATGTATTAGTGTCGGTTTCTAAGGGTTGAGGAGATGAGTCATCACTCATGGTATCAGAGCTTAAGTTTAAGCGAGAACCTTGGTTTTTTTGGGGTATGACTCATTAGAGATAGGGTTAGTAACGCCCTAGAATGAGTTTAGTCTGAGAGAGCACATAATTAAAACTTTTAACATGAATAAGTATGTTCATACTATATAGCATTCCCTAAGATATCTTGTCTATATTTCCTAAAGATCTTTTCTTACTATATATAGATAGTAGAAAATGAGTGGAAGAAGATTACGAGGTAAGGGAGGAAGTAATACCATAAATGTTTAAAACTCTCGCAGCTACAACAGTCGAGGAAGTAGTAGTTTCGGTACAGCTCCAAATTAACTTCGCAACTTTATGCAAGAACTATACCAGCCTTGGTGGTAAACCTTTCAAAGGAACAAAAACCATCATTGATGTACAAGCTTGGATCCATTCTAGTGAAAGAATTTTCAAAGGAATGAATATTGGAGAAGAGCAGAAGAGATTCTTACCTTCTTGGAAACTACAAGATGGAGCTCTAGTTTGGTGGGAATCTATTACTCAGAATGACTCAGAAGATGATTTCTCATGGGAACGAGACGAAGAAGTTCCGAAGGAACAATTTATGTCGGAAGCAGGAAAATCCCGTCCTTACCAAAATTTTATGAATTTTAAACAGTAGGAGGAGATGTCGTTTGAGGAGTATGCTAATAAGTTTAACGAATTATCTTGTTTCGGGCCTGGATTGATAGACATGCCCTTCAAAAAGAATGAATATTTTATTTCTGGAATGAAGAAGCAATACCATGTTAGAATGACTGGGCATGTGAAGGAACCGTTTGTAGACTTAATAGACATGGGATACAGATATGAAGCTTTGGATAAGATAGATCTAACCGCAGTACAAGAAAGCAACAACAATAACTGGAAAAAGAGGAAGTTCAATGGCAAGAAGACATGGCAGGAAAACCCAAAGGGGGGTCTCAGGATAACTCCTTTAATGATGTCACTTGCTACAATTGCCAACAAAAGGGGCACCTATCAACTCATTGTAGAAAAGCCAGAACTCAAGGAACTCAAGGATCAACACCAAGAAGCTGCTATAACTGTCATAAACTAAGGCACATGATAAATGATTGTCCCTTAATGAATAAAGAAGAACAAGCCAAAGTTTACGCTATCAAGGATGAGCCTTCAACCTCCAAAGATGTGACGGGCAAAGGAGTGTTGGAAGGTAATACTTTTATCAAAGAAGTTTTAGTTAGAGTATTATTTGATACAGGAGCTTCTCATAGTTTTATCTCTAAAACAACTGTAGAAGAATTGGAACTTAAACCTAAAATTATTAACAACCCTATATGCGTAACGAATCCTATAGGAGGTTCCTCTAATCTTTGCATGCACTGTGAAAAGGTCCCAATTTTCTACCCTCCCCATCACATTCCTTTTGATCTTTTCATATTAGATTTTACTGGTTTTTACAATTTACTCGGTATGGATTGGCTAACTAAAAATGAAGCTATTCTAGATTGTTTGAAAAGAACAGTTGCAGTGGAAACAAAGTCAGGGAAAATCATAGAAATATCTTTTGAAGATCCTAGTCCAAGAAGGGATAGTTTTCTTTATGCTTCAGATACATCCCAAACAGGATTGTAGTTGTTAAAGAATTTGTCGATGTCTTTGAGGAAGTAAAAAGTTTGCCCCCACATCGAGAAATCTAATTCCGTATCGATTTAGTTCCTAATGCGATGCCAATTAAACAACAAGATAGAAGGATGGCTCCAAAAGAAAGAATGAGTTGAATAACCAAATCAAGAGCTATTAAAGAAAGTATTGATAAGACCCAGCCGTTCAATTTGGAGATCAGCGGTAGTTTTTGTTGCTAAGTCAGATGGATCATTGAGATTGTGTGTAGACTACTAAGATCTAAATAAACAAACAATCAAGAACAAGTATCCACTACCCCGAATAGATGACTTGTTCGACCAATCACCTGGAGCTCGATTTTTTTCTAAAATGAACCTAGCTACAGGATTCCATCTGTTAAGGACCCAAGAAGATTGCATCCATCTTACTACATTCAAAGGTCCGAACACTTTCTATGAGTGGTTGGTTATGCCTTTTGGGCTAACTAATACACCCGCTTATTTTGTTGACCTTATGAAAAGAGTGCTTAGAGATGTGCTAAACAAATTCATGTTAGTCTTTATCGAGGATAACCTTATCTACTCAAAGACAGAAGAAGAACACGCAAGGCATCTAGAAGTTATGTTGGAGATATTGAGAAATAATGTGCTTAAAGCCAAATTCTCAAAGTGCCATTTTGGGAGAAGGAGGTAAGATTCCTTAACATATAATATCAAGGGTTGGAATTTCAGTAGATCTAGAGAAAGTTGCAGCTATTCAAGATTGGAAGCATCCAAAAACTCCTAAAGGGATTCATAGCTTATTAGGTTTGGCAGGATGTTACAGAAGATTCAATCAAGACTTATCTATGATTGCCTATCGCCTAACGAAGTTGACAATGAAGGATGCTAAATTTATGTGGACGTCTAAGTATGAAGAAGCATTCCAAGAACTAAAGAAGAGATTGACAACCGCTCCAGTTTTAGTAATTATAAATAGAAATAGTGGATTGACCATTTATACAGATGCTTGTGGAGAAGAGTTGGTGCAGTTTTAATGCAAAATGGGAAGGTGATTGCATATGCAAGTAGACAGCTGAAGACGCATGGGAAAAATTATGCAAAACATGAATTAGAATTATTAGCCATGGTGTTAGCTCTAAAGATATGAAGACACTATTTGCTGTATAAGAACCTTTCATAGTTTATTTCTGTAACGGCCCAACTTCCAAACTCCAAGAAGTCGCATCGCTAATAAGAAAGAAAGGGATAGAGAATAGAAAGAAAGAGAAGAAAGAAGAAACAACACATCAGAATCTAAACAGCGGAATGAATAAATTATATTAATAACATAAAATGTTTACATAGTTTACAACCACTATCAAAGTACACTGATAATACAACACATACCAAACAGTTATAAACACCTGTCTAGTATTTACAACATAATACAATCTCAGAGACAAATCACAGAACACACAGCGGAATACTAATATCTAACGCAGAAGCCTCCTGCTCCATTGCTCCTCCAATATTCGTCAAAGCTAACCCGAATCCTAACCTGAATCCATTGGCTACTCGTAAAAATTTGAGTACCCAAGAGTTTATGAAAAACAAAAATAAACTCCGGGTCAGACATGGGTCTGGTGTGAGTAACAGGTTAAAGTTGCTTAACTTTGAAAAACCTTTTAAAAGAAAGGTATCACGTAAGACTTTCCACACATAAACATGGAAAAAAATTTACCTTACGCTAACCAAAACATTTGATAGGAAATCCAATGATATTATAATAGTGTCTAGGGTTTTCAAATAAATATGAAATAGCCGAAATTGTTACATGATTAAATTCCAGCTACTAGCCATAAAAGTGGGTAATACAATCAAAACCGTTGGCACTTATTGGATTTTGGATTCCATACAATGGCAGGGCTACTGGGGTACCGCCCGTCCCAGTACGTGGCCTAGATCACCGTACCGAGGAGCCACCCTAACTCCCCTGCAACACAAGGCCGGACCCGTTCCTTACTGAACAGTTCCGAATAAGACAACCCCGGCAGTTGTCGCGAACCACTGCCCCACACAGCCGAATATAAAGGGACTTCTAGACAGGGGTAAATCTTGCTCTCAAGTGGGGGCTACCCACGAAGCCTTGCTACAACTCCCTTGTTTTAGCCATTCCCGGTTGATGAGGCTTGAGGCTACGATTACCTTTATAGGACATCAAATCTTAGAATGCTCATCGTCCACCTGACGATATTCTGAAAGCATTCAATCCATACAAGTTCGTTCCGGGTTCGAACGAAACCGAAGGCACTATCTCGTTGCACTCATTATTGGAATCACCCTTAGAGTCAACGACCATAGCCTTTGCACTCTGATTCACCATCTCGAATCTATAAGCACTATTCCGTCAAACTCATTACGGAATCACCCACAGAGTTATACTGACGTATAGCCCTTACACCTCGAGTCTTCACTTGCTCCACTTAGATTCATGACCTAACGTTAATTGGAATCGATGTGGTTTTCAGATATCCAAATATGGAAATCCGATCCCGGTCTCATCGTAATCCAAAGCGTGTCTTTGAGGTCCAAGTTGTTTTAAGTTTAAAATAATTCAACTCTAATTATCCATATACACACAAATAGATAATTCATATCATCATAATAGATAATCATCAATATTATCATAAACAGGTAATCATCACAAATTGATAATCTATATATTATCATCATCACTAGATACTTATATCATCATCACAATGCAACCAATGCATCCATAACACACAACACTATTTATCTCATGTCTGAGATTCAAACCATTCAGGGCAAACCATATCATCCATTCATAAGCAAAGATCTATAATCACACCATTTATAAATTAATTTAAAATGAATTAAATTAATTACTTCTATCTCTAATTAATTTAAAGTGAATTAAATTAATTACTTATTCTTTAATTAATTTAAAATGAATTAAATTAATTACTTCACCATTTAAAACTTGCTTACTTAACCCTTAATTGATTATCAATCAATTAAATCATTATCCTCAAATTAATCACCTTTATTAATCACCCTTGATTAATTATCCTTTAATTACATTCAAGTAATTATCTTTAATTAATTTTACAAATTAATTATACTTAACCAAATTCAGTAATTAACCTTTAATTACTTCATTAATTAATTAATTACATTAATTAATTACTTCCTTAATCACTTATCATTGATTAATTAATCTTAATTAATTAATCCTTAATTACATCATTAATTATATTAATTAATGATCCTTAATTATATTTAAATTAATTACTTATTTAAATTAATTACATTAAGTAGTTAGCCTTAATTAAACCACAATTATTAATCATACTTGATTAATTACATTTAGTAATTAACTACTCTTAATTACTTCTTAATTACTTCTAAATTAATTACATTTAGTGATTAATTATATTTATTACTCATCCTAGATTAATCTCATTAGTAATTAATTACCCTTAATTAATTACATTACTTAATTATTTTTAAATGACTTAATCAATCGATACTTAAATTAATTACACTAAGTAATTAATTATTAATTACTTTACTAAGAAATAACCTTTCATATTAATTTCACAAAGTAATTAATTCCAAAACTCTTGACTACTTTAATTAATTACCTCCAGTAATTTACTTATCTTAATTATTTCTCTAAGTAATTATACTCATTGATTACTTATCAACTCATAAAATGATTATTCTAAATTAATTAAACTTAATTAATTAATTTAAACTAATCAAATTAATAAATTAATTACAATGAGTAATTAATATCTTAAATTATTTTCATAAAGTAATCATACTTAATTAAGTTCATAACTGGTTATCTAAATTAATTAATCCAATTAATTATCAAATTAATTACATTAATTAATTAATTAATAATCACAAGTTAATGACTTACATTAACTTATTAACAATTTCTTAATTACCTTTCTTAAGTAATTAACTTAAATTAATTACTAATTTAATTAACCTTCATTAATTTCAAATCTTTAATTAATTAAACAAATTAATTAATTAAATTACTTAAATTATCTTACTGATTTTAATGAAACAAGGATCACTAGATCTTAAATTTACTTTTAAAAATAAAACATTTCTTATTCATGATTACTTTATCATAAATAAACTAACTTAAAACAATTTAACTTAAAATTGTTTTCAAATTACATTTTAAAATTTAAAATTTTAAAATGGAATCAAACTTAACTTAAATAAAGTTTTAAAACATTCAAAACCTTTAAATCTTATGCTATAGATTCCTTATTCTATAAAGGAAGTTAAAATAAATTTAAACCCCAAATTCATTTTAAAATACAAATCATATTTATATATGTTTTAAAATTGTTTAAAACATTTAAAATATTTAAAACTTCTTTTCTTTCAAAACCTGATTCAAATTTGATTCTTGTTTCCAGATTTGAATTTATGTTTAAATCTTCTATTTTAAAATTAAAGTTTTAACTTTAAATTGAATCATTTAAACCCTTTTAAAGATTGCTTCAACATTTCAATTTAAACAGTTTAAATTAAATTTAAACTTAAATTCAAATCTAGTTTTGAAATTCATACTTTGAATTTTAAGTTTAAATTCCAGTTTTAAAAAAAAAACCTGCTCCTCATTTTTTTTTAAAACTTATTTTCTTTGTTCTGAAAATATGCAGGATTTCCTGAAACCCTATAACATTTTAAATTTGAATAAGTTTGAATTAAATTTTGAAAATTGGAATTCAACTTGAATTGAAAACCATAGTTTAAATTTAGTTTTAAAAGTCTTGTTTAAATTTGCATTCAGTTTTTAAATCAATTCATTGAATTGAAAAGTACAGGTTTTCTAAAACCTGTAACCAACAGAAAAACCCGAGCTTCCCTCTCTGTTTTACTTCGAGTAAAACCAAGAGCCGCTTCGAGTAACAATTCTAATCACTCGAGTATTAACCCGAGAAGAAAGGAAAAAAGAAACAGCACAACCCAAAACTTCCACTTGACCTTCTTCTTCACCGTGCATATGCACGGTGGTTGTAGCCACCTCCGGCCACTACCTAGCTAACAAGCGCGTCAGCCTTCATTACTGAATCACATCTCAACCATCACAAACTCACCTCCTATTCAAAATCGCAAATCGAGTTCCCCTATCCCATTCAAACCTGGCAACAATATAAACTTCAAAACCCAAAACCTGGAAACCCTCAACCTCTCTTCTCCGGCCATCGGAGATGCTAAAACTTCGGCCAAGACTTCATCCATCCCCTAGCTTCCTTTACCCATCGTACCAAAGCACTCGAACAACCAAAGGCTCAATGCCGATCAAAAATTTAGAGCCTACTCATAACTAGGTTATTAAACTTTTCCCCCTTTTACATTTCCAGAAGAAAACATCAATGCACAAAATTTCAACACTAAAAATTGAAATTTGGCTTTTTAAAAAAATAACAATTTAGTTTCAACTTTTAATTCAAACACCTGAAACTAAGAATTAATCATCATGCTTTTGGTTAGATTCTAGTTTACTTTGCTATTACCTGTTTCCAGAAACTACAGGTATATTTTTTTCTTTTTCTTTTCCTTTCTTTTCTGAACAAATCTTAATTATAATTGATACATACAATATAAGCACACATTGTTTTGGTCTCATGCATTATTACAGATTGATTCAATAGAAATTGAATCATTTACTAAATTATGAACCTGAAGAAAACTGTTAGTCATAACAGTCATCCATATTCAAAATCCATTCATACATTCAAACATTCATTTTCATATATACAGCACTGCATTAAAAATCATACTCAAGCATACTACTCAACATGCAATCAGCTAATCATATTCAGAGCATACTTATTTAAGCAACAAATTTATACTTATTATTTTAAAAAATATTGTTACTCACCTGGATACTGTGATGAAGCAGAGCACAGATTCCAGAGGAAACTTTTACTTCTTCGAATCTTTGATAAAACTTGAGTAGCTTGCTGTTAAAAACTTGTATGCAGGCTTGAAGGCCATTTGAACTTTGAACTAGTTGTTAGCACTTGCATGCAGACATACTTGCTTACTGATTACAGATTCAAAAATGCAGAGGCCTTTAAATTTGCTTTTGAATGAATTTTTCAATGCAGGCTTTGATTTTGTTATTGAAAAGATTTTAGGTGCAGGCTTTAAATTTAACTTGCTTTAAAGACTCAGATTGGAAAGAAAATGCTTGTAGGTTGGTTTGAAATTTTGTTACAGGCCTTAAGTATAGATTGAAGGAAAAATGATTTTTCAGAGGAACAGATTTGATTATGGATTTGATCCTCAGGTTTAAGAGTTTTCTGAAACAAATTGTTTCAGCTGAGATCTTTCTTTTCTTAGAAGAAAATGAATATTAGAAGAAAAATGAGGATGAAGAAAAAAACATGTTTTATAAATGTATAAGTGATTTATAAAAAAAAATATAAAAGAAAATCAAAATAAAAAGGACACTTGTATAAAGAGATAACACTTGTCAAATAAGAAGATTAATTGTTTACACTTGTTCTATGCACATATTACTCATTATTTTTAATTTAAAGATAAATAAAAAAAATCCTCTTTTCTTTATTAAATACATATGTAGTTGTTTCATTAATAAATGTATATGTATTTCTTTTTAATGAAATAAAACAATTTATATAAAAGTGAAAACTTATTTACAAGATTCATATATAAATTTATTAATTTGAATTTCAAAATGAATTCAAATTCAAATGTTATTTATACATTAAAAATCCAAATTTAAAACTAATTTATATTAACATATTTAATTTGACAATAATACTTTTGTCTTTAAAAATATATCTACATTTATACATTTATTATTACTAGAAAATAACATATTTATTAATTTTAAATCATTTATAAAAGAAATCATAAATTACATATCTTATTTATCTTAATTAAAAGAATTAATATATAAAGAGTATCTTAAATTTTCATATAAATCCAAATTATAATTAATAAGCTATATTTAAATAAAATAAACTTTTATTTATCTTATTAAAATTTAAACTATATTTAAAATACAATTATACCATTTAAAACAATTACTTTAAGTATTTTAAACAATTAATTATTTATTAAATAAAATAAAAATCTTTAAATTATCAAATGAATATTAGAATTTTAAAAACAAGATTTAATTTGTCTATTTAACTTCAATTCAAAACTTACCTATTCACAATATATATATAAATATATATACACACATTATAAATAGGAAAACATTCTCTTAGTTTTTAAAAGATAAAATTCATAAATTACACATTTATTTAATTGGATTATTAAATCAAGTTAATTTTTATTAAAATTTTATCAAATCAATTTAATTTTAAATATAGATTATTAAATTGATATTGCTAAAATTTCCGGGATATCACATTCCTGCCCCTTAAAAGAATTTCGTCCCCGAAATTTACAAGCAAAAGTAATTTAATAACCCATTTTAAAATTTTAAATTTTAAATCACAAACATACATCAATCATATGCTAACAACCATAGCAACCAATTATCTAATCAAACAAATTTAATTATCCAGAAAAATTCTGGATAAAAATCTCTCGGGTTTCCCCAAGTATATATATATATATATATATATATATATATATATATATATATATATATATATATATATATATATATATATACCGGGATACTCGCCCTACAATATACAAACAATCTAAACTACGAAGCTACAGAGCTTCTACTCATCTAGACCTATAGAACTAGACAAGATATCAGACTACAGACGAGTCTGACTCAACTACCAAACCTTCCTAAACAGCTGGTTCCACTTCCAGAGATAACTCATACACGTACTCCCTCAGAGATACGTGAATCTCATCGAATCCAATTATCCAATTGGCAATTCAACTCTTGAAATCCAAACACCAATCCAACCAAACACAGAAGAGATCCAAAACAAATCTCCGACTCCGGAATCCAAATTCCTTTGTCTCTTATCCACAAAACTATTCGGATGATCCTGGGCTGCCAATATCCAAACTGATCAGCTCAATCCCTTGTTGATTCCTCTAAAATCAATCTGGACCAAAAACAACCCATCACAACGACCTTCTCAAGATCAACCAAGACTAAGTCCACCAATTCTACTCTTCAAATCTTAGAAGAACAAACTCACTTCTTTTATCCAGAAAAAAAAACAGAAGCATTCCCAAACTGCTTCCGCTGCACAACTCTGAACTAGCACAGAAGGCATTGCTGATAAAGAATATGAGCACAAATTGGACATCACTTCCCAGAAATATGGCTCAACATATCCAAAGAAAACTCAGAAGTTCTACCGATCCTGAGCTGCTTTACCAAACCTATCTCGAGAAATCCTCCTTCTACTAGCTGATCCACCGGTAGCACTCCTGAAATCCAGACGGTAAGGAAACTCAATCTTCAGAAGTGGACAAACTTCCGACCTCTCAGAAGACAACCAAAAATTCTTCAATACCTAAAAAGAACACTCAAACTATCGCAAATCACTTTTGCGATCAATATAGACCAATTCCCAAACAAAACTATTCTCTCTTTACCAAACAGAACAGCTTACTCTTAATTAGCCAATCCAATAAAGTATTGGGTCCACTCTGCTGCTTCTGAACTCCACCTTCAGAAATTAGTCAGCCAGAAAACTTCTGCCAACAAAAACACTCCGAGTTGCACTGCTGACACCAATGCCAAAGACTTTCTTAGCTGAAGTTCTTCGAGAAACTTGGCCCTCAAAACCAACCACCACATCCTGTTGAACCCAGCCACAACACCGAAGCAGACACACTTCCTAACTCGTTCCAAAGAAAACATCTTCGGAAACATCCATATTCACTGCATCTTATCACGCAGTTACTACTACCTGAGGTATCAAAATACCATCACACACTTCTACCAACCAACAGATCCAAACTCAACTCATTCATCCTCAAAGATAAACTCTGAACCTCAACAGGTTTCCTTCAGAGATCGATGAAATCTCTACACCACTGCACAACTTACTGAGACGGTATTAGGTCTACAGTCTCGACACGTACACTTCTAACCTCAATCATTCAGACTCCAACCAATGGTAGTAATCGTGTTACACACACCACTACCTTATCTACCTTTATAACCTATATTGGAAAACCTGAACGGGTAACCCAATAGATAGGTAGAAATAATAATTATATATATAGATATATATCAAAATTACAAATACGCTCTCTCAAGATAGACACCACTCCAAAGCCTAGGTATTCACTCAACCTAATAGATGTATAAGGACATGAAGCGTGCATTTTGATGGAGAAGCATGAAGAGGGACATATCTATCTACATCAGTCATTGTGAAAATTGCTAAAGAATAAAAAGTGACCAACAAAGACGGCTGGATTACTTCAACCTTTGGAGATCCCATCTTGGAAGCGGGATCAAATATCCGTGGATTTCATTCATGGCTTACCCCGAACAAGGAAAGGAAATGAAGGCATTTGGGTTATCATAGACCGATTTACCAAAAGTGCACACTTTATTCCACTTAAGCTAACAAGAACAACAACAAGCCTTATAGATATAAATATATATGAAGGAAATTGTCTGATTGCATGGAGTTTCGAGCAATATAGTAAGCGACGGTGATCCAATCTTCACTAGTCAGTTTTGGGAAGCACTACAGACAGCTTTGGGAACCAAGCTGAGTATAAGCACTGCATATCACTTCCAAACTGATAGACAGACTGAAAGAGTCAACCGTGTTTTGGAAGATCTTTTAAGAGCATGTATTCTAGACTTTGGAGGCTCATGGGAGAATCATTAACATTTAGTAGAGTTCTCCTACAATAATAACTATCAAGTTAGTATCGGCATGGTATCATATGAAGCTTTGTATAGTCGTCCATGTAAATCGCCAGCATGTTGGATAAAATCCAGAGATCGGTTATTCTTTAGCCTAGAAATGATACAAGAAGCTTCAGAGAAAATTGATATGATTAGAAAGAAGCTAAAAGAAGCCCAAAGTAGACAAAAGAGTTATGCATACCAAAGGCGAAGAAATTTGGAATTCTCGGTCAGAGATTCAATTTTTTTAAGAATCTCTCCAATGAGAGGAGTGGTAAGATTCGGAAGAGCTGGGAAGTTAGCACCTCAATATATTGGACCTTTTCCCATTCTCGAAAAATCAGCCCACTAGCTTGTTGAGTACAATTACCTGAAAGATTATCTGGTGTACATAGTGTTTTACACGTATCACATTTACGGAAGCGTGTATATGACCAGAACAAATCATAGAAATGGATGCCCAGGATGATTTGGAGATAGAAGCAAACTTAGCGGTTATTAGAAAGCCCATTCGAATAGTGGATCAAGATGAAAAACGATTAAGAAGGAAGGTAGTACGATTGGTCGAAGTTCAATGGAGCGGG
This sequence comes from Allium cepa, assembly GCA_030765085.1. Taxonomy (NCBI): domain Eukaryota; kingdom Viridiplantae; phylum Streptophyta; class Magnoliopsida; order Asparagales; family Amaryllidaceae; genus Allium; species Allium cepa. Next base: position 662,567,999 of record CM060945.1, read on the forward strand.
GACGCTGATGATCGCACATGGGAAATATAAGATAAAATGAGAAAATCATATCATGAGTTTAGGATCGATGTATAGACTTTATCTATCATTTGAATGTATTCACCGCATGTGTTGTAATCACTTATTGTATATATTCCATCTTATTGAATACATATTTCCTTTTGAGCTATTTTCTTCTTATCTAATTTCGAGGATGAAATTCTTTTAAGTGGGGGAAAATGTAACGACCCAAAATTTAACCACTTCAAAATATAATATTTAAAGTGATTTTAAATATAAAATATAAAATATCTTATGGCTCAAACAATATTTGATAGGATTTGGAAATAGAAATATACATAAAAGTAGTAACATTAGCTTATATCGACAAAAGTGACAAAATCCTGATTTCAGAAAAGTAAGTTTAAATGGTCTAATTAATTATTTTAATTTATTTTTAAGTGTTTATATTTTTAAATAACATTATACAAATTTATTTTTAAATTTGGTTTGTATAAATAAACAGTTTAACTAAAAAGTCAAAATGTGACCGTAAAACATTTCGTCAAAAATCAATGTTTTGTCGATTTAAAGTTATTGCAATGCTGTTGCACCTTTATGTACACAATTTAATAAATATGTGAACATATAAAGATAGTTAACAATTAATAAAACAATATTACTTTTAATAATCATACTTAGAAAATTCTAGAAAGTAATTAGCAAAAGTAAACTAAAAAAGACAAAATACATGTCACATCAAATGTGACATGAAGTAAAGAAATATTGCATAAAGTAAAGTAATCATTTTTATTCTTTACTTAACTCTTAAGTATTTAAATTTTAAAATTGTAATGTGTTGTGGATGGTAAGTTTTGGATTAAATAAGTTTACTTAATTCTTAAGGAAGTTTATTTAAGTAAAAACACAAATCTATATTTTAATCTCAAATATTTTCTACAAATACTCATCCACATCTTCTTCACTTTTACACCATTTCTTTTCTACTTTCTTAAGCTCTCCTACATCCTTTAGTGGCTTCTTTCCATAACAAAATAATGCCAAAATATTCCGAAAAATAAGACAAAGAAAAATATCGACAAAACTCCGTCCCAACCACTTCAAAATGCCTCCTTCCCTCTCCTATTGCTCACACCCCCTTCCTCCATTTGGCCGAACACATTTTCCACTTCAAGCTTGGACGTGGCCGCCTAAGGCAAGTACGAGGAAGTTCAGCAAGTTATAAGAGCTTATGGGAAAGTTTAGCAAAGTTAGAAAAGTTTACAACTAGATTGAAAGCAATAAAAGGTAAGAATTCCCAATTTATATATATATATATATATATATATATATATATATATATTTGGTTGTGATGTTGTGATACATTTGTTTGGATGTTTGGTTATGATATTGACTCCTATATTTTGTTTATTACATAATAATATTGAAACAAGTCACGGATTTACACGACATATAATCATATGGAAATCACTTTTCAAAAGAAATAAAATGTGATATGAAATCATTTATGCCTTTGAAAAATATTTGAAAATTCTTTAGAAATGATTTCTAAGTGTTTAAACTTGTCTCATCAAAGTTTGGATATAAATCTCGAAATACGGCTAAAATTTGACGGGTCGCGTAATGGTAGTTCGTGTTTTCGCATCAAAAGTTCAAATTAACATACGAAGTGGAATATAATTCAGAATTATTTGAAGTAAGAATTTCCAAATCCTTATATCCATATCTTTTATATTAAAAAGTAAATCAAGATTTCATCTTGTATATTTTGAAATATGGAAAAATCAATTTTCAAGAAAAATCCAGTTTTTGCACTAAATGACCAAAGTTAGAAACTGATAAAATAATAATTTTAAAAATATGAAATAAATTCTAAAAATCTTTTAAAATGTTTTAAAAGTGATTTAAGTGGAAAATATGGCTTTCTAAATGATATAAAAGTCGTTTTGAAGAATATAGCTTTTAAAGCACTTTTTGGAACACTTTTCGCAACACTTTTTGCAATGCTTTTCAATAACTTTTGAAATAAATTTAGAACTTAACAATTCTTTTCCAAATCCTGAGTAAAAGTTTTCATGTCAATAATAAAGCATTTTAAAAGCAATTTGAGAAATTTAAAATTATTTCAAAGATGGTTAAACAAATAGTTAAGTTATTTAAAATGGAAAAATGAGTAGGCAGAAATGACTAGTAAATTTGTTCCGCCTGTGAGATGTAAAAGTGAAAACAAGGTGTGTAACTAAGGTTAGAGATGGAGCAACCAGTGCCCTGAACTTATCTGGCCGTAGTTTCTCTTTCATGTGAGGGGTGAAACAAATCGAAAGGAAAGCCCGGATGCTCAACTCGGATTTTATAGAATTATCTTCTTATACTCATTATTAAAATCCGAAGAGGGAACGTGCCCCACTCATGGAATTTAAAAGGTGTACTCACCGTTATTCCGCCCATAGCACTCGTTGAATACGGAAGTTGATTTTGGATAAAAATAGAATGATTTCTATAATCCTATTTTCTCAAAAAAAGATACTCTTAAAAATGATTTGAGAAATATTCAAAAGAGGTTTAAATGATTCCGTATTCACTGGAAAAATATTTGAAAAAATATATATCTCTCAAAGATATTTCGGTAAAGAAAAATAAATTAATCAAAAACAATCACCTAGTCACATCATTTTTATCGATTATTAGATTTCGAAGGAACCGGGGTCAGAGTTGGGTGATTCCTATGTGAAAACCAATTCAAACCAATGTATACGTTCGAATGTGAAGATATGTTGAAGGTGATGATTATTCAAGAACGTGGATCTTGATAGCGTGAGGACTGCTTGTTGAACATGCTCTGGGTAGCTCCCATTATAGAGTAATTTATATGAGTGTTCTCCTCATGGTGGAGATTTTTCAGTTTGCAAGGACTGATCGTTACTAGTGGTAGTAGGAGAGTGCCTTCGGTTTGTCCTATTCCTGGAAAACTAGTACGGATGTTTTTCTGACATTGCATTTCTAAAGATAACGTACATTGGTTTTTACAAGTGTACATCAGTGGTGGCGGAGAAGGCAACCTCTCTTAGCTTAACACCTTCCTTGAGACGTACAAGCTCAAGGGTTGTATGTTTTTTGGAAGGCAATTAGTAGTCAACGGAAATGACAATGTGGCATTCAGAGATATGATATGTGCTATGTGAAAAGGTAATCCTTGCCTCAAGCCTCATCAACCGAAAATGACCAACAGAGGGCTAGATGCAGTAAGGCTAAGTGGGTCATTCCCAATTAGGGTATGATCATCCCCGTATAGATATATTTCTTCCCACTATGACGTTCAAGATGTAAATTAATGTGGATATATGCAAAAAGAGCTCTCGGATAAAGGTCGGTAACGACCGGGGGATGATATATTCGGTACTATCTAGTTACAGAGATTGGCCGGTCTTGTGTGGGTAGAGGATCCTTTGTGATGGTCCTTGGGACATCCATCTAGAGATCTACCCATCGGATGGTAGTCCCTTCATCTGGTCATTTGTATGGAAATCCAATCTCTAATAAGAACTTGTGATTTTGTTTGTAGAACCTAGTATGCTAGAATTTAATCACTGTACCAATTTCGGCAAAGATTAATAAGTTTATTTTCAAATGTTTTTGAAGAAAGTCGTTAAAAAAATATCCCCAAATTTTACGTAATAAAAGGTTTTGGTTATCATAAGGTAAAAACTTATTCCATGTTTATGTGTGGCGTGGTCTTATGAGATACCTTTTTGTTTCAAAACATCGTACTTTGAGTTCTCACACCAGTCCCATGACTGACCTAGAGTTTGTTTTTCCCTTTAAACTCTGGGTGCCCTATTTTTCGGGCAGCCGTGTAGTCAGGGTACCTTAGGAGCATTTTAGAGAAAGTTGGGGAGCATTTTAGAGAATTCTTTTAGAGCTATGATGTTGAAGTATCTTATGTGGATACCTACCTATTTTCCACTGTGTTTTGTAGTATGTATTTTCAAGCATATGTACGGATAGACAGTTATAACTATCCCATTGGATTTGTATTTGACTTTAATCATTTATGTATAATTAAAATGATAAATGCGATATATGATTCTATTATTGTGTTACCTTCTATCTTTATTTTCTTTTACACCCCTGATAATCTGCCTCCCCGGCACTTGGATCTACGGCACATGAATACTGTGGATGTATTATTGTCGATTTATAAGGGTCGAGGAGACGGATTGTCACATTGATCTTCATTTTCAATCAAATCGTCCCTGCTGTTTTTTTACTCATCATTTCCACCTCCATCACCATCGTCGATCGCATCTCTCATCGTAAAATGCCTCCCCTATCACCACTGTCAATGTCACACCACCTCTGACATTAATTATCACCGTCTATTAGATAAATTTTCATATAGACACACTTGAATGTTAGGTAAAATGCATATAATAGAAGCATGAAAGGAGAAATTTCCAAAAAATCCTTTATTTTAACTATGCATAAGAACTCTAACATGTGTTGTCATGAATAATGTTAAAACATTAAATTATACCGGATATTTAATTATATTTTTTTAGGAAGGATATGTGTACTTTTAATTTAAATCATGTAATTCGTTTAATTAATTAACGTAATATGTGTGTATACGTATCTGATGCACATATGTGTTTTACAGGTATGAATATAATAATGAATGCACACAAAATTTGTGGTTATAAGGATTTGTAACAACGATACCATATATAGATGTATTGTAACGCCCCACTCTGAGACCCACATTAGCAAAGAGTATTACAAGGTAATACCGTCTACTAATACGGAGAATAGAGCTGGATAGGAGCGACCATCTATAGTCTTTTCTAAACTATCTAATAAATACGTCGATAAATGTAGCATATATTTATTTTTTCAGGTGGATGAGCATCCAATAGATATTTAGTACAAAACTATAATGGCTATAAGATCTAACAGAACAAAATATAACAACTCAAATGTAAAACATATCACAGAATAGTAAATCATCACATACAAATACACATATACAGATACATTACAGAGCATACAAAATGATACATGTCAAGTGGTATAGCAACCACAATATACAGGCGTGTTAAAAAGATATACATATCAGAGTTACAACCAAAAAGGACTAAACGAAAAGCTATAACAAAAGGAGCTAGCAGAATTGTCCATGCGGAAGCAGAATAGGCTAGTCCAAATGTACCTAACCTGAAACACCTCGGTCCGACCCGAGTATAAAATACATGGGTCAGTCGAGCTAAAAAAATCAGTTAGATAAGATAAATGATGATGAACATGCAAGGTCATAAAGTATCACATATATCTCTAAAGAGATAATTCGATCATCTAACAAAAGATGAACCGTAACAAGCCTCATATCATCGGCAACTCAAATAAACAAAGGATATGAATATCCCAAATCAAGCCAAAAAGGCAAATAACAAATACCAATAAAGGTAACATAAGTTTCCACAAGGTAATCGCTATGTATTGAGTAGTTCAAAAGACCTACTTCGAAAGGCGATACTCTAGGGAAATATATATATCAATGAAACAAAAGACGCACGTGCTCAATACTGTATAAACAAGGATCCACAAGCCCGGAGGCGACAAACCCAAGTATCTCTCGAGCAGTGACGAAGGGCCAACTCCAAAAACGATACTATAGGGCAACAAACCCGAAGGCAACAGACCCGAAGGCACAAACCCGAAGGCAACAAACCGTAGTGGCAAATGTCCAAAGGACCAGTACTGGACACCACTAACTGGCAATATGTGTCACAAACTCCTCGGATAGGAACCCGTAAAATATTAATGTATGTCCCATACCACACGTTCGCACTAAATGGTTACTAACCATTAGTCAATTCCACATTCAAAGCAGTACAAAGTTTACCTCATCTCATCGGTAAACTAGACCCGAAGGTCAAAACGATCAAACGAATAGATTAGGAATCAACTGAAAAGATAAACGCATGTGTTAATAGCATGCGTTTTATCGAATCATTTAATTCTTCTCCTTCTTCGCTCGAAGTGCAAAATTGTGTGTTTCATATAGAAATTAAGTTAAAGAAAACAAGTTTTAGGAACGCTTCGAAATCGCTTTAGAAATTGCCTTTGAAATTTTCTTATTATAGAGTATAAAATTTTTATACTAAAAATAATATATAATAATAATTTCAAAAGCCTATTTATTTGAATTTTTTTAAAATACATTGTAAAAACCCGTGTATGAAATCCAGAAAGAAATATCAAGAGAACATCGAAATAACGGAAATTACACAAGTATTATCGGTTTAAAACAAGCTGCTACTAGATATTCGACAGCCATTTTGAACAAGTTAGCTTTTTCAAAATGACTTGAAATTTTACAGGAATATAAATCAACATTCCTACTTCAATCTACAAAGATAATCGTTCAAATCCGATTTGAAATGAAGAATCTGCGTCGTTTCAAAGTTGGACCAAAATAAGGTTAAATCACTGAATTCCAGCAGCTGTGGGTTCAAGTTGGACAGCTGTTTTTAAATATTAAACTAACCCAGATTATCATAAAAATTTGGAGGAATGTAAATGAACACTCCTACTTCAATATGAAAAAAGCATCACTCAAATTCGATTTAAAACGAATGAGTTATGATATCTCAAACATGGACTCAGGCCATGTTTGCAGTTCAAAAATCAAAAAAGTGCAGGCATGAAACCATCCTGGATTCGACTTCCAGGCATAAAACAGAGGAACAAATGGTATCAGATTGAGCTAAACATTGGTACGGATGTAGTATAAAACTTTACCTTTCAAACGAAAAAAGAATGATGCAATTTGGATAAAATATGCGAAAGATATGATGTCTCAAAATTGAACCCAGGAAGTGTTTTCACTGTAAAACTTTGGGCAAAAACATGGTCCAGGTCTAAGTTTGGCATCATATTAATATAAGCTATCTATATCAAAATGACCTGAAATTTGGTATTCTTATAGTAGAAAACTTCATATTTCAAAAAAAAGAATCATACAATTTCAATAAGAGATGAAAGAGTTACGCTGTCTCAAGCATGGCCTCGGGCCATGTTTACAGCAACTCAGAACAAAATGTGTACAGGTAATATCAAGGCTGTGCATTATTTTTGCAGCAATGTTTTCAGATATCAAACGAATGTTTTTTCTATGAAATTTTGCAGATATATACTACAACACATGAACTATCAACAGAAGAAAATCCGGCAGCATTTCGTTGCCGGAATCAAAAGATATAACCATGCAAAATGACAACCCAAAACAGATTCACAGCAAGAAAACTATCAACAAAAATAAGTACAAAAGCTCAAATTTCGATTTTTGAAGCTTTGATTCACCTAGAAATTGTGAGTTTATCACTCACCTTGCTACTTGAATGCAAATATCCGGATTTATACGCTAAAAGGTTGAAGCTTGAGCTAGATTTTGGCTTTCAAGAACCTATGGAAAGAAGAAACAATACATGCAAGCGAAAATATACAGTAAATTAGAAAACCACTTTCGCAAATTAGAAATTTTGATAAAATTGTGGTGCTTGGAGTTAGATTACCTTTGTATTAACAATCTAGGCTGAAAATGAATGTAATTTGTTGAATTGATATGAAGAAATTTAGGATTTTTATTTTGAGGAAGGTGGGTTTTGTTTACTGGTTGAAAGAAGAAGAAGATGAGGGAAATGAACGTAGACTTCTCTTTTTCTCATTTCTCAAACCAGGTTAATGGGCCTAATGGGTTCCAAAAATTAAAAGAAAATAAATGCCTTAAGATTATTATTCATACCTATATTATAAAGGCTTCATATTTACACTAATTACACAACAAAAATGCATTTTCTTTTAAACTTTCACACAACAAAGAATGTAATTTTACGTACTTAAGAAGCGACATATTTTATACCATATAAAAAGGTTAATTTTAATTTTTAAAACAATTTTATTATTAAAATCCCTTATTTTACAATAATAAACAATTTTCACCAAATAAATGTAAAAGTCTACATTTTTAACTTCTAAAATTTAACAAAAATATTTTCTTGCTTAGAAAATATAACTAACCATTCTAAACTCAAGTTTATAATTAAAAATTATTTTTAAATCAATTTCCACCATTTTATTTGATTAAACAACCTTTAAAAATCAAATACTTCTTTTAAAAATTATTAGAAGAAGTAATTGGCAATAATTAATACAATTATTGCATTTTTTAAAATAAAAACTATTTTCCATTTATTATTAACCCAAACAAATAAAATAAAGTTCCAAACTTTATTTTCTCATTTTAATTTCCAAAATCTGTTATTTATTCCAAATAAACAATTTAATTTCTCACTTTTTTTTAATTCACAATATCAAATCATAATTACCGTTATAATTTAATATTTACAGATAATCTCCAAAACCAGGGTTGTTACAGATTCCCCTCCTTAACAAAACTGCGTCCACGCAATTTCTAGAGAAGATTTTGTGTTCAACTAGTTAATTTCATCAATCAAAAGAAAAGAAATATGCTTGAGATAAAAAGATTCTCACCATTGCTATGCGACAGAAAGAAAACCAGGGTAGGATCGCTCGATAAACTCTTTGGTTTCCAAGTGCAGTCATTGGGATTAGTGGACCATTGAACTTTAACGAGCGGCACGTCCTTGTTTCGAAGGTGTCTCACCTCCGAAGCAAGTATGTGAATAGGCTGCTGCACAATAGATAGGTCCGGTGAGATCTCAAGCTCTTGCAAATCAGGAGAATCGTTGACAGAATGCGACTATAAGACACTTCCGAAGCTGAGAGACAAGAAACACGTCATGAATGCCAGATAGATGAGATGGAAGTGAAACTCTATAAGCCATAGAGCCAATACGTTCAGTAATAGGAAATGGTCCTATAAAGCGAGCAGCCAATTTCCTGGTCGTACTGAAACGCATAGCCCCTTTTAGAGGAGAAACACGAATAAAGACGAGATCATCAACCGAGGACTCGAGAGGCTTCCTACGGTTGTCCGCGTAGGATTTCTGGCGGCTCTGTGACTCTTTCATTCTCTGACGAATAAGATCAATCTTCTCAGAAGAATCACGAATAGAATCTAGGCCAAGAATAAGCTTCTCACCAGATTCCAACCAACAAGAAGGTGATCGACATGGCATTCCGTATAAGGCTTCGAAAGGAGCCATACCGATACTCGGCTGAAAACTATTGTTGTAGAAGAATTCTACAAGGGGTAAATGATCCTCCCAACTACTTTCGAAATCAGGAATACAAATACGGAGGAGATCTTCCAAGATACGATTCACCTGTTCAGTCTGTCCATCAGACTACGGATGATAAGCTGTGCCGAAATTAAGCTTTGTTCGCAAAGCTTGCTAAAGACTCTACCAGAAATGACTCGTGAATTTCGGGTCATGGTCACAAATAATCGAACTAGGAACACCGTGAAGTCTCACGAATTCCTTGACATAGAGCTTTTCCAAATTAGAAGCATTCCTATTAGACTTATTTGGAATGAAATGAGCTGATTTGGTGAGGCGATCAACAATAACCCAAACGCTAGAATGGCCCGATCTTGAACGAGGTAGGCCATCAATGAAATCCATCGATATCTGATCCTATTTCAACAATTGAATCTCTAGAGGCTGAAGGACACTAGAAGGGCCCTGATGTTCGGCTTTGATATATTGACAAGTCATGCAATTACTCACATAACTCGCCACATCACGCTTCATGCCTTCCCAATAATAAAGGCGATGCATGTTGACATACATCTTACTACTGCCAGGATGAATGGTATACTTTGAACGGTGACAGTCATCGAAAATATCATGCCTAAGTGCAGAATCAGAAGGCATAATAATACGGTTCTTCTTGTAAAGACACCAATAAAAATCAATGCTGAAATCCCATAGTGCCTCATCATGGGATTCAAACTCACAAAGCTGAATAAGATGCAACAACTCTGGATCTTATCGTTGAGCCTCGACAATACGATCAAATAGAGAAGGTCGAGTTTCCAAACTGAATAATAATATCGGAGAATTAGAAGACGGAGCTCAATCACGAATATCACAAAAGGATAGAGTCTCAAGAACAGTCCATTCTACAAGCATCATATAAACGACAGCCCAATGTTTGCAACTAAACGCATCAGCAACACGATTACCTTTACCAGGGGTATACTGGATATCGAAGCAATAGGAGGAAAGGAACTCGAGCCAACACTGTTGCCTCATGTTGAGCTCCTTCTGAGTGAACAAATACTTTAAGAATTTATGACCAGTATAGAGAACGAAGCACTCTCCCAAGAGGTAATGGTGCCAAATCTTCAAAGCAAAGACAATGGCGGCTAACTCAAGATCATGAGTGGCATAGCAAACTACATTCGGACGCAGTTGCCTAGAAGCATAAGAAACTACCCGATCCTTCTACATAAGAACGACATCGAGACCACTTTCACAAGCACTGGTGTAGACAATAAGATCATGATTCCCCTCCGAAACTACAAGAATATGAGCATTAGTGAGAAGCTCCTTCAATTGCTGAAAAGAAGCTTCACACTTGTTGGACCAAATATAACGAACGCCATTCCGAGTAAGGCTAGTGAGAGGAAGCACAATACGAGAGAAATCCTTAATGAAACGGAGGTAATAACCTGCTAATCCAAGGAAACTACGAATCTCGTGAACATTCTCAGGCCTCTTCCAATTCCGGATAGCTTCGATCTTCGAGGGATCGACTGAAATGCCCTCGGAAGATAAAACATGGCCTACGAACTTAACCTTATTCTCCAAAAAGTGACACTTGGAGAATTTGGCTTTAACTGATGGTGACGAAGAGTACTCAAGATAACTCTCAAGTGATTAGCATGCTCGACTTCACATTTCGAATAAACAAGGACGTCATCAATGAACACAAGGACGAACTTATCGAGATATTCCCGGAATACTCGATTCATAAGGTCAACAAAGAAAATAGGAGCGTTTTTCAAACTGAATGGCATAATGAGCCACTCGTAAGATCCATACCAAGTGCGAAAAGTTGTAAGAGGTATGCTATCTTCCGCGACTTGGAGCAGATGACAACCAATGGCAAGGTCGAGTTGAGAGAAGACCTTACCGCCGCTCAATTGATCGAACATATCATTGATCCTAGGTAATGGATATCTAATCTTGATGGTCAACTCGTTAAGCTTGCGATAGTCCATGCAAAGCCTAAGAGTACCATCGTTCTTCCTCGCAAAGACAACCGTGGCACCCCACGGTGAAGAACTAGACTGAATAAATTGCATAGCTTCAAGCTCTAAAAGCTGCTTCTTGAGTTCCTTATTTTCCTTTGGAGACATCCTCGCGGGAGGACGACAAACTGGCTGCGCACCTAGAATGAGATCAATGCGAAAATCAATTGCCCTCTTTGGTGGCAAACTCGAAACAGACTCAAATACATCAGAGAAGTCACAAACAATATGAATACGAGATATATCAACATCTCGTGAGTCTATAGAATATAAAGCCACTTCGAAATTATCCACATTCCGAAGAGCAAGAGACAGCTGAGATGGAGAATCGGGATGTAGAAGATATATCATCCGTTGGGCACAAAAAATCCTGGCATCTTATCGCACTAGCCAGTCCATACCAAAAATCATATCAAATCCCAAATAAGAAATAACGTGCAGATTCGTACGAAAAGAAACGCCACATAAAACAATCTCAACATCATCACAGAGCATGCTAAGGGTTGCGGATCCCCTAATAGGATTCGCAATCCTCAATGAAGTAACCATATAAGAAACATCTAAAGACAGATCATTGACGAGCTTCTTCGATTCGAATGAATGCGAAGCATCCGTATCGAAAAGAACTTGAATACTGCGGTCATGAAATAAAATAGAACCTTCCAAAATAGATGGAGATATACCTCTGGGCTGAGAAGAACCTCCAGAACCTTAGCAGCATAAAGCTTGCCAGACTTGGCATTAGCAGAAATAGTAGGGCAGGTGGAAACATGATGACCTTCCTTCTTGCAGTAGTAGCAGAAGAGAGGCTTAAGACAAGCTCGAACATATGATCAGAAGAACCAAAATTGAAACACTTCCGAATGTAAGGTGTTCCAGTAGACTGAGTCTGAGAGTTACAACCACCAGTCTTCTTCTTCTTGGAAGGAAAAGAATTGGACTTCTGAAAAGAAAACTACTTTTTGTTAGGGTTCTTGTGAACCTCAACGTCATCATCACTATCGATCTTCTTCTTGACAGCTTCAAGATGAAGCGTCGAGTCAACTAGCTCCTCGAAAGAAAGCTTAAGCTGCAGCATCAAAGATTGCTTCAAATACTTCTTAAGGCCGAAAATGAACTTGAGGTTCTTCTTGTATGGAGTGCCAATATACTCAAGGCCATACTTAGAAAGAGCCTCGAAATAAGACACATAATCAGAAATAGAAGATTTCCTTTAATAGCTCGAGGAAGCGACGGGCAAGAGATGCTTTCTCAGACTCAGGAACTAACTTAAGCTCGAATTGTTCCCGAAACTGAGTCCATGTAAGAGTAGACTCATGGAGCTCGGTAGTGAATAGCTCGTACCAATCAAGAGCACGCTCTTGTAACATGATGGATGCTATAAGAACCCTATGATGATCCGAAAGATCCATGCGAGAAAATATCCGCTCGCAAGAATGAATCCAAGCCTGAACCTTTAAAACAGACTCGGAGCCTTTAAATGACTTGCCTCCGAGATGTGCAAAGTAACTGCAGATGCACGCAAAAGGAGACTTGCATGAAGGAGAAGCTGGAATAGGAGCTGGAGGCTGAATTCTCCTAAATAATTCCATAAACTTATCAATAGACATATATACACCGTCCGGATGCGAGCTGTTGGATTGTCCAGCATCCGAGCGTCGTCCTCTGCCTCTTCCAGCCATTACTGAAAATTAAGATAAGGTAAAGATTGTTCACATAGTAGATATCATTAATTCAAATATGAAATACTATGAAATAAAAATGCATTCCCAGACGTATTCCCAAAATTATATCTACCACAAGGGCACGAAAAGAATAAGGGCACGATGATTCAGGGATTCGTAACACTTGTATACACTTTAATGTACCGTAATATGTGCTTCTATTCCGTGTTTATCATATTTTGTTCTGAACACGGCTCTGATACCGGGCTATAACGCCCCACTCCAAGACCCACATTAACAAAGAGTATTACAAGTTAATACCGTCTGCTAATACGAAGAATAGAGCTAGATAGGACTGACCATCTATAGTCTTGTCTTAACTATCAACCGAATACGTCGATAAATGTGGCATATGTTTATTTTTTCAGGTGGATCGACATCCAATAGATATTTAATAAAAAACTATAATGGCTATAAGATCTAACAGAACAAAATATAACAACTCAAATGTAAAACATATCATAGAACAGTAAATCATCACATACAAATACACATATACAGATACATTATAGAGTATACAAAATGATACATGTCAAGTGGTGTAGCAACCGCAATATACAGGCGAGTCTAAAGAATATACATATCAGAGTTACAACCAAAGAGGACTATACAAAAAGATATAACAAAAGGAGCAAGCAGAATAGTCCATGCGGAAGTAGAATAGGCTAGTCCAAATGTACCTAACCTGAAACACCTCGGTCTGACCTGAGTATAAAATTCACGGGTCAGTCTAGCTAAACAAATCAGTTAGATAAGCTAAATGAAGATGAACATGCCAGGTCATAAAGTATCAAAAATATCTCTAAAAGAGATAATTCGATCATCTAACAAAAAATGAATTGTAACAAGCCTCATATCACCGGCAACTTAAATAAACAAAGGATATGAATATCCCAAATCAAGAAAAAAAGGCAAATAACAAATACATAAAGGTAACACAAGTTTGCACAAGGTAATCACTATGTATCGAGTGGTTCAAAAGACCTACTCCGAAAGGCGATACTCTAGGGAAATATAAATATCAACGAAACAAAAGATGCACGTGCTCAGTACTGTATAAACAAGGAGTAACAAGGATGTTTTAAGTTATTAAATCCTTTTTAAATTTTTAGGTTAGTGGACATTTTTAACAAAGTGGTTTAAAGCTAATGCTTGTAATGTGAGACCAAGCACAAATACAGGTTTTTAGAACAAAACGTTTGATTCATATATGGAAATGAATAAATTTCCATAAAGCAGTTCACTTATATGGGGATGATTTATTTCTATACTTAACGCTAAATGTCGAAGAAGTAGACTTATCAGTACTTCGAAAGTTAAGAATGACATGACTTTGAGGCAACACTACCTTGACTTGTCCAGTATTACTGTTAACCAAGAAATAGTACAAGTTGGAATTCGATGAGTGGTGATAAGTATACAAGGCTCAATTTCCATATATGTCATTTTGTATCCTCAATAGTTAGTTCTCACCTATCGGTTACCAAAGCCTTTTTTGTTTTTGTTATTCTAAGACGATGTGTTGCTTATTTAAGCGTTCTTATCCTATTCAAAATAAGTAAACCCAAAGAGCGTGTGGAAGCCATGCTATGTGAGGTTGCTCCCATTAGAGTATTATCACATCTACGCAAGATTTGGTTTGGATATTTGTGCACCAAAATGTGAATTACTTAAATACTCAGTAACTGTTGGCAGGGTCCGGCTTGGATGTGTCTGAGAGCCATCGGGGTTCTCAAGTATATATTTTAGAGGTATATTTTCGGTAAAGGGGGGTGCACCCTCCTAGTCTTGGAGATTTTCTTTATTTAATTTGAAACTTTGAATCTGTTTTCTTTGATTACAATGGAAAGAGTCAACCACTATTCATGGTATTCAATTATTGGTTTTGTCCATTCTATCGAGTTTGGACTGTTTTCTTGTTTAGTCCATTCTGTCCAGTTTAATTCTTTATTCAGACTATTTCTATTCTTTCAAGTCTGAATGTTATACTAATTATCCCCATCATCTATGTTTGGATTTGTTCTTTATTTTTCATTTTGATTTTTTTTTATTATGTTTTGTTATTACTTATGTGGGAGAAAACCCACTCCGCATCAGCAGCGTGGTCCCACATGTTATTATTTAAATACACCCAAATTTTTCATAGTTTTACTCATATCAGACATTTTTTCTGACCTGAGTTGTTTATTTTCCCTAAACTCTCTGGTACTCAATTATATTCAAGTAGTCCAAGAATAGCAG
Source organism: Allium cepa (assembly GCA_030765085.1). NCBI lineage: Eukaryota > Viridiplantae > Streptophyta > Magnoliopsida > Asparagales > Amaryllidaceae > Allium > Allium cepa. The sequence goes on from CM060945.1 coordinate 662,583,203, forward strand.
GTTTTTCTCTGGAGCTCTTTGAAGATACGGACGAGCAAGAGCTCCTTAGTTATCTAGTTACTTATTTATGCTATATGACTATGTAGGTGTATTTTGTATCTAATTGATGAAAAGTCAGAATGTGTAGCTATCATTCTGTTATATGTAGTACTTTTTTTATAACTTTGATAACTCCTTATAAGGAGTAACCTTTTGTACTATATCATTTTATATTATATGTAACCATTCCAATATGAGGTTTATTTGTTCTGTATTGTTCTATTTTTAATTTTACCCTAAGACAACTTATCTTTCGGATGCTTAGGCAATGGCATATGAATACCATGGATGTATTAAGCATCGTTCCATGGGGTCAGAAAGGTGGGTCGTCACAATTATGGATTATATATATGTATGTGTGTGCACACATGTAGGCATGCATATGCGCACATGCGTGAGTGTGGGCGTGATCGCATGCTTGGATTGCTCATAAAATCACTATAATAAGAGCATCTCTAACAAGCAAGAAATCAAGGCAAATATTTTTGCGACAAAAATGCTAAGAAATCCAACCATTTTAGTTACCCTGAATTGGTCCCGAGCACCTTTTATATAGACGTCTAAGGTTCACATGCTTATTTAATAGATATTTGATATTAAATGCCTATTAAATACATATTCAAAAATATTTTATTAAATAAGAGATTAATTACTAGATGCATATTAAATACGTGACGAGCCACCTTTTCTACCCTCAAAAGTCGACAGTAAAACATCTACGATATTCACGTGTTGATCATTTGAGTGCTGGAAAGATAGACCATTGGGTTAAAGAAAAGAAAAGATTGAACAAAATCTCACATCATGACGAACACTACTACAAAATACGCATGTTGCTTCGCCTCATTTGCATCGGTTGTTACAACAACCGATGCAAATAGAAGTATTTGCATCGATTACGCTTTAACAACCGATGCATTTGGTATGTGGAAAGCAGTAGATAGTAAAAAAATACAATTTGCATCGGTTATCATCGACAACCGAAGAAAATATACCGATGCAAATAATGTTAGTTGCATTAGTTTTATTTCCAACCGATGTAAAAATACTATTCCACGTTGAAAATCGTGATCAAAAGTTAGTGGTAAATTATTTTGTCTCCCTCTCATTTTCACCGCGAACCTTTCTTTTCGTCCTTCACTCGAAAACCCTAAATCCCTCTCCCCTTTTTCATCTTTCCCAAAATAGGCAAAACCTGATCTAAATCCAAGCTCCATCCCCGTAAATAATTTCCTCTATTACGAGCTCTCCCCACCTCTCTTTCTTCCTCTCCATTCTCCTCTCCCTCAGCTCTGAATCCAAGCCCGAACCTGAAATTAATTTCCAATCGCAAACGTCTACAGTTGATTTGAAATCATGGCGATTTAAGGAGGTGGTCCCAGCTTCGATTGTGGATGAAGGCGATTGGCCGATCTATGTGTTGTAGAAGTGGTTTCGTGATGAAGTCGCGAATTGTTCAAGGGTTGCATGATTATAGCGAGGTCGATGGTCGATCCGGTGAGTGGTTTCTAAGTAGTTGTATTTATTGGAGACTGTTGCTTGGCGTGGGTAAACACAGGTAGTGGCAGAGGTGATGAACGAAGGCGGTTAGTTCAGGCGATTTTTTTTTGCAAAGTGAGATGAACTGTTGAGGCGGGTGTGAACGGTGTGGATTGGTTTGTAAAGTATGTGATGTTGTTGGCGTGAACGAATTGACTACAGTGGTGTGGAGGAGATTGGAGGTGTAGTTTTGTTACTGTTAGTGGTAGACAAAGATGGTAATGGAGGTACAGTGCACTTTTGCTGTTGGTTGACAGTAGTGGTGGTGCACAGAAGTTGTTGAAATGAGAAAAATTAGTTGTTTGTATGTCTGATGGTGAAGGTGGTTGAGTTGCGGTAAGCAGCTATATTTGTTGGTGGTTCTGTTGATGAGTGTGTTGGCGGGGGACGGTGTTGGAGATGAGGCAATGTAGTGTAGTTGAAGTTGTAGGCAAATGATTTAATGATGGTTGATGAAGTAAATGGCAATGTTGAAACCGCTGTACTGAATCGTTTTGGTCAGGGGAGTTACAATGCTGGTGATGAACTGTTTGTTGTACGGGGTGAACAGAAGTCTGCAGTCAGTGCAATATTGTTGTGGATAGTTGTTGAGTTGTGGCAGCAATTGAGTGGATATGAGTGTTTTGTTGTCTGCAATGTTTGTGGCAGTAAGTGGTTCATAAGGGGAAGGCTTATGTGCAGTGTAGTGAATTGATCGAAGCACTGGCTACGTTTGATGATGGAAGTTGGAAGGAGTTCCAGTGTAGGCACAGTGTAAATGCAACAGTATGCACAGTGTAAATGCAGCAGTAGCGTGTTGAATGCAGTGTTTCAGTGGTGTGCCGCTGTCGACAGGGTAGTCTAATGGTAGCACAGGCTGGTGGTGATGGAGATAATAGCAGGGGTTGTGAGGAGGGTGGTTGTTGAAGTGTACAACAGAGGTGGGTTGAATGTTTGTATGCAGTGGAACAGTTTCAATGTGCAGTGAAGTGAATTTGTCGATGTAGAGGTTGTTAGAGATGATTGAAGTTGATCGCTGGCTGCAATTTCTTTGTGGCTGTATGATGGGGTGTAATGATCGAAGGAGGGCAGGGGTGGTAGCTAAAGTAGGAAGGACAGTGGGGTAGTATGTTAGATGGTGGATTGTGACAGAGAGGAGAATATTCCAGGCACTGTTGATTGCTTGGCAGTAATGCAACTGGGTTATGTTGATTGCTATGGTTGTTTGGTGATTGACTGGGTTGTTTGCTCAGACGGTAAATGGCAGTACTTAGAAAAGCAATTAAAGAATTGATAATAGTTAATAAAGGATCATTAACTAAGGATTATCAAATGATTAATTAATGTAATTAATTTAAGATGATTAATTTGATTAATTAATTAAAGATAATCATTTGTGGAATTGTTTAAGTATAATTACTCAATGAAAATAATTAAGAAATTAATTGCTCAATGTAATTAATTAATGTAATGTGATTAGTCAAGTTAATTAATTGATTTAATTAATTTATGACAGTCACTTGATGGTTTGTTAAGTATAATTACTGAATTTAATTGAAAATGTGTAATTACATAGTAAAGTAATTGATGGGTAACTACTGGATGCAATTAAATTGGAGTGGTAATTTTTAATGGAAATAATTTGGATTTAATTACCTTGTGTAATTAATAAGAAGGGTAATTACTTGGTGAAGTAATTAATAATTAATTACTTAGTGTAATTAATATAAGAAATGATTAAAAAGTTATTTGAAGTTAATTAAGTAAGGTAATTAGTTAAGGGTAATTAATTGTTGAATATGATTAATCAAGGCTGATTAATGAATGAGATTAGTTAAAGATTAATTAATTAAATCTGATTAATTAAACGAATAATTAATTAAAGAAAAAAATTAAGGATCATTAATTAATATAAGTAATGATGTAATTAAGGATTGATTAATTAAAGATAATTAATCAATAATGAGTGATTATAGAGTAATTAATTAACTGTAATTAATTAAGGATTAATGTAACTAATTATAGTTAATTAATTAATGAAGTAATTAAAGGTTAATTACTGTAAATGGTTAAGTACAATTAATTTTGTAATTAATTAAAGGCTAATTACTTACTGTAATTAGAGAATCATTAATCAAAGGTGATTAATTAACATGAATACTTAGAGAATGATTAATTGATTTGTAATCAATTAATAGTTAAGAAAGAAAGATTTATAGTGATAAAGGTAATTAATTTAATTTATTTTAAATTAATTAGACATGAAGTAACTAATTTAATTCATTTTAAATTAATTATAGATGATGTGATTAATATATCATTGCTTATGTATGTATGGATGATATTGATTACCTTGAATGGTTTGATATCTCTGATATGGGATATATGCTTATCTGTGATATGGATGCTTTGGTTGAATGGTGATGATATGATGTATCTATCTATGAGATTGTGAATTATCTATCTGCGTGAATATAGATTATAAAATTGAATTGTTTTAACTTTAAAAGAACTTGGACCTAAAAAGATAGCGTTTTGGATTTCGAATGAGACTGGGATCGGGTTTCCAGATTTGGATATGTGAAAACCACATCGATCCAAATTGACGATAGGTCGTGAATTTCAAGTGAAGATGAGGATTCAGAGTGCAAGGGTTATCGTCATTAGCTCTGAGGGTGATTCCAAAATGAGTGTAACAAGATAATGCCTTCGGTTTCGTTCGAACCCGAAACGAACTTGTATGGATTGAATGCTTTCAGAACATCGTCACGTGGACGATGAGCATTCTAAGATAGATGTGTTCTATAAAGGTAATTGTAGCGTCAAGCCTCATCAACCGGGAATGGCTAAAATAGGGGAGTTGCAGCCAGGCTAAGTGGGTAGCATCCAAGCGGGATGAGATTTTCCCCTGTCTAGAGGTCCCTTTTTATTCGGTTGTGTGGGCAGTTGGGAGCTCCAACTGGCGGGGTTGTCTTGTTCTGTACTATCCAGTAAGGGATGGTTTCGGCCTTGTGTTGCATGGTATTTAGGATGGATCCTCGGTACGGTGATCTAGGCCACGTACTGTGACGAGCGGTACCCCAGTAGCCCTGTCATTGTATGGGATCCAATCTCCAATAAGTGCCGTACGTTTTAGTTGTGCCCAACTATGTTGGAACATGAGATGTATGCACTCCAGCTATTTCTGTATTTTATTTGAAAACCCTAGACCCTATTATAATATCACTGTATTTCCTATCAAATGTTTTTGTTAGCGTAAGGTAAAAACTTACCCATGTTTATGTGTGGGGAGTCTTACGTGATACCTCTTGTTTTCAAAGGTTTTCAAAGTTAAGCAACTTTAACCTGTTACTCACACCAGACCCATGTCTAACCCGGAGTTTATCATCTGTTTTCTTAAACTCTTGGGTACTCAAATTTTTATGAGTAGCCAAGGGATTCAGGTTTGCTTTGACGAATTCTGGACGAGCAATGGAGCAAGAGGCTTCAACGTTGCAGATATTTAGGTGGTTCCGCTGTGTTGATCTCTGAGTCATTATTTGAGTTGTATCTTGTGTTGTAATAACTAGACATGTGTTTATAACTGTCTAGTATGTGTTGTATATGCTGGGTAACTCTGATAGATGTTGTATACTACGTACTATTTTATATGATTAATATAAATTATTCGTTCCGCTTTTATATTCTAATGTTCTTTCTTTCTTTCTTCTCTATCTTTTCTCTTTTCTATCCCTTTCTTTCTTAATAACGATACGTCTTATTGTAAAGAATAAGGCGGGTCGTTACAATATACTAATGTTATGTGCAAGATGTATAATTTTTCCGATCACCGGAACATTGTTCTGACCCTTTCTCATTACAATCCATTTGATAGATTGAAGGATAGGTACTGGTGTTTAGCGGGTTCAGTGCTGACAAGAACACTTGATTTTGGAAGTGTCAAACATTGGTCAGCACTTACATGATATATTATATTTTGAAATAATCCACTGCAAGTTATTTAGTTATAGCTTGGATATGCTTTCCTTTGATTTATTTGCAGGATACCAAATCGACGATTCGTACTTTGGTGCACTTGGGTTTTCAGTTTAGCGAAAATGCATACTCGTTGGGTGCGATTTCCATAGGGATTATCATCAAATAAAAAGAAATATACATAATTGTGAGTGATATTAACTCACCAAAACGGTGAATGCATGAATTGAATTCAGCTCTACGTAGTTTGCTCCTCCACTTCGTCAGCCATACACACAGATGCACCCTAAATCACTTTTGAAATCACGCATTTCCCTACACTAGCCACCAGAGCTAATCTTCCCTCACCATCATGAATTCTTCCACCACCATGCTGCTATTGTTGCGCTAGACAAGCCCCCGATCCAAAGTTATTCACCTCTTCTAATACCTCGCCGCCCAACACCACGCAACTCCATCCAGTTCAACATCATGACCTCGCCCAACACCTCTTCCTCCTACAACCGATACAGACCTCCCACGATCCCTCCTCCAGTTCGCCATTTGTAAACGCTAACACTCCTCTAAGTCATTCGCCCTTGCTTATGTCGCTCCTCAAATCGACCGTGATTGCTCCAACCACATGCTCCTCGATGTTCTGAAGGTCACGAGTCGTGCTTCCAATCTATCGAAGCACCCTTGCTTCATCGTCGAAGAACATCAAGCATAATACGATTTTTCATTTACATTACTTTTCTTTCTGCATATTCTCCTTTTGACGGAAAAATAATTGGGGCTTAATGAACGTAGTATTTTCGGGTTTAGTCATGAAGTAAGCGGAGATTTTCGGAAACACGGGGACACAAAAATGCGTTTGGGCTGATATAGTTTTGGTCTTTGATTTTAGGTTCAATTAAAATTAGATGAATATACACACAAATATATATATATATGTATGTATGTATATTATGCACTTAAATATAAAAATTTCTCTTCGAAATAAACTTCAATTTGATTTAAATCCATTTACACTTCATTATGCTGACTATATTTCGATTCTTACACAATTTCATTTATTTTGATGTCCATTTATTTTTTTAATCAATCATTGTCCTATTACATAATAAATTTATTTTATTTTCAACTATTTCAATCAACGTAAATTATGTATGCCTAAAAATAATTTATTCGATTCAATAACTTATTTTGAAAGAATTTATTAATTTAATTCCATTTATTACTATAAAATCTTTTATTAACAGATTTTAATTAACTAAAACCTTATTTTTGAAATATAACCATAACAGCTCAAATTCATACACTTTTTATTTTAATAAAATTTATTAATTTATACAACAAAGAAAGCCAAGTTGTTACATACTTCCCCCTTATGAAAATTATGTCCTGGCAATTTTTTATACGAAGTCAATAGGCACGGCTCATACCCTAACTTTCTTCGTAATCATCACTCATACATCAAACTCGTCTACTCTATCCTCTATGTGGCTCATATACTCCTACTCGTCTCATTGTATGCTAAGAATTTAAACAGATTCATTTTAACATCTTTTAATTTTCACATAGAATATAATTCTATGAAAATTTTCTAACTTCCAAAATTTTTGGAAAATTTCAATAGTCTCCCTTGTACGGAGAGATTTTTAAACAACGAAAATATAGTAAATAAGATATATATTGACCAAAACTGTAACGATCCCGATTTTGAGTCAAAATTTAAATTGATAATTAATATAAATTTTGAATTTAAATTGTGAATTAATTTGAATTTTTCAAATTTAATAAGATATGTGCTTATTTATCTATATAAATAGATAGTAATTTGAAATTTGAATTTGAAATTCAAGAATAAATATCTTAGAAAATAAATTGGGTTTAAAACTATATTTTTTAAGGTAATAAGAAAGTGATTTCTAATTATAATATATATATATGTATGATTGTTTATTAAGTGTATAATTTGATTTCAAATTATTTTTCTTTAGGTTATTTAAAGGGTTATAAATGTATATATAAGGGAAATGCATTAATTTAAATATATATATATATATATATCTTTTGAAATCAATATAATACTTAAAATAAGGAAGATATAAAACATGATTCAAAAATTAAAATAGAGTAAGGGTTTAAAAATATAATAAATTAAATGGAAACAAGGGTTTAAAACATAAAAAATGAATATTTATGACAAATGTTTAATAAGTAAAACATAGATTAACAAGTGTAAATTTTTTAATAACATACATGAACAAGTGTCAATTTTATCTTATTTGTAAACATAATTAATAAAAAGGAGACAAGATTTATATAAACCGCTATATTCCTTCTTTCTCATTTCTTTTTCTTTCATATGTTCAAAACCAAAACAAGAAACCAAAACAGATCAAAATTTAAAACCTAAGCAACAACATCAGGTTCAAACAATTCAAAGATCAAAACCCAATTTCAACAAAACAAATTCATAATACAACCAAGACAATTCAGATCAATCAATACAAGATCCAGATCAAAAAGAAAGAAAAATGGAAAATCTGTTTTCAAAGTCTCCAACCTGGATCAAAGCATTCAGGTTCAAATTCAAAAACAACAATCAAAGTTCAACTCAAACAATTTTAACTTGATTCAAGTCTAAAGCATGCAAATGCAAGATCAACAATGTTAAAGCACAGCACTACTACAAAACAGGCCATTTGCATCGGTTGTTTACCCCCCTTTTGCATCAGTTCGACAACCGATGCATATGCAACCGATGCAACAGGCTTAACACTTTTGCATCAGTTCTGAAACCGATGCAAAAAGGTCCTTTTTGCATCGGTTGTTACTAACAACTGATGCAAAATATCATGGTTGGTTGCTTGAACACAGCCCCCATGTTGCATCGGATGTAATGAAAACCGATGCAACAAAGGAACTTGTTGCATCGGTTGTTGTTGAAAATCGATGCAAACTAATCCCACTATTGCATCGGTTTTTTATAACAACCGATGCAAACTAATCTCTCAGAAACCATTATTACAGTACTCAAATAGACTATATATATATATATTATTGATAATCTTTATATATATATATATATATAAGAAAAAAACATACACAAAAAATTAAAAAAAAAAAGATTACATCATTATCATTTACAAATTCTGCTTTAGTTTACAAATTTCACACCATAAATTTCACCACCTGACCATAACAACTCACATCCAACAATACTATCCACAAACCCTTCCACCATTCAACTGCCTCACAACAACATCTTCCACCACTCAATTGTCCATCATATCCATCATCAACACATACAACCCAGAGCACCTCTACATAACTTCACCCTAAACTCCACTAACAACATCCCCAACATCCACATTCACAATCTAGCACTTCATCACTTACTTGCTGCAACACTAACTAACATTGACTGCCTAGCACTTCTGCCTTCCAAACTAAATCATCTCCCTGTACAAGCAACATAACCAAAACTGTTACTCCACTTCACACTCCAACATCATAATCCTCTCCAAACCCATACATCAGTCCCCTGACCACAAACATCAGACATACTGCCATCACATTCACTACACTTCATACCACTCCAGTCACCAAAACATATCTGATATCACGTCTGCCTCTGCCTGCCACATTTCTACCATAACATATCACTCAACACTCAATTGACACTCAACATCATCAGCAACAATCCCTCATTACAACCACATCAAACTACCATCAACAAACCACCCAACATCTTCCTCAAAACTGCTCTTTCAACATCTGTGCACTACAAAACTGCTCTTTCAACCTACACAATGGTGCACACATCTATCACACTGTGCATCACTCCCTCATTCATCAACCAATATAACCTGACAACATCCCCTACCTCGGCTCTTCACTTACTAACAAACAACCACTGCACCGAGCTACCACCAACCTGTTTTCATTTTGAAATCTTTTCCCAGGCTCTGTTGCCCTCTGTCTTCATTTCCAAGGTGAGTAAACTTCACTTTTGAATCCAAATCTTGTTATTTATTGATGCCTGTGATGATGGTAAACTTGAAATATTTGTTATGGATGTAAATGTATGTGCATGTCTGTTTTTATGTGTATATATATAGACACACACACACATCATATTGTTGTTTTACAAGCATATGATTTCCTTACAAAAATTCATATCTCAAAATTTAAACGAATTTTGGTGATAAACTCTAAATGAAATTTGGTTATAATTACCTGATTGAATTTTAAAAAAAAAAATTCTAAGCATTTATATTTAGTAAATATTCAAAAAACAAGAAATCATAGTAGATTCTTTTAAAATCTGGAAATTTAATGTTTTTAATTTCGAGTTTCGTCGATATCAACAAATTCGTATTTTAAAATTATGATTTTTAAAAATCATTTCATGATTTTTAAGTCCCTAGTCGTTGAGAAATCTCATGTTGATCGAAAATGGAAATTTGGTCAAATCCCGGTGATCGCGTTGGTTAGGGGTCTTGAGTTTGAAGTTGGAGGTGGCTAATGTAGTGGTGGTTGTCGAAAAAATGATGGGTGATTTTATAATGCGTCATGATAGTCGATCGGCATTGATTTAGGGTTCTGGAGCAACTTTTGTTCGAAGCAAAATGTAAGGGTAGTTCGCCAATGTCGTCGCATCGGCTTGAAACGCGAATGGGGGAAAAGAAAAAGGGGACTATGGAGGAGATTCTGGTAGGAGGGCGTGGATGCAGGTGACTGGAATCGGTGGCACGAGGTGATATTTGCTATTGGAGTTGGAGTTCATTTTGCTCGATTTTGAACTAAGTCGGAATTGGAAGTTCTGGGTGGTCTGAGTTTTGTGGGGATCATCGGTGACCCATCGGAGTCCTCGGTGATGGTCGGAAGGCCCTGGAACACCGGTGCACGTGCACAAGGGGATCACCTGTATCTGGTGAAGTATGGGTTTGGGTAGAGCTTGGGCCTAGCTTGTGGTATTTCGTTATTTGCCTCAAAGTGAAGAGATAGGGCGGGAGCTCAGGGATTAGCTCAAGAATTTTGATAAATTTGCTCAGGTTCCCTTTATTAACAAACAAGTTTTCAAAAAAAAACATTGAAGTTTTAAAGGTAAAGCAAGTTTTTAAAATCAAGTCTTAAAGTATATTAAGGTAAATAAGTTACTTAATATTATAAACAATTTTTAAATTAATCTCCAAAGATTTGATTTTTAAGTCAAAAATATGTTTAAAACAGTTTTGGGTCTGACTAATTATATTGTAATGATCATTTAAGCCTAAGTGTTTTAAATTAAATTTGATGATGTAATTAAGTGATAGTTTGAGATAAATGATTTATCTTAAATAATTAAGGTCTTAAAGTGTAATTACTTAATTTTCCTAAGATAATTAATTAATAAGATAAAGTACTAAAGATAATTAACTTAAGGTAAATTAGTGGAGGTAATTAAGAATGATTTCTTAATAAGTAATAAAGGTTAGTTAATTAAAGTAATTAATTAAAGGATAATTAATTTATGTGATTAATTATTAGATTAATTAAAGGTGAATTAATTAATGATTAATGGTTAATTAACTTATGGTTGAAAGATAATTACTTAAGGTGATTAATTAAGGGTTAATTAATTTTGTAATTAACTTAAAGTTAATTTATTAATGTGATTAATTAAGGAATAATTAATTAAGTAAAGGTAATTAATTAAGATGGATAACTAATTAAGAAAGATAATTAAGGTTAATTAATCTCATTAATTAATATCAAATGATTTGTAATTAATTAATCAGAATTGGGTAGTTAATCCATAAGTAATTAATTTAATTGGAAATTAAATTGAATTAATTAAGATTTAACAATTAATTAATCCTGTTTATAAATGATTATTGAATGCTTGGATTACTTATGGATGTTTGGATTATATGGAATGTTGTGAATTGTTTAATATCTCTGATGTGTGATGCTCTGTTTTGATTTGAGATGTGATGAATGTAATTTATTTATCTATGACGAATGTAATTTATTTATCTATGATGAATTTATATTTGTGAATCTGTGAATGAAGATAAGCATTATAGGATTATACTGCTTATCGATATTGTTGTGTTTGGATTGTGATGATTAATGATGTTGCACTATTGTGTAAAACCCCTGCACTACACCATACACGCAAAAGCATGGATTGCATGAGGAAATCGGTTAAGTCACAGATAATTTGAATTTAATATTATTTTATTCAAAATAATGAATGGTTTTAAAATTGAATTTTAAAGCCAAATGGTTTTGGAAATGGAATTGGGTTGAATATGAAAAGCTTTTGAAAAGGAAGTTTTGAAATTGAAATTTAGTTTGAATATAAAATATCTTATTTAAGATTTGAAATTATTTTGGAAATTATGTTTAGAAAGGGTTATACAAGTTATACCGTAAATATATATATGGATTTTAAATCACTTTTGAAGTATATTAAAAGTATTATTTTGGGAATTTAAAATTTAATCCAAGTTTATACTTTAAAGGCTATAATTTGTGCATAATTGATCGAATTTTTCCAAAATGAAAACGATTTGTTTTCAAATGATAATGGCTTTCAAATAAAGAAAGTATTTCCTGTTTTTGTTGAAAGGGTTTCAAATTTTGAAATGAAATTGTTTTGAAAGCTATGAATGAATCTTTGCGAAAGATTGTTGAACTTTGTTTTCAAATTGAAGAGGATCTTAAAGATGTATCTTTTGTATAAAAGATTTGGAATTGAAATAGTTTTGAAAGCTGTGAATGAATCTTTATGAAAGAATGGTGAACTTTGTAAAGTTAATCCTTTTGTTTTAAATGGACTAAAATGGTAATTTGTTTAAAACTATTTGAAAGAATGGTTTTGGGTAATAAGTTGTGACTTAAAAAAGATCCAAATATCCATATGCTTTTGAAATTAAGCGCCCATTATTCGGTTTAGCCAGGGGAGGACTTTATGTCATAAAACCCACTCTGAATAATAATACGACGTTATGGATTGCATTTGAAGACCAATGGTGAAGACTGGGTATTTTTTAAAGCGAACGGATAACCCGTCGAATGTCTCTGCACCAAATGACCCCGGTATAGAGATTTATCACCCATTGTGATGGGGAGTCCGTTAGGGATTATCCGGATTTGCAAGGGCTTCTTTTGAAGTGCCTTCGGTTATGTTCGAACCCGAAACCGACTTGTATGGATGTATGTCTGATGTTACACTTTGAGATGTAAAGCCGGTTTCTATCAAATACATTTTTTTGGTGCGGAAGAATTTATTCTCTTAGCTTAACACCCTTCTCTGAGACGTACGAGCTCAGAGGTTATGTAGTTGATGGTTGCTAGTGATACATTCCCAATTTGGCAATGTGGCATATGAAGTGCTGCTGATCATGTATTGATCGAAGCATGACTTTTGTGAAAAGCGTAGCTTTATGGACGAGACCTCGTCGAGCCTCACAGTGCGGAATGGTCGAAACATGAAAGATGTAGCAAGGTTATTTAGGGGTAGCGCCCCCTGAGGGTATGTCCATTTCCTTCTAGATAGAAGTGGTATCATGGTATGGAGCCCATATACTTAACTTATATAGTTGCTGCAAACTTATTGCTTTGTGGTTGTTGGTTGAGAGGCGCCTCGGATAAAGGTTGGTTACGACCGGGGGGTTACATACTCGTGTAGTAGTTACCTAGTTATAGAGGTAACCCGGCCTTGTGTTGGCAGAGATCCGGTTAGGTTCTCGAGGTATCCCTCCAGAGGCATACCCATTAGTCCAAGAAGTTCCTTTGCCTGACTATTGTTGGAAATCTAATCATCAATACGTCCCCTTTACGATTGCAGTTGTATAACCTGCCATTCTTAAATGGTAGCTATAGCAGGCATAATATAATGGTACCTATGCTGGCTAAGATTAATATTATACTTTTGAAAAGTTTTCTGCACCATGCACTAATAATAATATCAAAAGGATTTTTCGTATCAAGCATGTTTGACTATTATAAGGAGAAATCTTTCCCAAGTGTGCGATTGCGTTATGTGTGTGCCGAGAGGCCTTATGGTAGTTTCGTTTTCCAAAAGCATTGTGGATTTCTTTTTAGATTCTTTGGTTTTTTTATTCAAAGACAAACTATTTTGTTTTGCTCATACCAGTCCCATGACTGACCTGCAGTTTATTGTTCCCTTTCTAAACTTTGGGTGCCCACAATTTTCCACACGAGCAGTCTAGAGTTAGATTTTTCTGATAGACGGATAGTAGATGCATATTCGTTATCTTTGGAGCTTTTGGATTTGGAAATTGCATTTAGCTCATCAGTGGCCTAGCTTTCTTAAGTTCAACGTGATGGTGGTTCGAGCTTTTGGATTGGAATCATTGGAGCTTTGGTAATAGATTTGGACATTGGATTCTTTCTTTCTTTCTTGGAGATCAAGTTGGTGATATTGTTCCGCTGCCGTGTCTTGTATCTCTGATAGTACTAATATCAATTGTATCAGTGTATTGTATCAAATTTTGTGTATCAATGATATATATTTCTTTTTCTTTCCCTGTGTTGTAATACTTAATGTGTTATAAGCTCTGGCATAAATCGAATTTCAACGGTTGAATCTGCGCCATTCGAATACGGTGTAGTATGGATGTCGATTTTCGAACGCTGATATTCGGGTCATGACATTTTGACTTCTTCACCTACCTGGTTAACCCACCCTTCTCCAAGGACATGTAGGGGTAAGAGTCTCATGTTTGCCACCAAACACGAAGCGAGAACCTCCTATCACGTTGTATTAAGCAAGGTCAAGGTACCAGTGTCTGCCACAGCGGGGCTGGGATGGTTGAAAAGCCTACCAGTCGAGAGTGACCGCTGTCCATGGTTGAATAGCCTAGACCGTGACATTTTGGTATTAGAGCTAAAGGTTGAACTTTAGCTTTTGGAGTATAACACATTAGATAACTCATTAGAGATAGGGTTACAAATACCCTAGAATGAGTATCCCTAAGATATCCGTCCGAATGCCTCAGTAAATTCTCTTACTGTTCACTAATAGTAAGTATGAGTGCAAGAAAAGGACAAGGTAGGGGACAGGGGAATACCACTACGAATAGTCGATACCCTGCAACAACGGAAATAACTTTCTATCTGTAACGTTTGCAATTTTTCGTCCACGAATGCCGACATCAATACGTCCACGGTATCAACTGTCGAGCAATCGAAGGCCGGAAAACTGTACCGTTATGGTTAAAGGAGAAGAAAAAGATAGAAGAAGAGAGAGAAAGAAAGAAAAGCAATAGAGCAACGGAAAGAAATAACAGAACAATATCAGAATCTCACAGTCGAAGCGGAACAACATATAATAGATAAATGAATAATCTTTAAACAAAGAACTATATCAGTTATTACATTACATCATATTGCCTTTCATCATCAGAGTGTACAACAACAAACAACAACAAACAGCGGAAAGGAAATACTATATACTAGTAATACGCCATGCCATCCGGCTTGCTTCCAGAAACTCCTGAATTCCAGAATATCCTGATAAACCTTACTCTTGACTGCTCGTGTGGAAATTGGTGGGCACCCAGAGTTTAGGAAGGAAAACAATAAACTCCGACTCAGTCATGTGACTGGTGTGAGAACTAAAACGGTTTACCTTTCTTTAAAATCAAAATAGAGGAATATTTTTAAAGTCAATTCGCAATGCTTTTAAAAATGAGACTACCATAAGGCCTCCCGCACACACACACAATGCAAACGCAGAATCAGAGGAGATTTCTCCTTATGATAGTCAAAGATGCTTGATACGCATTAAAAAGAAACATTTGATATTATTACTAGTGCATAGTATAGGAAATATTTCGAAAGTAAAGATATAAATCTTAGCCAGCATAGGCATTTCGCACTTATGCCTACTATAGCTACCATCTAAACAGTGGTGACCACCATAAGTGAATGATAGGTTCTACAACTAAAACCGTACAAGATCGTATTGTTTCTTTGGATTTCCAACAAATGGTCAGGCCAAGAAACTTCCCATTGCCACATGGGTATGCCTCTAGAAAGACGACCCGAGAACCAAACCGGATCTCTGCCAACACAAGGCCGGGTTACCCCTAACAGGGTAACTACTGACACGAATATGTCATCCTCCGATCGTAACCGATCTATTCGAGGATCCTCGATTTCCAACAACCACAAAATTTGCAGCAACAACATAGGTTAAATATCTGGGCTCCATACCATGATACCACCTCTATCCAGAAGGAATGACATACACTAAAGGGGCGCTACCCCCTAATAACCTTGCCGCATCCTTCCTGTTTTGACCATTTTTGAGGTGTGAGGTCCGACGAAGTCTCGTCCACAAAGCCACGCTTTATACAAAAGCTGTGCTTTGGGTCAATCAAATGATCATAGAAATGATCACCAAGATAAATGATCAAATAAATGATCCAATCACAAATGATCAAACAATGATCATTTCACGGCAACACTCAGCATGCCACACTACCAAATTGGGAGTACATCACTAATAACCTTCAACTATATAACCTCTGAGCTCGTACGTCTCAAAGAAGAGTGTTAAGCTAAGAGAATAAATTCTCCGCCACCAATAGAAATATATTTGAAAGAAATCAGCTTTATATCTCAATTTGTAATGTCAGACATACAATCCATACAAGTCTGTTCCGGGCTCGAACAGAACCGAAGGCACTTCCGAAGAAGTCCTTGCATTTTGGATATTCACTAATCACGATCGGACTTCCCGTCACTAAGGGTGATAAAACTTCTATATCGGAGATCAACCGATGTAGAGTAACTCGACGGTAATCCTTCCGTTTTCACAAATATCTGGTCTTCAACACCGGTCATCAAATGCAATCCATAACGACGTATCACATATTTGGAATGGGTTATACGACCCCATGGTCCTTTCTCGGCTAACTCGAATAGTGAGCGCTTATTCAAAAATAATTGTGGCATTCAAATTCGAGCAAATCACAACAAATACCTATTTAAAGGTAAATATTGATAGTCGGATTATTTAACTATCAAAAGGCATGCTCAACATCACCAAATTCCAAATAATTTCCCAAATTATTTACTTTCCAAAATATCTTTACTAGATATATCTTTCCATACTTCAAAAATAAATCAACGTTTATTTTTAATCAAATTCCCCTTTCCATTTATAAATTCCAAAGTGAATTTACATTCCAAAATATTTATGAATATACGATTTCAATTATTCATTTTCAATTTATCTTCAAAAAGATAAAATTCTCAAAACGTTCCATTTCACATTGGAAAAACATTTCCATACTTATTTATTAATAAGTAATTCACAAATCCATTTATTTCCAATACTTAGAAAATATTCAATATACTTAATATCGAAATTAAGTATATATTTCATTCTTTTAGGGAAATCATTCTCTTAACATATTTATTTGGGTCAAAAACGAATGTTGCGTAAAACATCGTTACGACGACCCAAAATCACTAGCATAGGGATTCAAAGTTTAAATAGATATATAAATCCCAATACTATACAAAACATTTCCTTTCGAAAACCATTTACTATAACAATAGTGTTATAGTCCACCATTTCCTTCTTTCTCGAAAACGTCTGTTTCAACAACAATGTTGAAATCTATGTTTTCGATGGTTAATACTTTTTAAAAAACCGTTAAAACGATTAACTTCATTTATAACATTCATTTTCCCAAGCATATCCATTTTATCTGATAATATATTCACTGTCCAAAATCGTGACTATACTTCCTTAACCAATTTTCAACTTTCAACTTATCAAATTCCATTGATTTCGAATTTATAAACAATGTCTATAAATTCTATTTCTATTTATAAGCTTTGATTTAAAAATCTCCTTTATAAATCAATTCTATTTATATTCCATCTACATGTCGAAATCCGGTTTATAAGTAAATTACTTATAATTCATTTATTCACAAATCCATTCTTTTATATCAACACTAATTTATAAATCAAAAATTCTTATTTACTTATGAATCTAGGTTCAAACTTTATTTTAACACTTATAAAAAGCTCGTTTTAGAATTTCTATATTTTAATTTATAAATATCAATTTTATACAACTTTTATATAAATTGTTTATGATAATTCAAAAATCCCAATTTAACTAAATTTATTCTTTTAATAATTTAAAAATCGTTATTTAAAGCCTATATACTTCAAAATCATACTTAAGTATTATTTTCCAAAAATCATAACTTTTACGAAAATAAAATTATAACGCTTATTTATTTTAACAATTCAAAATTAAATAAAACGTATACTTTCAAAAATCACTTTTAAAAATTCTTTTAAAAACCAAAATCATTATTTTATGAATCCGATGATGCAACAGCACCAAATAGTCAATCACGACATCCAAATATCATATATCGATATGATAATCAACAAATATCACAATATCTATAAATAAATCAATACAGTCGAGGAATCCAGTTGGATCCCTCCAACCTGTTTCCCTGCATCCAAAGATGTTAGCACAATACCAATTCCGTTCCAGTATGAAATTATCGCGGTATATGGGATTTATAAAATATTATCCGCTTAATAGACGGCGCAATAGGGTCTCATCCGCTATATAATGCGGGAAATCAAATCCAAGTACATAAATAATACCAATTTCACTGTACTGTGAAATATTCGCGGTATATGATTTTAATAAATAACCTCTGCTTACTAACGGCGCATAATGTCTATTTTAACAATCAATAGATAACAATCATCATTCAAACATACATTCAAGAATTTTAAATCTAACTATATAAAAATTAAAATCGAAACCGATTCGATTGAGTGAGAAGTTCTCACCTTGATTTCAATTTCGTTTTAGCGATTTATTTTGAATAAAATTAAACGTGTGTTTAATTTTACCCAAAATTCTCACTAACTCCAAACGACTCCAATCCAATTCCATAGCGTAGTGTTCGTCGATATGATTCCAACGCAACTGGTTTCGCGCGTTTTCGACCTCGTATGAAAAAGATACGAATTTTTAAACATTCACGAATTTTAAATATTAATATTTACAACTTAATTTTATATTTAAAACCCTAACCAAATCAATACCGTTCATCCTTGCATCCAAAAATCACGGCCGCTCCATCGTTTCTTCCTCCATCACGCGATAATTAACAGGAAGCCGAACCCATTTGCACGCCTTAATGCCCTAAATCACGCAACTACTACGAACATTTTTGCATCGATCAAGTTGCATCGTTTTGAAGCCTCACTCGAATGCTACCTACGGCTGGAGGAGCAAGGAGCTCGGTCAAGCCATTTTCACGAAAAACGAGGCCGAACGCATGGCCTTTGCAGCCACTTTCCCGATGATCCAAAGCTCCAAACACGATCATGACCGTTGAACTGCTAGATCTCATTGTCGTCTACAACTTTCATGTTGAAAGTTTCTTGGATTGCTTCACGGATTTAAAGAAATTTGAGGAAGAAGAAGGTTGTTTTCTGGCCATTAAACATATATGAGGCGGCGGCTGAAACATATAACCCTAGGGTTTTATTTTATGTTGCAAATGAGAATATTTAGGTGCTTATATAGAAAATTTCAACGACACTATTCATCCTGGATTTTTCGAACACCAAACGAAGCGTGCCGGTTGGCATTCCTAAGGTTTACCCCGCGTTCCAAACACAATGGAACATGTTTCGTGAGCTAATTCGGTCATCTGTGCGAGTTATGGCAATAAACGTTCGATTTAAAATTAAACCGATTAAACGATTTTCTAGGCGTTTTAGCTTGCACCTGACAAACGGTAAATCCGATTGACACGAAATTTGAAACCATACAATAATATCACAATTCGAATCTGATGAAACTAGTTTCGTCGAAATCCGAGACTGTTTGAAAAATGACTATTTTAACTTGCCAAATTAATATTAAAACAATTTTGATGCGTTTCGAGCTGCCACGCTCAAACGATAATTCCGATTGCTACGAAAATTGAAATCCGACAATAACAAACTATTACGGATCCAATGGGACTAGTTTCGTCCAATTCTGAGACTGTTCGAAAATTGGCTATTTTCAATCGATAATTAAATATTAAATAATTCAATTTTCATAAATTAACTTTTAATTCGATTTTAAAAGTTCTATAACATCACTATAACTCCAGTATGATTAAATAAAATTTTACAAATCATATTCAATCATATTAAACCTAAATTTCAATTATTTCTGGAATTTCTATTATTAAATTAATTGTCCAATTAAATTCAATATTCGATAAATAAATTACTCGACTTATAAATTCCACTTATTAATATTTAAAATCAATTAAATATACAAATTTAAATTATCAAAAATTCTGGTTCGCTACACTATCAATCTTTTTGATCATCGTTCACTTCCAGTTCTTTGATTGCTTCGTGGCAGCTCGAGGGAGAAGCTTTGGTGTGATGGTGGCCCTACGAATCGTTGTAGAAAAGGTTCTAATCCCTATTTCGTATTCTCTTCATCAATTTTCTGTCGGCTTTTCGTTTCAAACTTTAATGAATTTGGAATTTAAATTGAAATAAATTGGTTAACAAAATATGAAGATAGATTAATTTGTATCGATAAAACGATTTCGGTTAAAACAAAACTTTGGAAAGTTTTGTTGTGATTTATTGTAAGGATTAAAGTCCGATGAGGGACAAGCTGGTGTATACTTTGGAGTCTTCCAACTTGAGTTTCGAATCCACACTTAGTATTTGAGAATTTCGAAAGATTGTATCCATTTATCTGTTCTTTTGGGCCTAGATATATTCTACGAATGGTTAAGTTATTCCTTCGGACTAACCAATGCCCCTGCATATTTCATAGACTGGATGACCCGAGTACTTCTAAATTATCGAACGAGTTCGTTCTCATCATTATTGATGATATTATGATTTGGTAACCCAGATGCAGAATAAATATTCAGTTGATCTGGTGAACCATTTCTCTATTTTGGTGTATTCACATGTTCTTTGTTTGTTTCCCTGTCTGGCAAATTTTGAGGACGAAATTTTCTTAAGGGGAAATCTGTAACGATCATGATTTTGAGTCAAAATTTAAATTGATAATTAATATAAATTTTGAATTTAAATTGTGAATTAATTAGTATTTTTCAAATTTAATAAGATGTGTGCTTATTTATTTATATAAATGGATAGTAATTTGAAATTTGAATTTGAAATTCAAGAATAAATATCTTAGAAAATAAATTAGGTTTAAGACTATATTTTCTAAATATAATAAGAAAGTGTTTTCTAATTATAGTATATATATATGTATGTATGATTATTTATTAAGTGTTTAATTTGATTTCAAATTATTTTTCTTTAGGTCATTTAAAGGATTATAAATGTACATATAAAGGAAATGCATTAAGTTAAAAATAGATACACGCGCGCACACACACACACACATATATATATCTTTTGAAATCAATGTAATACTTAAAATAAGGAATATATAAAACATGATTCACAAATTAAAATAGAGTAGGGGTTTAAAAACATAAATTACAAATTAAATGAAAACAAGGGTTTAAAACATAAAAAATGAATATCCTGTTCTCACTTCTTTTTCTTTCATATGTTCAAAATCAAAACAAGAAATCAAAACAGATCAAAATTTAAAACCTAAGCAACAACATCATGTTCAAACAATTCAAAGATCAGAGCCCAACTTCAATAAAACAAATTCAAAATACAACCACGACAGTTCAGATCAATCAATACAAGATCCAGATCAAAAAGAAAGAAAAATGGAAAATCTGTTTTCAAAGTCTTCAACCTGGATCAAAGCATTCAGGTTCAAATTCAAAAACAACAATCAATGTTCAACTCAAAAATTTTTAACTTGATTCACGTCTGAAGCATGCAAATGCAAGATCAACAATGTTAAAGCACAGATCAAAATAAAGATTCATTTCCAGATTTTGAAATATTTCCCAGGCTCTGTTGTCCTCTGTCTTCATTTCCAAGGTGAGTAAACTTCATTTTTGAACAAATCTTGTTATTTATTGATGCCTGTGGCGATGGTAAACTTGAAATGTTTGTTATTGTGACGAATAAGTAAATTGGAAATCAACAAGAGATTAATCAATATCACAATAATCTACTCAAGATAAAAAGGAATGTCATACTCCTAATTTCATTCACCAAGCCACAATATATGACACGTATATCAATGCCCATCGTAAAAGTTGGTGAAACATAAATTCCAGAAATCAACACACGAAATCCAGAAATCACAATAAAAAGGAACAACGACGTCGTACAGCGGGACATCCGATGAACCAAATCAAAATAAAAAGGATGGCCAATCCCCAAAAGAAACTGGACATCGACACACCTAAAAAGACATGCCCCATGAACAGTCGAACATCGACGCACCTAGAAAGATACGCCCCATGCTCTAGCATCGACACACCTAGAAAGATACGCCCCATGCACAAATAAATAAACATCGATGCACCTAGAAAGATACACCCCATGCTCTAGCATCGACGCACCTAGAAAGATACGCCCCATGCACAAATAAATAAACATCGATGCACCTAGAAAGATACACCCCATGTAATGTCTAACATCGATGCACCTAGAAAGATACACCCCATGCTAAGTCGAACATCGACGCACCTAGAAAGATACGCCCCATGCATAGACGAACATCGACGCACCTAAAAAGATACGCCCCATGTCCCGACTTATTGAGCCGATTGCTCCACGAAGTAAACAAACATCGATGCACCTAGAAAGGTACACCCCATGCATAATAAAACATTGACGCACCTAGAAAGGTACGACCCATGTATAAAATGAGACGAAACTCAATAAAATGAGGAACAGTCCTCCACATAGACAAAGAGACATCGCACATTGCTAGTCTAAACCGCAAAGATGATCGTCATGATCAAAGAGAAGTGTCAATTACAATAAGCTAGTAAATATATGAGCTTAGATTCATGTCCCATAATCACTAGCTTAACTTAAATATTTACGAACAAATTGTAGATCTCCACTAGAAAATTGTCACAAGAGGTTCAATCGAACAAGTCCAAGAATTAACCGACGAAGTAAACGCAAGCGTTTCATACCACTTGTTTTACTAAGTCGTTTAATTAGATTTCTCATACGAGTGAGGTAAAGGTTTGTATATACTAATAGATTGGAAAACGGTTTTATAAACGAATTTGATATTAAAATAGTATTGAAATCGTTTGAGGAAAGAGTTTTGATATTTACTACTAGTATAGAAAACCTTTATATTTTTAAAGTGACAAAGCACAAGGGGGATTGTAGAAACAATCAATCACAAAGATCACATTCGAAGATGTGAATAAAATCCAATGAAATCGATAAAGATCCATCGAAGTGGATATATCTAAAATTCCCAAAGAAAATAAGTCATCAAAGATGATAATAAATTATGACAATAAATAGGATCATCACGAATCGATTTAAATTGGAAATTCAATCCAAAAAGGCAAATTGGACTCAAACAGCAGGTTCAGTCGACTGAACAGAGTTTTCAGTCGACTGACCCTGTGCCTGGAAATTTTCCAGGTTCAGGAAACTTTCTGTTTCCAGTTTCAGTCGACTGTGCAGAGTTTTTCAGTCGACTGAATCATGCCTGGAAACTCTCGGGTTTCAGGTTCAGTCGACTGAACAGAGTTTTCAGTCGACTGAATCATGCCTGGGCTGTTTTTCAGCCTTATTCAAATGAAGAGCAAATTCTTACAAAATGCAACCGGACGGACATTGGCTCAAAGGGTTTATGCCAATAGGCAACCCGGCCCTATATGCTCCTCGGTGCATCACCAAAAACATGATCAAACATCCATAAAAGGATTTCACACAAATTTGACTTAAAAACTCAAACAATTTGAATATTCACAAAACCAATCCAAATCAAGAGCAAATGCACATGAAGAAGTGTTAGGAATTCATACCCAACAACCAAAGATAATTATAGTCATAGATGTGAGATAAAAATCTCACCTTTGAACTAAGTTTATGAAGATGAAGCTTGAAAGCAATGGCAAGAACAAGCACTCTTCAATCTCAACACTAGAAGCTTGAATCTAAGCTTAAAAGAGAAACATTCCCTAAATTAGGTTTATCAAATTTCTGAAATTGAATGGAGAAAGAGTTGGAGAAGGTGAAGGAGATGCTTACCAAGGGGTTCTCTTTGATTTTGGAGCAAGAACTTGGATTTGCAAAGGAAGCTAGGGCTTGGAGTTTTAATTTCCTCTTCCACCCTCCATTAACATAAAAGCTTGAGTATTAGGAAAATAGAAGAGAAGTGAATGAAGAGGAGAGGGTTGGAACTGAGTTAAGTGGCTAATTGGCTCAGCCCAACCAAAGCCCTAAGCGGGAAAAAGTAGCAAAAATCAACTTTCTCCAAACATATCGAAGCTTATACTCAAAAAGGTCGCAAACGACATTTTGAACTCAATGGAGGTGGTCTCGAGTCCTAATTCTACCGTATGCAAAAAGTAGCTTTTCAGACTAAAATCCGACGAACGATAAAATATTTAAATAAAATATTTAAATATAAAATCGATAAATATGCGGGTTGTTACAGACTCCCCTCCTTAAAGAAATTGCGTCCTCGCAATAAGTAAGAAGGAAATATATGAAGTAACAACCATAGAAGCATATTAACACAAAAGAAAATTTTGAAATAGGAAGTTCACCATAAAGTGCACAAAAGAGTTAGCCTGAAATCTGGTGAAACTTCAATTTCCACAATAACACCGGGCTCAAGAATAAAAACCGGAATCCCTAAGGCATTCCCGTAGATAAAAGACGTGGGGAATGTCAAGATTAGCAGAAAATTGAGCCGGTGCAACGGCGTAGTACAAAAACGGTACGCCCGAGAAACTAGAAACTCAAACAATTTGGGACATCAGCGTAGTACAAAAACGGTACGCCCAATGAACCCAAAGCAAAAGCAAAATGTAGTACAACGGTACATCCGATGAATCAAAAGCAAAGACATCGATGTAGTACAACGGTACATCCGATGAATCAAAAGCAAAGACATCGATGTAGTACAAACGGTACATCCGATGAATCGAATAGCAAAGACATCGATGTAGTACAACGGTACATCCGATGAATCAAAAGCAAAGACATCGATGTAGTACAACGGTACATCCGATGAATCGAATAGCAAAGGCAAAGACATCGATGTAGTACAACGGTACATCCGATGAATCAAAAGCAAAGACATCGATGTAGTACAACGGTACATCCGATGAATCAAATAGCAAATACATCGATGTAGTACAACGGTACATTCGATGAATCAAATAGAAAATACATCGATGTAGTACAACGGTACATCCGATGAATCAAATAGCAAAGACATCGATGTAGTACAACGGTACATCCGATAAATCAAATAGCAAAGACATCGATGTAGTACAAACGGTACATCCGATGAATCAAATAGCAAAGACATCGATGTAGTACAACGGTACATCCGATGAATCAAAAGCAAAGACATCGATGTAGTACAACGGTACATCCGATGAATCAAATAGCAAAGACATCGATGTAGTACAAACGGTACATCCGATGAATCAAAAGCAAAGACATCGATGTAGTACAATGGTACATCCGATGAATCAAATAGCAAAGACATCGATGTAGTACAAACGGTACATCCGATGAATCAAATAGCAAAGACATCGATGTAGTACAACGGTACATCCGATGAATCCAAAGAAAAGACATCGATGTAGTACAAACGGTACATCCGATGAATCAAAAGCAAAGACAACGATGTAGTACAAACGGTACATCCGATGAATCAAAAGCCAAGACATCGATGTAGTACAAACGGTACATCCGATGAATCAAAAGCAAAGACATCGATGTAGTACAACGGTACATCCGATGAATCAAAAGAAAAGACATCGATGTAGTACAAACGGTACATCCGATGAATCAAAAGAAAAGACATCGATGTAGTACAAACGGTACATCCGATGAATCAAAAGCAAAGACATCGATGTAGTACAACGGTACATCCGATGAATCAAATAGCAAAGACATCGATGTAGTACAAACGGTACATCCGATGAATCAAATAGCAAAGACATCGATGTAGTACAACGGTACATCCGATGAATCAAAAGAAAAGACATCGATGTAGTACAAACGGTACATCCGATGAATCAAAAGCAAAGACATCGATGTAGTACAAACGGTACATCCGATGAATCAAAAGAAAAGACATCGATGTAGTACAAACGGTAAATCTGATGAATCAAAAGAAAAGACATCGATGTAGTATAAACGGTACATCCGATGAACCGAAGCCCGAATGATTTTCGGAACACCGACGTAGTACAAAAACGGTACGTCCAATGAACCGAACACAATAAAAGGACATCGGACGCTAGTCCTTAAAAGGAATGAGATAAAGCTAAATAAAACGAAGTATACCAAAACGTCCGATGAACTTGATAGAAAAATAATTCCATTCAGACAACATCAAAGAATCAACCACTTGTTGCCTACGACAAAGCGCATTGGCAACACGATTTCCCTTTTCGGGAATAAAAGAATATCAAGATCATAAGATGCTAGGAACTCGAGTCAACATAAAGTTCCTAATGAGAAAATAATTATTCCAAAGATTTATGATCGAGGTAGAGAACAAATTTCTCATCCAAATATGATGATGCCAAATTCCAAAAGTAAGAACAATAGCCGCGAACACTAGATCATGAGTGGCATATCTAGTCTCGATAAGCTATAATGATTTAGAAGCACAAGTGATAGAACGTTCTCCTTTGCAAGAGAATGGCATTCCAAACCAATACGACTACTATTGGTACAAATAGCAAAGTCTTGGTTCCCCTTCAGGAATCATAAGAAAGAATAAGAGTATCGAAAAGAAAGAACTTCTTTTAAATAATTCTCTCCCCCGAAAAGTTAGAACTTTCAAAAATCAAAATTATTTCGATGTAAAAATATTTCTAGAAGAATTTACATTTTACAAGTCAATATATCGTGTCTGATTGTCACATCAAAGCGTTTAGGAAATTCCTATCGATAACGTTGATCAAGCGCATCGACCAAAATTCTTAAAGCACTCAACGGGCAATACAATCACAAAATCATCTTTTATAGGATAAATAAATCTCTTAAAAAGTTTTAAGAATATTCTTTGTTCGTTTTAAGAGCAAAAATCAAATTGCACTTATAATTAAATCTTATGAAAAAGATTTGCAAAATTTTAAATTTCTATTTCCATCCAAAATCCATAAATAAGAATGGTCTCATCGAAATTTTCATAGAATATTGGATTTATAAAACGGATGAAACAAGTTGGACAATTTGAATGACATAATAATTCATTCATAGGAATCATAACAAGTGCGGAATGCGATAAGTGAAATGCTAACTTCCGCAACTTGTAGCAAATGAAAACGGTGGTAAAGTCGAACTAAAAAGACCTTAGCACCACACAAAAGATTACTTAGGTGATAATCCTAAGACAAGTCAAATATACCGAAAAATTCTCAAACTATTTAGATGAGAGAAATAACACATTCCTTATAAGTGGGCATAAGGAATAAAATGATGCCATCAAGTTGGAATCAAAATCATAAAGGAAAAATAGAAATCTGCTTAACAGATTGAAAATGTCAAAGATGAATAGTCCACTCGAAAAATAGGATATGGGCTTCACAATGATTAAGCCGATCCTTACAGAAAGGTCAATTCCGAAGCCAAAGCAAAAATATCGGCTCGGAAAGAAAAGTCACATAAAACAATCTCGACATCTAAACAAAAGAAAATTGAGTGTTGCGGATCTACCATCCGGATTCACAATCCTCAATGAAGTCAACAAGCCCAAAATATTCAAAGAAAAAGAATTAACAATTCCTTTTGATATAAAATAGTGAGATGGAAACTATATCAAAAAGAACATGAACAAGATAATCA
Organism: Allium cepa; assembly: GCA_030765085.1. Taxonomy (NCBI): domain Eukaryota; kingdom Viridiplantae; phylum Streptophyta; class Magnoliopsida; order Asparagales; family Amaryllidaceae; genus Allium; species Allium cepa. The sequence goes on from CM060945.1 coordinate 662,610,725, forward strand.
CAAAGCAAATGTCATCAAGGATTGAATGAAAAATACCTTGACCAAGAGAAGAGTTGCTAGGGGCTTGCACAATATTTAGTTTTCTCATGTCCTTATTCAAAAGTTTGGGACATGCAGATAAAAGATGACCCGGTTTCTTGCAATAGCGACAAGAATGGGGTTTTGGACACATATTCGCATAGTGTTCCTTAGAATTACAATTGTAGCATCCTCCACGATCAAGGATTGGAGTCTTTGCTACAAAAGTAGTTTGCTTCACTCTCTTATTGGGATTAAGGCTCTTGAACTTAATATGCCTCTTCTTGGAAGTCCCAATATCACAAACACTTCCTTTACCAACCTCTCCAGGAAGAAGAGTAACATCCACAAGCTGTTGACCAGACATGAATACTCCATCCAGGGGAGTAGCACTAGATTGACCGGCGCTGGTGTGGCCTGGTCTAACCATTTCTCTTCTTTAAGAAAGAAAGAAAGAAGAGGAAAAAGTTATTCTCAAAATAAATATCAAGCAATCTTGATAGATAAAACAAGGAATCATAAAAGAAAATAGGATAGGACGGTACGAAGACCCGAATAAAATCCTAAAGCACAACTCCTAAGAAAGACTTAGGACATGATCCTTGCTAAATTATTCTACATTGTTCCGAAGTTTCGCTCTGATACCAAGCTGTGACGAATAAGTAAATTGGAAATCAACAAGAGATTAATCAATATCACAATAATCTACTCAAGATAAAAAGGAATGTCATACTCCTAATTTCATTCACCAAGCCATAATATATGACACATATATCAATGCCCATTGTAAAAGTTGGTGAAACATAAATTCCAGAAATCAACACACGAAATCCAGAAATCAAAATAAAAAGGAACAACGACGTCGTACAGCGGGACATCCGATGAACCAAATCACAATAAAAAGGATGGCCAATCCCCAAAAGAAACTGGACATCGACACACCTAAAAAGACATGCCCCATGAACAGTCGAACATCGACGCACCTAGAAAGATACGCCCCATGCTCTAGCATTGACGCAGCTAGAAAGATACGCCCCATGCACAAATAAATAAACATCGATGCACCTAGAAAGATACACCCCATGCTCTAGCATCGACGCACCTAGAAAGATACGCCCCATGCACAAATAAATAAACATCGATGCACCTAGAAAGATACACCCCATGTAATGTCTAACATCGATGCACCTAGAAAGATACACCCCATGCTAAGTCGAACATCGACGCACCTAGAAAGATACGCCCCATGCATAGACGAACATCGACGCACCTAAAAAGATACGCCCCATGTCCCGACTTATTGAGCCGATTGCTCCACGAAGTAAACAAACATCGATGCACTTAGAAAGGTACACCCCATGCATAATAAAACATTGACGCACCTAGAAAGGTACGACCCATGTATAAAATGAGACGAAACTCAATAAAATGAGGAACAGTCCTCCACATAGACAAAGAGACATCGCACTTTGCTAGTCTAAACCGCAAAGATGATCGTCATGATCAAAGAGAAGTGTCAATTACAATAAGCTAGTAAATATATGAGCTTAGCTTCATGTCCCATAACCACTAGCTTAACTTAAATATTTACGAACAAATTGTAGATCTCCACTAGAAAATTGTCACAAGAGGTTCAATCGAACAAGTCCAAGAATTAACCGACGAAGTAAACGCAAGTGTTTCATACCACTTGTTTTACTAAGTCGTTTAATTAGATTTCTCATACGAGTGAGGTAAAGGTTTGTATATACTAATAGATTGGAAAACGGTTTTATAAACGAATTTGGTATTAAAATAGTATTGAAATCGTTTGAGGAAAGAGTTTTGATATTTACTACTAGTATAGAAAACCTTTATATTTTTAAAGTAACAAAGCACAAGGGGGATTGTAGAAACAATCAATCACAAAGATCACATTCGAAGATGTGAATTAAATCCAATGAAATTGAAAAAGGATCCATCGAAGTGGATATATCTAAAATTCCCAAAGAAAATAAGCCATCAAAGAGGATAATAAATGATGACAATAAATAGGATCATCACGAATCGATTTAAATTGGAAATTCAATCCAAAAAGGCAAATTGGACTCAAACAGCAGGTTCAGTCGACTGAACAGAGTTTTCAGTCGACTGACCCTGTGCCTGGAAATTTTCCAGGTTCAGGAAACTTTCTGTTTCCAGTTTCAGTCGACTGTGCAGAGTTTTTCAGTCGACTGAATCATGCCTGGAAACTCTCGGGTTTCAGGTTCAGTCGACTGAACAGAGTTTTCAGTCGACTGAATCATGCCTGGGCTGTTTTTCAGCCTTATTCAAATGAAGAGCAAATTCTTCCAAAATGCAACTGGACGAACATTGGCTCTAAGGGTTTATGCCAATCGGCAACCCGGCCCTATATGCTCCTCGTTGCATCACCAAAAACATGATCAAACATCCATAAAAGTATTTCACACAAATTTGACTTAAAAACTCAAACAATTTGAATATTCACAAAACCAATCCAAATCAAGAGCAAATGCACATGAAGAAGTGTTAGGAATTCATACCCAACAACCAAAGATAATTATAGTCATAGATGTGAGATAAAAATCTCACCTTTGAACTAAGTTTATGAAGATGAAGCTTGAAAGCAATGGCAAGAACAAGCACTCTTCAATCTCAACACTAGAAGCTTGAATCTAAGCTTAAAAGAGAAACATTCCCTAAATTAGGTTTATCAAATTTTTGAAATTGAATGGAGAAAGAGTTGGAGAAGGTGAAGGAGATGCTTACCAAGGGGTTCTCTTTGATTTTGGAGCAAGAACTTGGATTTGCAAAGGAAGCTAGGGCTTGGAGTTTTAATTTCCTCTTCCACCCTCCATTAACATAAAAGCTTGAGTATTAGGAAAATAGAAGAGAAGTGAATGAAGAGGAGAGGGTTGGAACTGAGTTAAGTGGCTAATTGGCTCAGCCCAACCAAAGCCCTAAGCGGAAAAAAGTAGCAAAAATCAACTTTCTCCAAACATATCGAAGCTTATACTCAAAAAGGTCGCAAACGACATTTTGAACTCAATGGAGGTGGTCTCGAGTCCTAATTCTACCGTATGCAAAAAGTAGCTTTTCGGACTAAAATCCGACGAACGATAAAATATTTAAATAAAATATTTAAATATAAAATCGATAAATATGCGGGTTGTTACAGTTATGGATATAAATGTATGTACATGTTTGTTTTTATGTGTGTGTGTAATGTATATATATACATCATACTATTGTTTTACAAGCATATGATTTCCTTACAAAAATTCATATCTCAAAATTTAGACAAATTTTGGTGATAAACTCTAAATGAAATTTGGTTATAATTACCTGATTGAATTTTTAAAAAACAATTCTAAGCATTTACATTTAGTAAATATTCGGAAATAAGAAATCACAGTAGATTCTTTTAAGGTATCGAAATTTAATGTTTTTAATTTCGAGTTTCGTTGATATCAACAGATTCGTATTTTAAAATTATGATTTTTAAAAACCATTTCGTGATTTTAATTCTATAGTCATTAAGAAATCTCATGTTGATCGGAAATAGAAATTTGGTCATATCCTAGTGATCGCGGTGGATAAGGGTCTCGAGTTTGAAGTAGGAGGTGGCTGATGTTGTGTTGGTTATCGAAAAAAGATGGGTAATTTTATAATGCATCGTGGTAGTCGATCGGTGTTGATTTAAGGTTCTGGAGCAACTTTTGGTCGAAGCGAAATGTAAGGCTAGTTCGCTAATGTCGTCGCATCGGCTTGAATCGCGACCGGGGGAAAAGAAAAAGGGGACAATGGAGGAGATTCTGGTAGGAGGGCGTGGATGTAGGTGACTGGAATCGGTGGTGCGAGGTGATATTTGTTATCTAAGTTGGAGTTCATTTTGCTCGATTTTGAACTAAGTCAGAATTGGAAGTTCTGGGTCGTCTGAGGTTTTGTGGGGATCATCGGTGACCCATCGGAGTCCTCGGCGATGGTCGGAAGGCGCTGGAACGCCGGTGCACGTGCACAAGGGGATCACCTGTATCTGGTGAAGTATGGGTTTGGGTAGAGCTCGGGTCTGGCTCATGGTATTTCGTTGTTTGCCTCGAAGTGAAGAGATAGGGCGGGAGCTCGGGGATTAGCTCGAGAATTTTGATAAATTTGCTCGGGTTTCCCTTTATTAACAAACAAGTTTTTAAAAAAAACAAAAGCATTAAAGTTTTAAAGGTAAAGCAATTTGTTAAAATCAAATCTTAAAGTATACTAGTAAATAAGTTATTTAAAATTATAAACGAGTTTTAAATTAAGTTTCCAAAGATTTGATTTTTAAGTCAAAAATATGTTTAAAACTGCTTTGGGTTTGAATAATTATATTGTAATGATCATTTAAACCTAAGTGTTTTAAATTAAATTTGATGATGTAATTAAGTGATAGTTTGAGATAAATGATTTATTTTAAATAATTAAGGTCTTAAAGTGTAATTATTTAATTTTCCTAAGATAATTAATTAATAAGATAAAGTACTAAAGGTGATTAACTTAAGGTAAATTAATGAAGGTAATTAAGAATGATTTCTTAATAAAAGTAATTAAAGGTTAATTAATTAAAGGATAATTAATTTATGTCATTAATTAATAAGATTAGTTAAAGGTGAATTAATTAATGATTAATGGTTAATTAACTTATGGTTGAAAGATAATTACTTAAGGTAATTAATTACGGGTTAATTAATTTTGTAATTAACTTAAAGTTAATTTATTAATGTGATTAATTAAGGAATAATTAATTAATTAAAGGTAATTGTTATCGCACCTTTTTAGCAAGGCTGTGATACCAAAAGATCAACAGAGAAACCAAAGATAGTTCACTTCAAAGCAACTCAACGACTCAACAAGCTAAATCACAAAGCGACCTACCGACCTAAAGGAAGAGCAACCGAACGAGCTAAAGCATCCAATGATTTAACACGGAAACAAGCTAAGAGACCTAACTTCCTACGACCAAGTGATCAACGACCTATAGGATACGACCTAGCAAGCGAAAGGTTCCAGCGACCTAAAGGCTCAACAACTTAGCAAGTTAAGAGGTGAAACGACCTAGAGATTCCAGGGATTCAACAAGTTAGCGATCTAACGAGTTAAGAAGGAGCGACCTATGCTCTGCCACATCGAAGTTAGGTCGCTCACGACCTAAGCACTGCTCCTTCAAAGTTAGCTCGCTTGCGACTTATGTACTGCTCTTTCAAAGATAGATCGCTCGCGACTTATCAGATCAAGATCACTTTTATGCCATTACTACTTAGCTCGCCCCTCCTGGTACCATACTCCTTTAGATCGACCTATAAAGCCATGCCTTGCATACTTAGGTCGCGACTCTTTTAGGTCGTCACCTCTCCATGCCGCATCTCCTTAGGTCATTACCGACCTACGACCTACCCCTAGGTCGCTCCATTTGAAGCCTCAACACATCTGAGCTACCGGCCGCTCCCTTAGGTCGCTACGACCTGCCGCCAGAGGCCATAGGTCGCATGCATCCATCATAACCCCTAGCCCGCTTCTCTTAGGTCACTCTCGACCTATGACCCATCCTTTAGGTCGCTCGCGACTTATAACATGGCCGACCTAAGTCCAGAATTTCCTATAAATACCTCGCCTACTCCACATTCAAAGGGGACTATCCGGGACATGGAAGCGCTAGGACTCCGCTGTTTTATTGACCTCCACGACACTTCATTTTCCAACCACATTTCAAAGATTCAAAAGAAGAGATCAATCATATCCAACATGAATTCGAAGAGAAATTCATCATCAAAGTTCTAGCCACTTGCCTAGATCGTGTTGTAATCAAAGGTTGATTGTAAAAGTTGTTAAAGTGTTGTAATCGGAAAGTTGTGTTGTCAAAGTGTTGTAATCTCGAAGTTGAGTTGTAAGAGTGTACTCAAAGATCGTAATGGAGGATGTAAAGTGGACGTAGGCTTGACTTTAAGCCGAACCACTATAAAAATCGTTGTCTCTTTTACTTTTTTGCTATTTTCTATTTACTTCTGTTTCCCGCGCAAACGGGTGGTGCTTTCACTTCATCACAACGTACACCGGGTGTTAGCATACATTTTCAACTATAACAGTAATTAATTAAGATGGGTAATTAATTAAGAAAGGTAACTAAGGTTAATTAATCTCATTAATTAATATCAAATGATTTGTAATTAATTAATCAGAATTGGGTAGTTAATTCATAAGTAATTAATTTGACTGGAAATTAAATTGAATTAATTATGGATTGAACAATTAATTAATCCTGTTTATGAATGATTATCGAATGCTTGGATTACTTATGGATATTTGGATTGTATGGAATGCTGTGAATTGTTTGATATCCCTGATGTGTGATGCTCTTTTTGAATTTAGCTGTGATGAATGTAATTTATTTTTCTGTGAAGAATGTAATTTATTTATCTATGATGAATTTATATCTGTGAATCTATGAATGAAGATAAGCGTTATTGGATTATACCGCTTATTGATGTTGCTGTGTTTGGATTGTGATGATTAATGATGTTGCACTATTATATAAAACCCCTGGACTACACCATACACACACAAATATGGATTGCACGAGGAAATCGGTTAAGTCATAGACAATTTGAATTTAATATTATTTTATTCAAAATAACGAAATGGTTTTAAAATTGAATTTTGAGTCCAAATGGTTTTGGAAATGGAATTGGGTTGAATATGAAAAGCTTTTGAAAAGGAAGCTTTGAAATTGAAATTTAGTTTGAATATAATATATCTAATTTAAGATTTGAAATTATTTTGGAAACTATGTTTTGAAAGGGTTAAACAAATTATACCATATATGAATATGGATTTTAAATCACTTTTGAAGTATATTAAAAGTATTATTTTGGGAATTTAAAATTTAACCCAAGTTTATACTTTAAAGGCTATAACTTGTGCATAATTGATCGGATTTTTCCAAAACGAAAAGAATTTGTTTAAAATGATAATGGCTTTCAAATAAAGAAAAGATTTCTAATTTTTGTTGAAATGGTTTCAAATTTTGAAATGGAATTGTTTTGAAAGCTATGAATGAATCTTTGTGAAAGATTGTTGAACTTTGTTTTCAAATTGAAGAGGATATTAAAGGTGTATCTTTTGTATAAAATATTTGGAATTGAAATAGTTTTGAAAGCTGTGAATGAATCTTTGTGAAAGATTGGTGAACTTTGTAAACTGAATCTTTTTGTTTGATTAAAATGATAATTTGTTTTAATACATTTGAAAGAAAGGTTTTAGATAATAAGTTGTGACTTAACTAAGACCCCAATATCCATATGCTTTTGAAATTAAGCGCTCAATATTCGATTTAGCCGAGGGCGGACTTTATGTCGTAAAACCCATTCCGGATAATGATACGACGTTATGGATTGAATTTGAAGACCGGTGGTGAAGACCGGGTATTTTTGAAAGCGAAAGGATAACCAATCGAATGTCTCTGCACTTAATGGCCCGGTATAGAGATTTGATAACCCTTTGTGGTGGGGAGTCCGGACATGATTAGCGATTATCTAGAATTGCAAGGGCTTCTTTTGAAGTGCATTCGGTTCTGTTCGAACGTGGAATAGACTTGTATAAATGTATGTCTAACGTTACACTTTGTGATGTAAAGCTGGTTTCTATCAAATAAATTTTTGTTTGGTGGTGGAGAATTTATTCTCTTAGTTTAACACCCTTCTCTAAGACGTACGAGCTCAGAGGTTATGTAGTTGATGGTTACTAGTGATACATTCCCAATTTGGTAATGTGGCATATGAAGTGTTGTCAATCATGTGTTGATCGAAGCATGGCTTTTGTGAAAAGCGTAGCTTTGTGGACGAGACCTCGTCGAGCCCCACAACCCGGAATGGTCGAAACAGGAAAGATGCAGCAAGCTTATTTGGAGGCAGCGCCCCCTGAGGGTATGTCCATTTCCTTGTGGATAGAAGTGGTAACATGGTATGGAGCCCAGATACTTAAATTATGTGGTTGTTGGTTGAGAGGTGGCTTGGATAAAGGTTGGTTACGATCGGGGTGTGGCATACTCGTGTAGTATTTACCTAGTTACAGAGGTAACCCGGCCTTGTGTTGGCAGAGATCCGGTTAGGTTCTCGGGGTGTCCCTCCAGAGGCGTACCCATGTGGTCCAGGAAGTTCCTTTGCCTGACCATTGATGGAAATCCTGTCATCAATACGTGCCCTTTACGACTGCGGTTGTATAACCTGCCATTCTTAAATGGTAGTTATAGCAAGCATAATACAATGGTATCTATGCTGGCTAAGATTAATATTGTACTTTCAAAAAGTTTTCTGCACTATGCACTAATAATAATATCAAAAGGATTTTTCGTATCCAGCATGTTTGACTATCATAAGGAGAAATCTCCCCCAAGTGTGTGATTGCATTGTGTGTGTGTGTCGGAAGGCCTTATGGTAGTTTCATTTTCCAAAAAGCATTGCAGATTTCCTTTTGAATTCTATGGCTTGTTTTTATTCAAAGATAAACTATTTTTGTTTGCTCATACCAATCCCATGACTGACCTGGAGTTTATTGTTCCCTTTCTAAACTCTGGGTGCCCACAATTTTCCACACGGACAGTCTAGAGTTAGATTTTTCAAATAGACAGATAGTAGATGTAGATTCGATATCTTTGGAGCTTTTGGATTTGGCAATTGCATTTGGCTCATCAGTTGCCTAGTTTGCTTAAGCTCAACGTGATGGTGGTTCGAGCTTTTGGATTGGAATCATTGGAGCTTTTGCAATGGATTTGGACATTGGATTCTTTCTTTCTTTCTTGGAGATTATGTTGGTGATATTGTTCCGCTGCTATGTTTTGTATCTCTGATAGTACTGATATCAATTGTATCAGTGTGTTGTATCAAATTTTGTGTATCAATGATAAATATTTCTATTTCTTCCACTGTGTTGTAATACTTAACGTGTTATAAGCTCTGGTGCGAATCGAATTTCGACGGTTCAATCCGCGGCATTCGAATACGGTGAAGTATGGATGTCGATTTTCGAACGCTGAAATTCGGGTCATGACAAAAACATGGATAGAAATAACATATATAATCTAGTTTGCCACATGACATATATTTCACAATATATATATATATATATATATATATATAACTTTTTAAATAGATCATACCTTGTTTATAACATTTTAAAGCAAATCAGCTTATTTGTTAAGCAAGCAAAAGTATGCCATCATCGGCAAATAGTCTAAATGTGCTTCAAGTTACCTATCTCAACTCAAGTAACTCATATGAGATCATATTTAAAGCATAAGGTAGTTACACATTCAAATAACTAAGCAATAAAGTGTGTGTTTATTTTTTTCGACATGCACTAAAGTACTAGGCATCAAAAATGCAAAATTATTTGATATACTAAAATTAAAGTTGTCGAGTCATGAATTTTGCTTCTAAAATATATTTGTAATTGTGAAAATTCAAAATACATCGAAAGTTATGATGGTTTTTCCAAATATTGTTAGTTCTGAAATGAATATGGAATTGGAAGCCCATTTATGAAAATAGAGTTTTGGCTATCAAAACATCAAAATTTTGCAAAACACTTCAAATAAAAGTGGTTGCTTAAGCTTTAAGCTTTCTAGAATAGTTAAAATCATCAAAATCAGACAAACCATTCCAAAGTTATGAACAAATGAATTCTGCCCAGATTTAGCCAATTGGACAACAAACACTACACTCATTAATTCATGTCTAAACATTCACAAACTTCAAAACGTTGGACAGTGATGAACAACAAAGTTGTTATTTATGCCATTGTTTAATTAATGGAAAAATAATCATCAAAATCAAAATACCCCATCACATGTTATGATTTTATTTGTAAGAACTATAATCTCTTCTTTTATCACTTTCCACAATAATTAATACTTTTAATATACGAATCACTCACATATAACTTTTACCTAAATATATCATCTTCATTTCAACATCTTCTAATAATTTTAAAACCATTTTTCATAAATTTCATCTGATCTTTTCGAATATAGTTATTTCATTTCAATTCAAAACAATTCAATATATTTTATTAGCGTCAAAATATAATTATCATTTTTTTTCAAACTCAAGTGTATATTTTCAAAATCTTCGTTTACCAAAATATTATCCATTTGCAATATCATCAAAAGCATTTTTTCCCAAAATCGTTCCTCTTTCAATATTAATTGCATCGCTTCTAGTTGTATAAATTTAAATAGTAGAAATATATTGGTTTTCTGTGGAATCATCTTTCAAAACATTAGTTAGACATTTCCTCAAATTACAAGTTTCTTTAAACAGAATAATTTTTCATTCTTAAAATATTTTGGTCGCTTTAAAATATTCTCCAAATCCCTCTAATCTCTTCAAACTAATTAACCTAACTTTCTTCAAAATATTTTTTCAAAAAAATTATATTTCTTCAAAATAATACTTTATTCTTTAAAATCTTGTGCCCATAAGTCTCATTCTAGTGTTTAGGAATCCATGTTGATAACATTGGCCAAATGCATCGAACAGAATTTATAAACACTCAACGGACAAGTAAACACGAAATCAACTTCAAAAATTTCTTTTATAAAATCATTTGCTAACATCTAACAAAACATCTCTCCCTTAATCACAATATCTTTGATATTAGATAAGAAATTCACTTCAAGGTTAACTATCTATTTTCAGAAAGATTTTTAATTAACTTAAGTATGCTTATACCAAAAGATTTATAAAAAATAAATCTAGTTCTATTGAAATTACTCGTCTTACAAAATCATCAATCATCAAACTATAATAATAAAAAACTAAGCTCTTATCTTCATGCCCATTTTAATCAGATCTTAATTTCAGACAAAATTATACTTCTTTATTGTGTGGAATTTATTTCCATTATCCCTTGCGGTAACTTCGCAACAGAAAACATCGTTGGGCTCAAATTATAAAAACTCATTTGGAATACGAATTGGAGTGATGATTTCCACTATATACCATACTCCAGAGGAATCTCTCAAATTAAACATCATTTTTCAATACAATAACAAAATGAAATCATAGCATCAACCATCCAATCATAACAACTAAACAAACAAAATATACTTAGCGAAAAGCAATCTATACACATTCGTTGCACCACTCTGACCATTACTGGATCCTTCCACTTATCTCACTTCATCTCATCACCTTTAAGATAATTAATTATTCAGTATAAAAATTCAAGTTAGAGACTTTTGCAGCTTCTCTAATTGAACAACTTCCATCTCACTTTAGAGCCACACGGTTCTAATGTCCTTTATCTATGTCGAAACTGCAAGTCAAACAAGTAACTTTGTCTCTTCAACCCTCATCTATTCCTCCACAAATCATATAAAGATTTAAACTCTGTAAAAGGTACCATATAATAAGAAAAATACAAATACATCCTCAAATGATCACCCCGTAATCATCGTATACTTCTACTATTAATTATTAAATATAAACAATAATCCACCTTACAACCACGAAGAAAGGGACCCTAAATCTCATCTATGGTCAGGACTTGTGTCTCTTATATTCTGTATTATTCTAATCTTGCTCTGATACCAACAATGTAACAACCCACCTATACACTCATATTACCTAAGAGTATTATTAAATAATACCGTCGAGTAACACGGAGAATGAGGTGATGTAGGTGAAGCACACATGAATATTTCTTTGGACTAACACCGAATATGTCTCATAATAAAATAATTGTCCACCTTGACGGAAACAGTCTCAGTTCAAAAGCAATAAACACATGTGGTGCCAAGGATAGAACAATACACAATTTAAATAAATCATAGAGAATACAGAGTCATTAACGTAGAAGTTAAAATATAATACATCATATAAGTCTAAGTGGGATACAAAAGTAACTCGAATTCTCACTAAATCTCAAATAGTTATACAAGACGGATCCAATACATTTATTCCAACATTATATACATGCACGAGTCCAAATACACAATATATAAGACATCAAGTAATACAACCTCCAACTAAGCCCAATAAGAAAATCTGGTCCAATTATCCCTGAACCTGAAATATCTTGGACTAAACCAAGTATTATATAAGTAACAAACGGGTCAGACGGTGTCTAGATTCAATGTTGAGAATATAACGATATCTCAAGGAGTAATATACTTAACATTATAACAAACCCAATAACTAAAGGAATAATCGAACATCCACAACACAACTAACAACATGCATAACCCATCAAACAATAAAATAACCATTAAACATCAAAACATCCATCACACACATCACACATCGAACGTCGCACTCCTTACACATCACACACGACATACATCACAAACAACACACCAGAAACATCAATTATTCATATTTATTCAGTAGTATTAAATTTGTTTGTTTTGTTCTACATTTTCAATTTTATTACTGTTACTACTATATTGCTATTACCAGAAGCCAAGTCTACACCCGAGCCTCTATGCTTCTTAGGTGCAAAGGAAGACCAAACTCGTAATATTTTTATGAGCGTCCTTACTAGTCTTTAGTTGCACAAGAAACGCACGTCGCTTCCTCGCCTTCTCACCTCCTCGCTCCTCATTCTCATAAACCTTTATTCTGAATTCATCCCGTTGGCCCATACAAGAGCATGTTACCATGCGACAATGGGGCCACGTCGTGGCAACCACATCGGGTAAGGGCCCATGGTCGATCAAGCTTGGATGGGACTAGCAAAAGCTTCTGGCCGTCACATCTTCGTTGGGACTTTGTACTCCTCATTCCACTCAAAAGTAGAGATAATCATATTCTAGCTTTAAATTAAATTATGGAGTAATGTATTTTGTCTCACAAGTTAAGTCAAAATTCCAAATAATTTCAATTAATATTTTTGTATAGTATAGAATAATTCGCTGACATCCAAATATCATAGGCTCAGCTTCAATGAATTACCGAAAATTATACTTGTGTTGAGTAAATAAATATACCACATATGGACGTCCTACAGTGCCACGTGAAATATAATCACATATACAACACCCTCAATTAGTCAGTATTAAATAAATTTCTGCTTTCTTTATCAATTCACTCTTGGTTAAATCGTTCCCTAATTTATTATTCTTCATGTTTATTACTTTATAACTCAACATAATGGGTACTTGTAACTTCATCTCGTTCATAACAAGCAATTAGCAAACATCCATAAATCCACCAAAATATTATTTAATTAGTATTTGACGAGATGAAGATTTTTATTTCAACATATTTCACTTCATTTCTGTTTCACTCCTTTTATAAAACATACTTCATTTAAAATTAATCATAAAACATCTTCTATATTTATTTTCATCGCTTTTTAAAATAATAATTTTGATTCTCTCGTCTAATTTTAAATCCATATTTCAAACATCTTATTTGACTTCAATGAACCGTTATTCAAACTCATCAGTAGATTTCAAAACCTTAGAAATATTCACTTCAAAATTCCACATTAGTAATATGAAATACCACCTAGAAATTTATATTTCCCAAATACCTTCAAAATTACAAATATGAAAATATTCTCGATTTAAAATATTTGCAAACACAAAAATAGCACTTCAAAATCGTTATTTGAAATCCTTATATATATCTTCAAATACTTCTTTTCAAGCTGTTAATCCATCAAAAATATTATTTATTATGTTCGGAAATTCACTTCTTATTAAATCCCTGCATGTGAAAATTTTCATTTAATTAATAAAATAAATTGCAATCATCTTACAATCATTTTAAAATACCTTTTTAAACTAACCTTCTTTTAATTCAGTTTATTCGTCACTTTAAAAATATAAATTTCGAACTTCATTTCATAAATAACCACTATATATTTAATAATCATCGATAAATGAAACTATAATTCTTCAAAATTCCCTTATTTTATTAAAACCCCAAATTCATCATTTCCTAAAATAATTTTCATTCCCAAAATCCTCAAAATTATTTCACTCATAAATATTTTTCCAAAATCATTCATCTTTTGAAATTTCCATTAACCAAATAATCTCAAACTTAAGTAAAATATCGTTCCAAAATTCACTATTTTTCTCAAACAATTTATTTGATTCAAAGATATATTTTTCAATTTATTTATCTCTTTTCCAAAAAAGTTCAAATATCATTTAATAATCTGTAATCATTAAATTACTACTCAATCATAAACAACCATCAAACTATAATGATCACGACAACAAATAATTGTTCACAACACCATTCCATCCAATTCAAGCAACCTCAAACATTAATCATCAACAAACGTCCAGTTCCAACCAATCAAACAATTATATGGGGGATTAGGCATCAAATATAAAGAAATAGACATAGTTGCCAGTGAGATTAATATCGAATGCAAGAATTAAATTCAACTATACGCAGTTTGCTACTCCACTTCATCAGCCATACGCACACCCATGCACCTCAAATCACTCCTGAAATCATGCACCTCCTTACACCAACCACCAGACCTAAGCTGCCCTTACCATCATGAATTCCTCCACCACCGTGCTGCTACTGTCCCATCAGACAACCCCCACTGCAAAGTTGTTCACCTCTTCTAATCTCCAGCTACCTATCACCACGCAACTCTATCCAATTCAATATCATAACCTCGCCCAACACTTCCTCCTCTTGAATCGTGACACAGACCTCGCACGACCCTTCCTCCAATTCGCCAATAGTAATTCGCCAACACTCCTCCAAGTCGCTCGCCCGTGCTCATGCCGCTCCCCAAATTGATCGTAATTGCTCCAGCCACATCCTCCTCAACATTATGAAGGTCATAAGTCGTGCTTACAGTCGATCGCGGCGCCCTTGCTTCATCTATGACGAACGTCGGAGGACAATTCGATCGTTTGTTTATATTTTTCTTCTTTTATGTGTATTCTCCTTTTAGGGGAAAAAATAATTATGGCTTAGTGAACATAGGGTTTTCGGGCTTAGTCAGGAAGCAAGCAGAAATTTTCAGAAGCACATAGACGCTAAAAAGGAGTTTGGGCTGATATAGTTTTGGGCTTTGATTCTGGGTTCAATTAAAATCAAATGAATATTTATGCATACATACATACATATTATGCATTTAATTTAAAATTTTACTCTTTGAAATAAACTTTAATTTGATTTAAATCCATTTACACTTCATTATACTGACTATATTTCAATTACTGCCCAATTTCATTCAATTTGATGTCCGTTTATATTTTATGTTTAATGTTTGTTATCAATCTCGTTCCATTAGACAATAAATTTATTTTATTTTCAACTGTTTCAATCATATATAAATTATTTACACCTCAAAATATTTTATTTAGTTCAATAACTTATTCAAAAAGAATTTATTAACTTAATTCAATTTATTACTATAAAATCTTCTATTAACAGATTTTAATTAATTAGAACTTTATTTTTAAAATATAATCATCACATTTCAAATTCAAACACTTTTTATTTTAGTAAAATTTATTAATTTATACAACGTAGAAAGCTGGGCTATTGCATATTAAATACGAGATTAACTGTTAGATGTCTATTAAATAAGTATTTGAGATTTAAATACTTATTTAATAGACACTTAATGCCCAGAAGTCTATTAAATAAGACTAATTCTATTCATATAGCAATATTTGATTTACATATGCCAAAAAATATAATAAAATAGTATACATAAAAAATACTTTACATACAGCATTCTTTTTACAAAATTATCCTTATTTTCATCTTATTTACCTTCCTTCTTTCGAACATAAACTCATTTACACAAAACTAGAAATTACAAACAATAAATTAAGTTAAAATTAAAGAAAGTGAAGTTTAATTTTTGGTACTAATATTGTAGCTTCTAATTTCTTAAAAAAAATAAATTTCAACAAAGTTAACTCTTGTTTTAGAAAAAGATAAATACTTTAAAATCATAGCAAGTAGTTGTGAAAGTTTTTTCTAATTTATATTCATGTTTCATGATAATAAATTTCATTAATTTCTTTATTGAAATATACAGATTCGATGAAATTTAATTAATTTCAAGCTTTTAATTTGATGGAATATAAGAAAATGACAAATGATGAAAATAAGATATAAGATATTTTGATAAAAAATTATTTTAGGAAAAATAATGGTGTATGTTAAGTCAGTGTATGAATAGAACTTACCATTAAATAAATGCATCATTGCTTGATATTTTCAGCTTATTCAACCTCTATTATTCAACCCACTAAATATTAGGTGTTGAATCAGTTGTAGATGCTCTAACCTTTTGTAATATACTTTTACTAACTTTTTTCAATTCTATATTACAAGCTATGGAGAAAGCAACATCGACCGTTACTATCTCAACAAATTGCACATTCAAACCTAAAATTAGTAAAGCCTAAACTCCATTCTCGGTCATATTTCCCAAACCACCATCTTCTGTAACTTTTACACCAAACCCCTCGAGTTTGCTTAGTCTTAAACCCTCAACTTCATTCAGAACAATACCAATGGTGATGTACAAAGTGAAGTTTATAACTATAGAAGGAGAAGAGCATGAGTTTGAAGTACCCGATGATGCCTACACTGTCAACACGGTCAAGTCGGCAGGTTTCGACTTTCCTTACTCTCGCAGAGCCAGCGCTTGCTCCATCTATATAGGTCAGCTTGATTCTGACTCAGTCGATCTGTTTGATGGCTCGTTCCTAATTATGCCCAAGTACAAAAAGGTTACTTGCTTGCTTTTGTATCGTACTTGACTTTCGATTTTTGTTATCCATACTCATAGAGGGAGTGAACTTTATTGATGTTGAGTATTTTGTTTGAATGGGATTTTTTATGGAAAATAATGTTTTATTTTCTTTCATGTTATGTATGTGATATTTATAATGACTTATATGAAAAGTTGTGTGTTTATGCAACTTATGTTTTTGTTTGTGGTTTTTATTATATGTTGCAGCAAGTATGCTTGGAGTTTAACAAGCAAACTAGTATTTTGTAAACATGCATTTCATCTGAACTAAATTTCACTGCTATAGTAATGTTAATTTGACGACTGTCATAGTTTTAACATTTATTATGAATTATAAATATTATGTTTCTATTTTTTGTTATGTATGATATAACGAGTAATGACAAATTTCTATTAATTTTAATAAAGAATTGCAAATAATAGAGCTAGGTGGCAATACAAAAATTATCGTATATATAATTACCATAAGGTATGCATTTTATATTACGTTGAAATAAAGTTAATCGTGTGAGAAGTCATATATTTTATTTCTATGTTTATTGTAAATGACATACAAAGTAATGTTGAAATTTTGTAAATTTTATTAAATGATTGTAAATAATTTAACTAAATGTTAACATGAAAGATATGAAAGTACTACTAAGGATTATAATATGGATTAGTAACTAAGTTATCTACTAATGCTGAATAAAAAATAAAAGGTAAATAATAAAGTAAATGACACCAGATATTTTTATACTGGTTTGAACTACCGTTCTACGTCTAGTCCCAGGCTCCTTCTGGAATTCAACTATTAAGCCTCTCTTAACCCGTAGGAATATGTATTACACCGCTTGAGCAACTGAACAGGACTTTTACCGCCTGGACAACTGAATAGGACTTCTACCGCCTTAGCAACCAAACCGAAATTCCAATACAATACGTTTTCTTGATTGAATATCCTCTTGAATAACATTGATAAGTTAATAACGTACACACTTCCTATAATCTTCTCCTTTATGGTATACCGTGTAATTCATGAAGATAGGAAGTTAACTAAATCACTTAATAAGGTTTGCTTCAATGAACAAGTGATTCGAATGAAATATTGATTAGAAATGGCAAGATAGTGTAGACAAGAAAAATGAGAATTTAAACCAAAAATTGGCGATTAAAAAGATCGATTTCATAGTTATTTATCGTGATTAAGTGTTGCAATTATTCATGAAAGGTCGCCATGAAAGAATATGGAAGCAACTCTTAAATCTAGAATTGTATCTCTTTGTTGAAATGAAATGTCTCTTCAAAATATAGTCGTTATGAAGGTTCAACCAACTGAATCGGTAGAAAATTGATGCAGCAAGAAAGTAGTACAAAAACATCTAATTCAGTCGACTGAATTGTGTGATTCAGTCGGCTAAATATTCAAATAAAGTTGTGTGTATGCACATAATTCAGTCAACTGAATAACCTTGTTTAGTCGGCAGAATTCTGTTGATGAATAAAAATTGCCTTAGCTCTAAAAGAACTTGCTTTCTAATTAGTGGCTGAGGTTCAAGTCTTGCTCCATGCATTTTTGAAAGCTTGATTTGTCACTTAAAATATGATCTCACCAACGACTGGAATTAGAGTCTTGCTTCATGTATTATTACTATTTGAAAAACTTTTATTGCTTTTATAAAATGTTTCGAATGTGTATGTATATGTGTGTATACCACTTGGAGAAGATTTTAACTTCTACAAACTCTAGACATGACACTTTATGACTAATACTACTTTGTTTGTTACCTTTGTATTATCTGTATCTTGTATATCTCTTCTTGTATCTCCATTTACATACTTTATTCTCTTTTGTACTGTATATCTT
This sequence comes from Allium cepa, assembly GCA_030765085.1. Classification (NCBI taxonomy): domain Eukaryota; kingdom Viridiplantae; phylum Streptophyta; class Magnoliopsida; order Asparagales; family Amaryllidaceae; genus Allium; species Allium cepa. The sequence goes on from CM060945.1 coordinate 662,629,371, forward strand.
CGTGTAGAACTTATTTGTTTGTCTCTTTATGATACTCATGTACCTGCAAGTTAGCTTAGAGGTTCTTTGGCATAATTGTATATTTGTTTTCATTGAAATCCAACAATAGAGGTTCTGACTAAATATTATATTTATGATTATCATAAGATAGTGGAGAATAATCAACCATATTGCATTAAGTTGGAAATTTTGTAATTTTTGATGAGCATTTAAAAATTCACTCTCTTGTATTTTTTTCAAAATCAAGTTATATTTTTTTAATTTTAAGTCCAACTTTATAAATTTGTTCTTATTTTGTTATCCTATATGTAGTAAACATGAAGTTGATATTTAATTAATAATTACATTTGAAACTTTTGTCAATACCTTCGTATATAAATTTTATATGTGAAAATATAAGCATTTAGTTTAAAAGATAAATTTATTTAAAAATTAGTCCATAGGAGATTTTTCATAAATTAAGCTATATAAATCATTATTTTCAAGTCAACGTCCATACTTTAATTTTTTTATTAGAACCTAATATCATTTATTATTCTTTTACGTCACCACGATTCTTTCTCCACCATTTACCTTTTTACCAAGGTTGTAAAAATCATTATATAGATGTTGTAATCACTTATATTCTACGTATTGGAGCATCGTAAAATATTAATACTATTTTCATATAAGATCATATAATTTTAAAATTTTGGTAAATAATTCTTAGGGACATTATCCACATCTATGATATTTGTCGGATTTCTATGTAATCATTTTGACTGTGAAATCTTATGTGACCTATAACTTTTGATAAGAGCCGAATTGACAACTAAAACCACTTCCACTAGATCGGGACGATGCTATGAAGAGGTGGTCAGCCTCGCGCCACTGTTCGAGAAGGATGATGAATTGTTATAATGCCGCCAAAGTTTCTATGCCTGAGGATCACTTTACTTGGGTTCATTTCAAAGCCCATTTTGAAGAGAAGTTTATTCGGCTTCTCAGAAGTCTGTCTTGTTTCGTAAGTTTGTGGATTTGAAGCAGGAAGATATGACGGTCTCCAAATATGTTGTTGAGTTTGACGCACTTTCAAAATATAGGATGTTCTTCATCGACACTCCACTAGAGAAGAACGAGAAGTCCATCCTCAGCTTGGATGATCAGTTGAGAGAAGCTTGTAGGCCACATAAATGAAACTTTTAAGATGTTAGTTGAGATGGCCTTGAGGCATGAGAGTCTTTATCCAAATCTAAGGGCTATTGTTCCTAAAGAAGAGTCAAAGCTGTAACTGAGCAGGAGAGGCAAGAAAAAGTGAAATAATAAGTGCAACTTTAGAACAAAGGTGGAAAAAAGAAGAGCAAGAAAACTCCAATTTGCTACAAGTACTTAGAGAAGGGTCACTATTGTAGAGATTGCAAAGCTGAGGGGAAGAAATACTATAGCTGCAACAAGCTTGGCCATATTCAGTAGGATTATCTAGATCCATTAAGGCAGAAGCAGGTAGTGAATGCATATGCGATCAATGCTATTCCAACTTCATCAAATGATCCATCAACGATAGTGAAGGGGGAAGGCATCATTATTCAAGGTATGCTTTCCATTTATGATATTCCTATATGAGTTTTATTTGATACCGAGGCTTCACATTCCTTCATATATGGTGACTTAGTAAATAGATTGGGTTTGAGACACGAAATTTTTGATCGACCTTTTACTATGACGAACCCTGTTGGAGGCTCTACTAGCATGTTTATGGTTATTCGTAGATTGGTCTTATTGAGTCGTGGATGCTTTTTTTTGTGATTGCTTTGTTTTTGGTTTCGTTGGGTATGGAATGGCTTCATAGATATAGAGTGATGGTTGATTGTGAGTAGTTATTGGTGACGATAAGGGTAGATGATGAGCGGATGGTAGTGTTAGGCTGCCTTCCAGATGATGAAATAACAGTCACTTTTCTATATGCTCTTGATATCCCACATTACGAGTTGCCATCAGTACCTATTATTAATGGGTATCTAGACGTAATTGAGGAGGTGACCGGACTTCTGCCATATAGAGGGATTGAGTTCTTTATTGATTTAATTAAAGATGCCAGACCAATAGTGATGCCGTTGAGGAAGACGGCACCTAGAGAGAAATAGTGATTATGTCAGCCTTCTTTGTATTTCATCATTCTAAGACGATGTGTTGCTCACTTGAGCTTTGTTATCCTATGTCGGAAATAACTAAAGTCAAAGAGCGAGTGGGGGCCAAGCAATGTAGGGTTGCTCCCTTTAGGGTATTTTCACATCCACTCTACATTGGATTCGATTGTGCACATTAAGATGTGAAATACTCATATACTCGATAACAGTTGGCGGGGTCCGGCTTGGTGGTTTTCGAGAGCCATCGGAGTTCTCAAGTATATATTCTAGAGGTATACTTTTAGTAGGAAGGGTGCACCCACTTAGTTATTGTTGGTAAATTTCTCTTCCTTTGTTGATTCGAACCTCCGAATTCGTTTTACATAATTGTATCAGGAAGAGTATAACACTCTTCGCAGTTTTAATTATTTATATCTATTACTTACATTTAGGTGTTGTTCTTGTGAGAGGAAACCCATTCTGCATTTAGTGGCATGGTCTCATATGTTGTTGTCGTCTAATTACACTTATTATATAGAGTTTTACTCATACCAGTCATATTGTCTGAACCGAGTTGTTTGTTCTCACCAAACTATCGGGTACTTAATTATATTTGAGTAGTCTGAGAGTAGAAGGTCTTTTATGGGTTCTTTTGAAGACGACGTTCAAGCTGGAGGCCTTTATCTATTTAGTCATATGTTTCCGTTGTTTGTTTAGTTTTTTTACGTGTATTTTGTTTCAGCATATATAAAGGCAGGTTGATATAACTACCTAAGCTGATTGTAGTACTTTTGGGTAACTCTGATAACTCCATGTTAGGGAGTAGCCTTATGTATTATATTACTATTATGTTCTATTTAACAGTTTTGCTGTGAGATTTTCTATTTTGTTCTTTATTTTACCCCATGATAATTCATCTTTCAAATGCTTGGGCAACGACACACGAATACCATGGATGTACTTAGTGTCATTCCTAGAGGTCGGAAAGGTGGATCGTCACATGATAGAAAATGCAGTTGACAGTTAATTAATAATTAATATTCGATAGTTTTATTGGCACCTTTGTATATTAATTTTGTATGTGAAAATATAAGCATTTAGTTTGAAAGATAAATTTATTTAAAAATTAATCTGTATGTGATATTATCATAAATTAAGCTAAGTAAATCATTTTTTTAAAGTTAACGTCCACACTTTAAATTTTTTCATTCAAACTTAATTCCATTTTTTTAACGTCACCGCATTTCTTCCACCACTACTTACCTTCTTACTAAGATTGTACAAACCGTTGTGCAGACGCTATACAATAAATATGTACTAAGAATTAATCATTTTGGTTGGATTAATGTGACGCCTACCTCTATACTAACACTAGACAATGACATTACGGTGTAATGTTGTTGACTAGTACGAAGAATAAGGTTGTTGAGGAGCGACCATCTGTGTAATTGCATTGTGCGAGTACCGATATGTCAGATAGTATGACATGCATTTCATTTCAAGAAGAAATCTGACATGTCCAATATAAACTCAAAGCTACTACACAGTGGCTATGTGGCCTTCGAAAACAAATATAAAATAAGCATAACACAAATCAGTTACAGATATTCATATCACTAAGGTGGAAACAGTACAACACAAAAGAATAGGTACAAGTGCTAGACAAAAAAATATGTATACATCAAGGAGCCTCATTCTCGAATGTATAAAAGAAAAAACTAAGAAAACAAAGTAGTTAGTCAAAAGTCAGAAGCTAGTGCCTTCTAAGAAGTCGTGTGGAAGCACCTGAAACACCTCGGTCTGACCCGAGTATTATTTAAGAAGAAAAATAACAAACAGATCAGTCTAGCTATAAATATCAAATAAAATGAGATAGGACAAGAGATATAACAGAAATATATGATAACAATGAAAATCATACAATATCTCAAATCTTCTCAAAACTCCAAAATGAATATTATATTCTTTAGCTTATTCACCAACTTCAAATATTGACAAAGCATATCAATGCAAATCTCAAAAAATTGGTGAAACAACAAATCCAAAAATCAATAATAAGAAATCCAGAAAACATAAAGGGGGAGGCCTTTCATAAACCGAAGCATGAAAACTCACCAACACATGTATCACAAACGGGTCGCTATCCCATGGTCGCTAACCATAGAGCCAGTGCAGCGATGTAGTACAGCGGTATGCCCGAGGAACCTGAAACTCAAATAATCCGGAACAACAATGTAGTACAACCGTACGCCCGATGAACCGAACTCCATATAACCCTTAGGTCGCTAGCCTATAAAAAATGAGATGAAGCTCAACAGAATGGGGTACAGTCCCCTACGCGAACAAAGTGACATCGCATACCGCTAGTCTAAATCATAAAATGATCATTGTTGATCAATAAGAAGTGTCAATTACACTAAGCTAGTAAATAAACGAGTTTAGCTTCATGTCCCATAACCACTGGCTTAACTTAAATATTTACGAACATATTGTAGATTTCCACTCGAAGATTGTCATGACATTTCAATCGAACAAGTCCAAAAATTAACCGACGAAGTAAACGCAAGCGTTTCATACCACTTTTTTTGCTAAGTCCTTTAATTAGATTTCTCATACAAATGAGGTAAAGATTTATATATTCTAATAGATTGGAAAACAGTTTTAAAAATAAGTTTTGTATTTAAAATATTGTTTAAGTCGTTTTTGTAAAAGAGCTTGAACATTTACTACTAGTATAAAAACCTTGTATTTTAAAGTGACAAATCACATAAATGATTGTAAAAACAATCCGTTATCAAAAATCCATGTTCAAAAAAGTGAATTAACCATAAAAATTGGTATCAAATCCATCAAATGGATATTTCCAAAAATCCAGAAAAGAAGTCATTAAAGTCGATAATAAATGACATCATATAATCGGATTCACAAAAGTCGATAAAAATTGAAAATCCTCTCGAAAATTGCTGAAATGGTCAAAAGGCAAAAGGATCAGACGTCTGATCTGGCATGACCAGACGTCTGACCTGGGATTTCGACCATTTTTTATTTTACTTTTCTCTTTTTTCTATCTGAAGGCATCAAACGTCGAGTATAGGCTAACCAAACGTTTGGTCGAGGACACGGCCATTTTTCTTCTTCAGTGTATATTTTATTTTTTCTCTACGGACCATAACCAAATGTCTGGACTTGACCAACCAGACTTCTGGTCACATGGACTGGGTAATAGTTTGCCCAGGCCTTTGATGGCCAAATCGATTCGGAAGCGACCGAACGAGCGACGGAGGCTAGGGATTTATGCCAAGTGACAACCCAGCCTTATAAGCTCTTTGATACACCCCAAATATCATATCCAAACATCCAAAATAGGATTTTTAAAGATTTTGACTTCAAAACACCAAAATTGGAAAATTCACCAAATCAATTCAAATCAAAAGCAAATGAACATGAAATAGATGTTAGGAATTCATACCTAACAATAATGAAAGCTATAGATGTAGATGTGAGTTCGAAAACTCACTTTTAAAACTCCAAAACAATGAATGAGAAGCATTAAAACAAAGCAAGACCAACTCCTCTTCAATACACCTTTATAATCTTCAATCTATTATCAAAGGTGAAGTTTTTCCTAAGTTAGGTTATAGGAATTTCTGAAAATTGAAGAGAGATTGAGATGGAGAAGATGAAGAGGATTCTAACCTAAGCTTCTCTTTGATTTTAGACCTAGAACTTGAATTTCCTAAGAGAACTAGGGCTTAGGAGTTTCTAATCTCCTTATTTTTCCCCCATTTTTCCTTTTGCTTGAGTGTTAGGAAATGTTATGAATGAATGAAGAGGAGTGGAGTGGGAGTTACTAGGTAGAGGAGTTGGGTTCTCTTGTTAGGTTAGTGGGTTGAAACCCAAACCCAAAGCCCCAAATGAAAATATCAAAATTCTAATCAACTCCAAACATATCGATGTTTATCCTCAAAAAGGTCGCAAACGTCGTTTTGGACTCAATGGAAGTGGTCTCGAGTCCGGATTCGACCATTTACAAAAAGTTACATTTCGGACTTTAAATTCAACTAATGATGCTATATTTAAATAAAACATTTAAATATATAATCGTAAAATATGCGGATTGTTAAAGACTCGCCTTCTTAAAGAAATTGCATCCTAGAAATACCTAAGAAGAAAGTTAAGAGTAACAACCACACTAAGGCATAACAACATAATAACCACCTTAAGGAGCACAAGAGATTAAGTATGGATGTGTTCGCTCGATGAATTCTTTGGATTCCCAAGAGCAATCCTTAGGATTTGAGGACCACTGAACTTTCACAGGTGGAATATCTTTATTTCGATGGCATTTAACCTCCATAGAAATGATACGAATAGGATGTTGCTCATAAGTCAAATTATATGAAACTTCAATTTCTTTAATAACACCGGGCTCAAGAATAGAATCGGAATCTCTAAGGCATTTACATAGTTGAGAGATGTGGAATGCGTCATAAATAGCAGAAAATTGAGAAGGTAATAAAAGACGATAAGCCATGGAACCAATGCGTTCGGTGATGGGAAACGGGCCAATATATCGAGGTGCGAATTTTCTCGATCGACTGAAACGCACAACACTCTTCATAGGTGAAACATGAATGAATACCAAATCTCCCATAGAAATTTATAAATTCCTTCTTCGATTATAGGCATAGGATTTTTTTCCACTTTGAGCTTCTTTCATCCTATGATGAATAAGGTCAATCTTTTCTCTGGCATCACGAATAAAATCTAGACCTAAAACCGGCTTCACACCGACCGACTACAAGCCAACATGAAGGAGATCGGTACGACCGTAGAGTGCGTCGAATGTTCCCATACCAATGCTAGATTGGAAGCTATTATTATAAGAAAATTCAACAAGGGAAATATGATCTTCCTAACTTTCACTAAAATCAAGAACATATGACGAAGAAGATTTTCAAGAGTTCGATTCACACGCTCTGTTTGCCTTCAACTGAGGATGATAAGCAGTGCTAAAATTAAGCTTCATTCCCAAAGCTTTTTGAAGACCTTTTAAAAATCTACTAGTAAATAATGGATCATGATTGCTAACAATAGAAGAAGGAACTTCATGCAATTTAAAATTTCTTTGACATAGAGTTTGGCCAAAAGAGGTACGGTCCGATTGGACCAAACGGGAATAAAATGGGCGGATTTGTTGAGTCTATCTACTATCACCCATAGACTATCATGAACCGAACGGGAACGGGCAAGACCGTCTATGAAGTCCATGGAAATTTGATCTCACTTCCAAACTGGAATGTCCGAAGGTTGCAATAACCTACCGAGCCTTTGATGCTTGGCCTTAACGAATTGGCAAGTCATGCAATGCTTAACGAAGTTAGCAATATCAGATTTCATTCCATCCCAATAATAAAGTCGCTTCATGTCCGCATGCATTTTACTACTACCGGGATGAATGGTAAATTTAGAACGGTGAGAATCTTCTAAAATGTCTTTACATAGATCACTAATACTTTGCACGATAAGTCTACCAAATTTTTGAATGTCGCCGCAAGCATTGATTTCAAAGTCTTTCAAACCATCAACCTTATCATTATCCCTACAACTTTGGCCAAAAAGAGCCAATTTAGGATCTTGCTTTTGAGCTTCAAGGATGTAGTCAAAAAAAGAAGGATGAGCCTCAAGGCAACATAAAACAAGAGATGAACAAGAATTGGATTCACGATCTTGAATCTTACAAGTGGACAGAGTCTCGAGATCATTCCATTCGGATGTCATCATAGAAATAACCGCTTGTCATCATAGAAATAACCGCTTATGATTATGGGCATCGACAACATGATTTCCCTTTCCGAGACTATACAGAATATCAAGATCATAAGATGCAAGGAATTCGAGCCAACGTTGTTGATGAAAATTAAGTTCCTTTTGTTAGAACAAATACTTCAAAGATTTATGATCAGTGTAGAGAATAAATTTCTCTCCCAAAATATAATGACGCCAAATTCTAAAGGCGAAAACAATGGTTCTGAGCTTTAAATCATGTCTAGCATATCTAGTCTCGGCAGGCTTTAATTGCCTAGAAGCATAAGCGATAACATGTTCCCTATGCAAGAGAACGGCTCCTAAACCAACACGACTAGCATTTGTATAAATAATAAAGTCTTGGTTCCCTTCAGGAATCAGAAGAACATGAGCATCGAAAAGGAGTTCTTTTAACTTCTGAAAAGCAGCTTTGCATTTGTCTAACCAAATATACTTAACTCCCTTCTTTGTCAAACTAGTAAGAGGCACGAAAATTTTAGAAAAGTCTTTTATGAACTGATGGTAATAGCCCGCCAATCCAAGGAAGCTATAAATCATTACACTCTCCGGTCTCTTCCAATTTTGAATTGTTTCAATCTTTGAAGAATCCATGGAAATTCCAGATTCAGAAATAATATGTCTTGAAAATTTCACACGAGATTGCCAAAAGTGGCACTTAAAATTTTTTGCTTTCAATTGATTGCTCCTAAGAGTTTCCAATACAATCTGAAGATGTTTTTCATGCACTTCCTCTATTTTAGAAAAAAACAAGAATATAATCTATAAAGATGAGAACAAATTGATCGAGGAAGTCTTTGAAAACACGGTTTATAAGGTCAACCAAATAAGCTGCAGCATTCATTAAACCAAATGGAATAACAAGCCATTTATAAGATCCATAACGAGTACGGAACGATGTCAAAGGAATATTATCTGTTGCAATATAAAGCTGATGAAAACCGGTTGCTAAGTCTAACTATGAAAAGAATCTAGCACCGCTAAGTTGATCAAATAGATCATCAATCCGATGCAAGGGATATTTATTCTTGATAGTAAGATCATTAAGCTTGCGGTAATCAACGCAAAGCCTAAATGTACCATCGGATTTCTTCATAAAGATAGCTGAAGCTCCTCAAGGAGAGAAAATAGAACGAATAAACAGTTTTGCTTCCAATTCGGATAATTGTTTACGCATCTCCCTATTTTTCTTGTTGGACATACGATAAGGAGGAGGAGTTATAGGTAGAGCTTCAGGGATCAGATTAATTATGAAATCGATTTCTCGCTTTGGGGATAATCCTAAAATGGGCTCAAATATATCGGGAAATTCACGAAAAACGTGAATGAGGGAAATGACATGTTCCTCATCATCATCATCGTCGTCATCATGTGAATTTAGAGAATATAAGGATGCCACCGAATTGGAATTAGAATATTTAAGAATAATAGAAATCTGCCTAACAGATTGGGGATGTTGAAGATGGATAGTCCTTTCGGGACATAGGATGTGGGCTTCATATCGATGAAGCCGATCCATTCCCAAAATCATTCTGAAACATAAGTAACGCATTACATGCAAATCGACACGGAAAGCACAATCACATAAAAAAGTCTTGACATTTTTACAAAATAAACTGATTGTTGCAGATCCACCAACCAGATTCGCAATTCTTAGTGAAGTCATCAAGCCCATAACATTTAAAGACAAAGTATCAACAAGTTCTTTTGATATAAAAATTGAAATGCACCCGTATCAAAAAGAAGTCGAATAGGATGATCATAAAACATAATAATGCCATTAAGGATAGAATAAGAAATACCATGACCAAGAGAAGTGTTGCTAGGAGCTTGCACAATGTTAAGATTTCCTTCCTTCTTGCCTTGAAGTTTAGGACATGAAGATAAAAGATGACCTGAACTTTTGCAATAGCGAAAATAAAAGGGTTTCGGACGCTTATTTGCATAATGGTCCTTAGAACCACAATTGTAGCATTGTCCACGACTAGAGGTAGGAGTCTTTGCTATCGAAGTTGCTTACTTCCCTTTCTTGTTGGGATTAGGGCCTTCGAATTTACTGTTGAATTTCCTCTTCTTATTTTTATTATTGAAGTTCTTCTTGGTACCTACAACTTCAACATCACTTTCTTTATCGGCCTCTTCAAGTCGAAGAGCGATATCTATAAGCTAATCGAAAGGCACTTCTAGTTTCAAAAGTAAGGGCTTTTTGAGGTTCTTATTCAACCCATAGATAAACCTTCGATTTTTCTTCAATAGGGTATTAATATACTCGACCCCATATATAGAAAGGGATTCAAAAGATGCGACATACCCTATCACAGAAGATTCAGCTTGAGCAAGGTCAATAAAGCGTCAGGATAAAGTTACTTTTTCATCATTCGGCACAAACTTCAACTTAAACATTTCTCGGAATTGCTCCCAAGTAAGATCCGCTTCAACAATTTCCAAAATCAAAAGATCATACTAATCTAATGCTCTCTCCTTGAGCACTCTAGAAGCCACTTTGACTCGATGTAGATCAATAAGATTCATGCGAGAAAAGATTCGATCGCATGTTCTAAGCCAAGCTTGGAATTCTATAACGCTTTCAAAACCTTTGAATGGCCTTCCACCCAAATTGGTATAATCACTGCACAAGCGTGAAAATCTGAATTTAGGATGAGTAGGCTCTTGAATGGGTCTGGCAGCTTGGGCATTCTTTGCAAGATCTAAAAGCTGTTGGACAGACATGAATACCACCATCCTGAGGAATAGCACTGGATTGACCGGCAACGGGACGGCCTGGTCTAACCATTTCTCTTCTTCAAGAAAAAAGAAGGAAGAGGAAAAAGGTTATTCTCGGAATGAATGTCAAACAAACTTGATTGATAAAACAAGGGATCACAAAAGAAAATAGGATAGAATGGGTCATAAGACTCAGATTAAATCCTAAGGCAAGATTCCTAAGAGAGACTTAGGAAAACGTTCCTTGCTAGATAATTCTACATTATTCCAAAGTTTGGCTTCGGTACCAGTATATGTTGCCCCACCTTTATACTCACACTAGCCAAGAACACTACGGGGTAATGTCGTCGACTAGCATGAAGAATAAGGTTGTTGAGGAGCGACCATCTCTGTAATTGCTTTTTGCGAGTACCGATATGTCAGATAGTACGATATGCATTTCATTTCAAGAAGAAATCCGACATATCCAATAAAAAACAAAGCTACTACATAGTGGCTATGTGGCCATTGGAAAAAAATATAAAATAAGAATAACACAAATCAGTCACAGATATTCATATCACTAAGGCGGAAACAGATATGAATATAACATATAGAATTGAACATCAAAGTAGTGATCATACAAGATCCACTATATCACAAAAGAATAGGTACAACTACTAGACAAAAGAATATGTAAACATCAAGGAGTCTCTATCTCAAATGTACAAAAGCAAAAACTACTAAGGTAAGTAGTTAGCTAAAAGCTAGAAGCTAGTCCCTGCTAAGGAGTCAAGTGAAAGCACCTGAAACACCTCAGTCTGACCCGAGTATTATTTAAGAAGAAAAATAATAAACGGATCAGTCTACCTATAATTATCATATAAAATGAGATAGGATAAGTAATATAATAAAAAGATGTGATAACAATGAAAATCATACAATATTTCAAATCTTCTCAAAACACCAAAAAGAATATCATATTCTTTAGCTTATTCACCAACCTTAAATATTGACAAAACATATCAATGCAAATCTCAAAAAAATTGGTGAAACAAAAATTCCAAAAATAATTAATTTAAAATACAGAAAACACAAAGGGGGAGGCCATTCACAAATAGAAGCATAAAAACTCACCAACACGTGTATCACAAATGGGTTGCAATCCCATGGTCACTAACCATAGAGCCGACACAACGACGTAGTACAGCGGTACCCCAAAGAAACATGAAACTCAAATAATCCAGAACAATGATGTAGTACAATGGTACGCCTGATGAACCAAACTCCATAAAACCCATAGGTCGTTAGCCTATAAAAAATGAGGCGAAGCTCAACAGAACAGGGTATAGTCCACCATACGGACAAAGTGAAATCACATATCCCTGGTCTAAATCATAAAATGATCATCATTGTTCAATAAGAAGTGTCAATTACACTAAGCTAGTAAATTAATGAGTTTAGCTTCACGTCACATAACCACTGGCTTAACTTAAATATTTACGAACATATTGTAGATTTCCACTCAAAGATTGTCATGAGATTTCAATCGAACAAGTCCAAAAATTAACCGACGACGTAAACGCAAGCGTTTCATACCACTTGTTTTGCTAACTCGTTCAATTAGATTTCTCATGCGAATGAGGAAAGGTTTATATATACTGATAGATTGGAAAATCGTTTTAAAAATGAGTTTTGCATTAAAAATAGTGTTGAAGTCGTTTTTGTGAAAGAGTTTGAATATTTACTACTAATATAAAAACCTTTGTATTTTAAAGTGATAAATCACAGAAATGATTGTAAAAACAATCCAGCACAAAAAAATCCACACATGTAAATGTGAACTAACCATAAAAATCGATATCAAATCCATCAAATGGATATTTTCAAAAATCCAGAAAAGAAGTCATCAAAGTCGATAATAAATGACAGCAACTAATTGGATTCACAAAAATCAATAAAAATTGGAAATATTCTCGAAAATAGACGAAATGGTCAAAAGGAAACAGGACCAAACGTCTAACCTGGCATGACCAAACGTCTAACCTGCGGTTCATCCATTTTTTGTTTTACCTTTCTCTTGTTTTTCTATCTAAAGGCATCCAGACGTCCGACATAGGCTAACAAGGCGTCTGGTCGAGGGCAAGGCCATTTTTCTTCTACCGTGTATATTTTATTTTTTTGTCCAGGGACCATAACCAGACGGCTGGATTTGACCAACCAGACGTCTAGTCACTTGGACTGGGCAACAGTTTTCCCAGGCCATTGATGGCCAAATCGATTCGAAAATGATCGGACGAGGGACGGAGGTTAGGGATTTATGCCAAACAACAACCCAACCTTATAAGCTCTTCTATACACCCCAAATATCATGCCCAAACAACCAAAATAGGATTTTTAAAGATTTTGACTTCAAAACACCAAAATTGGAAAATTCACCAAATCAATTCAGATCGAAAGAAAATGAACATGGCATAGACGTTATGTGACAACCCAGAAATTTAAATTGGAATATTTAATTTATTTGGAATATTAAAAAGTTTAATTTTTAATTTGAATTGCAAATATAAATATTTATTGGATAATTGATTGTTGAATTTAATTATTGGAAATTGGGTCAAATGTGAAATCCGGAATTTTAAGCCTGTTAAAAATGATTTGAAGATTTGTAATATTTATATTCATAATACTTAAGAGAATAGAAGTGATGAAATCAAATTTAAAAATGGTTTGTTAAGTTTTGAAATTTATATCGTTTAAATTGAATTGAGAAATAGCCTTTCGAGGGACAGTCTCGGAATTCGACGAAACCAGTTCCATTGGATCCGAAATATTGTATTATTATCGGGTTTCAAATTTCGTATTGGTCGGAGTTAGTGTGTGAGTGTACAACATATAAACGCGCTTAAGTCTATATCGAAATTTGGGTCGATTCAAATTTAATTTTTGAATCAAATTAAGGCATTGTTTAAACAGTCAAATCCTTTCACGTCAAAGACTTTTCCATTTCTTTTCAAGGCACTATATTACGTTTATTCCAGAACACTTACTTTGGCTTTCCACGCACGTTTCTTATCCTTCTTCAAATCAATTCTCACACACTTATTTTCATGAATTTGAAACCAAATCAAATAAAAAATAAAATAAAATAAAAATAAATTTAATAATGGCCGTCTACTCAGTTTAAACCTACAAGCTTCCTCTAACTTCTCACATACGCCATTCTTTTTAGCATATAACTGCACGTTCCTTCCCTCTTTCTCTTTATAAAAAAAAAGAAAAAAAATTAATTCGTTCTTCTCGGAGGAAAAAAAAGGGATTCTCTTCCCAGTTCTATTCGAGAGCAACCGCATACCCCTTCTATTCCCTCATTCCAATTCAAAATCTAATGGAGACGAGATCGATTCCCAGAAGAAAACGAAGATCAATGGCCGCCGCTTCCCAATCAATCGTATCCGAGAAATCCAGTTGCGATCAATTATCGTCGTGAGAAGGGCTTCGCATGGCTTACCATCCTCAGGTCGTTGGAGGTAGGAATCCTAGTTCGCGACTGCCTCTTAGGGTCACTCGCGTAGTTCTTGAGTTTGGGTTGGATTTGCGTTCGACTTTGGGGGTCGAGCGTGGTGATGCTCGTGAGCTAAGCTTGTGCGGCTGCGCCAGTGGAAGGACTCGCAGTTCGATAGTGAGGGGGTTGGGATGACGGCTTGCTCGATCTGGTAGGGTCGGTTGCGAGTGGGTCGCGAATCAGAGGTGGGAAGCAGCTGTGTTTTTGGGTATTTCGATGCCACCTTGCTCGAATTGATGGTGTTGGGTCGCAAGAAGTTTCAGTGAAGTCGAGTTTGAGCGTGGTCGTTGTTGAAGCCTTGCGGATTCGTGGAATTTGGAATCGTTTGATTTGGAGTCGCTGTCGATTCGTGAGGGCTGCCGGTATATGTTTAAATTTAATAGCACATATGAATTTGTACAGAAAAGAAAATTCATAAGAGAAAATATAAAGAGAGGTACATTTATGCAGACTAGTTTAAATTTATATATGTAAAGAAAACTGGGAAGAAGAAAATTTGTTATGGAATAATAAAAATTTTGAAAATAACAATTTTTACATTGTTTGAAGAATTTATAAAAAAAATGGATTTTTACAGAAAGTGTATATATAGATAAGACTTTGGAAAGAATATAGAAATTTTGAAATTGTGGAAGTTCATAGAAAACTTTGATTTTGAAATCTATAAATTGGTTTAAATTATGAATTATCAATTTATTTAAATTATAAAATGATAATGTTAACCCTGCCTCGGTTACGACTCAGTGGTCCAGTACGTGGAGATGGCGCCGACTCAGGACTTAAATCGATACCGACTTAACTGGTTAAGGAGCATGCCGACCCAATGCCTTCACATAGATGCCGACCTAGTGCTTCAGAAGGAACTAGCCTAACGACTCAAGAAATAACAAAGGATCCGACTTAACATGGTGCCGACCTAACTGCCTAATGGAGTTGCCGACCTAACTGCTTAACAAAGGATCCGACTTAACATGGTGCCGACCTAACTGCCTAATGAAGTTGCCGACCTAATTCGATCCGACTTAAGGACTTAACATGTTTACCGACCTAACTGAGTGGAACAAGTTCACGACTTACACTTGTGTCGTGACCGACTCATGGTCTGTGCTAGGATGTGCGCGACCTGGGCAAGGGAGTTAGTTCACGTTTAGCTCGTCAATTCATTAAATCGACAACGACCTATTTGAGCATGCACTTCCCATTTAAGTCGGAGGCCATGCATCAGAGAGAGGGAACGACCTACGACCTGGCTTAACCCGGTGACGACTTTGGACTTGTGCAAATTCAGCGAAGAAAGATCAACTCAGCTAGATCATAGTGGTGCTCCCATAAGTCGGCCACGACTTAGCTGGGTCGGGGGCGATTCAGAACCGGTTACGACTTAGCTTAGGTCCAAGATCTTTGCCTATAAATACCAACCTACCTCCAACATTAAGGGGACTTTTGGTCGATCAATTTCAAGCGCCATTACTCTGCCGAATTCCAGACTACTTCAACACTTAAAGCTTTTGAGATTCAAAGAACGTCTAAAAGAACTTCATAAAGAAATCATCTACATCCACCATGGATTTGAAGATTTTTGTCAACATCGAAGTTTGAGCTACTGGTTCTAAGTCTTTTGTAATTCAAAGTGTATTGTACTTGAGAAGATTTGTATCAACTTGTAACGTGATCATCAATAAAAGTACTTAAAGTGGACGTAGGCTATACCCATAAGCCGAACCACTATAAAATTGCTGTTGTTTACTGCTTTTCCGCTATTACTTGCTTATAATTCTTTCCCGATCTATCGGGTGGTGCTTTCACAACTACACTTCACACACCGGGGTGTTAGCGTTCAAATTTAAGCGTTAACATTTTGGTGCTTTCACTGAGAATTGAACTCAGGACAGCTGTCATCATTGCTTCGCAGAGATTTGAAGAAAGAATTTCCTTAAAAACTAGAAGTATATCTGAGATTATGGCTCCTGGAAGGAAAAGTAGATCTATCAGATCTGGGAACATTCAAGAGGGAACCTCCGCTTCCCCTGTGCCTAATCTACCCACTCCGTCTGTTGGAGTTACAAAAGCGGAATTGGATGCTGTGATTCTAGGGCTAAACCAGCAGATAAACGCCCAAAATGCACAACTAGAGGCTCAAAGTGCCCAGAATGCTCTGATTCTGAATAAGTTGAACGACTTACTTGGGGCAAACAATCAACCGGCTGGTAATGAAAGGAACTATGCTGGCAACATTCATGATGTTAATGAAAGGAATGCTCCTGAAAGGCCTACTAGTCCCTTTGAGCAGGCAGCACCTGACGCCGGTGGATCTAGAACTCGGCATGATGAGGAATATCTTTCTGGAATGGTCCGGCAGATCATGAAAGAAAGTATGCAAAGAGTTGAAGATGAGAAGGAATGGGGTTTCGCCCCAAGTAAAACTCCGTTTACTGAAAAAATCTTGAAGGCGGAATTTCCAAGGAAGTTTGTCCCTCCGACTATTCCAGCTTACAAAGGGACAAGTGATCCGAATGAGTTCTTGTATAAATATGATTGGCACATGACAGGTGCCAGGGCCTCCGATGAAATAAAGTGCCGATATTTCCCCGTATACCTGGAAGGCGTGGCTTTACTGTGGTTCACCAAGTTACCAGTCCGATCTATCGATCAGTTTTCAGACTTGACCAGAAAATTCAAGGAGCAGTTTAGACTATATGCTTCGAAGGCCAAGGATATTATGTCACTATCGAGTTTAGAGCAGAATCCTGGTGAGTCTATCAGATCCTTCTTGAACCGCTTCAATATAGCACTGGCTGAGGTGGACAATGCTGAACCACGAATGATATTGACTTATCTGATGAGGGCTATCGATAAGTCAAGCGAATTTGGGAAATGGTTAAATATGAAGGAGCCAACCTCTCTCGAAAAGTTCTACAAAAAAGCAGATGAATTCATTCGCTTGGAAAGCCGTCCTTTACCAGTAAAGACAGTGTTGGAAAAAGCAGAAGACAACACTGTCGCTCCACGCAAGAATGAATCGGTGGGGCAAAAAAGGGAGAATAGTAATGGGAAGAAACAGGGTAATCTGAAGAAGCCCCGATCCTTCAAGCCATCAGAATATACTCCATTATCACATACACCGGAGCACATCTACCTGGCCACTAAAGATTCCGTCGATTTCCCTAAACCTATCCCTTTGAGAACTGGGAGAAAAGCCATACAAAGTGGGAAATTCTGCCGCTTCCACAATCAACCAGGTCATGAAACTGATGAATGCCGCCAGCTGAAAAATCTGATTGAAGAGTTGCTAAGAGAAAACAAGTTGCAGCAATTTGTGAAAAAGAATAGCAACAATCCTGCATCGTCGAGTCAGGGGCAGCGGGCTCCTGTTCATCAGCCTGGGGCAGGTGAGAAAGCTACGGGGCATGAATCTGGAAGGCCCGTTATCAATGTCATTTCCGGAGGACCTCACCCAGCTGGCAAGAGTTGGGGTGAGATGGAGAGATATTCCAGGGCTTTGAAATATGCTCCAGCCGAAGAAGACGTCTTTGTTCTAGAAGACACTACGCCCCTTAAACAACAGAAAACTTTCAGTGATGATATTATTTTCAGAGCCAGAGATTCTACAGGTATTGAAGCTCCTACTTTAGATCCCTTGGTCATCTCGGCTGGTATAGGACCAGCCATTGTCAGAAGAGTCCTCATTGACTGCGGAGCATCATGTAATATCCTCTTCAAAAAGACATTTGACCAGATGAAAATCCCTATGATCGATGTGCAAGCCTCATCACAGAAAATCGTGGGCTTCACTGGGGAGCCAAAGCAACCAGTAGGAACCATCGATTTGTTTGTAGAACTTGGGGAAGGAGAAAGGAAAGTGGTCCGAAAGCAAACATTTGTGATTGTCGATGAGTTTTCTGCCTATAATGCTTTTCTTGGCCGTCCAACACTCGCAGCATTCAAAGCTATCCTAGCCCCGTGGTGCCTCACTATTAAATTCCCTACTGACAATGGAGTAGGAGTTATAAAAGGGGATCAGAATGCTGCGCGAGAGTGCTATTTGACAGAGCTGCGAGAGTCAAGAAAAAGAGAAATGGGAAAGGGTGCGGCAACCCCAGTACGCATCAAGGAACCAGCCTTGTAGCAATTACAGGGCGGACCCTGCACTGGCGAGCACAGCGGGGCACGGAAAGAAATGGATCCCAGAAAAGCCAGTGCAGGGGAGAATAGAGTGGTACCGGTGGAAACGACAGTTCCGGTACCTGTTGACCCAAAAGACCCAAATAAGGTGTTGAATGTGGGTTCACAGCTTAATGTGTCAATTCAGAATATCTTGATATCTTTCCTGAAGGCAAATCTGGATGTCTTTGCTTGGACTCATGCCGATATGTGTGGAATATCCCCAGAAGTTGCAGTACACGCTCTGAATATTGACCCAAAGTTTACGCCAGTTAAACAGAAAAGAAGAACCCAAGGTCCAGAAAGGTCAGTAGCATTAAAAGAAGAAGTTGATCGACTCATGGAAAATAACTTCATCAAAGAATCTACATATCCAAATTGGGTTTCAAATCCTGTGTTGGTCAAGAAAGCTAATGGAAAATGGAGAGTGTGCATTGATTTTTTTGATCTAAACAAGGCTTGCCCTAAAGATTGCTTCCCATTACCCAGGATCGATCAACTGGTAGACGGAACTGCGGGACATGAATTGTTATCTTTCATGGATGCCTACTCCGGTTATAACCAAATCATGATGCATGAGCCGGATCAGGAGGATACAAGCTTTATTACAGATGTTGGACTTTATTGCTACAGAGTTATGCCCTTCGGATTGAAAAACGCAGGGGCAACCTACCAAAGACTTGTTAATGCTATGTTCAAACCGCAATTGGGCAAAACTATGGAAGTCTACGTCGAGGACATGTTAGTGAAGTCCAGGAAAGCAGTGGATCACATTGAACACTTAGCAGAAATGTTCGCAGTCCTCCGGAAATACAGAATGAAGCTTAACCCTCTGAAATGTACATTTGGGGTCGAATCCGGAAAGTTCTTAGGTTTTATCGTCAGTGCTAGGGGCATTGAGGCCAGTCCAGCTCAAATTACCGCCTTAAAAGAAGTTAAAGCTCCTAGAACGAAGAAGCAATTGCAAAGTCTCAACGGAAAGGTCGCCGCTTTGAGTCGGTTCATTTCCAAAGCTGCTGATAAATGCATCCCATTCTTCGATGCCCTGAAAAAAGGAAAGAAGAACTTTGAATGGACTCCCGAATGCCAAAAAGCCTTTGAAGAGTTGATCCGTCATATGGAAACGCCTCCGATACTTTCTAGGCCAGGCAATGGTGAGGATCTTCTTATATACTTGGCAGTATCATCTCATGCTCTAAGTGCAGCGCTGATACGGGAAGACAAAAGGATTCAACATCCAGTTTACTATATCAGCAAAAGACTCACTGGGGCAGAGCTGAATTACTCCAAGTTGGAAAAACTCGCCTATTGCCTACTAGTTGCATCGAGGAAACTGAGGCAATATTTCCAAGCTCATCCTATCAAAGTACTCACTGATCAACCTCTAAAGCAAGTCCTATTTCGCCCAGAAACTTCGGGTCGCCTTCTAAAATGGAACATTGAACTCAGTCAATATGACATCACTTATCATCCCCGAAAAGCAATCAACGGACAAGCTTTAGCTGATTTCATTGCAGAATTCACAGAGAAAGATAATGGTGAGGAAAAAGCGGTCAATGATTCCCCAATCCAGTGGAAGATGTATGTGGATGGCGCAAGAAATGACTACTATTCTGGAGCCGGAGTGGTACTTGAAACTCCTGAAGGTCGATCATTATGTTATGCACTAAGACTGGAATTTCCTTCAACAAACAATGAAGCAGAATATGAAGCTCTTATTACAGATCTTCAGTGATTCTCAGCTTATTGTATACCAAGTCAAGAAGGAATTTCAAACAAAAGGTGGAAACTTGCCCTCCTACTTGTCAAAGGCTTGGGAACTCCTATGTGAACTCGATCATTATTCAATAAGCCATATTCCCCGGGAAGAGAATACGAAGGCAGATTCCCTCGCAAAGTATTCAAGTTCTGGTGAAGCTCAACTATTGGGGTTGGTTCTCGTAGAAGTCCTCTCAGCACCAAGTATAGACGAGATGGATATAGACTGGATCATGGATGTATCTCAAGAACAAGAGTCGTGGATGACTCCAATATTAGATTACCTACTCAGAGGTTCTGTGCCAGAAAACTCGAGAGAGAGACAGAAGCTACTAAGGAAAGCCTCTCGTTATGTAATCTAGGATGGCCGATTGTACAGACGGGGATTCTCAATGCCTTTACTTCGATGTGTATCCAGGGAAGAGTCCAAAACGATCCTAGCTGAGGTTCATGGAGGAGAATGTGGTGATCATTCAGGTGGCCAAACATTAGCAAAGAAAATTCTCCGATATGGATATTTTTGGCCAGAAATTAATCGAGATGCTGCAGATTACTCCCGAAAATGTGACAGATGCCAAAGATTTGCCAAAATTCCTAGAGCACCCTCTACCGAACTCACGCAGATGGTCAGTCCATGGCCGTTTGCAATTTGGGGAATGGATCTCATTGGGCCGCTACCAACTGCCAAATCAGGGATTAAATATGCTATTGTTGCAGTTGACTACTTTACTAAATGGGCTGAAGCTGAACCATTGGCTACTATCACTTCTAAGAAAATGAAAAGCTACAACTTGAAGCGCTGGATCTCCTTAATGAAAAAAGAGATGAAGCTAATCTCAGAGTTGCAGCTCATCAGCAAAGGATAGCCAGACATTTCAATTCCAAAGTTCGACAACGCAGCTTTGAAATTGGAGATCTAGTCCTGAAAAGAATTATGACCGCGACAGGTGTGTTTGGGCCCAATTGGGAAGGACCATATGTGATAGGTCAGAAGCTTCTTGACGGCACATTCAAACTCACTACTGTTGAAGGAGATCAAATTCCAAGGGCATGGAACAGCAATCACTTGCGTCCATACTTTACTTGAAAATTTTGTTGAAATATTGTAAAAAAGGATTGTGAACGTATGATTCTTGTAATTGAAAGCAATTGTAAAACCGATGCAAGTGATTAATGAAAGAATATAAAGTGGATGTAGGCCCAAATTCTTGGCCGAACCACTATAAATCTTGTGTTCCTTATTTTTATTACATGTTTGCTTTATTTTCGATATAAAAGTACATAAAATGTATTGCTGAAATATCGATTTAAATTTTTGCAGACAATGGAAATAAAACTTGCGCATAATAAGACCGAGCGATTCTCACCGTCATTCAACAAACAAATTTCAAGTCATAAAGACCCCGAATTCAAATCCTAGATAGGAAATACTTCAATTGAACGGCTAACAATTTCGATAGAAACGGGCCCTTGCTGATAAATTGAGATTGTTTGAACAAACAAATATCCAATTAGGAAGCTAGTGCCCGTTCTCACGAACTTGCCTAACAATGAAGTACACTTCCTTGGATTAAATAAGCTACTTGCAAGAAAAGGGGAATGAAAACTTGAAAAGAGAAAAAAAAAAAAAGAGGATCGGTGAAAAGGCGTAAGCAAAAAGACAAGGAAACAACCAAAATCCATCATCGGCAGCATAAGTCTTCTTCAGAGGCGCAACTCTTCGGAGAATAAAAGACCTCTAATGGGTCATACGCCACAAAAAAGAAAGTTCTCTACTCAACAAAAAAGATTGGAGGAGTCATGACCCTCCAACCATGAGAGAGTAACTTCCAGGCGATGAAAACCCTCTCTGAGGCACATTTCACCAGGAGTTGAAGTGTTATAACCGCTCTTCGGGATTTCACTTCACCAGAGTTGAAATGCAAACAAAATAAAAGCCCTCTTCGGAGGCCCATTTCACCAGGAGTTGAAGTGTTATAACCGCACTTCGGGATTTCACTTCACCAGAGTTGAAATGTAAACAAAATAAAAGCCCTCTTCGGAGGCCCATTTCACCAGGAGTTGAAGTGTTATAACCGCTCTTCGGGATTTCACTTCACCAGAGTTGAAATGTAAACAAAATAAAAGCCCTCTTCGGAGGCACATTTCGCCAGGAGTTGAAGTGTAGCAACCGCTCTTCGGAATTTCACTTCACCAAAGTTGAAATGCAAAAACAAAGACCTTCTTGAAAGCCCACGTTTCACCAAGATTGAAATAAAACTTCCAAGTGTTGAAACGTGAAAAGGCTTTCTTCGAAGGCACAACTCTTTGGGGGTACACGTTTCACCGAGATTGAAATAAAACTTCCAAGTGTTGAAACGTAAAAAGTCCCTCCTTAGAGGTACGACCCCCTCCCGGGGACACAATCAAGAAAAAAGACCTCTTTGGAAGCACACGTTTCACCGAGATTGAAATAAAACTTCCAAGTGTTGAAACGTGAAAAGGCTTTCTTCGAAGGCACAACTCTTTGGGGGTACATGTTTCACCGAGATTGAAATAAAACTTCCAAGTGTTGAAACGTGAAAAATCCCTCCTCAGAGGTACAATTTTGTATAAAAAAAAATCCTCATCAAAAGCGTACTTTAACTTTCGAATGGAAAATGATCGTAAAAAGAAAAGAAGTTAAAGTACCCTTCAGAGGTCCGCTTTACCACATAGAGGAATTCACTTGGTAAAATATGCACATAAGCAAAAGAAAAAAGTGATTTCTTCGAACGACAAAGCGTAAAAACTTATACGAAGGGAGTTGTACTCTATAAAAATTTTCTTTAAAGAATAAAATAATTATTCTTTAACAAATAAGAGTGCAAGTCCCCTCGAAGTATAAAATATTGCAACAAGCTTAAGGTATGGGGGCAACATGGTATAATAGTATAGCTGCATCAGTAAAGTAATACTCAAACAACATACCATAAGCCCGCTGCAATATCATATAAATAAACTTGTGCAAAAATAAATAGTAAATGCATTCTCAAATTCAAACAGAAGTTTGTACAAACGAAGAATCATTTTATTCAACTATAATGCAGATACAGGTTTTCAAAATAAAAGCGGTGGCCGATACCCGCACAACTCTCGGCCAGTTCATATAAAAGACAAAAAGCTAAAATCTTCACTTCTTCTTCCCTCCTTTGGACCCTTTACCCGGTCGAATGACCAGCTTTCCAGGTCGGCCAGTGGGTATAAGGGAAGTAGGAGAGGTAGGTGTAACCGGTTCAACTTCCGGCTCCTCTTCAGTGGCGGTGATTTTCTTCCCCCTCCTCTTTGATGTCCCACGCTTCTCTCTCCTTTGTGAGGAAGACTCACTCCCCGGAGTGAAAAGTTTTGATAGAACAATGTCGTCAGAAGGAGTCCGTTCCGGGGATATGTCACCTTTCTCGGGTCTCTCATCTTTCTGCTCTTGCGAAGCGATGGGATCATCCAAGCCGTGAAGAGCCTCTATTTGTTCCTCCTGTGATCCAGGTTGCGAGGCAGAAGGAGGCACCGCCTGAAGAGATGAAGGAAGGATGACCGGAGGAGTAGAAGTTTGAGCAGTGCTTGGTACTTTCTCTACAAAAGAAAAAAGGTTAAAGTCAGTAAAAAGAGGAGATGAAGGTTCACCAATGAAGTCAGTAAAGAGAGGAGATGAAGGCTCGTCAAGGTTGAGAAAATAGCCAAGGAGCTCGTGAAACTCATGCGAAATAAACGAGTAACCCGCTTGAGCAGAATTGACAATAGCGAGATTAACAGTGAAGTTACCTGGAGAAGCTGGTTTCCTGATATCGACTTCATAAGCTTGCGCATCAGCGCTCTCTTCACCCTCGTCTCCGCCTTGTGTGCTTGTAATATCAGCGGTAACTTTGGTGGGAGATGCGAGATGGGAACTGGAACCAATAATGTCGACTTCAGACGGAGAAGGTGGCTGGACTAGAGTAGTTGAAGTGGTTTTCCCCAGCTGGTCCCCTTCCGTCACTTCGGTTCTTAGTTTGGCAAGTTGTTCCTTTCCCCTGGCGAGAGCAGCGCGAGCGTCTTCATCAAAATAATGCCTTTCCAGGGCTGACTCGTCATAACCAGCACCTTCAGCACCAAGCATATCGAGGGCGGCCTCCCACACTTCAGCTAAAGTGATCTCATACTTGGGACCAAGAAAGGCGAGGCTTCCACGCCCCAAGACGCTATGCAAGTAGAAGTCGAATAATGTTGAGCCGAAGCTGTTTTTGGTCGCCTCATGAGATTCTTCGGCTGCGATTTTGCCGGCGACAGCCTCATCGCGCTCCCTTTCAGTTTTGGCAAGCTGAAGCTTAAGCATCTGTATCTCCGCCTCCTGGGAGTTGTTTTTCTTTTGAAGCTCAGCAATATCAGAGACATAGCCGTCACTGATTCTTTTTTGTGCTTCAAGCCTGTCCTCAGCGTCCCTCTGACTGGCATGAGCATCTCTAACTTGTCTGAGAAGCACTTCTTCTTTTTGAGAGTATGAAGTAGAGGAAGCAACAAGCTCATCTTTCAACTTCTCAACCTTTGCTTCGAGCTCCTCGTTGTAGGAAGTAATGCTCCTCATTTCGGTGTCGTGCTGCTCAAGGACCTTTTGCCACTCAGCCTTATCATTTTCCATGGTGAGCATGGCCTCTAAGTTGGCACGGTTAACTCTTTGAAGCTCATCAACAAGCTTCTGCCAGTTTGACATCCTCTCGATATCGAGCTTGACTGCATCAAGATTGCGCAACATAGCAGACTTGTCGATGGGGACCAAGTCTAGGTCGAATCTCACACCCTTTAAGCACCATTGTGGAAAACGACTTTGTAAAGTGGCTGGGCCAGGTCCCACTTGAAATTTAGGCCTGCTTATTATTGTCTGGATGTCCTCCTTCCCGAGAGCAGGAGAGTCGGAAGTAATGTCGAGAGGGGCAGCGGCAGTAGGCTTTTCGGGAATAGTGGAAGCATGTCTCTCACCATATCGGGCTCGTTTGCCTGAATCTTCAGCTGCATGACCCTTTCCTCGGTCGTCGTGAGATTTCCTTTTGTAAGAGTCGTCACTTCTCTGCAGGGAATCATGGTGCTCATCCCTATCCCTTCTGTCATAACGCTCTTCTGCATCCCTCCTTTCACGAGCCTTTCGAGCAGCCCTCTCTTCGTCAGACTCTCTATAGGAGGGAAAGTAACGCCGATAATCATATTGACCACGCCCCCCGTAGCGTTGGAAATCCTGATAATATGATCCGCCGCGTGTCATTGAAGAATCTGAAATAAGAAAAGATAAGCTTTAGAAATCTTTAAAGTATAAGAAGATAAGTGCATAAATGTGCTGGAAAATCCTAAGTGTTGTGTGATGTGCAAGCTACACGCATTAAGCTACAAACCACTCTTTGGTGCAGAGGTGATGATAGCTTGGGTATGAGGAGTTGATGTTTGTGTTGGTGTTTGTCGAAGAAGAGACGTCGCCTCAATTACAGGAGAGATAGTTTTAGATACGTCATCTCTAAAAAGCTCCTGCGAAGTCACTATTATGTCGCTCAACCCCTCATAAACATCGTCACCATCATGCTTGGTGGGACTTGTTTTCTCAATTCCTACATCAGCTGATCCCCCGAGAGGCCGTGAAGGTTCTTCTTCTTCCTCGATCGGGGCAAGCACCGTCTTACTAGATGACCCCATAATGTCGGTAGGAGTGGAACACTTCACCAATGAAGCTTCAATATTAGACTCTTTTGATGTGAGTTGTTCGACAGTAACCGGGGCGTCAGGAGTTTTCATCGGAGAATCGGGAACTTCTGTTGGAACTTCATGAGCATGCGTAGAACGAGAAGCGTGTAGAAGCCCGTATTGGTGTAAAAATTCATCCTTCAGCAGAAATTTTATGCTCCTTTCTTCCGCAGCCACGGCACTCAACCTCTCAAAAACTTGTTTATGAATCGGATCTCTAGAAGGGAGAGGAAGTGCTGAAAAGAGCAAAGAATGAAGTTAGCAACTGAAAGTTCGGATCTCGAAAAAAGTTTCAAAAACGAAAAAATGGAAACACTAGTCTTACTTCCTATTCTCCAGATGGCATAAAACCCTGGAGGACAGCGAGCAAAGAAAAACTGGTTCAAAAATCCATGAACACTTTCAGTGAGATCGGAAAGGAGCTTGCGGTTTCTAGCACTTCTCACAATAATGAGTGAAGGATGATCTTTACTCTTTGTAAACGAGCACAGATAACGAATTTCTTCAAAACTCGGTAGGCGATCAAGAGTTCTTCTAAACAAAACACACAACCCCATCAAGATGGCATAACCATTAGGATGAAGTTGAAATGGAGAGATTGTCAACCGGAGAAGAAGAGTTCGAAGGAAGTCATTAAAAGGAGGAATCGCCCCACTTAAGCACATGTGGCGGTTGACTGCAACGAAACCATGGGGAGGATTATCAGCAGTATCATTTGACCCAGGGAATAGGACATCATTTTCAGCAAAGCCAAATTGAGTGCGCAGCTGAATAAATGTTCTCAAAGATAGAATAGTCGAAGTTCTTTCCGGAGGATTCTCTATCGGAACTGTTGTCGGGAAAGTTTCTTCTTCTTGAGTTACCACTTCTTCTTCTCGATGGGAAGTCATTCTACATAAACAACTGGGTATTCAAACATGAAGGTGCACGTTTCCTAAAGTGTGTGAAGTGTTGTGTAGAATCAATCAAGCGGTAAACAAATATAACTGGAATAAAAACTAGCAAACATTTGTTAGTTATGAAATTCAGGGATTATTGTTTTAAGCCTAAATATGCAAGTAAGATGTTGGTGCAGACAAATCAGTTCAGATTGTTGATACTTTGCACTAATGCTTAACCCCTATATGATTGATTCGCAAACATTTCATGCAATATAATTAAGTTGTTTGTTTTGTCTTGACTAATCTGACATCTGACGTGGGCAGTCAATGGCAGTATTTTCGCCTTGGTTCTCTTTGTTTGTTATTTTTAGCAGGTTAGCAGCTTATAAGTTAATGCGGCATAATACAAGGAGATTCAGGCAAGTTTAAAGTTCAAAAATTCAGACAATTTAGTTCTTTAGCTCAAGGCAAATGCTCAAAGTAGGCCCATGCTCCTAAATGATAACATGTCTGAAGCTCAAGTACTAACTCGGCTACGGTTTAAAATTCTTTTGCAAGATAAAGCTAAGTCGGTAGCAGGTCAAGGTCTAAATAGTTTAACTTGGCAACTCGTTCCCCTAGGTCGCAAGCTCTGGTTCAAAAGGCAGGAATTTCTCAAGTGTTAGCTCGGTCATGATTCAAGCTTTAAAGTTTAGATCGGTAAGCTTCTTTCTGGCATTATCTCGGCCACGGTTTAAAGCTTAGATCGGCAGAATGGTAGGTCGGTGGGTCTCACTCAAGCACTAACACGGTCAGGATTTATGATTTGAATCGGCCAAAAGATGAGTCACCTAAAATCACTGGGTCGCGTCTAAACCAATACCTCACTCCACTCAACCCATTAGCCCGCTAACCGCTCCTCCACCAGCCAAAAACCCCTATTCCATTCATACCATTACCTGCTGCCGGACCGTCCACTAAATCAGTTCGAAGTTATCATAAATTTGTCGCATGGTAATCTCAAACGATTAGCCTAAGACGACGAGCCACTTTCATTATTTCATCGAACTTTTAATCGAGCAACCTGAGTTTCATTAACGGCAAATATGATAGAATTCGTGATGAAGCATCATGCAAGGAGGCCGTTCGAATTCAAGCGATAAAGTTTGAGAACCGAAGGTAATCTACAATCAAGGGAGGAGTAGAATCACTTACGCAATGAATAGTAGGAATTACTGGTGATCAGGTAGGATGGAATCGCCTTAAAGAACTCAGGAGAATTTTAATGGCAGAATCGAAATTGAGTGAATGAATAAGTGACGAAGAAGGTTGAAGGAGGCCGGCTTATATTCTGAAGTGAAATGATACGGGTCATCATACACGAGTTAGCTGATAAGTCGTTCACGACTTACCGACCTAAGAGTGACCGAGTTAAAAGGTATCGAAGCACACGACTTAATCCCAAGGCGTATACTTCGAGGGGCAAATGTTAACCCTGCCTCGGTTACGACTCAGTGGTCCAGTATGTGGAGATGGCGCCGACTCAGGACTTAAATCGATACCGACTTAACTGGTTAAGGAGCATGCCGACCCAATGCCTTCACATAGATGCCGACCTAGTGCTTCAGAAGGAACTGGCCTAACGACTCAAGAAATAACAAAGGATCCGACTTAACATGGTGCCGACCTAACTGCCTAATGGAGTTGCCGACCTAACTGCTTAACAAAGGATCCGACTTAACATGGTGCCGACCTAACTGCCTAATGAAGTTGCCGACCTAATTCGATCCGACTTAAGGACTTAACGTGTTTACCGACCTAACTGAGTGGAACAAGTTCACGACTTACACTTGTGTCGTGACCGACTCATGGTCTGTGCTAGGATGTGCGCGACCTGGGCAAGGGAGTTAGTTCACGTTTAGCTCGTCAATTCATTAAATCGACAACGACCTATTTGAGCATGCACTTCCCATTTAAGTCGGAGGCCATGCATCAGAGAGAGGGAACGACCTACGACCTGGCTTAACCCGGTGACGACTTTGGACTTGTGCAAATTCAGCGAAGAAAGATCAACTCAGCTAGATCATAGTGGTGCTCCCATAAGTCGGCCACGACTTAGCTGGGTCGGGGGCGATTCAGAACCGGTTACGACTTAGCTTAGGTCCAAGATCTTTGCCTATAAATACCAACCTACCTCCAACATTAAGGGGACTTTTGGTCGATCAATTTCAAGCGCCATTACTCTGCCGAATTCCAGACTACTTCAACACTTAAAGCTTTTGAGATTCAAAGAACGTCTAAAAGAACTTCATAAAGAAATCATCTACATCCACCATGGATTTGAAGATTTTTGTCAACATCGAAGTTTGAGCTACTGGTTCTAAGTATTTTGTAATTCAAAGTGTATTGTACTTGAGAAGATTTGTATCAACTTGTAACGTGATCATCAATAAAAGTACTTAAAGTGGACGTAGGCTATACCCATAAGCCGAACCACTATAAAATTGCTGTTGTTTACTGCTTTTCCGCTATTACTTGCTTATAATTCTTTCCCGATCTATCGGGTGGTGCTTTCACAACTACACTTCACACACCGGGGTGTTAGCGTTCAAATTTAAGCGTTAACAGATAACAAATTGTTCAACTCGTTCGAATATTAATAAATTATATAATGTTGTTCAAGGTCTAAAATTATGGTGGAATTGGCGAGATGGAAATGGATTGCCAAACAAAAATCAAAGGTGAGTTAATCTCACTCAGTTTAAAATTTAAATTTAAATGATAAAACTTAAATAATTGTCTGAATGATGGAATTGATTGATGTGATATAGTATGATATCTTGGAATTGAAATATTATATGTTGTGCTAATGTCTGTGGATGCAGGGAAAACAGGTTGGAGGGATCCTACTGGATCCCTCAACATTTATTTAAATTATTTAATACCCTCAGTTATGATTATATTGATATTCTATGATGAATTATAGTGGAATATTGAATGCTATGGTTCGATTGGATATAATTGAGTATAATGAATCACCATAAAAATATATAAATTGAATTTTAGAAAGAAAATAAAAGGTGTGAATTGTAAGTTAAATGATTATATGATAACTTTAAAGAATGAATTTGGAAAAGAAATAAAGTGACTTGAAAAATTCTAATAAAAAAATCTTAGATATGAAAAGGGAAAATTTGAATTACCTGAGAGTTAATGAATTTTAAATCTTCAGTGTTATTTTTAAAAGAACAAACCGTTTATTTAAAGGTTAAGATTTAAATTATTGGGAAAAATCTGAAATTCGTGTATTTCAGTTAAAACCTTAGAATCAAATGAAAAATAATAACAACAATAATTAAGCCCATACTTAATGACTTTTTCAATGAATTAAGTAATTAAAGAAATTTATTTCAAATGGGATAAGTTTGAAATCAATTTGGAAAATTGATTTAAGTGATTGAAGTTGGATCTTCTCCCTGGATAACCAAGTACGTTTTCAAAGTAAGTTTTTAAATATAAGTTAAAAGTTTTTAAGTTGATTTTAAAAGCAAGTTTGGGAAATCTATTATTTCTAAATATTTGAATTTTAAAGTAAGTCTTACCTTTTTAACCTATTTTAGTAGTAATTATTTAAAGGATGACGTAGTAGTTTGTTTAGGATTAAAACTTTAGTTATATTTTATAAAGTAACCTTATTTTCAAATATTTATATAGTATGTATTTTTAACAAATCATAGAAGTATTTTAACTTAAATGTTATAAAAGTATTTTAAAGTAAAGCGTTTTAAATTATTTTAAAAATCTAATTTTGTGCTTGGTGATTTCGGTGGAGATAGAAAATATTTGGGAAAGCTTATTCTGGAAAGAGAAAGATGGTTTGAAACTCTTTTCAAAAGGTTTGAAAGTGGGAATATATCATGTAAAGATATTTTGAAATAAATAAATAATTTGGGAAATTATTTATTGGTTGATGGTTGTTTGTGAATATTATTTGATAGTTAAATCACCGACTATCAATATTGGCCAAATGCGCTGATCGTTTCGAAGGAACCGGTATCGAGATTTATTTCTCGAAAACCACTTCGATCCGGTTTGTACGTTTCGGGGAAAAACGATTTTGGATTCGAAGATGGAGCAGTAAAGTGCAAGGGCTAGTCGCTACTAATACTGAGGATATTTCCAAAATGGATGTAGTCGGAATAGTTCCTTCGGTTCCGTTCGAACCCGGGACGGACTTGTATGGATGAATGCTTGCGAAACATCGTCAGGTGGACGATGGGCATTCTAAGGGATATTGTTCTTAAAGGTAACGCTTAGCCTCAAGCCTCATCAAATGGGAATGGCTGAAAATCAGAGGATATGCAGCAAGGCTTCGTGGGTAGCCCCCACTGGAGGGTGAGGTCATGCCTGTCTAGATGTCCCTTTATTTCTGCTTAGTGGACGGTTGCTGATCCCAACCGCGGGGTGATCTTGCTCGGGACTGTCCAGTAAGGGATGGTTCCGGTCTTGTGTTGCAGGGGAGTTAGGGTGGCTCCTCGGTACGCTGATCTAGACCAGGTACTGTGACAGGTGGTACCCCAGTGCCTAGCCATTAGTTGGAATCCATTTTCCCTACGCGCCCGTACGGTTTTGATTGTGCCCAACTATTGCTGAAACGTGAGATGCAAGCATTTCAGCTAGATTCTATTTACTTTCTATAGACACTATTATAATATCAGAGGATTTCTATAAAAATTGTTTTAGCTATCGTAAGGTAAAAACCCGACATGTTTATTTGTGGCGTGGTCTTACGAGATGCTTTTGTTTTCAAAGGATTTTTGAAACTTTAATAATCAATTCGGTGTGGTTTTCTCACGTTGGTATTCCAGACTGACTCGGGTATTATTTAACTATGATGCTCGGGTCAGACCGCGTATTATAGAATACATGATAGGATGTTGTGGAGCTCAGGAGACGAACAGGAGGACGATACGTACTCTCGTACTTGTTTATATATATATATATTCCGCTGTGTTGTGTAGTTGTGTATCCAGTTGTATGTTATTGATGTGAGCTGTGATTGATGTACTCTGATGATGTAATATATGTAAACAGATATATTTGATTTTGAGTAAAGATTATTCATTATCTATTATATTTTACTCCGCTGCGATGGTTAGATTCTGTTGTTGTTTTCTATTCTCTTCTCCTACCTCTTCTTCTTTAACCCAAACGGTTCGTATTTCTGTACAACTTGGATTGATTTAGGTAGAATAGTGTCGATTCAAGGGGTACGAATTTGCGTGTCGTTTCACTTAGTATCAGAGCTTAGGTTGGTGATAACCTTGGCTCTGGTGGGAATTACTCATTAAAAATAGAGTCGGTGGTACTCTAGAATGAGTTTGAGCGCATCAGTAGATATGAGCGCGTATTTGTTAGCGAATATAAATTGTTTTAATATTGTGTTGATTGATTTATTGAGTGGCATATGAACCTTCGTCGACACAGTCTGCGCAACTGTATCGAAGGGGTTTCTAAACACTTGAATAGAACAATCGACGTGGTATTGTTTTAAATGTGGGTAAATGAAATAATTTTGCCCAAAAATATATTTTAGATATAAAGAAAGTTTTTGTAAACTATTTAGCTAATATATGGTTGCTTGGATGGTAGAAATGATAATATTAAAGTATTATCATTGTTAAGTGAAAATTTAACTAGAAATTGAAAATATAACTTAAGTTTGAAGGAATAAATTCATTATAAAATGAAATTTATAAATATGAATTATAAATGTAATTTATGAATTGAAATACAATCAAATGGAAATTTATATAAGCATAAACTATACAAATGCATTATAGTTAAATTTGAATTTAAAATAGAATTTGAAACTCTAAAACCCCGGAAATTTTGAAAGTATTTTGAAGATAAATTGCAGCATTGTTGTTTTGGGGTATATCTGAAAGGAAATTGTTTCAAATAAATTTTGGCAAGGGATATAGCATTGAATTCACTTCAGTCGTTGGAGAATAACTTCGGTGATGACTGCAGCATCATCGATGTTCATTTTCGAGTTTCTAAGTGATGAATTGCTATCAAATTGATTT
Source organism: Allium cepa (assembly GCA_030765085.1). NCBI lineage: Eukaryota > Viridiplantae > Streptophyta > Magnoliopsida > Asparagales > Amaryllidaceae > Allium > Allium cepa. The sequence continues at coordinate 662,662,156 of CM060945.1, forward strand.
GATCAGAAGAACTAGTTTGTGTTTGAAAAATTTCAAAGGGAATTTGTTGAAATTAAAAGCCAGGGTTGGTTTAATTTTTGAGAAGTGTGATTTCGAAATGTTGGAGATTTCAAAATAATTTGAAACTAAAGCCGGGTGTTTAAAAATTCTGAGGAGATAGGTTGTAAGCTTATAAATTGAGATGATTTTTAAATCGGGAAGGAAATATAAGCTTTGAATGTGGGAATGTAAATTTAAAGAGAAAAGTTAAAAATGAAATTAACTTAGATTGGAGAATAAAATTTGACTGGATTAAAATAAATTGAATAAGCTGAAAATAATATCCAGTTGTATTCGAATTAAGTTAAAATCGAACTGAGTTAAAATAAAATTGAATTGGAATAAAAATTCAATTGAGTTATTAAATGGAATTAAATTCTTACCTGAATAAATGGAAAATAAGTTGGATAAGGATTGGATTGAAATAAATAAATCAGAATAACTTATATAAAAGAATTAAAAATCCATGGAAATAAAATATGCTTAGGCTATAAATAAATAGAAGGCTTGAGTTAAAAATAAAAGATGAATATATTCAAGCTTATGATGAAATAGAATTGTATAAAACGATAAGTTGTGACTTATTAAATTGAAAATGGAGTACAAAGCCCAAAATCAATATTTTGGTGAATTGAAAAATGAGAAGAAAATCCAAGCTTGAATTATAAAATAAATTTGAACTTAAGAAATTAAATGAAGAGATTTTGAGATTAAAAATCCAAGTGCTGGATTATAGATAAGGGAAGAACAAATTGATAATAAATTAGTTAATGAAATGTGTAAATGGAGTTCAATGTTGTTTAATAGAAGCTGAATTGTGAATTTATGATGAAGTTTGGAAATAAAACTCAAGTTATAAATTGAATTCGATTTGAATTGTGAGTAAAGTAAATGTAACTAAATTGTGAGTTCATGAAATTTGGTGGTAAATTGAAAATGGATAGTGGATTCAGAACTTGAGCTATTAATTAAAGATTCGATTTGAATCGTTAACAAATTAGATATAATTGAAATGTATCAAATAAAAATTAAAATGGATTAAAATATTAATTGTTTAGATTGCAAATAAAAATCCAAATAAGTGAAGATAACTTGGAAAATACCCAGGTAATAAATTGAATGAGTTAAATCTGGAAAGTTAAATTTTATAATAGCTAATCAAATGAAATTGCAGATTTAAAATAAGATTTAGTTGGGAGAGAATTAAGTTGAATGAAAAAAAAAATACTTGTAAATGAAATGAGCTAAGTATAAAATTGGAGTGAATAAACTTAAGCTAAGGGATGGAAAGGAGTTGAATTGAATTCAACTTAAAATTAAGTTTAATAATAGTGGGTTGGATTTAAATCAAGTAAAAATGAATTTTAATTGAAATAAAATTCGGTGAGTTTCCGATAATATTTAATGAAATGAAATTCTTAATTTAACAATTGTAAACCATTTGAAATTGTTAAGAAATTGAAATAACTTGGAGTCTATAAGAAAAATTGAAATGGTTATTGAATGAAATAGCTTAGATTGTCTTGGAGCTAAATAAAACAGTTGGAATAAACAAATATGGAATGGAATGTAAATGAATGGATTGTGAGTAAAATTGAAATGAAATGGGTCGAGCTAAATAAATGGTTGTGAATGAATTAAAATAAAAAGGAAATTTAACTGGTAATTAAGATGAATCTAAGTTATTAATGGTTTTGAATGAACTGGATTGGTTAATAAAATGAAATGCAGGTGGATGGATTCAAATTTGAAAATGCAATGAAAATGAGGATATATGAATTGTGAATAAATTTTACAAATAGAATTAAGTATAAATTGAGTTGAAATCCATTTAAATTGATTATAAAACATAAATACTTGTTTATTCACATAAATCTCGTCAAACTGCATAGAATAAATTGTCATTTGATGTAAATGGAAGTAATTAAAATTCTATGACTTGATAGAAGTAATTAAATTGATTTTGAAAGCAATTGAATTAAATACGAGTTCATTTTGCTTAAGAATAAATTAAATGTAAACGATTGAGTTTTAAACCATTCGAATTGAATGAGAATGGGTATGAATAAGTTAAAAACAGTTGAATTAGCATGGAAACTATATAAATTGCTTACGGAAAAATGTTTGGTATGAGTTTCTTTTAGAATTCATATGTTTTAACTATCGAAAATAAGTGATATGCTGTTAAACTTCATATATTTGACACTTACATGTTTAAATTGAGTAAGTACCGGTACCTGGAAGCCGTGAGACTGGATTTGGTTATGCTATTTGCTAAAAATAATAAACCGCTTGCTTAAAATGCTAAATAAGGTACGCCTACGCAATAAAAATAGGAAATATGAACTGTTTTTGGTTTTTCCGACCGGGTGGGTCGATGTATATATATTTATCTCTTTTGTCAAATTGCAAAAGCTCCTCCGTACAAAGGGGACTCTGCCAAAAAATTTCAGAAATTTTGGGAGTTAGAAAATTTTTGAAAATTTTGGAAAATTTAGTTAACAGCAAAACGGTTTCAAACTGGAAGTTGAAATAGGTTAGTAAATGAAACTAATTAAAGTATTGACATGAATTAGTATAAATGAAAAATAAAATTTAAAATTTAGAGTTTAAGATAAATTTGAATTCATATGGAAATGAAATAATCAATTTGAATAAAAATAGATATAAACTAAAATGGAAGATAAAATAAAGATAAGAAACATATAAAATGCTTATGTTAACTTAAGTTAGGAATGGTGAATTCTTAATTGGAGATTGATATTATAAATGAGTAAATAATTGACACTTGTAAGGAAGTTGATAATTGGAATATTGTGACTGGATATTAGTGCTAAGCAGGATATGCAGGTATTATAAAGGGAAAAGAAAGTTGGATTTGATTTCAAAGGATGAAATTTGAAAATGCTCGACAAAAAGGTATGTATTTAATCTTGGTGTGAAATTTGATTGGGTTTTTGGATTGAGTCACTTGGCTTTTCGTTTCTTTTTGGATTTGGAAGGCCGTAGAGCCATTTTCTAGTTGTACCGAGCTAGCCGCGCAAAGAAGACGTTGGCAAAAAATTTCGAAAATTTTGGGAGTTAGAAAAATTTTGAGAAAATTTTCGATAATTCAAAATTTAGTTTTGAATTATAATTTGAATGATTGTATAAGTAAAGTTATTAAGGAACTAAGGGAAAAGTTTGGAAGTTAGTAAGAATTTTAATGGGCCTTCTATTAAAAGATAGTTGGTAAGATGTTGAATTATTAAGAACTGATTGGTTTTGAGAAAAGTAAACGGGTATTGGACCATTCTTCCTAACTAGTAATTTCGGGGACGAAATTCTTTTAAGGGGGGAGGAATGTGACGACCCAGAATTTTAACCAATTTAAATTGGAATATTTAATTGATTTGGAATATTAAAAATTTTAATTTTTAACTTGAATTGCAAATATAAATATTTATTGGATAAATGATGGTTGAATTTAATTATTGGAAATTGGGTAAAATGTGAAATCCGGAATTTTAAGCCTGTTAAAAATGATTTGAAGACTTGTAATATTTATATTCATAATACTGAAGAGAATAGAAGTGATGAAATCAAATTTAAAAATGGTTTGTTAAGATTTGAAATTTATATCGTTTAAATTGAATTGAGAAATAGCCTTTCGAGGGACAGTCTCGGAATTCGACGAAACCAGTTCCATTGGATCCGAAATATTGTATTATTATCGGGTTCCAAATTTCGTATTGATCGGAGTTAGTGTGTGAGTGTACGACATATAAACGCGCTTAAGTCTATATCGAAATTTGGGTCGATTCAAATTTAATTTTTGAATCAAATTAAGGCATTGTTTAAACAGTCAAATCCTTTCACGTCAAAAACTTTCCCATTTCTTTTCAAGGCACTATATTACGTTTATTCCAGAACACTTCCTTTGGCTTTCCACGCACGTTTCTTATCCTTCTTCAAATCAATTCGCGCACCCTTATTTTCATGAATTTGAAAGCAAATCAAATAAAAAAAAATTAATAATGGCCGTCTACTCAGTTTAAACCTATAAGCTTCCTCTAACTTCTCACATACGCCATTCTTTTCAGCATATAACTGCACGTTCCTTCCCTCTTTCTCTTTATAAAAAAAAGAAAAAAAAAGAAAAATAAATCAATTCGTTCTTCTCAGAGGAAAAAAAGGGATTCTCTTCCCAGTTCTATTCGAGAGCAACCGCATACCCCTTCTATTCCCTCATTCCAATTCAAAATCTAATGGAGACGAGATCGATTCCCAGAAGAAAACGAAGATCAATGGCCCCCGCTTCCCAACCAATCGTATCCGAGAAATCCAGTTGCGATCAATTATCGTCTTGAGAAGGACTTCGCATGGCTTACCATCCTCAGGTCGTTGGAGGTAGGAATCCCAGTTCGCGACTGCCTCATAGGGTCGCTCCCGTAGTTCTTGAGTTTGGGTTGGATTTGCGTTCGACTTTGGGGGTCGAGCGTGGTGATGCTCGTGAGCTAAGCTTGTGCGGCTGCGCCAGTGGAAGGACTCGCAGTTCGATAGTGAGGGGGTTGGGATGACGGCTTGCTCGATCTGGTAGGGTCGGTTGCGAGTGGGTCGCGAATCAGAGGTGGGAAGCAGCTGTGTTTTTGGGTATTTCGATGCCACCTTGCTCGAATTGATGGTGTTGCGTCGCAAGAAGTTTCGGTGAAGTCGAGTTTGAGCGTGGTCGTTGGTGAAGCCTTGCGGGTTCGTGGAATTTGGAATCGTTTGATTTGGAGTCGCTGGCGATTCGTGAGGGTTGCAGGTATATGTTTAAATTTAATAGCACATATGAATTTGTACAGAAAAGAAAATTCATAAGAGAAAATATAAAGAGAGGTACATTTATGTAGACTAGTTTCAATTTATATATGTAAAGAAAACTGAGAAGAAGAAAATTTGTTATGGAATAATAAAAATTTTGAAAATAACAATTTTTACATTGTTTGAAGAATTTATAAAAAAAATGGATTTTTACAGAAAATGTATATATAGATAAGACTTTGGAAAGAATATAGAAATTCTGAAATTGTGGAAGTTCATAGAAAACTTTGATTTTGAAATCTATAAATTGGTTTAAATTATCAATTTATTTAAATTATAAAATGATAACAAATTGTTCAACTCGTTCGAATATTAATAAATTATATAATGTTGTTCAAGGTCTAAAATTATGGTGGAACTGGCGAGATGGAAATGGATTGCCAAACAAAAATAAAAGGTGAGCTAATCTCACTCAGTTTAAAATTTAAATTTAAATGATAAAACTTAAATAATTGTCTGAATGATGGAATTGATTGATGTGATATAGTATGATATCTGGGAATTGAAATATTATATGTTGTGCTAATATCTGTGGATGCAGGGAAAACAGGTTGGAGGGATCCAACTGGATCCCTCAACATTTATTTAGATTATTTAATACCCTCAGTTGTGATTATATTGATATTCTATGATGAATTATAGTGGAATATTGAATTCTATGGTTCGATTGGATATAATTGAGTATAATGAATCACCATAAAAATATATAAATTGAATTTTGGAAAGAAAATAAAAGATGTGAATTTTAAGTTAAATGATTATAGGATAACTTTAAAGAATGAATTTGGAAAAGAAATAAAGTGACTTGAAAAATTCTAATCAACAAATCTTAGATATGAAAAGGGAAAATTTGAATTACCTGAGAGTTAATGAATTTTAAATCTTCAGTGTTATTTTTAAAAGAACAAACCGTTTATTTAAAAGTTAAGATTTAAATTATTGGGAAAAATCTGAAATTTGTGTATTTCAGTTAAAACCTTAGAATCAAATGAAAAATAACAACAACAACAATAATTAAGCCCATACATAATGACTTTTGCAATGAATTAAGTAATTGAAATTTTTTATTTCAAATGGGCTAAGTTTGAAATCAATTTGGAAAATTGATTTAAGTGATTGAAGTTGGGTCTTCTCCCTAGATAACCAAGTATGTTTTCAAAGTAAGTTTTTAAATATAAGTTAAAAAAAAATTAAGTTGATTTTAAAAGCAAGTTTGGGAAATCTATTATTTCTAAATATTTGAATTTTAAAGTAAGTCTTACCTTTTTTAACCTATTTTAGTAGTAATTATTTAAAGGATGACATAGTAGTTTGTTTAGGATTAAAACTTTAGTTATATTTTATAAAGTAACCTTATTTTCAAATATTTATATAGTATGTATTTTTAACAAATCATTGAAGTAGTTTAACTTAAATGTTATAAAAGTATTTAAAGTAAAGCATTTTAAATTATTTTAAAAATCTAATTTTGTGCTTGGTGATTTCGGTGGAGATAGAAAATATTTGGGAAAGCTTATTCTGGAAAGAGAAAGATGGTTTGAAACTCTTTTCAAAAGGTTTGAAAGTGGGAATATATCATGTAAAGATATTTTGAGATAAATAAATAATTTGGGAAATTATTTATTGGTTGATGGTTGTTTGTGAATATTATTTGATAGTTAAATCACCGACTATCAATATTGGCCAAATGCGCCGATCGTTTTGAAGAGACCGGGATCGAGATTTATTTCTCGAAAACCACTTCGATCCGGTTTGTACGTTTCGGGGAAAAACGATTTTGGATTCGAAGATGGAGCAGTGAAGTGCAAGGGCTAGTCGCTACTAATCCTGAGGATATTTCCAAAATGGATCTAGTAGGAATAGTGCCTTCGGTTCCGTTCACCCGGGACAGACTTGTATGGATGAATGCTTGCGAAACATCGTCAGGTGGACGATGGGCATTCTAAGGGGTATTGTTCTTAAAGGTAACGCTTAGCCTCAAGCCTCATCAAATGGGAATGGCTGAAAATCAGGGGATATGCAGCAAGGCTTCGTGGGTAGCCCCCACCGGAGGGTGAGGTCATCCCTGTCTAGATGTCCCTTTATTTCGACTTAGTGGGCGGTTGCTGATCCCAACCGCGGGGTGATCTTGCTCGGGACTGTCCAGTAAGGGATGGTTCCGGTCTTGTGTTGCAGGGGAGTTAGGGTGGCTCCTTGGTACGCTGATCTAGACCAGGTACTGTGACAGGTGGTACCCCAGTGCCTAGCCATTAGTTGGAATCCATTTTCCCTACGCGCCCGTACGGTTTTGATTGTGCCCAACAATTGCTGAAACGTGAGATGCAAGCATTTCAGCTAGATTCTATTTACTTTCTATAGACACTATTATAATATCAGAGGATTTCTATAAAAATTGTTTTAGCTATCGTAAGGTAAAAACCCGACATGTTTATTTGTGGCGTGTTCTTACGAGATGCTTTTTTTTCAAAGGATTTTTGGAACTTTAATAATCAATTGGGTGTGATTTTCTCACCTGGTATTCCAGACTGACTCGGGTGTTATTTAACTATGATGCTTGGGTCAGACCGAGTATTATAGAATACAGGACAGGATGCTATGGAGCTCAGGAGACGAGCAGGAGGACGATACGTACTCTCATACTTGTTTATATATATATATATATATTCCGCTGTGTTGTGTAGCTGTGTGTCCAGTTGTATGTTATTGATGTGAGCTGTGATTGATGTACTCTGATGATGTAGTACATGTAAACAGATATATTTGATTTTGAGTAAAGATTATTTATTATCTATTATATTTTACTCTGCTGCGATGGTTAGATTATGTTGTTGTATTCTATTCTCTTCTCCTACCTCTTCTTCTTTAACCCAAACGGTTCGTATTTCTGTACAACTTGGATTGATTTAGGTAGAATAGTGTTGATTCAAGGGGTACGGATTTGCCGGTCGATTCACGTTAGGAATTCATACCTAACAATGATGAAAGTGATAGACATAGATATGAGTTCGAATACTCACTTTTAAAAATAAAAAATAACGAACGAGAAGCTTTAAAACAAAGCAAAACCAATTTCTCTTCAATACACCTCTAGAATCTTCAATCTATTATCAAAGGTGAAGTTTTTCATAAGTTAGGTTATAGGAATTTTTGAAAATTGAAGAGAGATTGAGATGGAGAAGATGAAGAGGATGCTTACCTAAAGCTTCTCTTTGATTTTAGAGCTAGAACTTGAATTTCCTTAGAGAACTAGGGCTTGAGAATTTATAATCTCCTCTCTTTTTCTCCATTTTTCCTTCTGCTTGAGTGTTAAGAAATGTTATGAATGAATGAAGAGGAGTGGAGTGGGTTCTCTTGTTGGGTTAGTGGGCTGAAACCGAAACCCAAAGCCCCAAATGAAAATACCAAAATTCTAATCAACTCCAAACATATCGATGTTTATACTCAAAAAAGTTGCAAATGCCATTTTGGACTCAATGCAAGTGGTCTCGAGTCCGGACTCGACATTTACAAAAAGTTACATTTAGGGCTTTAAATTCAACTAACGATGCTACATTTAAATAAAACATTTACATATATAATCGTAATATATGCGGATTGTTACAATTAATCTGGGTATGTGTTATTTATAAACCCTTGTATTTCATATATATATGTATGTATGTATATATATATATATATATATATATATATATTTGTATATATTTATATGAATGTTTAGGACACTTTTAGTTTTATATGTTAAAATCATTTTTAGACTGACCGTTTTCCTCTCTTTCCTCATCTCATGTGCATTCTAAAATACGTTGGTGAGAACATAAAACACAAAACTTGTTTTCAAACAAAAACGAATTTACTAAACATGTTTTTAGAACTTGTATTAGTATTAATTAATCCAAGTGAATCAAAGGATTAACCGCACAGACACAACTACAACTACTCATTTTATATAAGTATTTATTTTATATACTCTATATGCACAACATTACCATATTTATGTTACACTAGGCGAGGGGTTGCCTTAGCCCACGAGCTTAGTGGGCTTTCCCATGGGCTAGGTCTTCCAAGAGGCACGACCCGTTAAAACTAGCACGTAGATGCTTATACGATCCATAAAGCCTTATCAAGTTTCGAAGAAGTATCCAGATACTCATTTAGATGTATATATGCAACAATAAGGCCCATCTAGGTGGATGACTAGGCAGTAAAAATTTCAATTATTTAATAATAATAAAAGATACCAAAATTTAAGAAAATTAAAGTTAGTTTCTTACTTTTTGATTGCAATATTGAAATGCTTAATTAATATTGTTTTTGAAATAAATGATTGAGAGCTAAATAATGGATTTTCTTAGTTGAAATCTATAGATAAATTTTGCAGATCGATATAAATTGATAGAAAAAAATAAACAAAACAATAACTTCTACTGCTTATAATAAAGATCGATTCCACTAGAATCAATCAAAGGTCATTTCTAACAATCTAGAAAAAGTCCGAAGAAAATAGATGATGAAAGAAAATAAAATACGTACCATTGCATAGCTAAAACAGAATTTTAATTCTTTAAAGGTTGAATACGCACAAACACATATGTACATATGTGTGTGTGTATGTGTGTGTGTATATAAAATCAAGTGCTTAAATTTTATTTATTTATCATTTTAATTATTTACGCTTTTAGAAATGAATAATATAAATAATAATTATGACTAAAATCGTTAATGTTAAGTATTTGTGTTGTTATTTATTTACGGTTTAATATGATTAATCGTTAACTTCTATTTATTGATAAAAAATAATAATAACAAAGCAATAATAACTTACGCATCAAAATTTATCTAAAAACTTACGCCTCAATGTTTTGAGGCTTACTACGCCTTGCCTGTGAGCAAATAACGCCTTATGTTTGCTTTTGCATTTTAAAACATTGATATGCAGCCCTTTGCAAGGTTTTCAAAACAAGATTCAAATCGTTAAATGAAAAGTTCAAACATAAAAATCGAAACGAGGCTTAAGTTGTAAGCGTTGATTCGAAAGATCAATATTTTATGATTTGTACACGTTTTAAAATAGATTTTTATGTTTAAACCTTTATATCTAAACCTAAAACTCAATTTCCTCTCTTGTTCTTTTTTTATTTTGTTTGGAAAAGAATTAAAATTGCAATTTGGATCCAAACAAGATCAAATGATTGTTATTAATTGTAGTTTTAACTAGGTTTGAATTTGAATTTAAATTGAATTGTAAAGGGAGAAATACGTTTTGAAACAGGATCAAAATTATGGTGTTTTAAGCTTTTTGGAAACTATGGTCCTTTGTTCAGATTAATGATAAGAATAAGTGAAATATAGACTCTTATTTACCATTATATTTGGTTCATAAGTATTAGTGTTATGCTTCTCAAAGTGTTGGATCAATTGTCATTTTCAACAATTTTTATGAATTTCAAAATTTGTGACCAAATCTAACTTGATAATGGCTTTTAATATGTTCAAAACCTCTGACCTAAAGCAGTATTCATTTTTCTCATAATAATCCAACCTCCCTTAAGCAATTACATCTATACATCATATATATTTTATCTTCTTCTAATTGCTCTTTTAGAGTTCAGTTGAAGATCATGATTTTGTTACTATATCTCATACAAAAAAGCAACATATATTAGTTGCCTCTGCATAAGTTCAATTTAAATCAAACAACAATTTTTCTTCACTTACAAAATCAAAAATGCATGCTTGTCTAATGTCAACCCCTCTGGTTATCGGTTATTTCATAACTATTTCCCAGATCTCTTTGCTTGAAGACAATAGTAGAATCGTATGATCATTTCGGTGATGTCAATCTTAAATACCTGAATTTGAGTGAACGCACACAAAATAGGCAATGTGCTTACGTTTAAGCATATCAACAGGTATTTGAAAAATTCAAAATTGGTTTTCATCTGTACTTAAAAGCGGTCATCTGAAATTTGGAAAAATAAATCAATAAGGTTGCGGTTACAAATGCATTCATATCTGAAAATTATACATTCGTATTTATCAAGAATATAGTTTATAACATGTCTATATAGTATAATCAAGTATATGTATTTATTGTTTTGTTAAATTATTAGGTTATGTTATATACATTTAATGCACATTAACTTCTTAAAATTATTTATTATCGTCATATTTGTTTGTTTTTCATGACTTTATAATTAATGAGACTACAAAAACATTTTGTAAAATCAAAATTTTCTACGTGGTGTCTTGATTTATTGATCATCAGTGAACATGATTGTTGTATCCGTGGATGCATATACTAAATATTGGAAAATGGTTTTGGTTGAAAATGTGGATAGGACACTATCTGCATCTGAAAGTATTCGTTGATAGCTTGCATTGCATAGAAATCCTTATATTAACCTTTTGTCAATTCCATACTAAATCCTTATAGTAACTTTTTGTCAATTCTATACTATAGGCAATAGAGAGAGGAAACGTTGGCCGTTACTTTCTAAACATCATGCATATTCAAAACCAACTTTATCAAAACCCAAAACCTATCCACTAGCGTTTTTCCCCAACCGCCACATTCTTTGCCTTTTGCAAAAAACTCCTCTAGCTTACTCAACCTTAAATCCTCAACTTCATTTAGAACAACACCAATGGCAACGTACAAAGTAAAGCTGATAACTCCAGAAGGAGAAGAGAATGAATTCGAAGCGCCCAATGATGCTTACATTCTCGACATAGCCGAGTTAGCTGGAATCGACTTATCTTACTCTAATACAGCTTCGCTTACTCCACTTATGCAGGACAACTTGTTTTTGGTCCGTTCGACTAGTCTGATGGTCTTTCCTAAATGATGCTCAAATGGAAAAAGGTTGCTTGCTTACTTAGTATCTTACCAGACTTCGGATTGTGTTACCCATACTTATAAAGAGTGTGAACTTTATTAATGTCGAGTATTTTGTTTAAATGAGATTATTTATGGAAAATAATTTTTTCTGCTCCTTCATATTATGTACGTGGAATTATTAGGACAAGTTTATAATGGCTTTTATGAAAATTGTGTATATATGCAACTTCTGTTTAGTTTGTCATTTTTATTATATACCATGACTAGTATATTTGGAGTTTTGACAAGCAAATTAGCATTTTGGAAACATGCATTTTATCTTAATTAAATTTTACTACTGCAGAGTCATGTTAACTCATGAGGAGTCATGGTTTAAATGTTTATTTTGAATTATAGATATCGTGTTTTCATTTTTGTTGTGTATGATACACAAGTGATGATAAATTTCTGTTAATTTTAGTAAATGATTGCAAATAATGGAGCTAGGTGGCAATATGGCCACTATTGTATCCATAATTATCATAAGAGAGTGGAGAACAGTTACATATATAGCATATTACATTGAAAATTTTGATCTTTTAATTAAGCAACTAAAATTTATTCTTTTGTGTTTTCTTCTCAAAACTAAGCTATAATTCAAATTTTATCTCCAATAATAAGAAATAATTTCAAAATTATATAAACTTTGTACTTCACATATGTAATAGAAGTTCAAATTTGACACTTATTAATAATTAATATTTGGAAGCTTTGTTGGTATGTTGCATATTAAATTTCTATATGAAAAATACTAGCGTTTAATTGGAAAGATAAATTTAATTGAAGATTATTAGGATGCCATTTTCATATATTAAGCTAAGGACAAATCAACTTTCTCCTCAAATCAACATCCTACTATAATTTTTAGTCATGACAACTCAATTTTAGTTGCTATTTTTTTTTTAAAACTAGTACTTTATTACAACAAAAACCATATATACTTCTGTAATATACCTCATTAAAGCTTATAGCTCCCTATCCTAGGTGTGTGCTTTGCACTGAAAAAGATTACAATTATCTCCGTATATTAATTATAACTAAAGAAATACAAAAAGAAAGGTAAAAGAGTATTATGTTGGAATTGTTATCTTGCTTCCATAGTAGCCGGAGAATAAGCTCGACATCGTCGTCGATGAAGCGGAGGAGGAATTCATGAAGCCATAAATCGATGCTAGGGCTTGTCGAACCAAAAGTTTGGTTCAACGGTGGAGGAACAGCCGCCGCTCCAAATTTGGAGTGGTGGATCGAACGAGATTTCTTGTCCGGTGGTGGTGAGCCCGGTCGGTGGAGACATGATGGAGCTAGGGCTTCGAAGCGGTGATGTTGAAGAGCATGTCGAACCATATCTTTGGTTCAGTGAGAAGCAAGGAGCATGGATCCAGTATTTCGTTCCGAGAATAGGGTTTCGGTGAAGATGAATTTGTTGAGCGGTGTTGAAGTGAATGACTGAATCAAATATTTCATTCGGTATGTTGATGCCACTCCAAAACATAATCGAACAGATGTGTGCATATCGAACCTAATTAAGTGCCGCTCTAAATCTTATAACTCTACTGTTTCAGTGAATAATAAAATCTTCTCTCCCCAAGTGGATGTACACAGCCTCGCAGTAGTGGAACCACTATAAATACAAGTGTTATTTATTTTTCTGCATTGCATAGATCTGTGACTGTCTGTTCTGGTGTTTATCTCTGTTTGTTTCGTCTCACTACAATCACGATCCAGTTGTTTTCCATTGCATTGGATTTTTTATCCTTAGACTGATCATCTGAAGGGATTTCCTCAACATATTGGTATATCAAATTAATGTAGGCGTCATTAATAAAGGATTCACTCAAAATCATCTATATGGAATTCTAGTAAACCCAAATAGGAAACTACTATCTAAACAAAAATAAAGTGGACAACTATAAGCATTAAATCAATCTCCACATTCTTTTGATTTCTTTTTTCATTTTCATGACAGTTAGAAGGCAAGAAAAAAGTCCTAGATTTAGGGACAAGTTCTAGAAAAGATCTTCCCTTTTCCCTTCCACAACCTTATCTAAGCTAAACTGAACCACCTCCCTATGAAAATTACAGATTTGAGTGTCGGAGTTGCAAATGAACTTATTGTTGCCAAAGACTGTCACTTCTATGTGGGCGTTGGTAAACCTGGTAATTTGATTGCAGGATCCAAGTTGAATCAACTTTGAATTCTACAAAGATGATTTTTTTTACTTTTGTGTCTTCGCTTTTAATATTTGCTTACAGTAATCATTGTTTGCTATAACAATCCGCATATTTTACGATTTCATATTTGAATATTTTATTTAAATATCACGTCGATGATTTAATTTAAAGGCCAAAACGTGACTTTTTGTAAACAGTTGAATCCAAACTCAAGACCACTTTCATTGAGTTCAAAATGGCGTTTACAACTTGTTTGAGTATAAACTTCGATATGTTTGGAGTTGGTTAGGATTTTGGTGTTTTCATTGGGCGTTGGGTTGTGTTCTAGCCCATTAACCCAACAAGAGAACACAAACCTTTTACCTAATAACTTCCACTCCACTCCTCTTCATTCATTCATTCCATTTTCTAAATTCCTAACACTCAATCCCTAAGGGAAAAAATATGGGAAAAGAGGGGAAATCGAAATTCCTAAGCCCTGATTCCCTTAGGAAATTCAAGTTCTAGTTCTAAAATCAAAGAGAAGCATAGGTAAGCATCCTCTTCGTCTTCTCCATCTCAATCTCTCTTCAATTTTCATAATTTTATATAATCTAATTTAGAAAAAACTTTGTCTTTGATAATAGATTGAAGATTCTTGAGGTGTAGTGAAGAGGAATTGGTTTCTTTGTTTTAAAGCTTCTCATTGCTTGTTTTTGAGTTTAAAAGTGAGTTCTGCAACTCACATCTATGTCTATAGCTTTCACTGTTGTTAGGTATGAATTCCTAATCTATTTCATGTTCAATTGTTTTTGAATTGAATTGGTTTAGTGAATTTTCCAATTTTTGTTATTTTGAAGTCAAAATCTATGGAAATCCTACTATGGATGTTTGGACATGTTGTATGGAGCGTATTGAAGAGCCTATAGGGTTGAGTTGTCACTAAGCACAAATCCCTAGCCACCGTCGCTTGTTCGATCACTTTTGAGATAATTTGGCCATCAATGGCTAGGTAAATTTTTCCCTGAGCTTCAGCTCAGATGTCTGGTAGAATTCTCAAACGTCTAAGTCATAGGAATAAAAATTCTAGACCTTTAGCTCAGATGTCTGAGGTTATTCCCAGACGTCTGAGGTTATTCCTAGATGTCTGAGCGATCTGGAAGAAAATTTCCAAAACTTCAGCTTAGACGTCTGCGAGAACCACCAGATGTCTGGCGCTGTTAAAATCAACCAATTTGCCCATTTATATATAGGTTTCTGTTTTATCGATTTTTGTTAATCCGGTTGGTTATTGTCGTTTATTATCGACTTTAATGATTTCTTTTTTGAATTTTTGGGAATATCTAGTTGATGGATTCGATATCGATTTTCACGGTTTTAATATACCTCGTCTTATGTGAATTTTTGTTGATAGATTATTTTTACAATCGTTTCTATGATTTGTCACTTTAAAATACAAAGGTTTCTATACTAATAGTAATACTCAAACTCTTTCACAAAAAGGATTTCAACACTATTTTTAATACAAAACTCATTTTCAAAACCTTTTTCCACTCTATTAGTATATACATACCTTTATCTCATTCGTACGCGAAATCCAATTAAACGAATTAGCAAAACAAGTAGTATGAAACGCTTGCGTTTACTTCGTCGGTTAATTCTTAGACTTGTTCGATTGAAATCTTGTGTCAATTTTTGAGTGGAAATCTACAATTTGTTTGTAAATTTTAAGTTAAGTCGGTGGTTATGGGACATGATGATCCATGATCCATGATGATCATCATTCTATGGTTTAGACGAAGCTTAGTGTAATTTACACTTCTTATTGATCCATGATGATCATTCTATGGTTTAGACTAGCGATATACGATGTCTCTTTGTCTGCATGGGGGACTGTGCCCCATTCTGTTGAGCTTCGGCTTATTTTTTTATTGGCTAGCGGCCTATGGGATTTATGGAGTTCGGTTTATCGAGTATACCATTGTACTACATCGTTGTTTCGGCTTATTTGAGTTTCAGTTCCTCGAGCGTACCATTGCACTACGTTGTTGCATCGGCACTATGGGATAGCGACCCGTTTGTGATACACGTGTTGGTGAGTTTTCAAGCTCTCGTTTGCGATAGGCCCCTCTTTGTGTTTTTTGGATTTCTAATTATTTCTATTTGAAATTTGTGTTTCACCAATTTTTATGATTTATATTGATAAGCTCTATCAATATTTGTGATTTGGTGAATAAGTGAAGAATATGATATTCTTTTTGGTGTTTGAGAAAATTTTAGATATTGTATGATTTTTGTTGTTATCATATAATATTTGTCATATCTATTATCCTACTCATCTTATATGATAATTATAGCTAAACTAATCCGTTTATTATTTTTCTTAAATAATATTCGGGTCAGACCGAGGTGTTTCAAGTGCTACCGCTTGACTTCTTGGTAGGGACAAGCTTTTGACTTTTGGCTAACTGCTTTAGCTTAGTAGTTTCTATTTTTATACATTCGAGATAGAGACTCCATGATGTATACATATTCTTTTGTCTGGCATAACTATTCTTTTGTGATGTAGTCGATCTTGGACGACCACTACTTTGATGTTCACTTCTATGTGTTATATTCATATATATTTCCGCCTTAGTGATATGAATATCTATGACTGATTTATGTTATGCTTATTTTTTGTTTGTTTCCAAAGACCACATAGCCACTATGTAGTAGCTTCGAGTTTGTATTTGGTATGTCATATTTCCTCTTGAAATGAAATGCATGACATACTATCTAACATATCGGTACTCGCCCAAAGCAATTACATAGATGGTCGCTCCTTAACAGCCTTATTTGTCGTGCTAGTCGACGGCATTACCCTGTAGTGTTCTTGGTTAGTGTGTGTATAGAGGTGGGGCATCACATTTGCAATCCCAAATAATTAGCATTTTCCTATTTTCTATTGGCATATGAATCCCCTTAAATATTGTCGCATTTCTCTCGCACTATACGTGCCGAAATAAACATGTGGTAACAACACTAATCAAATGGTTGAATACCTTGTTGCCATATATGTTATTTGTTAAATAATCTAGAATTTGTATGATATCATTAATAGTTGATCCTTAGATGCTCATTTTATCTCGAATATTGCTTTATAAACTTGTAGAATAAATGCATCAAGGACCTCTAGCTTAAGTGGTCGGTGGTGTGATGCTGTAGACAAAGGTTCTAGAGGTGATGGGTTCATGCCTTTAAGACATCATAATGAGTGTTTTACTTCAATATAGTATCACACTTGTTACAAAGAAAGTTCTTAATAGTATTGAACATATAGACATTTTAGGAGCATATTTGTTACTCCAAATTAGACTGCATCTTCCAAATCTTGTTGATTTAGATCTCACTTATTCCCACGTTGAGTTAAAACTAAAAATGATTTCTTATTGGGAATCCCAAAATCATAACTTGCTTGATGATCCACTTTTATTTTATTTGTTTATTAACATATGTAGGTAGTCAAACAATAAGAGTTCACTCTTCGTTTATTTTTGCTTAGGAGTGAAGAAACTCTCTTATTGAGGCCACCTACTATAGCCATGGATTGCCGGCCCAATATTTCGATTAATGAAGTACTATTTAACCATGGGTCACACAGCATGTTCGTTTCTTCCCTACTAGCTTAATCCTTTTCCTATTAATCCTTTACTCTATTGTCTTGCATTTAACAGCAGTTTCTTGGTGTGCGGGGGCATTATTATTTGTATGTAAGTACCATTTTTTTTTCTTTTACATTACTTTTTTCACATCCAATTTTACCAAAGGCGATCCCTTGTAAATATCTCCAGCATGTTTGATTGAGGTAGCCTTCACCAAATCATTAAGTCTTCTGATGCCAAAACCTTCCTCTTCTTTAGTTGTGCACATACCTTCCTAACACATTCTATGAGACTTGTTATGCCATAAAAAACTAGCACAAATAGAGTTTAATTTGCTGATGCTATTTGTCAGGATTTTACAAAACTGCATCCGAAAAGTAATCATTGGATGAACAACTGTTTTTACTAACTCAATTCTACCACTAATGTTCGGTAGTTCACTACTCCAGTAATTAATCTTCTTATTAATTTTATTAATCAAACCAAAATCTCTTTTTATCTTATTAATTGAAAGAGGAATTCCAAGGTACATAATAGGCAGGGTACCAATTTGTACATTAATAATACTAGAGATCAAAGTTTTGTAACCTACCCCTTCACTAAAAACTGAACTTGATTTTTGGTCAGTCATAAGGAGACCTGTATTTGCTTGTATTCTTTATGTCACTCTTTTGATGGTTTTTTCATTGGCACCAGTAGCTTTTGTCATCACTAAAACGTCGTCATCATACAAGAGGTGAGTGATTACTGGTTCTATTGGGTAAATTAGTACCAAATTACTTCTGCGGTATTCCAAATCCAGTATGATTGTTAAATACTCCATTTCCATTGAAAAAACCTATGGAGATATAGTATCTCCTTGACTTAGTCCCATGTCACTTCCGAAAAAACCATAAGGCGTACCATTTACTAAAATTAAAAAAGAATGGTATGAAATATATTGATAGACAAGTGCAATAAATTTTTTAGTGGACCGCTTCCAAATCAGCGTACGATGAACACAAGTTCTACTTATTTTATTGTAAGCCTTGTGCAAATCAATTTTCAGGTATAGATTATTA
Source organism: Allium cepa (assembly GCA_030765085.1). Lineage (NCBI taxonomy): Eukaryota > Viridiplantae > Streptophyta > Magnoliopsida > Asparagales > Amaryllidaceae > Allium > Allium cepa. Next base: position 662,680,773 of record CM060945.1, read on the forward strand.
GAATCTTTTCTATTAAAGTCTTCACCAATTCATATGCCATTAGAGAATTTTCTATAATTTCTACCTGGAATGAATACATTTCGATTATAAGAGATAAGATCATTCAAATATTACTTTAGTCTATTATGTATTAAAATTTCCAAAATTTTGTAAAGCTTAGCACATAAAGACATGAGCTTATAATCATCAATAGAACCTGGAGCAGGCTTTTTTTTTACATGATACTTTATATACAACATGTCACTGTGACAACATATTACATGTCAATAAACGTTTGAACCACGCTACGCAAGTTTCGAACTTGTGATCTCTCATACCAAAGCCGAATCACATAACCACTTGAATATTGGTGCTTGAGCATGCTTCTTTGGCATAAGAAAAATGAAATTATGATTTATCTCTTTCCTCCAAGAATTTCTGATGCCAGTCATTAACTCATATAAATCATGCTTAATATGAAGTTTAATTTGTTTGACATTTAGCCTATCTAGGCCTGGGGAACTATTGTCATATATTTGATATAAAGCATTCTTTATCTCTTCTAACTGAAAAGGTTTATCTAGATTTGTTCTTGATTTTCTGTCAATATTTTCTTGCAAATAATGCCTGAAAATTGATTTTTCTCCTCATTATAATTGAACAACTCTAAGAAATAAAGAATAGCCTCTTGTGCTAAAATTTTTGATGCTTATAAGAAAGATTACTCTTTGAGTCTAGAATTAATTTACCCATTTTCAACAATTTAGGGATAGCCAATTTACTGTGAAAGAACTTGGAAGATCTATCACCATTTGTCAACCATTTTATTTTCATTCTCTGAATATTTGTTGCAGCTATTTCATTCACAAATTCGATAAGCGTTCCGCTTTGTTTATATATTGCTGAGCAATAATATCACCTTGTGGATTACTAACTAATGGCTTATATAACTCATTAGCCTCCTGTATTAGAACACCACAGTTTGCATTGAAATTTCCTTTGTTTTTACGCCATACTTTAAAGGCATTTTTGGTGGATTTAAGTTTCTTGAGTAAGACATATAAGGCATTACCACTAAAATTTTGGCTATGACCTTAACAACAATATCCTTGTAATCATTATATATATACACTAGGAATTGTTATATATAAAAGGAAATTTATGAAAGTGGGAGTTGTTTGTGGAAAATTTACTAAAACAGGAGTGTGATCACTAAAGAAATGATTTCCAAATCGGGCTCCAAATTAAGAAAATTTTCTACCCCATAGAGAATTAATGAAAACTGTCGATTTTACAATGAATGGAAAATTTTGTACCTCCTCGCCATGTGAAGAGATTATCAGAGTAGCTTGGTTTAATTACATTAGCTTTAGAAATACACTATATGAAAGCTTCATCTCCTAAACTATTACGAAGGCCATTTTTACTCTTTCATAACTATATAGAATATCTATAAAGTCTCCAAGCATAATCTATGGAAGATTGAATTTTTTAGCTTGCATCTTAATATATTGCCATAAGGATTGTCTCATCTCTGTTGTATTAAATACATAGACCATTCTACATGTTAAATTCATTCCACATGCACAATGAAGTAGGCAACTGATGAACTGCTCCTCTCTATGCAATATAATACTAGACCATTGGGAGGGATCCCAAAGAAGCAGGATCCTTCTCTTATGATCTACACTCTTATTATGAACAAATTTTCACCCACTGTTAAATTGATTTGCAACCTTTTCAACTATTTCTAAAGAAAGTTTATTTTCAAGAAGCTCAACCAATGATAATTTCTTATTTTTCATCGATTGGATTATGTCTAATTGCTTAGAAGGGGAATTCATTACCCTAACGCTCCATACTAGGAACTCTACAAATTAATTAGATACTTGTTCACTACCAGTTTGAGGGATAGAAGTGACCCAGCTATCTTTGATCTCTTTGATTTTTTCACATTTTGATTTTAATTAAGAAACCATATTATTCCATGCATGATTCTCAACTACATTTGGATTATGCATAGCCTTGAATTCAAATGCAGTTTCATTGGCTCTATTTTTTCTGGCAAATTTGACTATAGTTCATAACTATCTACTATTATTGAGATATATCTTTATTTTGATGTTTTCTTTACTAATGTTATGGTTTAGAGAGGAGTCGCCGCCTGTAGTGTTAGTATGGATTGAACTTTGATGTACAACTTTGGACTGTTCAGATAAACTCTAGGTTGGGACATCTGATTAATTTTTTGGCCCATGTGTCGTTTCCATTTTAGGAACGTGTGCACGTTTCGAATAGTTAATTTTTTTTTCATATGTATGTTGATTCTCTCTTACTTTTGCATCATGGGCTGAATTCTATTCTGAATTGACCATTTGAAAATTTTATGCTTCTATCGAAGTATTATCAGAAAATTTTGATTTTTATGGTAGATTTATTCTCCTAGAATTGACATTTTATATCTGCTGTGTTTAGGGTTATGTCGTCTCTCATTGCCAGTATCCACTTCATTGCCATGTGAGATATTTTTTAGCGATTGATTTGGTACCCATATTTTTGTGAATTGACATTGGTTTCTGCGTTTCCAAAACTGAAACAATTTTGCATTATAGTTTGATCGTATTCGTTTAAAATAGCTATTTACTTTGTTAAGAAAAAATACTTGTAATTTCAACAAATACCCAGCATATGTTATTTTAATGCTTCCTTGGTAAAACTATCCATCCTGATTGGGATGCTAATCACTGAAGCAATACAACTTATACTTCCTCTGTCCTGGAGACTAATGGCAGCCTAGGGATATAAATATAAACAGGAATAGTTTGAAGGAAATCCTTATTTAATTAAAGGCCTGGGTCCACCCATTCATCGTACTTAAATTTCTATCTTAAAAATAGGGCCCTCCAATTAACCTATCGTAACTTCTTTCTTTTAAAATTTAATTACATAGAAAGCATTATCTTTAGAAATAATAGTGAAATCCCCTAGTGGTTTTCACGCTTTATGAATATAAGCTTTAAAAGATAATAAGGTTTAGATCCAATATAAATTACTATAGCATTATCCAATTGTTTTCTAGCCATACTAACAATATGATTGGTCATCTTAGCATAATTTAAGTCGTAATTCTCACTGTTGAAAGAATTTGAGGGAAGCTGTAGAAATAATTTGACTTACTAGCTATTACCTCTTTCCGAGTACATATTTCTTGCATTAGGGTGTTGCCAAACCGAGCCTCTTTGTTTTCTAGGGTTTAACGAATTGTTGTTTTGGGAGTAAGCCTTAACATGGTATATTAGGGCTGTAGATTGCCCTAACATTAGTAGCTGAAGGTTGCGTTTCATCATTTCTGGTTAGAGCTTCTTTTTTCCCCATGAGTGGAAATTTTTTAGGGGATCTCTTTAATTTTATCGATTTTGCTAGCATGAATCCATCCGCATGTGGATTGGGAGGATTTCTTGTGAATTTATGAGTTGATAGGTAGCGAAATTAGCTGATTTTGCTTGGGTTAGCCCTGGCGACTGGAGGAAGTAGGTGACATGGCTAGGGTTTTATTTCTTTTTAGAAATGCTCCAGTTTCTATTATGTACGTCACTGTATTTACTAGGCACATGTTTTTACCTCGTAGCCCTCCTTGAAAAAATAATTTTTTGAAAAAAAAATACCCTTAAGAAAGTGGTTGTCAAACGTGGATTGTAAGGTAACCACGTTGACGCTTTACGTTTTAATGTACTGAACCATGTGCTGACTCTACCTGGTTTTCTATTTAACCTCGTCTTACCTCTACGTGGTTTTCTACCTAACCTCGTATTGTCAGTGCGTGGTAAGCACGTAAAGAAGAAATCACGTGAGGGGTAATTGTGGAAGAAGTTGGGGGTTACTGAGTATCTTTAGGGGTTTACAAGATTTTTTCAGAAAACATGGGGCTTACTAAGTGAAAACCGGGGTTGGAATAGATTTTGCCATATTTAGTATTTGATCTAAATTTGTAACTCGATCTTCTTATCGCACCTTCACCCTTTAACCTCTACTACTTACCCTCTTACCACAATTGTAAAAATTGCTAAGCGGTAATTATATATTAGAGACAAATCATTTGGGCTGGATTAATCAGAGATATCGTTATAAACTCTATTATTTCAGAAATTTTTTTAAAGTCCGTTTTGCATGAAATAGATTTTGTATTTTTGCATTTTGAATATGTATTTATAATGTCATAGAAGAGGAAGGGCTGGAAAATCCTATTTATTACAACAATGGGAATAGGAGATGGGAGAAGATAGTTTTTGATATTTTTCACATGGCCGAAAAAAGTCATTTTCAATTTTACATGTTATTTTTTACCAAACTAACCATTTTTCGTCAACTTCTCTCTTATGTGCATTTTGAAATACGTTGCTGAAAACAAAAAACTTGTTTTCAAACCAAAAATGGTTAAGTATTAATTGGTCCAAAGTGGATGTTTTGGAGTTTGTATGGACTCGGGAGTAACTAAAAAGGCAAGACCCTCAAAAAATAGCACACAGATGCTTATATGAGGCATAGAGCTTTAACTAGTGCCTAAGAGTTGTGTGGATACTCATTTGGATGTTTATATGAGGTAGTAAGCCTCGCCTGGGCGGAAGCCTAGACGATGAACCTTGCCTAGTGTCTAGGTGGGGCCTAGGCGGAGGCGTAAAAGTATTTTTACCACCGAGCTTCTTACCGATCCCGTCTTTCCCTTTTACTTCATTAATCTTCATTATAAACTATTCAGTAGCAATTAGTTAATGAAATTCTTTGTTAAAATAGAATTTCTATGAAGAAAAAAAATCTCGAATATCTGGCTAAAGTTGGTATATGAAAATTTACACAAAAATAATATCTGGCTAAAGTTACATTTTACATTACAAAATAAATATTATAAAATTTGAAATTAAATGAACATAATGCTATGAACATTAACAGTGAAAAAATGCTTATGCAAATGCACTAAATGAAATAGAATTATAAAGAATGTTGTTTCACAAAATGTTATATTGAAATGCATTATAAAATATTATAGTCTTGTGGTTTTATATGAGTAAATGTTATGCTATAGATGTAACTGTAAATACCACGTTAGAGATAACACAAATACTATAAAAATCTAGTTGTCTAAATAATACATAAATTAGTATTAAACTAAAATATGGTTGTCTAAATGCTATTTAAAAATAATAGTATAGATATTTAGTTACCTAATTTTATAATGGCCCGCCCACTTTTATCAATCAACCGAAACATCTTAACTACATGAGTAGAGTTGGACTGTTCTAACTACTAATAATACAATGCTAACTTTGCTTCGCAAAGGAGGTTTCACTACCCACATCTCATTTTGGGTCCAATAATGAATTTGTCAAAATAATATTCGATTACACAAGATCATCATAACAATCGGTTGCATTGAAGTCAACACAAATATGTCAACAAAAAATAGTAAAACCTAAATTCACGATTGGAAAGTTTCATTACAAATCGCCAATTATAAAATTCATGTTTAGAAAATGCTATGTGCAGATACCACTGCATGTTGTAATGTCTATTTTCTTCATCAAAATTAATTCCATTTATGGATGTCTTCATTATTGATCTTCATGCTCAACTAGATCATCCCGCCATTTTCTTTACTCAACATTTCCATCTTCATCACCAACATCGATGCATCTATCATCATAAAACGCCTCCTCCATCACGAATGTCGATGTCATACCTCCACCAACATTAATTATCACAATCTATTGAATGACATTTTCATATAAAACACACTTGAATGTTAGATCAATCGCATACAACAAATTCACGAAAAGAGAAATTTCAAAAAAACTTTTATTTTAACAATGCGTAAGAACTCTTACATGTGTTTTCATGAATAATGTTAAAACCTTAAATCGTACCAGATATTTAATTAGATTTTTTTAGAAAGGATATGTGTTCTTTTAATTTGAATTATGTAAGTCATTTAATTAGTTAACTTAATATGTGTGTATGTCATATGTGAGGCACATATATGTTTTATGGGTATGAATACAATATTGAACATACCACAAAGATTTATGGTTATAGGTATTTGCAACAACAATACTATATATAGATGTGTGTGTGTGTGTGTGTATATATATATATATATATATATCTGTGTGTGTGTGTGTATTAAAACAAATACATAAGTATATGTGTGTGGTTTTGCATATAAAGACATATCAATACATACACATTTAAATAAATATTAAAACATATATTATATCGACATAAAGACATAGTATTCTATACAATTATTATTATATTAATTCATATATAGATACATATATTAGGTTGCAATTTTTTTTTAATTATGTATGTTGATTCTCTGAATAGCTAATTATATATTTTCCATATGTATGTTGATTCTCTGTTACTTTTGCATTATGGGATAAATTCTATGCTGAATTGACTATTCGTAAACTTTGTAATTCTGGTGAAATATTTTAAGAAAAAATTGATTTCTATAATATATTTATTCTCCTAGAATTGACATTTATATCTACTGTGTTCAGGTTATGTCTTTTCTCATTGTCAATGTCCACTTAATTGCCATTTGAGATATTTGTTAGCAATTGTTTTGGCGCCCATATTTTTCTAAATTGACATTGGTTTCTGCATGTCCAAAACTGAAACAATTTTGCATTACAATTTGATCGTATTCGCTTAAAACAGCTATTTACTTTAGGTAAGAAAATTACTTCTAATTTAACCAATGCCTAGCATATATTATTTTAATACTTCCTTCGGTGAAACTGTCCATCTTGGTTAGGATTCCAATCACTTAAGCAATATGACTTATACCCTCCTCTTTCGAGGAGACTAAAGGAAGCCTAGGGATGCAAATCCAAATGGGAATAGCTGGAAGGAAATCCTTGTTTAATTAAAGGCCCGGGTCCACCCCTTCATCATCCTCAAATTTTTATCATAAAAATAGGGCCCTCCAATAATGCTATCGCAAACTTCTTTCTTTTCAAATTTGATCACATAGAAAATATTATCTTTTGAAAAAATAGTGAAATCGTCTAGTGGTTTCCATGCTCTATGAATATAGCTTTAAAATATGGATAATGCGGTTTAAATCTAACAACATAAAGTACTATAGCATTAACCTATTGTTTTCTAGCCGTAATAGCAATATCATTTGTCGTCTTAGCATATTTCAAATTATAAAAATTTTGTGGTTGAAAGATTCCTAAGGGAAGCTGTAAAAATAATTTGATCACTAGCTATTACCTCTTTCCAAGTATATATTTTTACATTAGGATCTTACCGAATCTAGCCTCTTGGTTTTCTAGGGTTCAATGAATTATTTTTTTAGGAGTAAGCTTTAACATTTTGTGGATTAGGGCTGTAGGTTGCCCTAGCATTAGTAGCCGAAGGTTTCTTTTCATTATATTTGGTTTGAGCTTCTTTTCTCTCCATGGGTGGAAATTTCTTAGGGAAACTCTTTAGTTTTTTCGATTTTATTGGCGTGAATCCATTCACATGTGGATTAGGAGGATTGCTTGTGAATTTTGAGTTCAAAGGTAGGGAAATTGGTGGATTTTTTTCGGTTGGTCCCGACGACTGGAGAAAGCAGGTGATGTGGCTAAGGTTTTATTTCTTTATTAAATGCTCAAGTTTCTATTATGTTACGTTACAATATTTAATGTTTGATCTAAATTTGCAACTCGATCTTCTTGTTACACCTTCACTCAACCTCTAACACTTACTATCTTACCACGATTGTAAAAATCGCTAAGCGGTAATTATATAATAAAGACTAGTCGTTTGGGTTGGATTACTCAGAGTTAAATATTTTTATAACCTCTATTATTTTAAATAAAATTGTAGAGTCTGTTTATCTTAAAAAAAAATTTGTGTTTTTGCATTTTGAATATATATTTATAATGTCATTAAAGAGGAAGGACTAGAAATTCCTATTTTTTACAACAACGGTAATAGGAGAAGGGAGAAGATAGTTTTTGATATTTTTCATATGCTCGAGAAAAGTTATTTTCAATTTTATGTATTATTTTTTTCCAAATTGACCATTTTTCATCATCTCTCCTCTTACGTGCATTTTGAAATAAGTTGTTGAAAACAGATAAAACTTGTTTTTAAACCAAACAGGTCCTTAGTATTTTGTTAACTATTAATTGATCCAAATTGAATGTTTAGGAGGCTGTATGGACTTGGGACTAATCAAGAAGGCAGGACCACTTAAAACTAGCACATAGATGCTTATATGAGACATAAAGCTTTAACCGGTGCCTAAGAATTGTGTCGACACTCATTTAGATGTCATATGAGGTAGTAAGCCACGCCAAGATGGAAGCTTAGATGGTGAACCTTACCTAGTGCCTAAGTGGGGCCTAGCTGGAGGCGTAAATGTATTTTTACAACCAAGCTTCTTACTGATCCACTCTTTCCGTTTTACTTCATTAATCTTCATCGCATACTATTTCAATAGCAGTTGATAAAATGTTTTGTTAAAATAGAATTGCTGAGGGAAAAAATCTTAAATTTCTAGTTGAAGTTGGTACATGAAATTTTGTACAAAAATAGTATTTAAAAAATAAAGTAGCATTTTACGTTATAAATTAAATATTATAAATTTTGAAACTAAATGAACATGATGCTATACATATTAAAAATAAAAATATACTTATGCAAATTTACCAAATGAAATGGAATTATTAAGAATGTTTTTTTTTCACGAAATTTCATTGAAATGCATTATAGAATAATATAGTTCTTGTGTTGTAATATGAGTAGATGTTATGCTGTAAATCTAAATGCAAATACCATGTTAGAGATATTGTTAGTAACACAAATGTTATAAAAATCTAGTTGTCCAAATAATACATAAATGTGTATTAAATTAAAAAATGGTTGTCTAAATGCTATTTAAAAATAACATTATTGGTTTTTAGCTAGCTAATTTTTATAATGGCCACCCACTTTTATCAATCAACCAAAACACCTTAAGCACATGAGTAGAGCGGGACTATTCTAACTACTAATAAATACAATGCTAACCTTGCTTCGCAAAGGAGGTTTCACTATCCACATCACTCGATTCGGATCCAATGACAAATTTTTCAAGATAATACTCAATTACATAAGATCACTGTAACAATCAGTTACATTGAAATCAATATAAGTATGTCAACAAAGGAAATAGTAAAAACTCAAATTCATGGTTATAAAGTTTTACTACAAATCGCCGGTTACAAAATTCATGTTTAGAAAATGCTATATGCAAAATATCACTACCTGCTGTAATATCTATTTTCTTCGTCAAAATCAACGCCATTTATGGATGTCTTCATTGTTGATTGTAACGGCCTAAAATTTAACCACTTCAAAATATAATATTTAAAGTTATTTTAAATATAAAATATAAAAGTTCTTATGATTCAAACAATATTTGATAGGATTTGGAAATAGAAATATACATAAATATAGTAACATTTGCTTATATTGAAAAAAGTGACAAAATCCTAATTTTAGAAAAGTTAGTTTAAAAGGTTTATTTAATTATTTTAATTTATTCACGAGTGTTTATATTTTTAAATAACATTTTACAAATTTATTTTTAAATTTGATTTACATAAATAAATAGTTTAACTAAAATGTCAAAATGTGACCGTAAAACATTTTATTAAAAATCAACGTTTTGTCAATTTAATGTTGATTTAAAGTTTTCGCAACGTTGTTGCACCTTTATGTACATAATTTAATAAATATGTTAACATATAAAGATAGCTAACAATTAACTAAAAATCTTTTAATAATTACACTTAGAAAATTCTAGAAAGTAATTAGCAAAAGTAAACTAAAAAGACAAAACACATGTCACATCAAACGTGACATAAAGTAAAGAAATGTGACATAAAACAAAGTAATCATTCTTATTAATTATTTAACTCTTAAGTATATGAATTTTAAAAGTGCGATGTCATGTGGATGGTAAGTTTAGAATTAAATAAGTTTACTTAATTCTTAAGAAAGGTTATTCAAGTAAAAACACAAATCTATATTTTAATCTCGAATATTTTCTATAAATACTCATCCACTTCATCTTCACTTTTACACCATTTCTTTTGTACTTTCTTAAGCTCTCTTACATTATTTAATGGCTTCTTTTCATAATTAAATAATGCCAAAATATTCACAAAATAAAGCAAAGAAAAATATCGACAAAACTTCATCCGAATCACTTCAAAACGCCTCCTTCCCTCTCCTATTGCTCAGCCCCCTTCCTCCATTTGGACGAGCACATTTTCCACTTCAAGCTTGGACGTGGGCTCCTAAGGCATATACGAGGAAGTTTAGCAAGTTCTAAGAGCTTAAGGCAAAGTTTAGCAAAGTTAGAAAAGTTTAAAACTAGATTGAACGCAACAAAAGGCGATAACTACTAATTTATATGTATATATTTTTTGTGATGTTGTGATATGTTTGTTTGGATGTTTGGTTATGATATTGATTCCCATTTGTTGTTTATTGCATAAAAATATTGAAACAAGTCACGGATTTACACGACGTATAATCAAATGGAAATCACTTTTCAAAAGAAATGAAATGCGATATGGAATCATTTATACTTTTGAAAAATGTTTGAAAATGCTTTAGAAATGATTCCTAAGTGTTTAAACTTGTCTCGGTAAAGTTTGGATATAAATCTCAAAATACGCCTAAAATTTGATGCTTCGCATAACGGTAGTTCATATTTTCATGTCAAAACATACAAAGTGGAATATAGTTCAGAATTCTTCAAAGTAAGAATTTTGTGAATCCTTATGTTTATATCTTTTATATAAAATAAGAAAATCATGATTTCATCTTGTATATTTTGACATATAGAAAAATCAATTTTCAAGAAAAATCCAGTTTTTGCACTAAATGACCAAAGTTAGAAATTGATAAAATAATCATTTTAAAAAGATGAAACAAATTCTAAAAATTTTTTAAAAGTGATTTAAGTTGAAAAGATGGTTTTCTAAATCATGTAAAAGTCGTTTTGAAGGATATAGCTTTTAAAGCACTTTTTGTAACGCTATTTGTAACGCTTTATGTTAATAACTTTTGAAATAAAGGTTGGAACTTAACAATTCTTTCCCAAATCCTAAGTAAATGTTTTTAGTAAATATTAAAGCATTCTATAAGAAATTTGATCAATTTAAACTTATTTCAAAGAAGGTTAAATAAATAGTTAAGTTATTTAAAAAGGGAAATTGAGTAGGCGGAAATGACTAGTACATTTGTCCCGCCTGTGAGATCTAAAAGTGAAAATAAGGCGTGTAACTAAGGTTAGGGATGGAGCAACCAATGCCTTGAACTTACCTGGCCTTAGTTTTATCTTTTAGGTGAGGGGTGGAACAAATTGAAAGGAAAGCCCCGATGCTCAACTTGGATCTTATAGAAATAATCTTCTTATACTCATTACAGAAATCTGAAGACGGAACTTATCCTATTCGCGGAATTTAAAACGTGATCTCACCGTTATTCCACCTATAACACTCGTTGAATACGGAAGTCGATTATTGATAAAAGTAGAATGATTTCTATAATCCTATTTTCTCCAAAAAAAGATACTCTTAAAAATGATTTGAGAAATATTCAAAAGAGGTTTAAATGATTTTGTATTCACTTGAAGAATATTATGAAAATATACATCTCTCAAAGATATTTTGGTAAAGAAAAATAAATGAATCAAAAAAAAAAATCACCTAATCACATCATTTTTATCGATGATTGGATTTCGAAGGAACCGGAGTCGGATTTGGGTGATTCCTATCTGAAAACCACTTCGAACCAATGTATGCGTTCGAATGTGAAGATATGTTGAAGATGATGATTATTGAAGACCGTGGATCTTCATAGCACGAGGAATGCTTGTTGAACATGCTCTGGATAGCTCCCATTATAGAGTTATTTATATCAGTGGTCCCCTCGTGGTGAAGATTTTTTGGATTGCAAGGACTACTCTCTACTAGTGGTAGTATGAAAGTGCCTTGGGTTTTTTCTGTTCCTGGACAACTTGTATGGACGTTTGTCTGACATTGCATTTCTAAAGATTATGTACATTGGTGTTTGCAAACGTACATCAGTGGTGGTGGAGAAGGCAACTTCTCTTAGCTTAACACCCTCCTTGAGACGTACAAGCTCAAGGGTTGTATTTTTGTGTGAAAGGCAATTAGTAGTCAATGGAAATGACAATGTGACATTCAGAGATGTGATATGTGCTATATGAAAAGGTAATCGTTGCCTCAAGCCTCATCAATTAAAAATGACCAAAACAAGGTTAGATCCAGCAAGGCTAAGTGGGTCATTCCCAATTAGGGTATGATCGTCCCCTTCTAGATATATTTCATCCCGCTATGACATTCGGGATGTAAATTAATGTGGATGTATGCGAAAAGAGCTCTCGATAAAGGTCGGTAACGACCGGGGGATGATATATTCGGTATTATCTAGTTACAGAGATAAGCCAGTCTTGTGTTGGTAGAGGATCCTTTGTGATGGTCCTTGGGACATCCATCTAGAGGTGTAACCATCGGAGGGCAGCCCCTTCATCTGGTTATTTGTATGGAAATCCATTCTCCAATAAGAATTTGAGATTTTGTTTGTAGAATCTAGTATGCTGGAATTTAATCAATGTAACAATTTCGGCTAAGATTAATATATTTGTTTGAAAATGTTTTCAAAGAAAGTCATTAAAAATAATATCCCCAAATTTTACGTAATAAAAGGTGTTGGTTATCATAAGGTAAAAAACATGTTCCATGTTTATGTGTCGTGTGGTCTTATGAGAAACATTTTTGTTTCAAAGCATCGTACTTTGAGGTCTCACACCAGTCCCATGACTGACCCACAGTTGTTTTTCCCTTTAAACTCTCGGTGCCCTATTTTTTAGGCAGCCATGTAGTCAGGATAACTTAGGAGCATTTTGGAGCATGTTGTGGAGCATTTTGGAAGTCTTTTGGATCTATAAATTTGAAGTACCTTATGTAGATATTTATCCATGTTCCTATGTGTTTTGTAGTATGTATTTTCCAGCATATGTATAGACAGACAGTTATAACTATCCCGCTGGATTTGTATTTGACTCCGATAATTTATGTATAATTAAAATGATAAATGCGATGTGATATTCTACTATTGTGTTACCTCAATCTTTATTTTCTTTTACACCCCTGATAATATGTCTCCTCGACACTTGGATTTACGATACATGAATACCGTAGATGTATTAGTGTCGGTTTCTAAGGGTCGAGGAGATGAGTCATCACTCGTGCTATCAGAGCTTAAGTTTAAGCGAGAACCTTGGTTTTGTTGGGGTATGACTCATTAGAGATAGGGTTAGTAACGCCCTAGAATGAGTTTAGTCTAAGAGAGCACATAATTAAAACTTTTAACATGAATAAGTATGTTCATACTGTATGGCATTCCCTAAGATATCTTGTCTATATTTCCTAAAGATGTTTTCGTACTATATATAGATAGAAGAAAATGAGTGGAAGAAGAGTATGAGGTAGGGAAGGAAGTAATACCACAAATGTTTAAAACTCCGCAGCTACAACAGTCGAGGAAGTAGTAGTTTCGGTACAGCTCCAAATTTACTTTGCAACTTTATGCAAGAACTATATCGGCCTTGGTGGTAAACCTTTCAAAGGAACAAAAACCATCATTGATGTACAAGCTTGGATCTGTTCTTGTGAAAGAATTTTCAAAGGAATGAATATTGGAGATGAGCAGAAGAGATTATTATCTTCTTGGAAACTACAAGATGGAGCTCTAGTTCGGTGGGAATCTATTACTCAGAATGACTCAGAAGATGATTTCTTATGGGAACGATTCAAAGAACTGGAGGAACAATTTACGTCAGAAGCAGGAAGATCCTATCTTTACCAAAATTTTATGAATTTTAAACAGTAGGAGGAGATGTTGTTCTAGGAGTATGCTAATAAGTTTAACAAATTATCTTGTTTTGGGCCTGGATTGATAGATACGCCCTTCAAAAGGAATGAAAAGTTTATTTCTGGAATGAAGAAGCAATGCCATGTTAGAATGACTGGGCATGTGAAGGAACCATTTGTAGACTTAATAGACATGAGATATAGATATGAAGCTTTGGATAAGATAGATCTAACCGTAGTACAAGAAGCAACAACAATAACTGGAAAAAGAGGAAGTTCAATGCAAGAAGACATGGCAGGAAAACCCAAAGGGGGATCTCAGGATAACTGCTTTAAAGATGTCACTTGCTACACTTGCCAACAAAAGGGGCGCCTATCAACTCATTGTAGAAAAGCCAGAACTCAAGGAACTCAAGGATCAGCACCAAGAAGCTGCTATAATTATCATAAACCAGGGCACATCATAAATGATTGTCGCTTAATGAATAAAGAAGAACAAGCCAAAGTTTACGCTATCAAGGATGAGCCTTCAACCTCCAAAGATGTGACGGGCAAAGGAGTGTTGGAAGGTAATATTTTTATCAAAGATGTTTTAGTTAGAGTATTATTTGATACAGGAGCTTCTCATAGTTTTATCTCTAAAACAACTGTAGAAGAATTGGAACCTAAACCTAAAATTGTTAACAACCCTATATGCGTAACGAATCCTATAGGAGGTTCCACTAATCTTGGCATGCACTGTGAAAAGGTCCCAATTTTCTATCCTCCCCATCACTTTCCTTTTGATCTTTTCATATTAGATTTTACTGGGTTTGACATTTACTCGGTATGGATTGGTTAATTAAAAATGAAGCTATTCTAGATTGTTTGAAAAGAACAGTTGCAGTGGAAACAAAGTTAGGTAAAATCATAGAAATATCTTTTGAAGATCCTAGTCCAAGAAGGGATAGTTTTCTTTATGCTTTAGATACATCCAAAACTGGATTATAGTTGTTGCAGAATTTGTCGATGTCTTTGAGGAAGTAAAAAGTTTGCCCCAACATTGAGAAATGTAATTCCATATTGATTTAGTTCCTGATGCGATGCCAATTAAACAACAAGATAGAAGGATGGCTCCAAAAGAAAAGGATGAATTGAATAACCAAACCCAAGAGCTATTAAAGAAAGGATTGATAAGACCCAGCCGTTCAAGTTGGGGATCAGCAGTAGTTTTTGTTGCTAAGTCAGATGGATCATTGAGATTGTGTGTAGACTACTAAGATCTAAATAAACAAACAATCAAGAACAAGTATCCACTACCAGGAATAGATGACTTGTTCGACCAATCACCTGAAGCTCGATTTTTTTTCTAAAATGGACTAGCTAAAGGATTCCATCTGTTAAGGACCCAAGAAGATTGCATCCATCTTACTGCATTCAAAGGTCCGAACAATTTCTATGATTTGTTGGTTATGCCTTTTGGGCTAACTAATGCATCCGCTTATTTTGTTGACCTTATGAAAAGAGTGCTCAGAGATGTGCTAAACAAATTCATGTTAGTCTTTACCGGCGATATCCTTATCTACTCAAAGACAAAAGAAGAACACGCAAGGCATCTAGAAGATATGTTGGAGATATTGAGAAATAATGTGCTTAAAGCCAAATTCTCAAAGTGCCATTTTAGGAGAAGGAGGTAAGATTCCTTGGACATATAATATCAAGGATGGAATTTCAGTAGATCTAGGGAAAGTTGCAGCTATTCAAGATTGGAAGCAGCCACAAACTCCTCAAGAGATTCGTAGCTTCTTAGGTTTGGCAGGATGTTACAGAAGATTCAATCAAGACTTCTTTAAGATTTCCTATCACCTAAGGAAGTTGACAGTGAAGGATGCTAAATTTATCTAGACTTCTAAGTATGAAGAAGCATTTCAAGAACTAAAGAAGAGATTGACAACCGCTCCAGTTTTAGCAATTATAAATGGAAATAGTGGATTGACCATTTATACAGATGCTTGTGGAGAAGAGTTGGTGCAGTTTTAATGTAAGATGGGAAGGTGATTGCATATGCAAGTAGACAGCTGAAGACGCATGGGAAAAATTATGCAAAACATTACTTAGAATTATTAGCCGTGGTGTTAGCTCTAAAGGTATGAAGACACTATTTGTTGTATAAGAATCTTTCATAGTTTGTTTCAATAAACCTTTGAATTAACCTGAGTAAATAATATTCCATCTTTTAGGTGAAAAACTCTAACTCTTCATGGACCACAAATCTTTGAAGCATCTTTTCACCCAGAAGGACTTGAACATAAGACAGCAACACTGGCTAGAATTCCTCGCATCATATGATCAAGATATTCTATATACACCCAGGAAAGCCAACGAAGTAATGGAGATTATTGAAGATATACATAGAGGAAGGAGTTCAAGCTTTAAAATAGATAACCATGGAGTATTGCAGTTAAATGGAAGAATTTGTGTTCCAGATGTTGGAAATCTTAAGCAAGAAGTATTAGCTAAATGCCATACAGCCAAACTTAATATTCATCCGGGGATTCATAAGATGTATAAGGACATGAAGAGTACATTTTGATGGAGAAGCATGAAGAGGGACATATCTATCTACGTCAGTCGTTGTGAAAATTGCTAAAGAATCAAAAGTGACCAATAAAGACGGCAGCATTCTTCAACCTTTGGAGATCCCATCTTGGAAGTGGGATCAATTATCCATGGATTTCATTCATGACTTACCCCGAACAAGGAAAGGAAATGAAGGCATTTGTGTTATCATAGACCGATTTACCAAAAGTGCACACTTTATTCCATTTAAGCTAACAAGAACAGCAAGATATAAATATATATGAAGGAAATTATCCGATTGCACGGAGTTTCGAGCAATATAGTAAGCGACGGTGATCCAATATTCACTAGTCAGTTTTGGAAAGCACTACAGACAGCTTTGGGAACCAAGCTGAGTATAAGCAATGCATATCACTTCCAAACTGATAAATAGACGGAAAGAGTCAACCATGTTTTGGAAGATCTTTTAAGAGCATGTATTCTAGACTTTGGAGGCTCATGGGAGAATCATTAACATTTAATAGAGTTCTTCTACAATAATAGCTATCAAGCTAGTATCGGCATGGCACCGTATCAAGCTTTGTATAGTCGTCCATGTAAGTCGCCAGCATGTTGGATAAAATCTGGAGATCAGTTAGTCTTTGGCCTAGAAATGATACAAGAAGCTTCAGAGAAAATTGATATGATTAGAAAGAAGCTAAAAGAAGCCCAAAGTAGACAAAAGAGTTACGCAGACCAAAGGCGTAGAAATCTGGAATTCTCAGTCGGAGATTCAATTTTTTTTAAAATCTCTCCAATGAGAGGAGTAGTAAGATTTGGAAGAGCTGGAAAGTTAGCACCTCGATATATTAGACCTTTTCACATTCTCGAATAAATCATCCCACTAGCTTATTGAGTACAATTACCTGAAAGATTGTCTGGTGTACATAGTGTTTTTCACGTATCACATTTACGAAAGCATGTATATGACCTAGAACAAATCATAGACATGACTGCCCAGGATGATTTGGAGATAGAACCAAACTTAGCGGTTATTAGAAAGTCCGTTCGAATCATGGATCAAGATGAAAAACGATTAAGAAGGAAGGTAGTACGATTGGTCAAAGTTCAATGGAGCGGGGACGCTGATGATCGCACATGGGAAACGTAAGATAAATTGAGAAAAGCATATCACGAGTTTAGGATCGATGTATAGACTTTATCTATCATTTGAATGTACTCACCGCATGTGATGTAATCACTTATTGTATATATTCCATCTTATTGAATATATATTTCCTTTTGAGCTATTTTATTCTTATCTAATTTCGAGAACGAAATTCTTTTAAGTAGGGGAAAATGTAATGACCCAAAATTTAACTACTTCAAAATATAACGTTTAAACTGATTTTAAATATAAAATATAAAAGATCTTGTGGTTCAAACAATATTTGATAGGATTTGGAAATAGAAATATACATAAAAATAGTAGCATTAGCTCATATCGACAAAAGTGACAAAATCCTGATTTTAGAAAAGTAAGTTTAAATGGTCTAATTAATTATTTTGATTTATTTTTAAGTGTTTATATTTTTAAATAAAATTATACAAATTTATTTTTAAATTTGGTTTGCATAAATAAACAGTTTAACTAAAAAGTCAAAATGTGACCGTAAAACATTTTGTCAAAAATCGATGTTTTGTCGATTTAAAGTTGTTGCAATGTTGTTGCACCTTTATGTACACAATTTAATAAATATGTGAACATATAAAGATGGTTAACAATTAACAAAACAAAGTTACTTTTAATAATCATACTTAGAAAATTCTAGAAAGTAATTAGCAAAAGTAAACTAAAAACGACAAAATACATGTCACATCAAATGTAACATAAAGTAAAGAAATATTGCATAAAGTAAAGTAATCATTTTTGTTCCTTACTTAACTCTTAAGTATTTGAATTTTAAAATTATGATGTGTTGTGGATGGTAAGTTTTGAATTAAATAAGTTATCTTAAATCATAAGGAAGTTTATTTAAGTAAAAACACAAATCTATATTTTAATCTCAAATATTTTCTACAAATACTCATCCACATCTTCTTCACTTTTACACCATTTCTTTTCTACTTTCTTAAGCTCTCCTACATCCTATAGTGGCTTCTTTACATAACTAAATAATGCCAAAATATTTCAAAAAATAAAACAAAGAAAAATATCGACAAAACTCCGTCCGAACCACTTCAGAACGCCTCCTTCCCTATCCTATTGCTCACGCCCCTTCCTCCATTTGGCCGAACACATTTTCCACTTCAAGCTTGGACGTGGCCGCCTAAGGCAAGTACGAGGAAGTTTAGCAAGTTCTAAGAGCTTAAGGCAGAGTTTAGCAAACTTAGAAAAGTTTACAACTAGATTGAAAGCAATAAAAGGTAAGAATTCCCAACTTATATATATATATATGGTTGTGATGTTGTGATACATTTGTTTAGATGTTTGATTATGATATTGACTCCCATATTTTGTTTATTACATAATAATATTGAAACAAGTCACGGATTTACACAATGTATAATCATATGGAAATCACTTTTCAAAAGAAATAAAATGTGATATGAAATCATTTATACCTTTGAAAAATGTTTGAAAATGCTTTAGAAATGATTTCTAAGTGTTTAAACTTGTCTCGACAAAGTTTGGATATAAATCTCGAAATATGGCTAAAATTTGACGCGTCGCGTAACGATAGTTCGTGTTTTGGCATCAAAAGTTCAAATTAACATACGAAGTGGAATATAATTCGGAATTCTTTGAAGTAAGAATTTCCAAATCCTTATATACACATCTTTCATATTAAAAAGTAAATCAAGATTTCATCTTGTATATTTTGAAATATGGCAAAATCAATTTTCAAGAAAAATCCAGTTTTTGCACTAAATGACCAAAGTTAGAAATTGATAAAATAATCATTTTAAAAATATGAAATAAATTCTAAAATATTTTAAAATGTTTTAAAAGTGATTTAAGTGGAAAATATGGTTTTCTAAATGATATAAAAGTCATTTTGAAGAATATAGCTTTTAAAGCACTTTTTGGAACACTTTTCGCAATACTTTTTGCAATGCTTCTCAATAACTTTTGAAATAAAGTTGAAACTTAACAATTCTTTTTCAAATCCTAATTAAATGTTTTTATGTAAATAATAATGCATTTTAAAAGCAATTTGAGAAATTAAAAATTATTTCAAAGATGGTTAAACAAATAGTTAAGTGATTTAGAAAAGGAAAATGAGTAGGCAGAAACGACTAGTAAATTTGTTCCGCCTGTGAGATGTAAAATTGAAAACAAGGTGTGTAACTAAGGTTAGAGATGAAGCATCCAGTGCCTTGAACTTATCTGGCCTTAGTTTCTCTTTCAAGCGAGGGGTGGAACAAATCGAAAGGAAAGCCCGGATGCTCAACTTGGATTTTATAGAAATTATCTTCTTATACTCATTATTAAAATCCAAAGAGGGAACTTGCCTTACACATGAAATTGAAAAGATGAACTCACCATTATTCCACCCTTAGCACTTGCTGAATATGGAAGTTGATTTTGGATGAAAGTAGAATGATTTCTATAATCCTATTTTCTAAAAAAAAGATACTCTTAAAAATGATTTGAGAAATATTAAAAAGAGGTTTAAATGATTCCGTACTCACTAGAAGAATATTTTGAAAATATATATCTCTTGAATATATTTTGGTAAAGAAAAATAAATTAATCAAAAAATAGTCACCTAATCACATCGGTTTTATCGATTATTGAATTTCGAAGGAGCCGGGGTCGGAATTGGGTGATTCCTATGCGAAAACCAATTCGAACCAATGTATACGTTCGAATGTGAAGATATGTTGAAGGTGATGATTATTGAAGAACATGGATCTTCATAGCATGAGGACTGCTTGTTGAACATGCTCTGGGTAGCTCCCATTATAGAGTTATTTATATTAGTGTTCTCCTCGTGGTGGAGATTTTTCGGTTTGCAAGGACTACTCGTTACTAGTGGTAGTAGGAGAGTGCCTTCGGTTTTTTCTATTCCTGGACAACTTGTATGGGTTTGTCTGACATTGCATTTCAATAGATTACTTACACTGGTTTTTACAAACGTACATCAGTGGTGGCGAAGAAGGCAACATCTCTTAGCTTAACACCTTCCTTAAGACGTACGAGCTCAAGGGTTGTATGGTTTATGGAAGGCAATTAGTAGTCAACGGAAATGACAATGTGGCATTCAGAGATATGATATGTGCTATGTGAAAAGGTAATCCTTGCCTCAAGCATCATCAACCGGAAATGACCAATACAGGGCTAGATGCAGCAAGGCTAAGTGGGTCGTTCCCAATTAGGGTATGATCATCCCTGTATAGATATATTTCTTCCCACTATGATGTTCAAGATGTAAATTAATGTGGATGTATGCAAAGAGAGCTCTCGGATAAAGGTCGATAACGACCGAGGGATGATATATTCGGTACTATCTAGTTATAGGGATTGGCCGGTCTTGTGTTGGTAGAGGATCCTTTTTGATGGTCCTTGGGACATCCATCTAGAGATCTACCCATCAGATGGTAGTCTCTTCACTTGGTCATTTGTATTGAAATCCATTCTCTAATAAGAACTTGCGATTTTGTTTGTAGAACCTAGTATGCTGGAATTTAATCAATGTACCAATTTCGGCAAAGATTAATAAGTTTATTTCCAAATGTTTTTAAAGAAAGTCATTAAAAAAATATCCCCAAATTTTATGTAATAAAAGGTTTTGGTTATCATAAGGTAAAAACCGATTCCATGTTTATGTGTGGCGTGGTCTTATGAGATACCTTTTTGTTTCAAAACATCGTACTTTGAGTTCTCACACCAGTCCCATGACCGACCTGGAGTTTGTTTTTCCCTTTAAACTCTGGGTGCCCTATTTTTTGGGCAGCCGTGTAGTCAGGGTACCTTAGGAGAATTTTAGAGCATGTTGGGGAGCATTTTGGAGAATTCATTTAGAGCTATGATGTTGAAGTACCTTATGTAGATATCTACCTATTTTCTACTGTGTTTTGTAGTATGTATTTTCCAGCATATGTACGGATAGACAGTTATAACTATCCCATTGGATTTGTATTTGAATTTAATCATTTATGTATAATTAAAATGATAAATGTGATATATGATTCTATTATTGTGTTACCTTCTATCTTTATTTTCTTTTACACCCCTGATAATCTGCCTCCCCGGCACTTAGATCTATGGTACACGAATACCGTGAATGTATTACTGTCGATTTCTATGGGTCTAAAAGATGTATCATCACATTGATCTTCATTCTCAATCAAATCGTCCCTGCTGTTTTCTTTACTCGACATTTCCACCTCCATCACCATCGTCGATCGCATCTCTAATCGTAAAATGCCTCTCCTATCACCACTGTCAATGTCACACCTCCATTGACATTAATTATCACCTTCTATTAGGTAAATTTTCATATAGACACACTTGAATGTTAGGTAAAATGCATATAATAGAAGCATGAAAGGAGAAATTTCCAAAAGTCCTTTATTTTAACTATGCATAAGAACTCTAACATGTGTTGTCATGAGTAATGTTAAAACATTAAATTATACCAGATATTTAATTAGATTTTTTTACAAAGGATATGTGTACTTTTAATTTAAATCATGTAATTCGTTTAATTAATTAACGTAATATGTATGTATTCGTATCTGATGCACATATATGTTGTACAGGTATGAATATAATAATAAATGCACACAAAATTTGTGGTTATAAGGATTTGTAACAACGATACCATATATATATATATATATATATATATATGTATGTATGTATGTATGTATGTATTGTAACGCCCACTCCGAGACCCACATTAGCAAAGAGTATTACAAGGTAATACCGTCTGCTAATACAGAGAATAGAGCTAGATAGGAGTGACCATCTATAGTCTTGTCTAAACTATCTACTGAATACGTCGATAAATGTAGCATATATTTATTTTTTTTCAGGTGGATCGACATCCAATAGATATTTAATACAAAACTATATAGGCTATAAGATCTAACAGAACAAAATATAACAACTCAAATGTAAAACATATCATAGAACAGTAAATCAACACATACAAATACACATATACAGATACATTACAGAGTATACAAAATGATACATGTCAAGTGGTGTGGCAACCACAATATACAGGCGAGTTAAAAGAATATACATATCAGAGTTACAACCAAAAAGGATTACACAAAAAGCTATAATAAATGGAGCTAGCAGAATAGTCGATGCGAAATAAGAATAGGCTAGTCCAAATGTACCTAACCTGAAACACCTCGGTCTGACCCAAGTATAAAATACATGGGCCAGTCTAGCTAGACAAATCAGTTAGATAAGCTAAATGATGATGAACATGAAATGTCATAAAGTATCACATATATCTCTAAAAGAGATAATTCGATCATCTAACAAAAGATGAACCGTAACAAGCCTCATATCATCGGCAACTCAAATAGACAAAGGATATGAATATCCCAAATCAAGCCAAAGAGGCAAATAACAAATATTAATAAAGGTAACACAAGTTTCCATAAGGTAATTGCTATGTATCGAGTGGTTCAAAAGACCTACTCCGAAAGGCGATACTATAGGGAAATATAAATATCAATGAAACAAAAGATGCACATGCTCAATACTGTATAAACAAGGATCCACAAGCCCGGAGGCGACAAACCCAAATATCTCTCGAGCGGTGATGAAGGACCAACTCCAAAAGCGATATTATAGGGCAACAAACCCGAAGGCAACAAACCCGAAGGAACAAACCCGAAGGCACAAACCTGAAGGCACAAACCAGAAGGCAACAAACCATAGTGGCGATGGTCCAAAGGCCGAGTACTGGACACCATTAGCTGGCAATATGTGTCACAAACTCCTCGGATAGGAACCCGCAAAGTATTATCGTATGTCCCGTACCACACGTTCGCACTAAACGGTTTACTAACCATTAGTCAATTCAACACTCAAAGTAGTACAAAGTTTACCTCATCTCATCAGTAAACCAGACCCGAAGGTCAAAACGATCAAACGAATAGATTAGGAATTAACTAAAAAGGTAAACGCATGTGTTCATAGCATGCGTTTTATCGAATCATTTAATTCTCCTCCCTCTTCGCTCGAAGTGCAAAATTGTGTGTTTAATATGGAAATTAAGTTGAAGAAAATGAGTTTTAGGAACGCTTCGAAATCGCTTTAGAATTTGCCTTTGAAATCCTCTTATTATAGAGCATAAAATTTTTATACTAAAAATAATATATAATAATAAGTTCAAAAGCCTATTTATTTGAATCTTTTTTAAAACACATTATAAAAACCCTTGTATGAAATCCAGAAAGAAATATCGAGAGAACATCGAAATAACGGAAATTATATCAAGTATTATCCGTTTAAAACAAGCTGCGACTAGATATTCGACAGCAGGTTTGAACAAGCTAACTTTTTCAAAATGACTTGAAATTTTGTACGAATATAGTTCAATATTCCTACTTCAATCTGCAAAGAGAATTATTCAAATCCAATTTGAAATGAAGAATCTGCATCGTTTCAAAGTTGGACCAAAACAAGGTTAAATCACTGAATTCCAACAGGCTGCGGGTTCAAGTTAGACAACAATTTTTAAATATCAAACCAACCAAGATTGTCATAAAAATTGGAGGAATGTAAATCAACACTCCTACTTCAAAATGAAAAAGCGTCACTCAAATTTGATTTAAAACGAATGAGTTATGCTGTCTCGAACATGGACTCAGGCCATGTTTGCAACAATTCGAAAACCAAAAATTACAGGCGTCATCCTGGATTCAACTTCCAGGCATAAAACAGAGGAACAAATGGTATCAGATTGAGCTAAAAATTGGTATGCATGTAGTATATAACTTTATCTTTCAAACAAAAAAGAATGATGCAAATTGGATAAAATATGCGAAAGCTATGATGTCTCAATGTTGAACCTAGACAGTGTTTTCACTGTAAAACTCTGGGAAAAACCATGGTCCAGGTCTAAGTTTGGCGGCTTATAAATATAAGCTATCTATGTCAAAATGACCTGAAATTTGGTATGCTTATAGTAGAAAACTTCATCTTTCAAAAAAAAAGAATCATACAATTTCAGTAAGAGATGAAAGAGTTATGCTGTCTCAAACATGGACTCAGGCAATGTTTACAGCAACTCAGAACAAAATGTGTACAGGTAATATCAAGGATGTGCATTGTTTTCGCAGCAAGTTTTTCAGATATCAAACGAAATTTTTTTGCAATGAAATTTTGCAGATATATATTACAACACATGAACTATCAACTGAAGGAAATCCGACAGCATTTCATTACCGGAATCAAAAGATATAACCATGCAAAGTAACAACCCAAAACAGATTCACCGTAAGAAAACTATCAACAAAAATGAGTGCAAAAGCCCAAATTTTGATTTTTGAAGCTTTGCTTCAACTAGAAATTGTGAGTTTATCACTCACCTTGCCGTTTGAATGCAAATATCTGGATTTATATGCTGAAAGGTTGAAGCTTGAGCTAGATTTTGGCTTTCAAGAACCTATGGAAAGAAGAAACAATACATGCAAGCAAAAATATACAGTAAATTAGAAAACCACTCTCACAAATCAGAAATTTTGATGAAATTGTGGCGTTTGGAGTTAGATTACCTTTGTATTAACAATCTAGGCTGAAATAGATTGTAATTTGTTGAATTGATATGAAGAAATTTGGGATTTTTATTTTGAGGAAGGTGGGTTTTGTTTACTGGTTGAAAGAAGAAGAAGATGAGGGAAATGAATGTAGACTTCTCTTTTTCTCATTTCTCAAACCAGGTTTAGCACTATTGGGCCTAATGGGTTCCAAAAATTAAAAGAATAAATGGCCTAAGTTTATTATTCACACCTATATTATAAATGCTTCATATTTGCACTAAGTACACAACAAAAATGCATTTTCTTTTAAAATTTCACACAACAAAGAATGTAATTTTACATAATTAAGAAGTAACATATTTTATACTATATAAAAAGGTTGATTTTAATTTTTGAAACATTTTTATTATTAAAATCCCTTATTTTACAATAATAAACAATTTTCACTAAATAAATGTAAAAGTCTACATTTTGAACTTCTAAAATTCAACAAAAATATTTTTCTTGCTTAGAAAAATATAACTAACCATTCTAAACTCAAGTTTATAATTAAAACTCATTTTTAAATCAATTTCCACCTTTTTATTTGATTAAACAGCCTTTAAAAATCAAATACTTCTTTTAAAAATTATTAGAAGAAGTAATTGGCAATAACTAATACAATTATTGTATTTTGTTAAATAAAAACTATTTTCCATTATTATTAACCCAAAAAAAATAAAATAAAGTTCCAAACTTTATTTTCACATTTTCATTTCCAAAATCCATTGTTTATTCCAAATAAACAATTTAATTTCTCAATTTTTTTTAATTCACAATAACAAATCGTAACTATCGTTATAATTTAATATTTACAGGTAATCTCCAAAACTAGGGTTGTTAAAGACTCTCCTCCTTAACAAAATTACGTCCAAGCAATTTCTAGAGAAGATTTTGTATTCAACTAGTTAATTTCATCAATCAAAAGAAAAGAAATATGCTTGAGATGAAAAGATTCTCACCATCGCTATGCGAAGAAAGAAAACCAGGGTAGGATCGCTCGATAAACTCTTTGGTTTCCCAAGTGCAGTCACTGGGATTAGTGGAACATTGAACTTTAACGAGCGACACGTCCTTGTTTCGAAGGTGTCTCACCTCCGAAGCACGTATGTGAATAGGCTGCTGCACAATAGATAGGACCGGTGAGATCCCAAGCTCTTGCAAATCAGGAGAATCGATGACAGAATGCGACTCTCGAAGACACTTCCGAAGCTGAGAGACGTGAAACACATCATGAATGTCAGATAGATGAGCTGGAAGTGAAACTCTATAAGCCATAGAGCCAATACGTTCAGTAATAGGAAATGGTCCTATAATGCGAGGAGTCAATTTCCCGGTCATACTGAAACGCATAACCCCGAGGAGAAACACGAATAAAGACGAGATCACCAACCGAGAACTCGAGAAGCTTCCTACGGTTGTCCGCGTAGGATTTCTGGCGGCTCTGTGACTCTTTCATTCTCTGACGAATAAGATCAATCTTCTCAGAAGAATCACGAACAGAATCTGGGGCAAGAATAAGCTTCTCACCAGATTCCAACCAACAAATAGGTGATCGACATGGCCTTCCATATAAGGCTTCGAAAGGAGCCATACCGATACTCGACCGAAAACTATTATTGTAGGAGAATTCTACAAGGGGTAAATGATCCTCCCAACTACCTCCGAAATCAAGAATACAAATACGGAGGAGATCTTCCAAGATACGATTCACCCATTTAGTCTGTCCATCAGACTATGGGTGATAAGCTGTGCCGAAATTAAGCTTTGTTCACAAAGCTTGCCGAAGACTCTGCTAGAAATGACTCGTGAATAGCAGGTCACGGTCACAAATAATCGAACTAGGAACACCGTGAAGTCTCACGAATTCCTTGACATATAGCTTTGCCAAATGAAAAGCATTCCTATTAGACTTAATAGGAATGAAATGAGCTGATTTGGTGAGGAGATCAATAATAACCCAAACACTAGAATGGCCCGATCTTGAACGTGGTTGGACATCAATGAACTCCATCGAAATCTGATCCCATTTCAACAATGGAATATCTAGAGGCTGAAGGAGACCAGAAGGGCGCTGATGTTCGGCTTTGATACATTGACAAGTCATGAAATTGCTTACATAACTCGCCACATCACGCTTCATGCCTTTCCATTAATAAAGGCGATGCATGTAGCATACATCTTACTTGCTGCCAGGATGAATGTTATACTTTGAACGGTGACAGTCATTGAGAATGTCATGCCTAAGTGCAGAATCAGAAGGCATAATTATATGTTTCTTCTTGCAAAGACACCTATGAAAATCAATGCTGAAATTCCGCAGTGCCTCATCATGGGATTCAAACTCACAAAGATGAATAAGATGCAACAACTCTGGATCTTGTCGCTGAGCCTCGGCAATACGATCAAATAGAGAAGGTCGAGCTTCCAAACTGAATAATAATATCGAAGAATCAGAAGATGGAGCTCGATCACGAATATCATAAAAGGATAGAGTCACAAGAACATTCCAATCGACAAGCATCATAGAAACGACAGCGGAATGTTTGCAATTAAGCGCATCAGCAACACGATTACCCTTACCACGGGTATACTGGATATCAAAGCCATAGGAGGCAAGGAACTCGAGCCAATGCTATTGCTTCATGTTGAGCTCCTTCTGAGTGAACAAATACTTCAAGAATTTATGATCGGTGTAGAGAATGAAGCGCTCGCCCAAGAGGTAATGGCACCAAATCTTCAAAGCAAAGACAATGGTGGCTAACTCAAGATCATGAGTGGCATAGTGAACTTCATTCGAAAGCAGCTGCCTAGAAGCATAAGCAACTACCCGATCCTTCTGCATAAGAACAACACCGAGACCACTTCCACAAGCATCGGTGTAGACAACAAGATCATGATTCCCCTCGAGAACTACAAGAATAGGAGCATTAGTGAGAAGCTCCTTCAATTGCTGAAAAGAAGCTTCACACTTGTCGGACCAAATATAACAAACGCCTTTTCGAGTAAGGCTTGTGAGAGGAAGCACAATACGAGAGAAATCCTTAATGAAACGGTGGTAATAACCTGCTAATCCAGGGAAACTACGAATCTCGTGAACATTCTCAGGCCTCTTCCAATTTTGGATAGCTTCGATCTTCGAGGGATCGACTGAAATGCCCTCGGAAGATACAACGTGTCCTAAGAACTTAACCTTATTCTCCCAAAAGTGACACTTGGAGAATTTGGCTTTAAGTTAATAGTGACAAAGAGTACTCAAGACAATTCTCAAGTGATTAGCATGCTCGGCTTCAGATTTCGAATAAACAAGGATGTTGTCAATGAACACAAAGACAAACTTATCGAGATATATATCGGGATATTCCGAGAATACTCGATTCATAAGGTCAATAAAGATAGCAGGAGCGTTTGTCAAGCCGAATGGTATATCGAGCCACTCGTAAAATCCATACCGAGTGCGGAAAGCTGTAAGAGGTATGCTATCTTGCGCGACTTGGAGCTGATGAAAACCAGTGGCAATGTCGAGTTGAGAGAAGACCTTAGCGCTGCTCAATTGATCGAACATATCTTCGATCCTAGGTAATGGATATCTATTCTTGATGGTCAACTCGTTAAGCTTGCGATAGTCAATGCAAAGCCTAAGAGTACCATCGGACTTCCTCGCAAAGACGACCGCGACACCCCACTGTGAAGAACTAGACTGAATAAATTGCTTAGCTTCAAGCTCTAAAAGCTGCTTCTTGAGTTCCTCATTTTCCTTTATAGACATCCTCACGGGAGGACGACTAACTAGCTGCGCACCTAGAATGAGATCAATGCGAAACTCGACAGCCCGCTTGGGTGGCAAACTCGAAACAGGCTCAAATACATCAGAGAAGTCACAAACAATAGGAATACGAGATATATCATCAACATCTCGTGAGTCTAGAGAATATAAAGCCACTTCGGAATTATGCACATTCCAAAGAACAAGAGATCGCTGAGATGGAGAATCAGGATGTCGAAGATATAACATCCGCTGAGCATAAACAATCCTGGCATCATATCGCACTAGCCAGTCCATACCAAAAATCATATGAAATCCCAAATAAGAAATAACATGCAGATTCGCACGAAAAAAAAAGCCACATACAACAATCTCAACATCATCACAGAGCATGCTAAGGTAGCGGATCCCCTGATAGGATTCACAATCCTCAATAAAGTAACCATATAAGAAACATCCGAAGACAAATCATCGACGAGCTCCTTCGATTCGAACGAATGCGAAGCAACCGTATCGAAAAGAACTCGAATACTGTGGTCATGAAATAAAATAGAACCTTTCAAAATAGATGGAGATATACCTCTAGGCTAAGAAGAACCTCCAGAAGCCTTAGCAGCATAAAGCTTGCCAGACTTGGCATTAGCAGGAATAGTAGGGTAGGTGGAAACATGATGACCTTCCTTCTTGCAGTAGTGACAGAAGAGAGGCTTAGGACAAGCTCGAATCGTATGATTAGGAGAACCACAATTGAAACACTTTCGAATGGAAGGTGTTCTAATAGACTGAGTCTGAGAGTTACAACCACCAGTCTTCTTCTTCTTGGAAGGAAAAGACTTGGACTTCTGAAAAGGAAACTACTTCTTGTTGGGGTTCTTGTGAACCTCAACATCATCACCACAATCGATCTCCTTCTCGACGGCTTCAAGATGAAGCGCCGAGTCAACTAGCTCCTCGAAAGAAAGCTTAAGCTGCAACATCAAAGATTTCTTCAAATACTTCTTAAGGCCAAAAATGAACCTGAGGTTCTTCTTGTATGGAGTGCCAATATACTCAAGGCCATACTTAGGAAGAGCCTCGAAAGAAGACACATAATCAGAAATAGAAGATTTCCCTTGCTTTAGCTTGAGGAAGCGACGGGCAAGAGATGCTTTCTCAGACTCAGGAATGAACTTAAGCTCGAATCGTTTCCGAAACTGAGTCCGTGTAAGAGTAGACTCGTCGAGCTCGGTAGTGAATAGCTCGTACCAATCAAGAGCACGCTCTTGTAACATGTTGGATGCTACAAGAACCCTGTGATGATCCGAAAGATCCATGCAAGAAAATATCCGCTCGCAAGAACGAATCCAAGCCTGAACCTCTAAACCAGACTCGGAGCCTTTGAATGGCTTGCCTCCGAGATGTGCAAAGTCACTACAGATGCACGCAAAAGAAGACTTGTGCGAAGGAGAAGCTGGAATAGGAGCTGGAGGCTGAATTCTCCTAAATAATTCCATAAACTGATCAGTAGACATATATACACTGTCCGTATGCGAGCTGTTGGATTATCCATCATCCGAGCGTCGTCCTCTGCCTCTTCCAACCATTAGCTGAAAGTTGAGATAAGATAAAGATTATTCACATAGTACATATCATTAATTCAAATATGGAATAAAAATGCATTCCTAGACGTATTCCCAAAATTCTATCTACCACAAGGGCACGAAAAGAATAAGGGCACGATGATTCAGGGATTCGTAGCACTTGTATTACACTTTAATGTACCATAATATGTGATTCTATTCTGTGTTTATCATATATTTTTTTGAACTCATCTCTGATACCATGCTGTGACGCCCCACTCCGAGACCCACATTAACAAAGAGTATTACAACGTAATACCGTCTGTTAATACGGAGAATAGAGTTGGATGGGAGCGACCATCTATAGTCTTGTCTTAACTATCAACTGAATACGCCGATAAATGTAGCATATATTTATTTTTTCAGGTGGATCGACAGCCAATAGATATTTAATACAAAACTATAATGGCTATAAGATCTAACAGAATAAATATAACAACTCAAATGTAAAACATATCACAGAACAGTAAATCATCACATACAAATACACATATACAGATACATTACAGAGTATACGAAATGATACATGTCAAGTGGTGTAGCAACCACAATATACAGGTGAGTCTAAAGAATATACATATCAGAGTTACAACCAAAAAGGACTATACAAAAAGCTATAAGAAAAGGAGCTAGCAGAATAGTCGATGCGGAAGCAGAATAGGCTAGTCCAAATGTACCTAACCTAAAACACCTCGGTCTGACCCGAGTATAAAATACACGGGTCAATCTAGCTAAACAAATCAGTTAGATAAGCTAAATGAAGATGAACATGCAAGGTCATAAAGTATCAAAAATATCTCCAAAAGAGATAATTCGATCATCTAACAAAAGATGAATCGTAACAAGTCTCATATCATCGGCAACTCAAGTAAACAAAGGATATGAATATCCCAAATCAAGCCAAAAAGGCAAATAACAAATACCAATAAAGTTAACACAAGTTTCCACAAGGTAATCGCTATGTATCAAGTGGTTCAAAAGAACTACTCCGAAAGGCGATACTCTAGGGAAATATAAATATCAACGAAATAAAAGATGCACGTGCTCAGTACTGTATAAACAAGGATCCACAAGCCTGAAGGCGACAAACGCAAGTACCTCTCGAGTGGTGACGAAGGACCAACTCCAAAAGCGATACTATAGGCAACAAACCCGAAGGCAACAAACCCATTGGCACAAACCCATTGGCACAAATCTGAAGGTAACAAACCGTAGTGGTGAAGGTCCGAAGGCCCAGTACCGGACACCACTAACGGGCAATATGTGTCACAAACTCCTCGGATAGGAACTCGCAAAGTTTTAACGTATGTCCCATACCACATGTTCACACTAAACAGTTTATTAATTGTTAGTCAATTCCACACTCAAAGCAGTACAAAGTTTACCCCATCTCATCGGTAAACTAGACCTGAAGGTCAAAACGATCAAACGAACAGATTTGGAATTAGCTGAAAGGATAAACGCATGTGTTTATAGCACATGTTTTATCTAATCATTTAATTCTCCTCCCTCTTCGCTCGAAGTGTAAAATTGTGTGTTTCATACAGAAACTAAGTTGAAGAAATCGAGTTTTAGGAACGCTTCGAAATCGCTTTAGAAATTGCCTTTGAAATTCTATTATAGAATATAAAATTTTTATACTAAAAACAATATATAATAATAATTTCAAAAGCCTAGAATTTTTTTTTAAACACAATATAAAACCCGTGTGAAATCCAGAAAGAAATATCAAGAGAACGTCGAAATAACGGAAATTACATCAAGTATTATCCGTTTAAAACAAGCTGCGACTAGATATTCGACAACAGGTTTGAACAAGTTAACTTCTCAAAATGACTTGAAATTTTGCAGGAGTATAGTTCAACATTCCTGCAAAGAGAATCATTCAAATCCGATTTGAAATGAAGAATCTGCGTCGTTTCAAAGTTGGACCAAAACAAGGTTAAATCGCTGAATTCCAGCAGGCTGCGGGTTTAAGTTCGACGGCGGTTTTCAAATATCAAACCAACCCAGATTGTCATAAAAATTTGCAGGAATGTATATCAACACTCCTACTTCAACATGCAAAAAAATCACTCAAATTAGATTTTACACGAATGAGTTATGATGTCTCAAACATGGACTCAGGCTATGTTTGCAACAATTCAAAAGCCAAAAATGTACAGGCATGAAACCATCATGGATTCAACTTCCGGGCATTAAAACAGAGGAACGAATGAGATCGGATTGAGCTAAAAATTGGTATGCATGTAGAATATAACTTTATCTTTCAAAAGAAAAGAATGATGCAATTTAAATAAAATATGCGAAAGCTATGATGTCTCAAAGTTGAACCCAGACAGTGTTTCCACTGTAAAACTCTGGGCAAAAACATGGTCCAGGTCTAAGTTTGGCAGCATATTAATATAAGCTATCTATGTCAAAATGACCTGAAATTAGGTATGTTTATAGTAGATAACTTCATATTTCAAACAAAAAAAGAATTATATAATTTTAGTAGGAAATGAAAGAGGTATGCTGTCTCAAACATGGACTCAGGCTATGTTTACAGCAACTCAGAACAAAATGTGTACAGGTAATATCAAGGCTGTGCATTGTTTTTGCAGCAAGGTTTTCAGATATCAAATGAAAGTATTTTTCTATGAAATTTTGCAAATATATATTACAAACATGAACTATTAACTGAATAAAATCTGGCAGCATTTTGTTGCCAGAATCAAAAGATATAACCATGAAAAGTGACAACCCAAAACAGATTCACAGCAAGAAAACTATCGACAAAAATGAGTACGAAAGCTCAAATTTTGATTTTTGAAGCTTTGCTTCAGCTAGAAATTGTGAGTTTATCACTCACCTTGCTGTTTGAATGCAAATACCTGGATTTATACACTGAAAGGTTGAAGCTTGAGCTAGATTTTGGCTTTCAAGAACCTATGGAAAGAAGAAACAATACATGCAAGCAAAAATATACAGTAAATTAGAAAACCACTCTCAAAAATCAGAAATTATGATGAAATGGTGGTGTTTTGAGTTAGATTACCTTTGTATTAACAATCGAGGTTGAAAAAGATTGTAATTTGTTGAATTGATATGAAGAAATTTGATATTTTTATTTTGAGGAAGGTGGGTTTGGTTTACTAGTTGAAAGAAGAAGAAGATGAGGGAAATGAACGTAGACTTCTCTTTTTCTCATTTCTCAAACCAGGTTTAGCACTAATGGGCCTAATGGGATCCAAAAATTAAAAGAAAATAAATGGCCTAAGTTTATTATTCACACCTATATTATAAAAGCTTCATATTTACACTAATTACACAACAAAAATGCATTTTCTTTTAAACTTCCACATAACAAAGTACGTAATTTTACATAATTAAGAAGTAAAATATTTTATACTATATAAAAAGGTTAATTTTAATTTTTAAAACATTTTTATTATTAAAATCCCTTATTTTACAATAATAAACCATTTTCACCAAATAAATGTTAAAGTCTACATTTTTAACTTCTAAAATTCAACAAAAATATTTTTCTTGCTTAGAAAAATATAACTAACCATTCTAAACTCAAAATTATAATTAAAAATCATTTTTAAATCAATTTCCATCTTCTTAATTGATTAAACAACCTTTAAAAATCAAATACTTCTTTTAAAAATTATTAGAAGAAGTAATTGGCAATAATTAATACAATTATTGCATTTTTTCTAAATAACAACTATTTTCCATTTATTATTAACCCAAAAAAATAAAATAAAGTTCCAAACTTTATTTTCTCATTTTAATTTCCAAAATCCATTGTTTATTCCAAATAAACAATTTAATCTGTCAAATTTTTTTGAATTCACAATATCAAATCAGAACCACCGTTATAATTTAATATTTATAGGCAATCTCCAAAACCAGGGTTGTTACATGTACATGTACTAAAATAAATACATAAGTCCATATGCATGGTTTTGCGTATAAACATGTATCAAAAAATACAAACATATAAATAGGTTACCATGTATAAAAATACATACGTACACATACAAACACACATACCTACACATATATAATACGGACATAAAAATATAGCTTTCTATACAATTATTATTATTATATTAATTCATATATAGATACATATATTAGGTTGTAATTTTTTTAATCAAATATATCCATATCCATATATGTATATATATTTATATTTTTAAATATGTATGTATTTGTTATAATAATGTCAAAATTAGATTAGTATAAACATATATAGGTATAAGAAAATTATATTTTTCCACAAATAAAAATCCTTTATTTTTATCTTTTAGGTTTTAATAATATTTAATTAAATTTAAACCACTAATAATAACCAATATTACATTTTTTGTGCATGAAATAATTTTATTTTATATAATAATATATGTGTGTGTGTACATTAGGTTTAAAAAGGTTTATTTTCTTTTCTACAAAAACTTTAGTTTTAAGATCCTAAACATTATATAAAAATTATATAATTATATATATTGCTAATACACACAAGCATGAATCTATAAAAATAAATTTCAAAATATACCTTTAAATCTGAAAACTTAATAATTATTGTAACGACCCCGAATTTCACAACATCAATTTCTAAATATTTATTCAATTTAAAATATTCAAATAATAGGTTTTATAATTAAAATAAAAATCTTTTAAATAATAGATAATGATGGTAAAATAATTTTAAATTTTCGTTTACAAAAAAATATTTAGCTCGATGAAAACAGAATATGTGACTAGAAACCGTTTTTCAAATTTTCGGCATTTCATTGTATAAAAGTTGTTTGAAATGTTGTGAGCCTTTTTATATTTGAAACAACATCTATATGGTTAAGAATGTAAATTAGTTAGTATATATTGGTATAGACATAGATATGTATACTTAAGTCATACATGTACATATTAAAAGATGCCTTAAGAGACATGATTTGATACTTTGGCGACTCGAGTACACAACATGTTTAGACATGTTTTCCTTGACATAATGAGGGGGGACAAGGTGGAAGCTGAAATGGAATGTATGATCGAGGGTGTCGAGGTGGCAAAACAGTGTGGAGGGTAAGGGACAAGGGGTGTTTAGGTAATTCACATTTTCACTTGCTTATAATAGTGCCTCGTCTCTTTAAATCCTCCTCTTCTTCCGCCGATCAAATCTCTCTTATATCTTATCCAAATGAAGTTTTTACCAAATTTTGACAAATTTCATTGCCTACAACTTTTATGTTGATCACTTCTTCAAATTTCGAGTATAGATATGTCGAAGTATCAATTGTTTACAGAGTGTTTTTGGACTTAGAATTTTAAGTCCGAGAATGGTCCTTCTTCTTTCAACCGTATCTTCACCAAAAACAAATCGAAATTGAATGATTCTTTTTTGCAAATCGTAGAGAAAATAATTTTATAAAACTTTCCTCCTACCACTTTTTCAAAATTCAAGAGTAAATAGTCCAAAAACCTGTTGGAAAATGACCTATTTTTGGGTTCATTTTTGAGAATTCAATGATATCCAAAGTCACTCCACCTTACCCAAAATAGTTTCACTTTGTTCTTCTTTTAAGGCTGAGCCTACCTAGTGCATTAAAAGTCAAAAACTCCATCTTTTTCTTATGAATGGAAGTGCTAGGTCATAACCTAAGCTAGCGAGTGTTTGGATAGCTTTCGGTGAGTAAAATTACATCTTCTTAAACCGAGTTTATACAATGTTAATGTTCTTGTTAATAGCCTATGAATGCTTGTTGTACATGTGAAGTGTTGTTTGTATGTTTCATACTTTGAAAAGTTGTCACATTTGAGTGGTTAGCTATATGAAATGTTTGCAGTTAAAGTTAACATAATTGTTAGTAAATACTTATTACATGTTGTATCATCATTATTTACCTTGTATTGTGCTTAAGCCATTGGTATGTGATGTGTGATTATATGGCTTATGCCATAAGTTTGTTGGCTGAACTGCCCGTATAGGGATAGTAGCTATATTAGCACTTTTGAAAAATCAGATTTTATCCAAACCCTTTTGTTTCATTATCGTGCTACGAATTATTTTACAAGTTAAGCAAGTTTTTGACTAGTGATATTTTCAAAAAAATTGATTATTTTAATAATTATTATTTTAATAATTAATTACTTAATTAATTAATTTCTTAATTAATAAGGATTAAGGTTAACTAATTACTTAGTGAATAATGCATTTTAAATTTAACTAATTAGCTAGTTATGATTGTTTAAATTAATTTATCATTTTATTTAACGACGTTTAAGGATTATTAATCATTCAATAATGATGAATTAAAGTCAATTAATCAATTTGCTAATAATGCTTTTAAATTAATAAATCTTTTTAATCAATGATATTTAAAATTTATCAACTTATTTTAACTATAATTAATCTTTCCTTTGTTGATTTTTATAGTTAATAAATCATTTTTAATTAACGAGAATTAATTATTTAATTATTTATTTTAATTAATTATATTTCAAATAATTAACTAATTGAATTAACGATATTTTAAAGGTGATTTCCCCTTTTAAATTAAAGGTTATTGGAGTTAATTAGCAACTTAATTTATGAAGTTTCAAAGTGAATTTATCAAATTAACAAGATATTTTGACTTTATTATTCATTTTAAATAATTATAATTAATTATTTATCAATTTAATTAACTATATTTTACTAATTAATTGAGTTAATAAGGTTTAAAAGTGGTTTACCCTTTTTATTATTTAAAGACACTTGAAGTTCAAAAACAAAGTTGTGTGATGGAGTTCAAAGTTAATTAATCAACGTAATAAGGATGTTTTAAGTTATTAAATCCTTTTTAAATTAATGTTTTGAAGTTAGTGGACATTTTTAACAAAGTGGTTTAAAGCTAATACTTGTAACGTGAGACCAAGCACAAATACCGGGTTTTAAAACAAAATGTTTGATTCGTATATGGAAATGAATAAATTTCCATAAAGCGGTTCGCTTATATGGGGATGATTTATTTCTATACTTAACACTAAATGTCGAAGAAGTAGACTTATCAGTATTTCGAAAGTTAAGAATGACATGACTTTGAGGCAACACTACCTTGACTTCTCCAGTATTACTGTTAACCAAGAAATAGTACAAGTTGGAATTCGATGAGTGTTGATAAGTATACAAGACTTAATTTCCATATATTTCGTTTTGTATCCTCAATAGTTAGTTCTTACCTATCGGTTACCTCAGCCTTTTTGTTTTTGTTATTCTAAGGCGATGTGTTGCTCATTTGGGCGTTGTTATCCTATTCAAAATAAGTAAACCCAAAGAGCGAGTGGAAGCCATTCTATGTGAGGTTGCTCCCATTAGAGTATTATCACATCTACGCAAGATTTGGTTTGGATATTTGTGCATCAAGATGTGAATTACTTAAATACTCGGTAACCGTCGACAAGGTCCGGCTTGGACGTGTCTAAGAGCCATCGGAGTTCTCAAGTATATATTCTAGAGGTATATTTTTGGTAACGGGGTGCACCCTCCTAGTCTTGGAGATTTTCTTTATTTAATTTGAAACTTTGAATCTGTTTTCTTTGATTACAATGGAAAGATTCGACTACTATTCGTGGCATTCAATTATTGGTTTTGTCCATTCTATCGAGTTTGGACTATTTTCTTGTTTAGTCCATTCTGTCCAGTTTAATTCTTTATTCATACTATTTCTATTCTTTCAAGTCTGAATGTTATACTAATTATCCCCATCATTTGTTCTCTATTTTTCATTTCGATTTTTTTATAATGTTTCGTTATTACTTATGTGGGAGAAAACCCATTCCGCATCAGCAGTGTGGTCCCACATGTTATTATTTAAATGCACCCCATTTGTTTCATAGTTTTACTCATATCAGACATTTTGTCTGACCTGAGTTGTTTATTTTCCCTAAACTCTCGGGTATTCAACTATATTCAAGTAGTCCGAGAATAGCAGGTTTTTCTTTGGAGCTCTTTGAAGATATGGACAAGCAAGAGGATCCTTGATTATCTAGTTACTTATTTCTGCTATATGACTATGTAGGTGTATTTTGTATCGAATTAATAATAAGTCAGAATGTGTAGCTACCAATCTGTTATATATAGTACTTTTTTTATAACTTTGATAACTCCTTATAAGGAGTAACCTTTTGTACTATATCATTTTATATTATATGTAACCATTCCAATGTGAGGTTTATTTGTTCTGTATTGTTCTATTTTTTATTTTACCCTAAGACAACTTATCTTTCAGATGCTTAGGCAATGACACATGAACACCGTGGATGTACTAAGCATCGTTCCTTGGGGTCAGAAAGGTGGGTCGTCACAATTATAGATTATATATATGTATATGTGTATACACACATGTAGGCATGCATATGCGCATATGCGTGAGTGTGGGCGCGCACGTGCTTGGATTGCTCATAAAATCACCATAATAAGAGCATCTCTAACAAGCAAGAAATCAAGGAAAATATTTTTGTGACAAAAATGCTAAGAATTCCAACCATTTTAGTTACCCTGAATTGGTGCCGAGCACCTTTTATATAGACGTCTAAGGTTCACATGCTTATTTAATAGACATTTGATATTAACTGCCTATTAAATACATATTCAAAAATATCTTATTAAATAAGAGATTAATTACTAGATGCATATTAAATACGTGACGAGCCACCTTTTCTACCCTCAAAAATCGACAGTAAAACATCTACGATATTCACGTGCTGATCATTCGAGTGCTAGAAAGATAGACCATTGTGTTGAAGAAAAGAAAAGATAGAACAAAATAACACATCATGACGAATAATATATAGTACCTAAAATATCTTTACAAAAGGAAATTGTAATATTCATACAACAATCAGAGTCTGACCTATCATCAGCCTAGACAGTTATAGTAGCTTGTCCTTATAAATGCGGACAAATACAACCAAGTAATGCAGTGACAGATAAAAGTATGGAAATATATCTTGGAGGGATCCAACTCATCTCCTGAAGTTCCAAAACATTCAAAGCTAACTTTAGAAAAATACTCAGGTTGATCCGAGTATTATAAGAAAATAACACTTTGATCAGTTAGGTAGACCTACATGAGAAACTTAAATCATATGGTTTGTAATATATATAAAACTCTTTCAAATAAAAAGTTATCTTGTAAGAGCATGCTGCATATAAATACTAATGGGTTTTTACCTTATGATAACCAAACCATTTCAAATAGAAAATTAAGTAATATTACAATAATATTTAGGGTTTAAAATAAATATATAACGTAGCTGAAATGATTGCATCTCACGTTCCAGCATATTTATTACATAACTAAGTCCATAAAGGAACTTTGGAAAATGGATTCCATCAATGAAAAGGTAATGGACTATCTTCCGTATAGTACACTTCTAAAGAAAATGTTACAAGGCTGAAAACTCATCGCACCTCTGCAAATTAGGACTGGCCTACCCCTTCTTTAATAGTATAGAATATAATCATCCTTCGATTGCAGCATACAACCATATTGAGACCCTAGCATATATAAATCCATAAGCATCGATCAAGATCAGGCGATGAAAATATCCTAATGAGAGCGACCCACATAACCCTACGACACAAATCTTGTTTCATCGTTACCGGGTGTAAGGCTTGAGGCTACACATTACCTTTTAAGAATATCCCACTTGGAATGCTAACACTACCCTCTAGGAAACAATGAAATGTTAGCATTCATCTATACAAGTTGTTTTAGATATGAACAAACCAAAGGAACTACTTCTAAAACATCCATTTTGGAATCAACCTCGGGATTAGTAGCAAGCAGCCCTTGCACTTCAAGGAACTCCGTCTTCGAATGCATCATCTTCAAGATGTCTTTGATTCGAATATATATGCCAATTCGAAGTGGTTTACAGATAACTCAAGCTTAGCTGATCTCGGCCTCTTCAAACCAACAATCGATAGTTTTCAGTTGACTCAATTCTGGTTCTTTCAAAAGTAAGTGGACTATACAAGAGTCCCAAAGGGATCTCTAATATGACCTTTTTCTTATTCACCTAAGCCATCACATCATCTTTTGCTTAAGTTCATTAAGTATTTTTAATATTCTTACACCTAGAATAATAATGTAAGGTCTTTTTACTTTTTTAATTACCTTTTCAAATAATTTAAGAATATATACTTTTATTAACCTTTTTTTACTTTATTAATAACTTATTATATGTATAAGTGTATATTACAAAACATATGTGCAGTAACGTTGCGACAACTTTCGTTTGATGAAAAGTCGAAATTCAAAAAACTATTTGCGGTCACATTTTCGATTTTTCTCCAAACTACTTATTTATGTAAACAAGTTTACAAAATAAGTTTATCATTACTATTTATTAAAAAAGGGTTATTCGACCATTAAAAATAATTAATTGAATATTTAAAATTTATCAAATATTCACAAATCAAAGTGATAAAATCCTAGGTTATTACATCCTTGCCCCTTAAAACAATTTTGACCATAAAATTTCATCACAACATGCAACTCAAATACAAGCCATACGAATTCTTAGCATTTCCTTAAAATGTTAAATAACCGAAAAATAAACTTAGTTCACAAACTTCTCAACACACAAGGATGACAAACAATCTACTGAGCATAACTCATGCTCAACAACCATAGGTTATTACTCAATCGATTATTCACACTACATCATGGAAAACTGAAGAGTCATCTACCATGCTCCATAGAACATTAAAGGCAAATATACATAAGCCCTTATGATATATATATATATATATATATATATATCATCCGTATAAAATAGCTAGATCGATCACTTACTTGAATACATAAGCTTCTTTTCTAAACAAGTATCACTTCATGACTTCCCTAGTACGGACCTTGATCGGGATCCATGATTTAGAACCTCCATTCTCTTTGAATATCCATATATTACGATAGAAAACCTCGGTACCATATAAAAAATCCTCACTAGGTATTCGCTATCAAGAATCGAGTGATAAATCCTTATTATAACTGGTGTAAATCACCTCAAAGTTATGCACTCGAATCTTGGATCAAGAACCGTGCAAAGAAATGATCTGCGCACAACTTACATACTTATTCTTATTGCTTTTTATTTATACCAATTTCTTTTTCTTCTAAAATCATTTATGAAAAGATGTCATAAAAATGCAACTTAAGTTTTATACTTATATAATACACTACTATATCTCGAGAATATATACAACTATCTGATTAATCTTTTATCTTTTTTGAAATTCAGATGCAGGCCCAAGATAAATTTGGATAAAACCGAGTCGATATTTTCAACCTCTTTGCCCATTTGATCCTGCAAGCAGTTAAGAAGGGTAGGATGTTGGTATCTAAACTTAGTCCTAGAGTCTACTTTTCCTTAGACATCTCTTAGGTAAAGATGTTTGTCCAGTAACATCGAATAGTTTATGCACTTTAGATTTTAAAAAAAGAGACATGGTTTTAATAAAGCAGGGTTTATTAAAAAGCTCTTATTAAATTTAATCCATTTAAAAACTTTATATATTAACACATTCTTTAATTAAAATATCGTTTTATTCTGAAAACATTTTCTGTTATGGATTTAAGAACTAGATGCTAGGCTTTTATTCAAAACCTTTTTGAAATTATACTATATATTTCAATCGATAGAAAACATACATATAAACTAAGTAATACTAAAATGATACAATGACGTGGGTTCTATCAAGTACTATCAATATATGCCCTTATCAAGAAGGAAAATACGTAAGAGGAGTGCTTAACATTCGAACATACCTCTTGTCCATTTTTTTAATCATTTTCGAGCCACTCGAACTAGTTAACATAAAAATACTTCTTCTTTTTTGATTTCCATTTTGAAACAATACTATATATATTTCTTATATATATAATAGCTTTAGCACTATATTTACAAAAACTTATTTTTGGTTCGTTTGGATAGAGCTCATTACGATCGTACAATGACAGAAGGAATAACCTATTAAGTGCACTACAATATTCACCTAAGCAAACATCTGATCGACATTAAGAAGACTATTCAGATCATCACGAATCTAATCGAGACATATTTCCTGAATTTTCCAAAGAAAATGTATCCTATAAACATGCTCTTTAAAAATACTTTTCAAGTAATATTTCTAACACTTTTTTAGAAAATTATTTAAAATCTTTTCAAAAGATATTAGGATTTAAATTCTCCAAAATCCTCTTCATTCACAAAACACATTTTATAAACTCAGTTTATAAAATCCCCTTTATTTAAAACCGTTAAAAAAATTAACCTTTGTTAAATCTACTTTATCAATGAATGCCATATAGGCACTACGTGAAACTGAATTCATAAGATGTTTGTATTTAATTCAATCAAACCACAAATGTTAATAAACTGTTGGAGCACAAACAATCATTCAACAAATGATGATAAATAAATATCATCATTCCTTAACAAGCAGTCACAATAAAAATAACTATATTTGATTTTTAAAATTATTCTTGTGTATATAAAATATAAAATCTAGGTTAAATTATCTCACTTACCAATTTCAACATAATATTTATAGCACTAACAAATATGCGTTCTCATATATATTACATTCAAACTCATTCTATGGTGTCTCTTACTCTATCTCTAATAAGTTTACTCCACTCGGGCCAAGATTCTTACTTAACTCCACTCGGGCCAAGGTTCATCCTATAAAACCCTTTC
The DNA here is from genome assembly GCA_030765085.1 of Allium cepa. Classification (NCBI taxonomy): domain Eukaryota; kingdom Viridiplantae; phylum Streptophyta; class Magnoliopsida; order Asparagales; family Amaryllidaceae; genus Allium; species Allium cepa. Next base: position 662,724,137 of record CM060945.1, read on the forward strand.
AAAAATAAGTATCTCATAAGACCACACCACACGTAAACACGGACGGGTTTTTACTTTACGACAACATACAATTTCAAATAGAAAATCCAATGATATTATAATAATGTTTAAGTTTTAAAATAAATATCAATATAGCTGAAATGCTTGCATCTCATGTTCCAGCATATCTGGTATACAAATAAATCCATAAAGTCACGTATTAGAAAATGGATTCCATCAACGACAACGTAAGGGACTTCCTTCCATATAGTACACCTCTAGAGAAAATGTATTAAGGCCGCAAACCTGTTGCATCTCCACAAATCAGGACCGGTCTAACCCTTTCTCGATAGTACCGAATATGAACATCTATTGGTTGCAACTTACAACTATATTGGGCCTCTAGCATATATAAATCCACAAATACGATCACAATCTGGAGATGACCATACCTCAATGAAGCGACTTACATAGTCCTGTGGCATAACTCATGGTTTAGTCATTACCACCTGTAAGGCTTGAGGCTACACCTTATCTCTTTAGAAAATCCCACATGGAATGCTAACACTGCCCTCTAAGCAATAATGCAATGCCAGTATTCAATCATACAAGTTGTTCATGATATGAATAAACCGAAGGCACTGATTCTTTTACATCCTTTTTGAAATCAACCTTGGGATTAGTAGCATGTAACTCATGCAATTCAAAGAACTTCATCGTTGATTCGATCATCTTCAGGATGTCTTCTATTCGAATGCATATGATAGTTTGAAGTGGTTTTGCATAACTCATGCTTATTAGATCCTAATCGCTCTAAACCAGCACTTGATAGTCTTCGTTTACTCAATCCCGGTTCTTTCAGAAGTAAGTACATTATACAAGGGTCCTAAGGAGATCCATAATATATCCCTTAAAGCAAAAGACGTTTCGCCAGAATTACTTCTTCCAATGGAATCTCAAACCATATGAAGTCCCAAAGCTTTTATATACTTTGCATTTCAAAATAGGTCAAGTTATCCATAGTGGACAAACCACTATTTGGTGTAAGCATATTGTTTGCATATGGGACATCAGACATCATATACTTATCATCATTTTAGATTTCAACCTTGTACTATCCCTTGATTAATAATGAAGTCGGATAAGTTAGCGTACTATTCTTTTCTCGACGTATATTCTTAAACTCTTATAGATAGAAAAAGACTTCCATACCCTAAAATTTAGTTTCAAGTATAAGATGAAGTACCTTCCATATGCTTAATTAATCATGAGCTATTTATAGAAATTAACCCTCTTATACTTTCACACTTCCGATATTTCAACTTCTCTATCCCTTCCCGAGAATCGAAGCTAGGTAAGATAGGGCACCCGATTGCACCTAACCTTGCCTTAGTTGAAATACTATGATTCTAGATCTCACGAATAGAGGAAAATCTACCCATCGGCTTTTAGTGCTAAATATATGGTGACTTACTTTCCATAAACGAGTCAACATTTTAGCACTACTTATCGTATTGGTTTTGTGTTACTTAATCGCACTAACAAAATATCCCTTGCATAAAATAAAGCCTTTTTAAAACAATCAAATAACAAACTTTGAAAACTTGTTTCCGGTTTTTTATTTTAGACTAGCACTATTCAACGTTTAGAAATGAGACCGTTTAAGTTAGAGTATTATTACCTCTTAAACCTTGATTCGACAACATTTCTAACTTCAAAATAGAAACAAATTTCCACAACTCACGGTCTAGAAAATAGAATCCAAGAGTTTTAATATACTTATTCTTAAAAATATGTTCCAAAATCACATAATTAAAACAAGGTTTGGTTTCGAAGGGAACGTCCTTTCTTTTATAAAAGTAAAGACTTTTAAATTGATGAATTCCAAACCAATTTGAAACATCTTCCCTTTACAAAATTAAACAACTTATTTAATAACACCAGAGTGTTAATAATCAACTTCATTCCCAATTTCATGAAATCATTTACTATAAAATAAGTTACTGTCCATGATCTCTTTCATTTTCTCAAAAATATTTATTACAAAAATAGTGTTGTAATCCATGCTTTCTTTCTCTTCAAAATTACTTTTAAAATCTTAAAACATAGTTTGAACTTGTATTTAAACATACTTTTAAAGATGGTTACTTTTAACAAAATTTGACCTTTGAAACAAAGAAGTAAAACTTAAACCTCATGTTTAAATAACTAAATAAATTATTAAAAATATGTTAAAACATTAAAATTCCTTTTTAAATACTTAAAAACATATATGAAAAGATTTTTAAAAATATCTTAAATAGGCAACTCCTATTTACTTTACAAAAAAACATCTATTTCCTAACCGCATCCATAACAATTATCGATATATGGACTGTAACTTTTAAAACTTGTTTTGTAAATCAAAATAGCTTTTAAACCCTTTCTTTCTGCAATTTAAGCCACTTTAATATTTTAAAAAAAAATATTTGAAAACAGAAGTCAAGTTCGAAAACCATTTCAAAACACTTTAGAAAACAAGCGGTGAATCACTTAAAAGCGAGCATGGGATTTCAATGTTGCACTTCAACCAATAACAAGTAAGTTTACTGTAACTAAGCAACATTCACTTTCCATATACAAAAACATTTACGCAACAAATAATATATGTAAATAAAAATCAACAAGATGAGTAATCTTTAGGATCCCTCTATAAAATTGCCATTCTTCAAAGTGCTTCCATAGCGAGCCATTCACTATGAGGATGCATTGACTTCCATTCACTTCACTTTTGTCCCCTACAATACAATAGTTATTTATATCATCCTCTTTCAAGGGAGAATTGGAAACAATATCAGGCACTATACATATAATATTACATGAAAGCAACTAAATTGAGCAACTGACTATTACAACATGTCATCATTATTTTTAGAGCTATTTTGAAGTGAGATCTCTCACTTTATATCCCAACCAAAAGCTCACCACTCGCTACAACTTTCTTGCTCTCATCTGTGATGGCCCGGACTCGAACTTCGAAAATCGGCACCGAATACGACACTCGTATCTGAATGCCGCATATCTAAACGTTGAATCTGGTTCGCCGAAGCTTATAACAAATCAAGTACAACACAATGGAAGAAAAAGAATAATATCATATACAACATTTGATACAAAATTCAGATACAATGATGATACAATAGAATGATACAATGGATATCAGTACATCAGAGATACAAGAAATAGCAGCGGAAAAAGAATATCTTCAATGGAATACATCTCCAACATGCAACTGCAACACCATCTCTAAACTAAAGATCGCTCGAACAACCATCAAGTTGCACCAAGCTAAGCAAGGTCAGCCGTGAAAGCTGAAGTGTAGAAAACGCGATCCACAAATCCAAAAGGCTTCGAAGGCTGTCGAATCAATTCCTACTATAGGATTATCTGAAAAACCCAACTCTAGACTGCCCGTGTGGAAAATTGTGGGCACCTAGAGTTTAGGAAAGGAATAATAAACTCTAGGTTAGTCATGGGACTGGTGTGAGCAAACAAAAACATTTTATCTTTAAAAAAAAAACAAAAGGATTTAGATTGAAATCCGCAAAGCTTTTTGGAAAATGAAACTACCATAAGGCCTCCTGCCACACACACCATGCAAACGCAGAATTGGAGGAGATTTCTCCTTGTGGTAGTTAAATATGCTTACTACACAAAATCCTTTCCAATATTATTACAATTAGTGCATAGTGCAGAAAATATTTCGAAAATATAATATTAATCTTAGCCAGCATAGGCATTTCGCACTTATGCCTACTATAGCTACCATGTTCAATAGCAAGTTACCGCCACATTCCATGGCAGGTTATACAACTAAACCATACAGGGCGCGTATTGTTTTGTTTGGATTTTCAACAAATGGTCAGACTAAGGAACTTCCTACTGTCCATGGAGACGCCTCTGGCGGGACGTCCCGAGAACCTAACCGGATCTCTGCCAACACAAGGCCAGATTATCTCTGTAACTAGGTAACTATTACTCGAGCATGCCATCCCCCGGTCCTTTGGGACCTTTATCTGAGGCCCTCTAAACCAACAACCACAAAGCAATCATAAAGTAATAGATCTGCAGTATCCAAATGAGTAAGCATCTGGGCTCCATACCATGATACCACGCTTTTACAGAAGGGAATCACACACCCTAAAGGGCGCGACCCTCATAACCTTGTCGTATCTTTCCTGTTTTGACCATTTCCGAGGTGTGAGGTCCTGAATGCAGTCTCGTCCACAAAGCTACGCTTTACACGAAAGCCATGCTTTGATAAAAAATGATCAACAAATGATCATCAACACACAACAGCACTCAGCATGCCACACTACCAAAATTGGGAGTATATCACTGATAACCTTCAACTACATAACCTCTGAGCTCGTACGTCTCAGAGAAGGGTGTTAAGCTAAGAGAATAAATTCTCCGCCAACAACAGATTTGTGTTTGAAAGAAATCTTCTTTATATCTCAAGGTATAGTGTCAGACATACAACCATACAAGTCTGTTCCGGGTTCGAACAAAACCGAAGGCACTTACAAAGAAGCCCTTGCAATCCGGGTATTCAAAACCCCGATTGGACTTCCCATCAATTAGGAAATCTCTATACCGGCGCGACTCAGTGCAGAGACAATCGACGGGTTATCCTTTCGTTTTGGAAAATACCTGATCTTCACCATCGGTTTTCAAATGTTATCCATAACATCGTATCATTATTCAAAATGGGTTATATGACACAAGGTCCTCCCCCGGCTAAACCGAATAATGAGCGCAATATTTAAAAAACATATGGATAATGGGATTTCAGTTAAGTCCAACTTATTATCCAAAACTTTCCTTTCAAATGGTTTAAATAAATTACCATTTCAAATCTTTTTAATAAAAAGATTTACTTCACAAAGTTCACCCACCTTTCACAAAGATTTATTTATGGCTTTCCAAAATAATTCCATTTCAAATTGGATTAATTATCTAATCTTTCAATTAAAGATTTAATTCATAACTTTCAAACCAATTCAAATCTTGTATATGGAAGATATACCATTTAAAATCCTTTTCGATCTCAAAACAAGATTTAATCATCTTCACAAAGGTTAATTCATAGTTTTCCAAACTATTTACAATTTCATTTCAAACTTGAAATCTTTCGATACAAATTGGAAATCCATTCTTTTTATGGAAGCTATTATCATTTAAAACAAATAGTTTTGGTTTTGGAAAAACTAGTTGCAATTTACATAAGTTAAAGCCATTCAAGTATAAAACTTGGGTTTAAATTTAAATTTCAAAAACCATACTTTTTTTAAATGGTTAAAAACCCATATAAACACCTTTATAATTTGTACAATCCTTTTAGATAATAATTTCCAAATCATTGAATTCAATCAAATAATGAATTCAAATTTAAATCAAATTATTTAAATTTCAAGTTTTATTAAGTTATTTAAAATAACTTTTATTTTTTGAAAAACTCATTTTCAAAAGCTTTCAATTCGAATTCCAATACTATTTTGGATTCAAGAATTCAATCTTTAAATTTTTAAAAATCTGTGACTTAGCCGATTTCCTCGTGCAATCCATATTTGTGTGTGTATGGTGTGGTCCAGGGGTTTTACACAATAGTGAAACAACATCAATCATCACAGATTCAATCATATCAATCTCGATAAGCAGTATAATCGATAACGCTTATCTTCATTCACAGATAAAGTAAATTTATTAATCACAAAGATTTACCATTACAATTCATGTGGGTTTCGGATAACCAACTGGAATCTGACTCCCTGTCGCATCGAAGTTTAAATGCCGTTTTACGGGCAAAAAGGGTTTTCACTTAAATACCGAAATAAATCACAAATCACAGTTCAGCATAAAGCGATTCACATCACATAGTAACACAATCACAATAGAAATACCAATCCACTAAACAATATTTGATAATAGTTAATCATCTCAATTAAGGCGAATGTAATTTAAACGAATTGACCACATAATTAACATTTTAATTAATTATTCTATTTAAATTAATTACATTCAGTAATTATCTATTAATTACTTCTTTAAGTAATTATACTTTCCAAATCATGAAGTGATTATTCTAAATTAATTAAACTTAATTAATTAATAAACTAATCCAATTAAACTTAATTAATTACACTGAATAATTAATTCCTAAATTATTTCCATAAAGTAACCAAACTTAACAATTCCACAAATGATTAATTATTCTTAACGATAAATTAATTTAATCTTAATTAACTTTATTAATTAATTATTCCCGAATTAATTATCGTAATTAACTACCAATTATAAATTAATTAACTTTAATTATTTAATTAACAATTATTATCATTACCCATTTAACTATTCACTAATTACTTAATTGATTTCTTAATCAATTATTTATTATTTCTTAATTAAATTTTCAATTAACTAACTCTTAATTATGAATTAACTTTAATTAGTTTATTTAAAATTTTCTTAATTACAAATTCATTAACCACTTAGATTCCAATGATAAAGTATTAACATTTTTAATTATCTTACCATATAAATTATCACATACCATTTATCTTTCCAAAAAAACAAAATCAGTTTATATTAATAACTTAAAAAAATTAATATTCACATGTTGATAATAACCCGAGCAAACATCCCAGGTAACTCGGGTCGAACCCTGAGTACTTTCCATCTTTCCCTGAGATTTTCCCCCGCTTCTTCACCTCTATATATTTGTTTTTAAAAGTTTAAGTATAAAAACTGTTACACTCGCATACCTCCCCACGCTCTCGAGCTCAAACCCGAGGCACGAACCCACCTGCACGAGTACTCCTCCGAGTCTCACACGAAAAACTTAAGCCTGATACACAAACAATGTCGTGCACGTGCACCGCACCTCCAACGACCTCCGACCGACCACTACCCCTCCGACCTGTCAACGAACTCGTCGACAACGAACCATAATAGACTAAAAATTCGAACAAGTCCTCAATCAAAATCGAGCATAGCTCGAGCGATCACGAACAGACCTCCGACCCAAAATTGACTCGCTTGAACGATTTCGACCAACGAAAAATCCCCGCCTCCGGTCACGAACGCATTAACCCCAAAGCCATCATTCCCCAGACGTACGTGCAGCTCGATGCATGAGAGAAGTCGTGACGCACAAATTTTCGACCACGGCCAAAACTAGGTATAGAAATGAAAATTCCTCGCCACCGTCGCCTCGATGATCGAGTACACCTCCAACAATTTTTCCCAGCAGCACCGTAGACTCCTCCATCTCCACATGAAACCCTGACCTCTCTAGTGCCACCGACCGCCGGAATTTGATCGAAACCCATTTTTCGTTCATCTTTGAACTACTCTTAAACCATGATGCTAAAAATCACCAAACTATTCTCAAAAATCCTATTTTTAAGTAAGGATTCAGATTGTATAATTAAGTCTTCAAATCACTATGGTCGAATTATGTCAAAATTTCAATTTGCACTATAAAACCAAATTTGCTCATACTGTATATTCTTTTGTTTTCTTGAAACTATTTTTAAATTATGGTTCATACTTAAATACACATGTTTTGTTTGGAAATCAAAGTCTAACAATGATCAAGTGATTTAATATTTGAATTTTGATCGAGCGTTATGCTCTGAAGCAAGAAATAGGAATGTTAACATATACAGGAAGAGGAGATTTGTATATGTATATACATAATAAAGCAATTTCAAATCTCAGATTAACAGGCAACAAATAAATATACTTAAATTTCTTTTTAAGTTGTTTACTCAGCTGGAATATTTTGAAACAGAGAACGATACTGTGTTGAAAACTGCAGTTTTGATTTTCCTTTAAAACTTGCTTTGTTTTGTTGTTGAACAGAATTCTTTTTTGATGATACTTCTTATATTTTTTCCTCGTTTTGTTTAGTTATGTTTGGATGAACTGGAACAATATGTATATATCAAAGAGGCAGAGTGTTTACAAAGGGGAGGTATTTACTAGTGTGGTTTTCTTCTTTGTTTGTTTTTTTTTGATCAGATTTTCTTGCTTTGACCAGACATATTTTTTCTGAAATGGAGGCTGAGATGATATTATGTAATGTATATGTTCCCCTATATGTTTATAGCCTCGCCTTATTTGGCTTTTGTATGAAGATTTTTATTTCCTTATATTTATTCTTTTGTTTTATCTTCTTGCTTGCCTAATTTGTTTCTATCACACTTCATATATTCTTAGATTTTTATTTGTTTTATTATCTTACATACTTTTTACACATGTATTTCTCATGAATCAAAAACTTTTAGATAAATTTTATATTGCATTTTTCTTATTTTATAAAAACATCTTCTTAATCATTATTATATACACATTTTAAAAAAAATGCTTTTAAAACTAATTATCAATTAACTAATTTACATAAATAATATTTTAAACCCAAATCATTATTCTAAGTCATTTATTTAAATTTTAAATCCAAATACAAATTCAAATTTAAATTTATTCCAAAATTTACGTTAATTATTAGTTTAAATTAAATCCAAAATTGGGATCGTTATAGATTTCCCCCCTTAAGAAATTTCGTCCTCGAAATTTGCAGGCACGGAAACAATGAAGATAGATTCACAAAGATAGAGAAACAATTTTCCAGATCAGACTGGATATCAGTTCTGTATTTGGCCTACCAAATCAGAATATCACCAATATGAGAACAAACTCATACAATACTACACAAGATACTCGGGTCATCCGGATCTACGAATATGTAGGGGCACTGGTTAGTTCGAAGGAATAACTAACCACTCGTAGAATATATCGAGACCCAAAAGAACGAACAAATGGATTCAATTCAAGTTGAAATATCCCAATGTATATACCAACCTGTCCCTCTTCGGACTTCGATCTACACAAGAAATTACAATAGAATTTCAAATTTTGTTTTAACCGATATCGTTTTATCGATACAATTCAAATTTGGCTTCATATTCTATTAATCAATTTAACTCAATTTAAAATTTACAATCAATTCCAAATTTCCTATTCATTAAAGTTTAAATTGAAAAGCTGATAAGAAACCGATGAAGATACGAAGTAAGGATTTTCTACAATGATTCGTAGGGCCACTATCACACCGAAGCTTCTTCCTCGAGTTGCCACGAAGACATCAAAGAGATTGAAAAGACGTATCAAAGAAGATTGATAGAGAAAGATTGTTTCTGTTGTTGCAGGGTTTGACCATTCGCAGTGGTACTTCCCTGTCCCCTATCTCGTCCTCTTCTTGCACTCATACTTACTATCAGTGAATAGTAAGAGAATTTACTGAGGCACACGAACGGATATCTTAGGGATTACTCATTCTAGGGTATACTTCACCCTATCTCTATTGAGCTACTTAATGTGTTATACTACTGAGTTGAAGTGTCAATCTTTGGCTCTGATACCTAATGTGACGGCCCGGACTCGACCTTCGAAAATCGGAACCGAATACGACACTCGTATCCAAAAGCCACATATCCGAACATCGAATCTGGTTCGTCGGAGCTTATAACACATCAAGTACAACTCAACGGAAGAAAAAGAATAATATCATATACAACATTTGATACAATATTCAGATACAATGATGATACAATAGATAATAGTACATCAGAGATACAAGAAATAGCAGCGGAAAAAGAATATCTTCAATGGAATACATCTCCAACATGCAACTACAACACCATTTCCAAACTACAGATCGCTCGAACAACCATCAAGTTGCACCAAGCTAAGCAAGGTCAGCCGTGAAAGCTGAAGTGTAGAAAATACGATCCACAAATCCAAAAGGCTTCAAAGGCTATCGAATCAATTCCTACTATAGGATTATCTAAAAAACCCAACTCTAGACTGCCCATGTGGAAAATTGTGGGCATCCAGAGTTTAGGAAATGAACAATAAACTCCAGGTCAGTCATGGGACTGGTGTGAGTAAACAAAAACATTTTACCTTTAAAACCAAACAAAAGGATGTAGATTGAAATCCGCAATGCTTTTTGAAAAATGAAACTACCATAAGGCCTCCCGCCACACACACCATGCAAATGCAGAATTGAAGGAGATTTCTCCTTATGGTAGTCAAATATGCTTACTACGCAAAATCCTTTTCAATATTATTATTATTAGCGCATAGCGCAGAAAATATTTCGAAAGTATAATAAATTAATCTTAGCCAGCATAGGCATTTCGCACTTATGCCTACTATAGCTACCATGTTCAATAGCAGGTTACCGCCACATTCCATGGCAGGTTATACAACTAAAACCATACAGGGCACGTACTGTTTTGTTTGGATTTTCAACAAATGGTCAGGCTAAGGAACTTCCTACTGTCCATGGATACGCCTCTGGCGGGACGTCCCGATAACCTAACCGGATCTCTACCAACACAAGGCCGGGTTAGCTCTGTAACTAGGTAACTACTACTCGAGCATGCCATCCCCCGGTCCTTTGGGACCTTTATCCGAGGCCCATCTAAACCAACAACCACAAAGCAATCACAAAGTAATAGATCTGCAGTATCCATATGAATAAGCATTTGGGCTCCATACCATGATACCACCCATTTCCAGAAGGGAATGACACACCCTAAAGGGCGCGACCCTCATAACCTTGCCGCATCTTTCCTGTTTTGACCATTTCCGGGGTGTGAGGTCCTGATGCAATCTCGTCCACAAAGCCATGCTTTACACGAAAGCCATGCTTTGATCACAAATGATCAACAAATGATCATCAACACACAGCAGCACTTAGCATGCCACACTACCAAATTGGAGTATATCACTGATAACCTTCAACTACATAACCTCCGAGCTCGTACGTCTCAGAGAAGGGTGTTAAGCTAAGAGAATAAATTCTCCATCACCAACAGATATGTATTTGAAGGAAATCTGCTTTATATCTCAAGGTGTAGTGTTAGACATACAACCATACAAGTCTGTTCCAGGTTCGAACCGAACCGAAGGCACTTCCAAAGAAGCCCTTGCAATCCGGGTATTCAAAATCCCGATCGGACTTCCCATCACTTAGGAAATCTTTACACCGGCGCGACTCAGTGTAGATACAATCGACGGGTTATCCTTTCGTTCTCGAAAATACCCGGTCTTCTCCACCGGTTTTCAAATGCTATCCATAATGTCGTATCATTATTCGGGATGGGTTATATGACACAAGGTCCTCCCCCGGCTAAACTGAATAATGAGCACAATATTTAAAATCATATGGATAATGGGATTTCAGTTAAGTCACAACTTATTATCAAAAACTTTCCTTTCAAATGGTTTAAATAAATTACCATTTCAAATCTTTTTAAATAAAAGATTTACTTCACAAAGTTCACCCACCTTTCACAAAGATTTATTTACAGCTTTCCAAAACAATTCCACTTGAAATTGGATTAATTATCCAATCTTCCAATTAAAGATTTAATTCATAACTTTCAAACCAATTCAAATCTTGTATATGGAAGATACCATTTGAAATCCTTTTCGATCTCAAAATAAGATTTAATCATCACCACAAAGGTTAATTCATAGTCTTCCAAACTATTTACAATTTCATTTCAAACTTGAAATCTTTCGATACAAATTGGAAATCCTTTCTTTTTATGAAAGCTATTGTCATTTGAAACAAATAGTTTTCGTTTTGGAAAAACTGATTACAATTACATAAGTTAAGGCCATTCAAGTATAAAACTTGGGTTCAAATTTAAATTTCAAAAACCATGCTTTTTTTTAAATGGTTAAAAACCCATATAAACACCTTTATAACTTGTATAACCTTTTAAGGTCATAATTTCCAAATCATTATATTCAATTTCAAATATATAATTCAAATTTAAATCAAATTATTTAAATTTCAAGTTTTATTAAGTTATTTAAAATAACTTTTATTTTCTGAAAACTCATTTTCAAAAGCTTTCAATTCCAATTCCAAAATTATTTTGGATTCAAGAATTCAATCTTTAAAATTTTTAAAAATATGTGACTTAGCCGATTTGCTCGTGCAATCCATATTTGTTGTGTATGGTGTGGTCCAGGGGTTTTACACAACAGTGCAACAACATCAATCAACACAGATTCAGTCATATCAATCTCGATAAGCAGTATAATCCATAACACTTATCTTCATTCACAGATAAAGTAAATTTATTAATCACAAAGATTTACCATTACGATTCGATGTGGGTTACGGATAACCAACTGAAATCCGACTCCCTGTCGCATCGAAGTTTAAATGCCGTTTTACGGGGAAAATGGGTTTTCACTTAAATACAGAAACAAATCACAAATCACAGTTCAGCACAAAGCGATTCACATCACATAGTAACACAATCACAACAGAAATGCCAATCCAGTACACAATATTCGATAATAGTTAATCATCTCAATTAAGGTGAATGTAATTTAAACGAATTGACCACATAATTAACATTTTTATTGATTATTCTATTTAAATTAATTACATTCAGTAATTATCTATTAATTACTTCTCTAAGTAATTATACTTTCCAAATCGTCAAGTGCTTATTCTAAATTAATTAAACTTAATTAATTAACTTAAACTAATCCAATTAAACTCAATTAATTACACTAAATAATTAATTCCTTAATTACTTCCATAAAGTAATTAAACATAACAATTCCACAAATGATTAATTATTCTTAACGATAAATTAATTTAATCTTAATTAACTTTATTAATTAATTATTCCTTAATTATTTACCTTAATTAACTACTAATTATAATTTAATTAACTTTAATTATCTAATTAACAGTTCCTATCATTACCCATTTAACTATTCACTAATTACTTGATAGATTTCTTAATCAATTAGTTATTATTTCTTAATTAAATTTTAAATTAATTAACTCTTAATTATGAATTAACTTTAATTAGTTTATTTAAAAATTTCTTAATTACAAATTTATTAACCACTTAGATTCCAATGATAAAGTATTAACTTTTCAATTATCTTACCATATGAATAATCACAAACCATTTATCTTTCCAAAAAACAAAATCAGTTTATATTAATAACTTAAAAAAATTAACATTCACATGTTGATAATAACCCGAGCAAACATCCCAGGTAACTCGAGTTGAACCCTGAGTACTTCCCATCTTTTCCCGAGTTTTCCCCCCGCTTCTTCATCTCTATATATTTGTTTTTAAAAGTTTAAGTATAAAAACTGTTACACTCGCATTCCTCTCCATGCTCTCGAGCTCAAACCCAAGGCACAAACACACCTGCACGAGTACTCCTCCGAGTCTCACACGAAAAACTCAAGCCTGATACACGAACAATGTCGTGCACGTGCACCGCACCTCCAACGACCTCCGACCAACCACTACCCCTCCGACCTATCGACGAACTCGTAGACAACGAACCACGATAGACTAAAAATTCGAACATGTCCTTAATCAAAATCGAGCATAGCTTGAGCGATCACGAACTGACCTCCAACCCAAAATTGACTCGCCTGAACAATTCCGACCACCGAAAAATCCCCGCCTTCGGTCACGAACGCGTTAGCCCTAAAGCCATCATTCCCCAGACGTACCTGCAGCTCGGTGCACGGAGAAGTCGTGACGCACAAATTTTCAACCACGGCCAAAACTAGGTTTAGAAACAAAAATTCCTCGCCGTCGTTGCCTCGATGATCGAGTACACCTCCAACCATTTTTCCCAGCAGCGCCGTAGACTCCTCCATCTCCACGTGAAACACTGACCTCTCTAGTGTCTCCGGCCGCCGGAATTTGATCAAAACCCATTTTTCGTTCATCTTTGAACTGCCCTTAAACCATGATGCTAAAAATCACCAAACTATTCTTTTTAAGTAAGGATTTAGATTATATAATTAAGTCTTTAAATCACTATGGTCGAATTATGTCAAAATTTGAATTTGCACTGTAAAACCAAATTTGTTCATGCTGTATATTCTTTTGTTTTCTTGAAACTATTTTTAAATTATAGTTCACACTTAAATACACATGTTTTATTTGGAAATCAAAGTCTAACAATGATCAAGTGATTTAATATTTGAATTTTTGATCGAGCCTTATGCTCTGAAGCAAGAAACAGGAATGTTTACATATATAGTCAGAGGAGATTTGTATATGTATATACATAATAAAGAAATTTCAAATCTTAGATTAACAGGCAACAAGTAAATATACTTAAATTTCTTTTTAAGTTGTTTACTCACCTGGAATATTTTGAAACATAGAACAATAATGTGTTGAAAACTGCAGTTTTGGTTTTCCTTTAAAACTTGCTTTGTTTTGTCGTCGAACAGAATTCTTTTTTGATGATACTTCTTATATTTTTTCCTGGTTTTGTTTAGTTATGTTTGGACGAAGTGGAACAATATGTATATATAAAAGAGGCAGAGTGTTTGTAGAGGGGAGGTATTTACTGGTGTGGTTTTCTTCTTTGTTTGTTTTTTTATCAGACTTTCTTGCTTTGACCAGAGATATTTTTTCTGAAATGGAGGCTGAGATGATATTATGAAATGTATATGTTCCCCTATATGTTTACAGCCTCACCTTATTTGGCTTTTGTATGAAGATTTTTATTTCCTTGTATTTATTCTTTTGTTTTATCTTCTTGCTTGCCTAATTTGTTTCTATCATACTTCATATATTCTTAGATTTTTATTTATTTTTATTATCTTACATACTTTTTACACTTGTATTTCTCATGAATCAAAAACTTTTAAATAAATTTATATTGCATTTTTCTTATTTTATAAAAACACCTTCTTAATCATTATTATATACACATTTAAAAAAATGTTTTTAAAACTAATTATCCGTTAATTAATTTACATATATAATATTTTTAAATCCAAATCATTTTTCTAAGTCATTTATTTAAATTTTAAATCCAAACACAAATTCAAATTTAAATTTATTCTAAAATTTACATTAACTATTAATTTAAATTAAATTCAAAATTGGGATTGTTACATCATCATACAACCCCTACACAACATCACTACACCTTGTCTTGCACTAGAAAACTCCTTCCTTTCGTTCCTCATGCTTGTCGCAAAGCTCCCTTCTTCTCATGGATAGGCTTGGATGCTTCACATTTTGAAAATTTGAGAAGGTGGCACTGTTATAAAGGATATTACAAGGTTGTTTTTTAAGATAAGGAGAGGAAAGAAGTAACTATAAAAAAAATTCTTTTATAAAACCAGGGTGGAAGAGTAGCGAAGGAAGTGGAGAGTGGAAGTGAGTAAGGGTAAGGAAGAATGGAAATGAAATGAAAAATGAAAAAGTAAAGAGTGTGCGTTCTTTTATAGAGATTGAAAATGGTAAATTACCAAACTAACCTTCCTTAGAAAAGTTAACATCCTCCTTAACTTTTTGACGACACATCCTCTTATGTCACCTAAGCCATCACATAACCTTTTTCTCGAGTTCTTTAAGTACTTTTAATGTTCTTACACTTAAATTAAGAAGGAAAGGTCTTTTCCATAGTTTATTACTTTAATTAGTTACCTATTCAAATCTTTAAGTATACTTACTTTTACGAACCTCTTTTACTTTACTAAAGCACTTACTATATATAATGGCCCAGAATTTAATCAATATTTAAATGAATATTTAATTATACTTTTAAATAATAAGTAAATGAAGTTTTGTTAACAAATAAACTATTTTAGTAATAACTAATGATGATAAACTTATTTTCAAGTTTTGTTTACCAATATATATATATATATATATATATATATATAGTTCATAGAGAAATATAAAATATTATAGGAAATTATTTTTCGAAATATTGATTTTTCATTGCTTAAAGTTATCTAAAATGCCATAACACTCTTGTAAACAAACATGCGCACACTACAAACTATCTTAACATGGTGTGTGCATGTACATATTTTCTAACATAAGTGTGTGTGTAAGATAAAAGGAGATTTTGTTAATAAAAATTGTGTATATATATTATTATATAAAAATATTTTTTTTCAACACAAAGAACATAGAGAACGGCTTGAATAGTACATGAGAAAGAGGGTACAAGGGTGGATGGAAATGGTGCAGGGGGAATACAGGTGCATGCATATGTATACATATTTAATTCAAGCACTTATATTTTTTTAGATATTTTTCTAAGCCTATATATACCCCTTACCTATCATATTTCTCATTTTACACTACTTTTCTTTAATTTAAATTCCTAAGAGCTTGAGAAAATATGTCCATGTCTTCTCTTCATATTTTATAATTTGAAAAAATCACTTCTTTTCCACTTAAAACGCTTCCAGTTCTTACTAAAAACACTTCTACCTATTCTACAACACCTCGCTTCCAAAATACAAGCACCCATCCACCCCAAAACTCCAAGGCCATACCCAAACCCCCTAAGCCGAGCCTAATCTTGGTGCTTAGCCACTCAACGGCTCCATTTTTGTAAGCTAAGACCAAGTTCTAGCTCATATTTAAATTTTAGCAAAAGTTCTCTTTGAGTTAGTAAAGTTTCGTTGAGTAAAACTTTCATTTTTGGAAAATAAAACAACTTTATTCTGATGAGTTATATGTTGTAAAAATATAGTGTTTGTTGTGTTGAAATATCATCTTGTTTTGATGGCATATGATTACAGGTTCGAGATTGAGCTTGGATTTGTGAGTTGATGTTAAATAATATGTTTGGATATGGATACATAAACGGTTTAGTTATGATTTGATGGTAGTTTGTTATTAAACAAAAACAAAGTGTATGTAATGTATATGTTATGAAGTTAGCACCTTTAAATGTCTTAAACGACTTGAGATAAGATTTGAAAACAAAAGCTTGTTTTTCAAGTTTTTGGATTTAATACATGTGATAACCCAGAAATTTTGGATATCTAAAATTGAAATATTTAATTGATTTTAAATATTTGAAGGTTAGTTTAACTTGCATTTCAAATATCACTATTTAATTGGCAATTAAATTATTGAATTTAAATTATTGGAAGTTGGGTAAAATATTAGATCTTGAGTTTTAAGCTGGTTAATAATATTTCAATAGCTTATAAAATTTATAATAGTGATACTAAAAATAATAGATGTGTTAAAAAAGAATTTGAAAGTAATTTGTTCAGTTTAAAAATATATTTTTTAAATTGAATTTAAAAATAGCCTTCCGAGGCACAGTCTCGGAATTCGACGAAACTAGTTCTATTGGATCCGTATTAGTGTATTATTATCGGATTTCAATTTTCGTAGCATTTGGAATTGTCGTGTGATCGTACAGTAGGTAAGCATGCTGAAATTTATATCGAAAATTCAATAAATAACTAGGTTCAAAAGGCTATCTTCTCCATACGATCGATTTAGGACTCGAG
Organism: Allium cepa; assembly: GCA_030765085.1. Lineage (NCBI taxonomy): Eukaryota > Viridiplantae > Streptophyta > Magnoliopsida > Asparagales > Amaryllidaceae > Allium > Allium cepa. The sequence goes on from CM060945.1 coordinate 662,741,520, forward strand.
ACCTTCTCCATTTTGTTCGAAACAAGGGTACAACATTATAACCGCCTGGAAGCACGCATCGATAAGGGTTTGCGATTTTACGCTACGTTAATCGAAATAATTTGAATTTGGATTTGAATTAAATTTAATATATTATATATCAACATCAGACCTTTTTTGGCCTTCATCTCAATGGAACAAGTGTCTTGCTATTCTAAACACGTGTTCATTTGGTAACACGCATCTCCTTAATAATGAATCTAAAAAAAGAGATACATTCTCGTTTCCCTCACTCTCTCCTTTTCTATGTTCTAACCAATAAAACAAAAATGGCCGAACAAAGCCTAGTTTGTATAATTATCTCCCTTTTCCTCTCTTCAGATCGAAAATCCAAATTCAAGGAAACCAATTTCTAAAAAAATATAGACAAGAGGAAATCATCGAGCTATGGCTCGATTTCAGTAGACATCAGAGGGGAAGACGGGGCGCTTTCCAATTGTCAAGGTGAGCTTTGCGAGGGGATCTCCGCACACGAGACTCTAGGCGGAGGCAACGAGGGGAGGGTTTGGAGCGATGTGGGGTTTGGACTGCACGACATTGGCTGGAGACTCGCGAGGTAGTGGCAGCCGATGCTGGGTCGTGGCCACGTTAAGGACATTGCTAGTAAGGCCGAAGGCATAGGGAAGCGACGTGGCAGGGATAGGAACTTGGTTGAGCGTGTTGGTCATGTGTTAGCGAGGTATTTTTCCTATTTTAGTCTAACTTAATTTCTGAATTTACAGAAGATAAACAACTCTGTTTTACGTATATATTTAGGTTAAGAAATTAATTAACAGTAGGCAACATTTTGTTTGGCTGTTTTCAATTTAAAACTAATATATAAGTACATGTGCAGAAATAATAATATAAAGATAGAAATAAATGTATACATATATACACATACATACTTCAATTTAAATATATATATATATATATAAAGGAAAATATATTTATAGGTAAAGTTTTGAAAAGAAGTAGGAATTTTAAATGTTTGAAGAGTTTATATAAAAATAAATTTTTATATCTATGTATTATTTTATAAATATAAAAGGAAGTTTCAAAGATAAATATATACACACACATTTTAAACTTACTGGTTGAATTTTAATATAATGAATTATGGAGGTTAATTTGTTTAATAACTTGTTTAATTATTTTAGTCACTAAAAATATTTAAGAAGAGAAATTTATTAGTTAAATTAATTGTTAGTTAATTAAATGGTAATTATTTTGTTCGATCAATTCAAAAAGATTAATAAATTGTATAATATTTATACAAGGTTTTAAATCATGAAAACAAGCCAGTTTGGGATGGATTGCAGAAAGTAAAATAAAAGGTGAGTAAATCTCACTCATCTGGATTTTTATTTAAATTTAAATAGTTAAATTTAAATTTGGGTTGAACGATTGAATTGATTGGATGTGGTATATTATATAGTAGTATATAGTATATATTAGAGTGATTGATTTTCTGCATTATATAGTGGATGAGACCCTATGCGCTGCATAATAGCGAATGAGATAATATAGCCCCACATACCGCGATATTCCACCTCGAAGTGGAATTGGTATTTTATATTTTGCTAACATCTGTGGATGCAGGGAAACAGGTTGGAGGGATCTAACTGGATTCCTCAAAATTATTCAGATTGTTCTAATAATTCTGTGATATGATTATTTGACAATTTGTGATGAATTATATTGATAATTGGAAATATTGGATGCCATGATTTGATTGAATATATTAGGAATACCGAGTTATCAGAATGTATATAGATTGGATTTTTGAAGGGAAATAAAAGGGAAAATTCTTAAGTAAATAATTATAGAGGTTTGGATAAATGAATTGAAAAAGGATAAAAGTTGGTTTTTAAATTCTAATAAATAAATTCCAAGTAATGGAAATAAAAATTTTAAATTAATGAGAATAAATGAATTCTAATAAATTGAGAAGATGGCAAGGTATGAGTATGCTACAGTTGATATCGTGATAAAGAGGAATGAGAAGTTCATTAGAGGATTGAAGCCTGAGCTGGCAAAGGTTACATTACCTCATATCAGGCATCCTTTGATGCTGTTGTTGAGATGACGTTGAGACATGAAGAAATGCTTGCTTTTCTACAAAGAAATAAGGCGAAGGAGGTCCCGGTGGGGAAGAGTGAGAAAAGAAAGTTCTTTCATGGGAAAGGGGCTACAGAGGGTAGAGCCGCAGAGAAAGGAAAGCCAAAGGTTGTATGTTTTAAGTGCGACAAGAAAGGGCATTTCCTGAGTAAATGTCATTATGCAGAGGTTAAGAAAGTGATCAGGAAGAAGAATGTCAGATGCTTCAACTGTGATCAAATTGGCCATTACAGGAACCACTGCAATGAGCTTGCAAAGGATGGAAGGAGAAAATATATGCATTAGATCCACTTACCTCGAGGATAATAGCAGAGGAAAAAGGGAAAGTAGTGTATGGAGGTATGCTCCAGATTCATGGTATGTCAGTTAGCATTATGATACTAGTGCATCACATTCTTTTTTATCTCATTGTTTGGTGGATAAGCTCAACCTAGAACCCTCATACTTAGTTACGTCCTTAAGGGTTGCAAATCCGATAGGAAGGTATGCGACGCTTGGGATGAAATGGGACCACTTAGAGTTTGACTTGTTAGGTCATACCTTTGTTTGTAGTTTTCAAGTGTTTGATTTCGTAGGATTCAGAATTATCTTGGGTATGGATTGGTTAAGTAAGTACGATGGTAGAATATTTTTCCATGATAGGAAAATATCGCTTAGACACCCTAACTGTAGTGATCGGATTGTCTATACCGTAGAAAACCTTAGCAAAAAGGTGAATGCTTTGTTAGGTGTTGTGGAGTTAGAAGATGAGTTGAATCGAGTTTTCATGGTTAGAGAATTTGCAGATGTCTTTGAACCTATAGTAGGATTGCCCCCCAAAAGAGCTATTGAGTTTCAGATATATTTGGTGCTTGAAGTAGAACCAGTGACTATACCGTTAAGCTGGATGAAACCTACCAAGATAAGGGAGTTAAAGATGCAGTTAGAGGATTAGGAAGGCAAGAATTTTATTATACCAAGTAGTTCCTCATGGGGAGTAGCCGTAGTGTTTACTAAGAAACCAAACAGATCGTTAAGGTTATATGTCGATTATCGTAAGTTAAATGAGAAGACGATAAAGGATCAATATCCATTGCCTAGAATTGATGATTTGTTCGACCAGTTGAGTAAATCCATGGTATTTTCTTAGTTGGATTTAGCAATAGGTTTCCATCAGCTTAGAATAGCCGAGGATAATATACCTTTGATGGCATTTGGAACCAGATATGGATCGTATGAGTGGTTAGTAATGCCATTCGGACAAACAAATGCGCTAGTTTCTTTGTAGATTTGATGAACCGAGTTTTTGGAGAACACTTGGATAGGTTAGTGTTGGTTTTCATAGATGATATATTGAAACATCTAAGGAGAAAGGGAGCATGAAGTTCATCTTAGCATGCTTAAGACGTTGAGGTAGCATCATCTGAAGTCAAAGTTTTCCAAGTGTCATTTCTGGGAGAAGAAAGTGAAGTTTCTTGGTCATGTAGTCTCAAAGAGAGGACCGTCTGTAGATCTGACTAAAATTGAAGTGGTGAATAATTAGAACAGACCCTAGACAGTGACTGAGATAAAGAGTTTCCATGGATTAGTTGAATATTACTGGAGGTTCATAAAGGATGTTTCGGGGGTAGCGGCACCGATGACCAAGCTAATGCAAAAGGATGTGAAGTTTGTTTGGACCAATAGGTGCGAGGAGGAATTTCAAAGCTTGAAACACTTATTGACACATGCACCTGTGTTGGTTGTTCCAAAAGGGAATTAGGATTTAGTAGTTTATACGGATGCATGTGGAACTGGATTAGGAGCTGAGTTGATGCAAAGAGGTAATCGCCTATGCTTTACGAAAACTTTGACCGCATAAGGTTAGGTATCCAACGTAGGATTTAGAATTAGTTGCTGTGATTTTTGTGTTGAAGGTATGGAGACATTATCTTTTGGGAGAAAGTTTTGAGCTGCATACGGATCATAAGTCATTGAAGTATTTGTTCTCTTAGAAGGAGATGAATATGAAACATCGGAGATGGTTTGAGTTTATAGCTGCTCATGATCTTGGAATTAAGTACACACCAGGGAAAAGCAATAAGGTTGTAGATGCACTTAATAGCAATCATCAGAATGCAGTGTTGGCGATGATAGCTGAGTGGAATGATTTAGAATCTCTAACGACATGTGGACTGCAGTAGAGATTTGAAGCTGGGTCTAGTGGAGAAACCATTGTGTTATCATGTTTATAAACTCGACCGATGATGATTATGAAGATTGCTTCTAAACAGGGGGAGTATCCAGTATTGGTTAAACGGATCAGAAAGTTAAAAGATAGAACAAACAGCGATGACTTGAAGGAATTTAGTCTTGAGAAAGAAAGGAAGGTTATGTGTTTTGAATGTTGGAGACATAAGGAAGGAAGTTTCGGAGGAATGCCATCGTTCAAAGTTCACTATCTGTTCGGGATGAACTAAGATGTATCGAGATATAAGGAGGAGTTTCTTCTGGAAAGATATGAAGAGGGATGTAGACTTATGGGTGAAGCAGTTTTTGAACTATCAATAGGTAAAAGCCGAACATCAGAAGCCAAGTTGGATTTTCTGGTATGGAAATGGAATTCTATTTTTATGAATTTTGTAGATGAATTGCCAAGATCTAATAGAGGAAATGAAAGTAAGTGGGTTATAATAGATAGATTGACCAAGAGTGTCCATTTCATTCCAATAAAGTCAACAAGTACGGCACCTGTTTTGGCTAAGTTATTTATGAGGAATGTGGTTAGACCGCATGGAAATCCTAGTAGTATAGTAAGTGATAGAGATTCCTTGTTCACTAATGAGTTTTATAAGAGTCTACATGAGATTTTAGGAACCTAGCTCAAGATGAGTATCGCTTACCATCCAAGGACCAATGGGAAAACGGAAAAGTTGACAAAGTCTTGGAGAATTTGTTGTGAGCTTGTGTGTTAGATTTTTGGGGATCGTAGGAAGGCCATCTACACTTAGTCGAGTTTTCGTATAACTACAGTTATCAGTCTAGTATAGGGATAGCACTGTCTGATGCTTTGTATGGAAGGCCATGCAAATCTCTCGTTTGTTGGTTGGAGGCTGGGGATAAGTTGGTTGTTGGTTTGGATTTAGTTAGAGAAGCTATAAAGAAGATTGAGTTGATTCGAGCTAGGACAAAGGAAGGTCGATCTAGGAAGAAGAGTTATGCAGACAGAAAACGAGAAGACTTAAGAGTTCTTGGTTGGAGATCATGTGTTCGTTAAGGTATCATCGATAAAGGGTGTGATTCAGTTTGGAAGATAAGGGAAGGTGGCACCCAGATTTGTAGGACCATTTCCGATTATAGAGAGGTTAGGGAAACTCGCATATAGAGTAGAGTTACCGAATAGTTTGGTAGAAATCCATGATGTTTTTCATATTTCTCATATAAGGATGTGTGTTAAAGACTCAGGACTATTATAGCACCGACCGTGTTAGAGGATTTAGTAGCAGAGCCAGACTTGACTATAGTTAGAAAGCCGATTTGTATAGTCGCGAGAGATGAGGCTAAGGAACAAGACAGTCGGATTAGTTAAAGTCCAGTGGAGCAACGATGAGATATCCTATGCTTTGGAGACTGAGAGCAGGACTAGAGATGCTTATCCTGATTTGTTTGATGGTATGTTTTACCTTTTTGATTGATTTGTTGCGTAACTTATCGTAATTTCGAGGATGAAATTCTTTAAGGAGGAGAGTCTATATCGACCTAAATTTTTGACTAACATTATTTAAGATATTTAATTAACTAAATAACATAAAATAATATGATGATTAGGAGATTATGATTGGTATTAATAAGGGTAGTCGTGACACATAACAAATGAGCTAACATGAATTAAATTAGGTAAGGTTAATAGTTGAGGGAAAAGTTGGAATAAGAACATTCTTATACCCTAAACCCTTTGGCCATTCATTTAACACGTTCATTTCTTAATCAAATATAAAACTTAGAGGCTAGCCACCATTAGAAGAATCAAGAGGAAGACAAGCTAAAGAATCTAGGTCAACATTAAACCATTCTCAAATCTCAACTCCTTAATCACGAAACTAAGGTGAATAATGGCTGCATCTCACATTTTTATTTGTTTTCAGTTTTAGAATGAAATCTGAACTATTTGCAAGTTTTTTCCCATGTTTTTGAATGATGAAATGGACTATATTTATACACGCTTGTTTATGATTTATGCTAATTCACATAGATTTTATGATATGTTTCGATATGAAAACCCTATTATGTGAAATCCAATTGCCTTTCAGTTTTAGAGTAAGATCGGAAATGATATTTTAGAGATGGGTTTCAATTTTTGTATTTTTTTGAATTAATGTGGATTTAGTATTAATTTTCTATTGAAGAAAATAGTTATTTGGGTTTAAAATAAATTACGGCTAAATTATATGTTTTTTGGGCCAGAAATTTAAATATGTTCAAACATATTAAAAATGATTTCTAGAAATTTCTGTAGAATTTTCTTGAGTGTTTTAATGAATATATAAAATTATTTAAGGTATGGGGCTTAAATGTTTTATATATTTATAAAAGTAGAAGGGGAATTTTGTAAATTATTTAAATTACTCACTCCTGAAATTTTGGCAGTACTTTAGAAAATAAATTAGCAACCAAACATATTTTGACAAACAAGGCAGATTAGTTGAAATGAATTACGTTAAACGGTTAAAAAATATATTTAACATGTTTTTTTTTACATGTTTTTCTATTTTTGGCACCAACTGTCTACAGGGTACCTTCGCTTCTACCTTGATCGAAGCTAATACACATGTTACCAAATACATGGTACGTAGTGAATTGGATATATGCGAAAGATACTAGGTCGAGACAAAAGGTTCTGATGGGGTCGAAGCGTTACTTTGCTTTTAAATGAAAGTGCGCTTGCTTTGCTTCCATAAGGAATGCTTTCAACTTGGTTGGCTTTCAACTACATCAAATGTTTTAAAGGAATGGATTCGAAATAGGTTGTTCCTTCTATTTTAAGAAAATTCTTTCGAAGGGGTCGAACCCTTTGTTGCCGCTTCTTACCTTTCGAAGAAATGGTTTTAAATGGGTTACTTTGTTTTAAAATCCTAGCCGCTTCGAGACTATCACTTCATTACTTTGAAAGTAGCTTTCGAAAGAGTGCTTCGACTTAGTTACTTTTTGACCCTTTTGTTCTGTTGAAGGTAGAACCCAAAGGTTTTGGAAGTTTGTTTCACATGTTTTACTCAAACCAAATGCATTCGAAAGGTTTGATGCTTGTAAAGGATTTTAATGCTTTCAAGTGTTTAAACGAAGGCTTCAAAGGGGTGGTTCTTTAATGGTTTCGAAAGGTTTTAATAGGAAAGATTCCAATATTTTCGAAAGGCAATGTTTATGATGTTTTGGTAAGATGATGTCTAAGGTTTTAAATCTTTCGAAGAGAAGGTTTTTCAATGTTTTCGAAAGGTGATTATGAAAGCTTTTGAAAGGAATGTTTTGGCCTTTCGGCCTAGTTATAAAGGTTTACTTGGTTACAATGTATTTTCAATGCATTCGAAAGAGGTAGTTTCAAAGATTTAAATGTTTTCATCAACATTGTTTTGTGTAAAGTATATATAATATGGCAATGAGTAAAGCATAGAATATAATTACCTTATTTTAGTATGATTTAAAGATTTAAATCGATTTGAGAAGAAAATGTTTTCAAGGAAAATTTTAAGGAAGATTACCCTAAGTAAAATGACTCGGATATTAGAATACCAGATGGGACTGGTATGGAATCGCGCCCTATACTGTACCTAGTAGCCCCTAGCTAATATAAGTCCAAAATTCTAGTGTGTAAGTCTTTGTCATAGGTAAGACTAAAATAATGTTACACGCATAAAGGAATATATAGAGAAGAGATAGGTTATTGGTGAGCCCGCAAAACCATTAGGATCAGTTGACCCTGGAGAAGTATGTTAAGGACAGACCCTCCAGAAGAGGAGTACCTAACAAATGTTAGATTATTTGTTTATTTTATCTGGAAGGTCCAAGTCAACCAAAGGTTTAGTAGTTAGCCAAAAAAACTATAGTGTTCGGACATATTTTCCATTTATTATTTGATTTGTATGCATACATACTATTGCTTTATTGTTTTAACCAGTTTTGGTTGTTGGATTAAGATTTGCAAGAGATATGCTTTAAAATGATATTAGGGAGGGCAAACCTATTCCGCTAAGTGGTGTGGTCTCACATAATATCAAATAACTGAGATGTATAATATTATTCACACCAGGCTTAATGTCCGACTTGAAGTTTATGTTTTCCCTCTTAAACTCTCGGGTGTTAAAAACTGATTTGAGTTGGCTGAGGATTGAGGATTTTTTTATTTTAGTAGGTGAACGAGTAAAGCAACCGGAGACGAGCATGAGGCTAACAATTAACTATTTAGGAGTTGTTGTTTTTGTTTTATCCCGCTATGTTGTATTAAGTCAGTTATGGCTATATGGTGCTCTGGTCAACCAAGGAGGCGACATCATATGTCGCTCATGGTATATTTATGTAATAAATGTATTTGATCTGAACCTGGGAAATTATTATGGGATTATGTATTTAGAAATGAAACATGTTTTGAAATGTAATCAGAAATGCTGTTTTTGAAATCTGTGATTTTATTTCATTTTCATATGCTTCCAATATTATGGAGCCATTAACGTAGTATCGTATTTTGTGGTCGAAAGTTAATACTATAGATGACTGCAACATCTGTAGCGCTTAGCTCTGGCCTCAAGATAGGGGATGTTACACATTATTTGATTCTGGTGCCTCTTACAGTTTTATCTCTTTAGAATTAGTAGATAAATTTCATCTTATACATTATACAAAACCCTATGTGTATGTCTAACACCATAAGCCAGTTAACCCATTTGAGTATGATTTGTAATAGTATGCCAATTTCCTACCTTTTGCATCACTTTTCTTACGATCCATATATCTTAGACTTTAAAGGATTTGACATTATTCTTGGTCTGGATTGGTTATCGAAATATGGAGTTGTTGTAGTTTGTAGTGAAAGAACTGTATCACTAGTAACCAATTTGGGAAGAATTGCTAAAGTATCATGGGAGGAACCCTGAATTTATGTGTGTTGTTTATTATATGCCCTTGAAGAAGCCCAAGAGAATTCAAGGTCTATTGAAGTTGTTCAAAAAATTCGATGTATTTGAAGAGGTTAAAAGTTTAACCCTGCAATGAGACATAAGTTCCGCATTGATTTAATCCTGGTGCAAGGCCTGTGGTTCAACCTAAGTGAAGGATGGATCCACGGGGGAGAGAGGAGTTGGCAAGTCAAACCCAAGACCTGTTAAGGAGAGGATTGATTAGATCCTGTCCTTCGAGTTGGAGATCTATTGCGGTTTTTGCAGCTATGTCTGATGGATCTTTCTGGTTGTGCATGGACTATAGAGAGTTGAATAAGCTAACAATTAGGGACAAGTATCCTTACCCTGCATTGATTATCTTTTGGACCAACTTCATAGAGCTACGGTATTTTCTTAGATGGATCTAATTACTGGATTCCATCAGTTGACAGCTGCTGAAGATAGTATACCCTTAGTGACGTTTAGATGCCCTGAATGTTTCTTTGAGTCGTTAGTTATTCCTTTCAGGCTAATCAATGCAACTGCATATTTTGTAGACCTCATGAATAGTTCCTTTCGAGTTGTTTTTATTAAGTTTGTGTTAGTTTTTAACGATGACATCCTTATCGAATCCAAATCTAAGGAGGAGCATAAACGTTATTTGGAAGTAGTGTTAGAAACATTGAGGAGACATGCCCTGAAGATGAAATTTTATATGTTCCATTTCTGGCAAGGGGAGGTGAGATTCTTTGGGCATATTGTGTCAAGAGAAGGGATTTCAATTGATCCAGTGAAGGTGGAAGCTATTCGGGGATGGGAGCGACCGCGTGCTCTTATCATGGTTTGTAGTTTATTAGGGTTGGCAGGGTACTACAGGAGCTTTATTCAAGATTACTCTAAGGTTTCCTTTCATTGACAAAGCTGACTGAGAAAGGGGAGAAGTTTATATGGACTCCAAAGTGTAAATAATTATTTTTGGAATTGAAGAAGAGATTAACCAGTGCACTAGGTTTAGCCATTCCAGATGGAAATAGTGGATTCACGGCTTACATAGAAGCTTGTGGAGTGGGACTAGGCGCTATTTTGATGAGGCATGGTAAAGTGATTGCGTATGCAAGAAGATAGTTGAAGCCTCACCAGAAGAATTATGTTATACATGACCTGGAGTTGCTGGTTGTTATCTTTGTGTTGAAATGTGGAGGCACTACGTGTTTTCGTAAGGATCCTTCTTTGACTCTTAATTTCTTTCTAGTCTTTAGAGATTCTACGAGTAAGTTTTTTTGTTTAATTGGGTGAAATATTTGAGCTCTTCATGGATCATAAATCCCTAAAGTATCTTTTTACTCAAAAGGATCTGAACCTGAGACAACAGAGGTGGTTTGAGTTTTTGACGTCCTACGACTTGGATATTCTTTATACAACAGGAAAGGCTAATATGGTGGCGGATGCCTTAAGCAGGAATACCATTTTGACTCTTTTTAGGGTTACCCCAACTCTCCAAGAAAGAATAGCTAGCAAGCAAAGAGTGGATAGAGCTTAGTGGCAATCATGAGGAATATTGAGGAGGGACGGTGTATTAGTTTTAAAACTGATAACCGAGGAGTGTTTAGGATGAATTGACTGATATATGTACCGAATGTCAATGGTCATAGGTAGGAGTTTTGTCAGAATGTCACCGTTCTAAGTTTAGTATCCGTCCAAGTGTCTCAAAGATACATGGGGACATGAAGCAGATGTTTTGGTGGAAGAAAATCAAGAGAGATATCTCTATCTTTATTTGCAGGCGTTCATGCTATCAACAAATCAAAGGTGATAATCAAAAGACAAGTCGGATTATCCCAACCCATGGAAATACCTAATTGGAAATGGGAGATGGTATTAATGGATTTTACTGATGGTTTACCCAAGATCAAAAAAGGAAATGAAGAAGTATGGGTTATCGTGTATCGGATAACGAAGAGCATACATTTTATTCTGGTAAAATAAATAAGGACCGCTGCTTCTTTAGCCAAAAATTTTATAAGATAGATAGTCAGGTTGCATGGAGTTTCTATGAGTATTGTAAGTGATCGAGACCCCATATTTACTAGTCAATTTTGGGATGCATTGCAAACAACTCTAGGAACAAAATCGAGCTTAAGCACAGCATATCACCCCCAAACAGGGGGACAAACGGAGTGGGTGAATCAAATTCTAGAAAATCTCTTGGAGCTTGTATTTTGGATTTTGGTGGATCGTGAGAGCATCGTCTATATTTATTTGAGCTCTCCTACAATAATAGTTTCCAGGTAAGCATCGGTATGGCACTTTATAAAGCCCTGTATGAAAGACTGTGCAAGTCACCAACATTTTGGGTTGAGATAAGAGATAGACTAGTACTTGGGTCAAACATGATCTAAGAGGCTATAGAAAAAAAATTATTGATTAAGAAAAGAATGAAGGAAGCCCAAGATTGCCAAAAGAGTTATGCTGATAAGAGGCAATGAGATTTGGAATTTGTTGTTGGTGACTTGGTGTTAGTAAAGATTTAACCAATAAGAGGAGCTGTTAGATTTGAAAAAGCTGGAAAATTAGGTCTATGGTATATTGGACCTTTCTGTATTCTTAAGAGGATCGGATCGCTTGCTTATAAGGTTGAGTTGCAAGAAAGATTGGTAGTAGTTCATAATGTGTTCCACGTGTTTCATCTGAGAAAATATGTTCATGACCCATCTTTGATTGTGGGGCCATCGGTTAAAGAGGAATTGGAAATAGAACCGAACTTGACAATGGTGGGACATCCACTTTAAGTTGTGGAGCATGATGAAAAGAGACTGCATATCAATGTGGTGCGACTAGTCAATATTTAGTAGAGTGAGGATCCAAGAGACTGCACTTGGGAGACTATGGATCTCATAAAGGAAGCCTATCCCGAGTTGTTGATTGGATAGCTAGTCGTAGGTCGTGTTTATAGTGTATGTTTATTTTGCTGTAGATGCTTAATGTATGTCTTTTTATGTGTTTTATGATATGAATACATAAATTTTTTTAGTTTGAATTATCTCCTTGTTTGCTAATTTCGGGAGGAAATTCTTTTAATGGGCAGAGTGTAACGATCCAGAATTTAATCACTATTTAAATGAATATTTAATTATGTTCTTAAATAATAAAAGTATGAATTTTTATTAACAAATAAAACTATTTATATAATAGCTAATGATGTTAAAATCATTTCAAGTTTTGTTTATCAATGTATATAGTTCATAGAGAAATAGAAAATGTGACCTGAAATTATTTTTCAAAATATTGATTTTTCATTGGTTAAATTTTATCAGAAATGTCATAACACTTATAAACACACATGCACCCACTGCAAACTAACTTAACATGGCGTGCACATCAACATATGCATGTACATATTTTCTCACTTAAGTATGTTCGTGTATATACATAAGATAAAAGGAGATTTTGTTAATAAAAATCATATATATATATATATATATATATATTATCACATAAAAATATATTTTTTCAACGCAAAGGACATGGAGCATGAATAGTGCATGAGAGAGGGAGGGGGTACAAGGGTGGACGAAATGGTGGAGGGGGAATGGAGGTGCATGCATATGTATACATATATAATTCAAGCACATATATATTTTTAAATATTTTCCTAAGCCTATATATACCCCTTACCTCTCATATTTCTCATTTTACAATCCTCTTCATTACTTTAAATTCCTAAGAGCTGGAGAAAATAAATCCATGGTTTCTTTTCATATTTTCTAGTTTGAGAAATCTTTTCCACTTAAAACACTTCCATTTCTTGCTAAAATTTCTTTAACATATTCTACAGCACCTCATTTCCAAAATAAAAGCACACCATCCATTATAAAACTCCAAGGCTCGTACCCAAACCACCCTAGATCGATACTAATCTTGGTGCTTAGCCACTCAATGACTCCATTTTTGCAAGTTAAGACCAAGTTCTAGCTTATATTTAAGTTTTAGCAAAAGTTTTCCTTATGTTAGTAAAGTTTGGGTGAGTAAAACTCTTAGTTTTGAAAAAAAAAGCTTGATTCTGTTGAACTTTATGTTGTAAACATATATTGCTTGTTGTGTTGAAATATCATGTTGTTTTGATGGCATATGATTACAAGTTTGTGATTGAGCATGGATTTGTGAATTCGATGTTAAATGTATGTTTGGATATGGATACGTAAATGTTTAGTTATGATATGATGGTAATGTATAAAAAAACCAAGTGCATGTGATGTAAATGTTGTGAAGTTAGCAACTTTAAATGCTACAAAGAAGTTGAGATACGATTTGAAAACAAAAGCTCGTTTTTCTAGTTTTTGAGTTTAGTAAATGTTTTTCAAGTTTTCACCTTTTGTGTAAGTTTTCAAAACTTTTCCATTTGTGTTTCAAAACATGTGGTAGCTAGAGTTAAAGTTAGGTTCTCACCTAGAAATCAATTCTAGCGAACCGCGCTCATAGCTATGGTCGTTATGAATGCAGTTTGAAAATTTCATGATTTCAAGTTTTAAAGTGTTTTCTTTTGGATTGTTTTTTTTTGAAAACTCGTTTGAAACTAATTAAGTAAAAAGGTTAAGTTTTTTTTTATTTAATAACTTATTTATTTAATTTATTAATTAGGGATAATTATTAAGTTATTAATTAAGTAATAAGGCTAAGTAATTGGAGTTTAAGAATTTATTTACTAAGTTAATTATTTTTAACTAAGGAAGTTTTATTATATGATTAACTATGATAAAAAGTAATTAAATTTCACTTAATCAAGTCAAATTATTTTAATTAATTAATTAAAGTCAATTATTTATTAACTATTATTAATTAGAGTTAATTATTTATTTAATATTATTAAATAAATGGGATAGTTGTCTACTTAATTTTTTACTTAATTAGAGTTCAATTATAAATAAATACTATTTAATTAATGTTAATTAATTTTTTTAGTTAATTTTTATTTAACTAATGTTTAATTTTGACTTAACCAAGATTAATCAAGGTTTAATTGTTAATCAGATGAATTAAGACCTAACTAAGATAAACTAGGGTAATTTATGATTTAATTAATATTAATTAAAGTTTAATTAAGTTTTAAAATTATGATTTAACTGAGGTTTATTTATTTTAAAGTTTGTTACAAAACTCTATCAATTATGTATTTTTAACCAACTTCCTTGTTTAAGTAAATTGTTTTAAACCAAAGGATCTCTTGTCAATTCTGTTAAGTAGGCAAATGAATTAAAGTAGTTATAATAAAATGTTGACACATTTTATTAAGTATGTCCAGTGCTTTGGGAACGTAATTAATACAAGGGAGTTAATTTCGATAAGTGGGTCATGATAATCTAATCATATGGAACGTATGTTCATTTGTATATCTTTGCACCCTTATAGTGGAATGTTCCACTATAAACAACTTGATCTTATAAATTATTGAACGTTGATTTGGAGAAACCAGGATCAGATACAGTTGCTATCAAAAAACCACTTCGAACCAATGTAAGCATTTGAATTAGAATTAGTGAAGGCAAAGTCCAAGACGAAGACTTTGAATTACAAGTGCTATTTTCTACTAATCGTAAGGGTTATTCCAAAATGGGTGTAGTGGAAATAGTTTCTTTGGTTCGTTCATCTCCTAAATGACTTGTATGGATAAATGGTGGCATTTTATGAACATTGGGAAGGAAATGTTAGTTTTCCAAGTGGCGGTACTGTAGCAAAAGTAAACATAGCCTCAAGCCTCGTCAACCAAAAATGACTAAAATAGGGGATATGCAACAAGGCTAAGTAGGTCGCTGCCATTAGTGTAAGGTCACCCCTATCTAGAGTCCCTACTATCAACTCATATATGCTTCAGTACAGTTACTAATTCCAACGGAGGGGTGATCTTATTCGGTACTATCCAGCCAGGGGTAAACCGATCTTGTGTTGATAAGGGATCCTAGCGAGGTCCTCTGTGTTATTTTATCTAGAGATGCACCGTGATGGGCGGTACCCCTATAGCCCAGTCATTGTATTGAATCCATTTTCCTAAAAAGTACATTCGGTCATAGTTGAATATGTTGGGATTTTAATTAATGTAACAATTTCGGCTATGTTAGTTATTTGCTTGAAAATCCTAGACATTCTGATAATATCAATGGATTTCTATATGAAATATTTTAGTCATCATAAGGTAAAAACACATCCATGTTTATTTGCGGCATGGCCTTACGAGGCACCCTTGAATTTCAAAGAATTTTAAAGTAATAACTCAATTGTTATAGTTTACCCACACTAAACCCATGTCTGACCCGTAGTGTTAGTTTTATTTTCCTAAAACTCTTAGGTACTCAAATTTATATGAGTATCCAAGTGATGTAGATTTCTTATGGTTGCAATTTGGAGGAGTAGAGCATGTGACTTTACCGTTAGCCAATTATATTCTATTTCCATTATGTATGTTAGTATGATCCATGTATTTTGTATGGGCATGTAGTTATAATTGTCCAATTGATGTTTGTAATGTAATGTCACTGATGTATGATTATTATGGAAATGACTATGTAATATCCTTTATTATCTATTATATGTTGTCCTGATCTGTGGTGAGATTCTTTGACTGTGTAGTTTCTTCTTATCATTCGTTTTCTTCTACCTTTAATGACTCATCTTTCAGAGTAAGAAAGGCAGTTCATTACATTATATGTATAAGTGTATGCTACAAAATGGAGATATGTGTGCAACAACTTTCATTCGATAAAAGGTCAAAAATTTGAAAAACAGTTTGCGGTCACATTTTCAATTTTCCTCCAAACTACTTATTTATGTAAAAAAATTCCAAATTGAGTTTATCATTATTATTTATTAATTAAAAAAGGGTTATTTGATCATTAAAAAACATTAATTGAATATTTAAATTTTATCAACTATTCACAAATCAGAAAACGATAAAATCTATGACCTTTCCAAAATAGATGCATGAGATTTAGCTGCTTATTTAATAAGCGCTTAACAGTCAAATGCATGCTAAAAAATGCGTCGCTGTTGGATATTTTTAGCTTATTCAACCCCTTAATGTTGGGAGTTAAATATGTTATAGATGCTATAACCTTTTGCAATATGCTCTTACTAACTTTTGGCAATTTTATACTACAATCAACGAAGAGAGCCAATATCAACCACTTCTCTTTCAATAGGTTGCATATTCAAAACTGCATCATTAAATTCCAAGCCCCATCCATGGTCCTTTTTTTGAATCCGCCACCTTCTTACATTTTATGCAAACCTATCAGTTTACTAGGTCTTAAACCCTTAACTTTATTCAGAACAACACTAATGGCAACTTATAAAGTGAAGCGGATAGCTCTAGAAGGAGAATAACATGAATTTGAAGCAACGGACATGCGACTTGTCTTTGTAACGACTCGGAATTTCACTACTTTGATTTGCAAATATTTGATTAATTTTAAATATGCGATATATATGTTTTATAATGAAAATAATTTTTTTAATAATAAATAATAATGAGGAAATAGTTTTTAAAATTTGTGTACAAAAATATATAGTTCGATGAAAAACAGAAAACGTGACCGAAAACTGTTTTTTGAATTTCCGACGTTTCATCGTGTAAAAGTTATTTGAAATATTTTGCACACTTTCTTATATAAATGAACTCGTAGACTAATTATATAATATGATTTAGGACAATATAATTAGGATTAATTATGTTAATTAAGTTAATTAATCGAAGATAATCATGATATGACACTTCGGCAACTAGTATTAAAAAATTGAAATATATGCCACGTCAAAAGGGGATAAGAGTAAAATAACGGGTCAAGTCGTGTTTCTTCATGGTAAATTTCAGAATTTTTAAGGGTGTCAAAGCTTTATGATGCATATATGGGTATATATATGCTTCAGTATGAAGGTTTTAAGTAAATGAAGGAAAATAGAAATATATATATACACACACACACACACACACACAAATATGTGTAATATAAAATGTCTTAAGAGACATAAGGACATTCATGCATCACTTCATGTTGGAGAATGGTATAAGGAGTGGGGACAAGAGGGTGGCATGAGGTATATAAGGTGGAAAAGAGGTGGCGACATTGCAATAAATGAGTGGAGGGTAGTGTTTGAAGGGTATTATGGTAATTTAACAAATGCACTTAATATATATACAAATTTTCCTACTTTTCCTTCCATTTTTATCATTCTTTTCTTCATTTCAAACTTCCTTAAGAACTTTAATATATTTCCATAGATTCTTTTCCCTATTCTTAACTTTCAAAGGTTTAAAAATCCAAGTTCTAATCTTTAAATGTTTTAAAAATCTATTTTTAACTCCTCCTTCTCCGTTTCAAAAGTCCTCCATTTTCTCTCTACTTACTTGGCGATAACTACTTGCATTCAATTCCAAATAGAGACTTTTTAAAAAAAATTGTAATTCCAGTGTTTACAACTTTCTATTGCATCACTTTCTCTATTTACTCCAAAAATTCATATTTTTCAAGAGTGTTTTTGAGCTAAGATTTTTAAGCCCGAAAATACCCCTTAAATTTTTGACCAAAACTTCCTCAAAATTTAATAATTATTTTTTTAACTGACATAGGAAAGAACAACAGGAAATTATTGTCAAGGACAAAATTTCACAGCTTTTTAGCCTCAAGGACAGACCTTCAATATTTTATCCTGAAGGACAACTTTCTGTCGGTATCAGTTTTTAGTTATTGATAGCAGTTTTTAGGTATCAGTTTGTAGTCATCGGTAGAAGTTTTGTTGTCCTTATGAATAATTTTGGAAAATGTTTGTCCTTATGAATAATTTTTAGAATAATGTTTGTCCTTATGGTAGAAATATTGAGGTTGTATCCTTGAGGCAAAAAATATACAAATCTTTGTTCTTTAAATTAATTCCTCCAAAGAACAATATAAACTTTATTTTTGATCGCTTTGCCAAAATCAGAGAGGAATGTGTCAGAAAACCAATAGCAGACTGACATATTTTCAAGTTGGATTTGTTGATTTCCAAGCTGTACAAGTCCCAAGTGTTTTTGCAAAGTTTGTCGAATTTTGATGAGTAAATTCCTTAACTTTTTGGGAAATAATTTACCTGTATATGTGTGGTTGTTATATGGTTGTATATGTGAATGATATTGTTGGATTATCTTATGGTAATTATGGTAATATACGTGTGTATGTGATGTGAATCTTAGAATTTGAAAATCAAAGTCTAAGTATTATGTTTGGTTCGAAAGATGTGTGCTTTTTTATGTGATGGCTATGTTTCATAGACTCTTTGAATTGGTTGTGATATAGAAGTGGAAAACAAGTTGTAAATATAGGTATCCGTAGCAATAGTCGCTATGGATGCCATTCGGAAAATTGCACGATTTCAATTTTTTTAAGTGTTTTATTTTGAAATATTTACTGTTTAAACCATAATGTCACATCAAATCTTTATTTAAATGTCACTTCAAATCTTTATTTAGTTGTCACTTCAAATATTTACATAGTTGTCAAATCAAATCTTTATTTTATTTGAGGATAACTATTCACTTAATCATTTCTTAATTCAGGTTAAATTTAAAATGAAGGTTGTTTAATTTAAGTTTAATTATTAATTAACTCTTAATTAATTAAGTAATATTTAATTAATTAAGACTTAACTAAGATTAATTAGAGTTTATTTATAAATAAATGTTTGTTTAATTAATTGAGATTTAAATTAAACTTTAACTTATGATTTAATTATTTTAGATAAAGGTTAATTTATTATTTAAGTTATAATTAAAGTCTATATAATTAATAAATTAAGATTAATTAATATTTAACTATTTATTTAGGTTCAAATTATTATTTAAAATTAATAAAGGATTAATTAGGGTTACTTACTTATTTATTTAATAATAACTATCATTTAATTATTTATTTCACGTTTAATTTATTATTTAAGTTTAATTGAAATTAATTAATTGAGACCAATTAATGTTTAATTATCAATAAAGGTTTGATTAATTATTTAATAATTAATAAAGGATTAATTTTAGTTTAGTTAATAATTAATTATTATTCAAATATCCAATTAAATTAAGTTATGATTAAATTGAAACTAATATTATTTAAATAAGGATTTACTTATAATTAATTACTTAAAAGAAGTTAAAGTTTTAAATCCTTTTGTTATCAAAAGTAAAATTATTTAAAGGTACTTCTTTTTCAAAGTTGATTTTGAATACAAGTGATTCAAGCGTTGATACCATTAAGAAACCATATAACTATGTATGAGTTATAATGTAGATTGTTTGGTTGTTTGGACATTTTTCAGTAGAATAAATTCTCGTTCTGCTATAAATTAATAGATTGTTTGTTTTTTGCATGGACTCATGTTAGTAAAATAAATCCCCAATCTGCTATTAATTAATTGAATTATTTAGACATCTGTTTAACATGACAAATCACTATCCTACTATTATGTTATTTAGACATGTATATGCTACTTAGCTTATATTGACATGTTATTTGCTAATTTGGATATGAGTTGTATTTACATACATGCTGACTTATGTAAATAACTATAAGTGAATTGGAACTGAAATTGAATGGTAACTAAAATGAGTACCATTGGGATTGCTAAGCCTCTTTTTGAATTTACAAAGTATGGTTTTGAATTAACTTAACTCTTTAATCATTTTGGGTTGTAAGATTTGTAAATGATTTCAAAGCAATACTATTATTTATAAGTTATTTATAAGTAATAACTTGTTTATAAAATGGGTTTTTACTAAATGAAAGGGCTTACCTAACGTGTTTTACAAATGATATTTTTAAATGATATTTTATAAAGGAAATTTTGTAAAGGAGTTATAAAGGAAGATTTTTAAATTGTTTAAAAATAGAAAAGATGTTATAAATCATTTTAGATATTTTTTAAAGAAGCTTTAAACTATTTGGAAGTTTATAAAGAGCTTTGAATATATAGTGAACTTATAAAAGAATTTTTATAAGAGGTAAGTGAATGAGTTTCATAGTAAGTAATGTTTTGAAAAAGGAATTGTTTGGCCATTTAATATGGATTTTTGAGAAGAGCGAGTTTTCCCAAAATGCTTTAGCAAGCACTTACATTGGTTTTCCAAGTTTAAAAAGAAATTTTAAGGGTTTTGGAAAAGTGTTTTAGAAAATATTCTTTGATAAAGTTTTATAAAGTGATTTTATTGATTAAAGATTAATTAATAAAGCTTAGAGGATTTCATATGAAATTTAATCATTTTTTGATTGTTTGTTTATTTGATAGTTAAATAACCAACTGTCAAATCTGGGCCAAAACGTAACTTTGAAAATATTTAGGAGAAACGCAGAAATTATATGGTACAGTTACCGTCGGTGGTGCTATACTATACATATAAATTCGTTTCATTCTTCTAGGATAAATGTAAGGAAATCCATCCACTGATAGTTAGGAGGTGAACTCCGCTCTTATCTTTTATCTACTTATTTCCTAAAGAACCGGGATTGAGTTTACCAAAAATCATCGAAAGTTGTTTCAAAGAGACCGAGATCAGATCTGTTATCCAAAAACCACTTCGATCCAACTCAAGTGTTTCGAACTGAAGACGTCTTGAAGAATATGGAATCGAAAATGGAGCATTGAAGTGCAAGGGGTGCTTGCTAATAGTCCTGAGGGGTATTCCAAAATGGATATAGTAAAAATAGCGCCTTTGGTTTGTCCTTAGCATGGACAACTTGTATGGATGAATGTTGACACCACACTACTGCCTGGAGAGCAGTGTTAGCATTCCAAGTGGGATTGCTATTCAGAAAGGTAAAACGTAGCCTCAAACCCCATGAACCAGGAAATGGCTAAAACAGGGCATGCAACAGGGCTAAGTGGACCATTCCTGTTAGGGTATGTTATTATCTTTCTAGATACCCTATTTTTATGGATTTGATTGTGCATGAGAGATCTCGATTTAGGTTGGAAGACCGGGATAATGCCATATTCGGTACAACTAGTCAAGTGGTAGGCCGGTTCTGTCTAGTGTGGTACAAGATGTTCTTGTTAGACCCGGGTGTATTTTTCTAAATATGTACCTATCGGAGGTAGTTCCTTACCAGGTCATAGTATGGATTTCATTCTCCAATACGTGCCTTTACAGTTTTGATTGTAGAACCTAGTATGTTGGAATTTAATTAATGTAACAATTTCCGCTATTTTAATAAGTACTTGTACCTTTATAATATCATTGGATTTTGTATAAAAATGTTTTGATTATCGTAAGGTAAAAACCCGTCGTGTTTATGTGCGGTGTGATCTTACGAGATACCTTTGATTTTTAAAAGGTTTTGAAATATAATCATCAAGTTGTTTGAGTTTACTCACAACAGACCCATTTCTGATCTAGAGGTTTATTTTCTTTCCCTAAAACTCTTAGGTGCTCAAATTTTTATGAACATCCAGGTAGTTCAGGTTTTTCCACGGATGCATTTTGGAGGAGCTCGGAGCAGAAGGCTTCATCGACAGCTAGTTATTATATTATTTCTGTTGTGTACTATATACTTTATATATGATGTATAAGGACAAGCTGTTATAACTGTCCTAGGTTAGAAATTGTATTAGTGTAACTCTGATGTATCATTTTTGAAATGTCTTTGTAAAGAATTATGTTGATTAATATATTTTATTCCATTATGCTATGAGATTCTGTGTTTGCTTTTAGTTTCTTCTATCTTTTCTCCTAATAATCCGTCTTTTTGGTACTTAGTTTTCGACATGCAATATAGTGGGTGTATTAGTGTCGACTTCTAGGGTTTTAAAAAGAGTGTCGTTATAGTTGGTATCGTAGCGCAAGGTTAAGGGAGAACCTTGACGCGCGTCAGGTAAACTCACTTGAGATCAGGTAAGTGAGACCCTAGAATGAGTATGAGTGTATTGTGTAAGAGTGCCTATTTGTTAGTGATATAATTTTTTTAATGTTGTGTTGGTTGATCGGTTGATTGTATATGGATTCTATTCAATGCGTCTTACCAATGTTATCGATTGGGATTCCAAAATACCTGAACAAGATCAACTGACACAGTATTGTTTTGAAACTGGTAAATGAAATAATTTTACCAAAGATATATTTTATGCAAAAAGAATAATTTTCAAAAGTAGTATATTATAGTATTTTTGAAGTGTTGTTTGTTGGATAATAATATCTTAATTATTATTATCAATCAGGGTTTATTTAGCCATGTTCGTCCAGTTCGAGCATCAACTATGGTTAGCGTGTATAGGTAGGTTCCCTGTTAATATATGGGTTGGAAAAATAGAAACAAGGAATTAAGCAAACACCTTGTGAATTAAGTTTCACAATTTGTATATAAGGCATTCGATGTTAATGTTGAGGTAAAATTTGATGAAATAAAGTACCAAAGGTCAGAATATTTTGAAATAAATATCTAAAAATGGACTAATAAGAATGGTCTTTCGATTAAAAAGAATTTAGGTTGGAAACTTGAGAACTTAAAACTTGGTGCTTTTAAAAATGTATTTTCAAAGCTTGGGAAACTAAAGATAGCTTTATTTGAAAATATAAAGTGTTTTTTCAAGAATTGAGATTTTGAAATAAAGAAATATTTTTAAGTTAGCTAGTTCGAGTGGCTCTAACTTAAAATTGGAAAAGGGATGTGTTCGTTTGGTAAACACTTCTCTTGAGTATTACTCTTATTGGTAAGGGAATGTATGATACTATTTGGTAATATCCAGTTCCTTAGTATTATTTTGGAGTTACTCAAGTGATATGTAAATTTTCAAAGGATTGAAACTATAGTGTCAATTCAAAAAGTTTTGGAATAAAACATGGGTATTTGGATCTTATGTTTTCTTAGGACAATAAATTCAAAATGAAATAGTGGAATCGGATAGGGGTATATACTCTTAGGCGCTAGTGGAGTATTATCCAAGTTGAAACTAAGAGTGTTTGTGGAATTTTTTTCATAAATAACTTGGTGAGAATAGAATTGGTATTAGGGAGAACCAATTAAGTAAGTGCATAAGTTGAATGTAGGTTATATCTCTTTTCATATAGTTGATTTAAGATTCGAGCATATGGCTTGAGATGTTTCACCCTGTTTCCAATCGAGGATTTATTACTTGATTTTGAAGGTATGGGACCAAAGTTTTCTCTCGTAGTTACAACTATGTAAGGAGAACCGAGGTTCAAAATCAAGGAGCCTGATCGGAGTCCACACTACAAAATCGGGTGAGGGATACTAATTCGAAAGCAAAATTGTGTATTTGAGTTATGATCGAACTAGATTTTATACAACAATGATCTATGTAACAACCCGTGTGAATTCGATATTTAAAATGAATTAAATTAATAGGATTTTTAATTTAAATTTAGAAAGGAATGAAAATCTTGTTTATTTATATAAAAGAGAATGTTAAAATTTGATGTATCAAGGGTAATTAAAATGAACAAATTAAATTATTTATTGCACTTAATTGTAATAGTGGAAATTTTTGCAATGGGATATAAGGTTAGAAATAAGTAAATAAAGGCAAGGATTGAATTCATTAATGAAAATAAAATTTTATTTAATACAATCCTTTTTATTTATTATTGGAAGGTGAAAATTTGAAAATAGATTCAAATTGTATGTAGATAATAAATTGCAATAATTAAATTTAGTAATAAATGGAATATCAAACTATTCATAAAGTGAATATAAGTAGATGTAACAAATGAATAGGAAATGCTAGTTATTCATAAAGTGAAGAAATGGAACCTAGATGGAATAAGAAATTGGATTTAGAATCTTAATTTGTAGATGTGCATATATTTATAAATGGATTATAAAAGGGTAAAATAACCATATAAAAGTATACTAAAGGTTGTAATAGTAGGTTACTAGTAAATTCACTTATTTACCTATAAAGATAATTAGGTGTGCCTTAATTGTAATTAATAAAATAACGAAAGGAGTAAATGTATTTATTTAGAGAATTAATTTCAATTGGATAAGGATTTTAAGTAATAAGGTTAATGCGAGGTAAGTAATGCTGAATTTAGGTTAATAATAATGAATAGTAATAAATTAAAAATTTGTAGCATATATCATAATTTTACCTGCTTCCTTGTTAATGGAATTAGAATGTGTAATAAGTAATAATCAGATAAAGGAATGTTACCCTAATGGAAAAGGAAATAATTAAGTGTTGAGTAAATTTTAGGATTGTATTTATTATAAGCGTTATTCTAATAATAATGGTTAATTGTGGAATTAATATGGGGAGTATATAAAGAAATAACTAGGGAAGTATACGTTATAAGTTAATTATAACCTAAATTTATGTGTAAGGTTGAAATTGGATCTAATTGGAAACTTATTTAATAAATTGGATTCAAGCATAATAGAAAGATTATTTTAAGAAAATATTAAGTACTATAATTAGTAGAATGATTTACATTTAAGATTTGAGATAGAGATTTGTCTAAGGAATTATAAAGTTAAGTAAATCAAGGTGATAGAAAAATTTTGAATTATAGAATGTGAATTTGAATAGTGAGTCAATTGGTAAATTTATAATAGTAGGACTTATTAAGATAAATGAAATCAAATTTTATTTATTATGTTAAATTAATAATTACGTTGAAATAGGATATTTATGTGATAATTTTTAATCCAAAGGGTAAACCCTTATATTTGAGATTAATGAAAGGAATAAATATAGGTTGATTCAATAAAAAAAGGAAGTTTTGGAAATTTATCAACAGTTTTGGATTTTATGGAATTGAATATTTATACTGAGTTAATCTTGAATAAATTGACATTTAAAATTTGTTAAATCATTTGAAATATTGAGAAAATAGTACTAAATCAATTGCAATAGATATAAATAAATTTTTACGTTAATGTTAATATAAAGTACTTTTTGAAGATAACGTCAAATTCATTTATGGAGATTTAGTTAAATGGGAACTTTGATTTTAAGAAATAAAAGCGTATTAATGTGACTAAAGGTTAGAGTACGATTATTGTATGTTGCCTATTTTGGTAGCTTGTTAATTTACAATTTTGAAATCAGTTACAATAATTTTTAATTGAGTATTGCGTTAATGTTAATTAAAGTAGTATTTGTAACAATGTTAAGACTTTCATATTGGATAGTTTGTTGTAATATAAGACTAGGAAATAAAGTTATTAACGTATTGGAAAACAATTACATTTGATGGAATTAAATGTTGAAATATTACATAGATAAGAATTTAGATGAAATGGATTGATTTATGAAATAAAATGGTAAGTAATTATAATATTGTTATTAATAATAGACGTTACTTTAAGAATAATTAATGTAGTAACGTAAGGTGAAAATGTAAATTAAAAGGGAAACGTAAAATTTAGTTAAGGTAGTAATTTATGAATTGGGAATAAAATTCAAATGTTATATTAGGCTGTAAATCAATTTGGGAATAAAATTTTATTTAATTGGGGTAAATTGATATATACTAATGTTAATTATATACATAAGATGATGATTGATTTAATAAAGAGAATTGAATACGAATGGTATAAAATTTCATTTGAAATAAGATTTTATAATTTATTGAATTTACTTTAATTAAAGGTAAACACTAAAATTTTTGCAATAAATCTTTATTTGATATGGAGGTTTGGTTAATAAATTTGAAGCTAATTGCAATCAGAAATGATAGGAATGGTAAGTTGACCATTTATTCATAATAAGATCTAAAAATCAAATAAATGGATTATTGGAATTTAAATTTGACAAATTGTGAATTCATTTAAATTCGGATCCATCTGTCTATTCCAACTTCATCTATAAATACCCGCTAAACCCTAGCCTCCGCCTATTCTCATTTGTCTGCGCTTAAAATTTCATCAGCTTCTTCTCCTCCTCAATGGCAAACAAACAAATCTTTGATCCAAATAAAAATTCCAAACCAAATCAAAAGCTAAAATTCAAACTTCCCAGAAAAATCTGGAAGCAAAATGCATGAGGGAGAGAGGGAAAGAAAGAGGGATGACGTGGCGCTTGAAGGTGTTCTTTTTTTTTTTTTTTGAAATTTCAATCACCATTAATGCGTATAACTTTCTTCTATGAACTCCGTTTCACGCAAGATTTTTTTTATTAGGATCGTAATAAAATTCCAGAACTTTTGACACTGGTTTGGACATATTTGGAGATCGTTGAATTTTTGGATTTAAATCGGATTTTTAATTCGATTTAAATTCAAAAGGTGAGTGTTTTAACCACTCACAATTTTTAAAATTTCTTGTGTTTGTTAAATTAATTTTAGATATGGGTAGAAATTTTTTTTTATGACTATTTGGCATGTTTTATTCAGTATTTCTGTTTAAACGCATTTATTTAATATAACTGTAAATTTATTTATTTATTGCATATAAATTTGACAGTTAGAATTTATTTATTTGCATATTAACTGCCAGTCATAGCTATGTTAAATTTTTATTTCATATTAACTGCCAGTTAAATTTACGTTTATTTTTGCATATAAACTGCCAATTAACAGTTATTAAATTTATTTTGAGTATAAACTAGTAATTGATACCATTATTTATCACCTGTTATATATTGATGATTGTTTGAAATTGGATGATGACTGTATAAATGGATGAATGGATGATAAATTTTATTAATTGCAAGTTGCTATGCATTTCTCCGAGCGTTTCAGGATTTGAAGATTTAGCTCTAGAGGACGAAGACGAAGATGTATATTATTATTATTTATACTAGTGCACTACACACTGTTCCGCTGCATTGTTGTTGGTATGTGTAACTCTGATATGTATTATATGAATGTTTTGTAAACAGATTTATAAACTGTATATTTTATTATTATATTTTATCCTTCCGCTGCGAGATTCTGTTTTCTTTTATTTCTTTCTTGTTTTTCTTATTTACCCCATAACAATCCGCCCTTCCGTATGGATTGAATCGGCATGTGTGTCTGTTTAAATCGTGTGAAAAGGCGGGATGTTACAGTTGGTATCAGAGCTTTGGTTTAGCGATAAACCTTACCTTTGTGGGGTTTGACTCTTTACTAATAGGGTAGTAATACCCTATGGGAGTCGCTGAGTGTATATATATGAGAGAGCGTATTTGTTAGTATTATAAAAGGTTTTAATATTGTGTTAATTTGTTCCGTTTGGTATTTATAAATTCTGGTTGGTGCATGGGACGCTGTGACATCAATAGGAATTTCTAAACACTTAATAGGACAGACAGACATAATATTTGTTTTTAATATAGGTGAATGAAATAATTTTGCCTATTATATTTTCTATATATAAAATAAAATTTTCAAATGATATCTATATTTGGTTGCAATATATTGGTTGTTGGGAATAAAATTTATAAATAATAGTAAATAAGATTAAAAATAAATAAATGTAATTTGGGAATTTAGAACTTAAGTTCCGGGGTTTTTGAAAACTTCTTTCAGATGATTTGGAATATAATAATATTGTTATAAGTATTTTCTGATATAAATATTTAATATAATTTAAAAGAAATTGTTTTAAAGAATATTTTTGGAGAAAATAAGTTTTGTAATTTCCTCTCTGTCGCTGGAAGATAATTTCGGTGATGAGTGCACGCATCATCGACATTCATTTTCGAGTTTCGAAGTGGGAAGACCACTGGAGTAATTTACTGCAGAATCGTTAAGAAATTTTATCGTTTTAATTATAATTGGATATATATGTTAAGTGTAAATATCTATCTATTATTTTAAATGATTTAAAATTAAACCTGGTATTTGGTTCTTAGGTTCCAGTTAATTAATAGGACAATTAAGTGTAGCAAATTTGAACCTTTAAGTAAAGTAAAAATGGTATTAAATGAAATTGGAAATTTGTAACCTATGAAATAAAGATTACTATTATTGAACTTTAATTTAATTTAAGGAAATAGAACAAACTTGTATAACTTTCAATCATACTCTTAAATAACATATATAACTTACCAAATATTAAAAGTTGAAATGTTTAATAGGAAATGTAATGAAAATTGTACAAGTAAAGGTAGGTAATTAAGTATTCAATGAAATTGCTGTTAAATGAGAATTTAATGTTATAAACTTAAGTTGTAATTGAAATTTTACCAAGTAATATAATTAAAGGTAAGTATGGTAAATAAACGATTATAAACTTAAGTAATTAAAGTGAAAATAAATGAATGTAATATAATAAAGAGAAATTGTAAATTTAAGAAATAGGGTAGAGTTATTTCTGAATATAATTGAAAGAAATAAAATGGAAATAAAATTGAATGAAATAAATGAAAAGAATCAAACAACTAATGTATGAAATAAAATTTATAATAAGTTAATTTGATTTGTTGATTGAAATTGTTGTTTGTCGTGGCTTGGAGTTGTTGGGTAAGGAAACTTTAATCTTGTTGGGATGGATGAATAATCCATTGTGTTTAATCTAAGACTGTTGAGTAAATGATGCACTTGATGGTTTATTCTTCATTCCGTATAACTTAAAAGTTTTGAACCCGAACAACTATTTGTTTGATTGAATGGTTGTTTGTATTGTTGTATATGCTGTTTGTTGAAATTGTTGGTTGTTGTATTGATTTGTTGATAGTGATTGAAACCACTTAAATATTTCACTTTATATAAATTGTTAACCCTTTGGATTTTATAAGTGAAATACAGGTTATAGAAGCAATTGCTACTGCTTTTGGTTCCATAAAATAAGCGTAAATTGCCCGACAAATAGGTACGTTTTGAATTACGGTTTATAGCGCTATTTTATATATTTTCCCGTGTAGGGATATATATTATTTTGGAAAGTATTTGTGTATATTGTTATATTTATATTATATTTTCTCCCGAGCCCTCGGTACAAAGGAGACTTTGCCAAAATTTCCCGTATAATTTTAGACTTAGAATATTTTGAAAATGTTTTCCGAACTTTAGTAATTTAAGTATAAAAAGATATAATGATTATAAAACGGGTTTATTTTATTTAAGGAAATAAATTTAGTAAATTATTGGTTATAAGTTAAATATTTTGAATAAGATGTAGTGTTATTTAATTCTTCTTTTCCTTTTTTTTCCTTTTCGGGGACGAAAAGTTTTGAGTGGAGGAGAGTGTAACAACCCGTGTGAATTCAATATTTAAAATGAATTAAATTAATAGGATTTTTAATTTAAATTTAGAAAGGAATGAAAATATTATTTATTTATATAAAAGAGAATGTTAAAATTTGATGTATCAAGGGTAATTAAAATGTACAAATTAAATTATTTATTGCAATTAATTGTAATAGTGGAAATTTTTGCAATGGGATATAAGGTTAGAAATAAGTAAATAAAGGCAAGGATTGAATTCATTAATGAAAATAAAATTTTATTTAGTACAATCCTTTTTATTTATTATTGGAAGGTGAAAATTTGAAAATAGATCCAAATTGTATGTAGATAATAAATTGCAATAATTAAAGTTAGTAATAAATGGAATATCAAACTATTCATAAAGTGGATATAAGTAGATGTAACAAATGAATAGGAAATGCTAGTTATTCATAAAGTGAAGAAATGGAACCTAGATGGAATAAGAAATTGGATTTAGAATTTTAATTTGTAGATGTGCATATATTTATAAATGGATTATAAAAGGGTAAAATAACCATATACAAGTATATTAAAGGTTGTAATAGTAGGTTACTAGTAAATTCACTTATTTACCTATAAAGCTAATTAGGTGTGCCTTAATTGTAATTAATAAAATAACGAAAGGAGTAAATGTATTTATTTAGAGAATTAATTTCAATTGGATAAGGATTTTAAGTAATAAGGTTAATGCGAGGTAAGTAATGCTGAATTTAGGTTAATAATAATGAATGGTAATAAATTAAAAATTTGTAGCATATATCATAATTTTACCTGCTTCCTTGTTAATGGAATTAGAATGTGTAATAAGTAATAATCAGATAAAGGAATGTTACCCTAATGGAAAAGGAAATAATTAAGTGTTGAGTAAATTATAGGATTGTATTTATTATAAGCGTTATTCTAATAATAATGGTTAATTGTGGAATTAATATGGGGAGTATATAAAGAAATAACTAGGGAAGTATACGTTATAAGTTAATTATAACCTAAATTTATGTGCAAGGTTGAAATTGGATCTAATTGGAAACTTATTTAATAAATTGGATTCAAGCGTAATAGAAAGATTATTTTAAGAAAATATTAAGTACTATAATTAGTAGAATGATTTACATTTAAGATTTGAGATAGAGATTTGTCTAAGGAATTATAAAGTTAAGTAAATCAAGGTGATAGAAAAATTTTGAATTATAGAATGTGAATTTGAATAGTGAGTCAATTGGTAAATTTATAATAGTAGGACTTATTGAGATAAATGAAATCAAATTTTATTTATTATGTTAAATTAATAATTACGTTGAAATAAGATATTTGTGTGATAATTTTTAATCCAAAGGGTAAACCCTTATATTTGAGATTAATGAAAGGAATAAATATAGGTTGATTCAATAAAAAAAGGAAGTTTTGGAAATTTATCAACAGTTTTGGATTTTATGGAATTGAATATTTATATTGATTTAATCTTGAATAAATTGACATTTAAAATTTGTTAAATCATTTTAAATATTGAGAAAATAGTACTAAATCAATTGCAATAGATATAAATAAATTTTTACATTAATGTTAATATAAAGTACTTTTTGAAGATAACGTCAAATTCATTTATGGAGACTTAGTTAAATGGGAACTTTGATTTTGAGAAATAAAAGCGTATTAATGTGACTAAAGGTTAGAGTATGATTATTGTATGTTGCCTATTTTGGTAGTTTGTTAATTTACAATTTTGAAATCAGTTACAATAATTTTTAATTGAGTATTGCGTTAATGTTAATTAAAGTAGTATTTGTAACAATGTTAAGACTTTCATATTGGATAGTTTGTTGTAATATAAGACTTGGAAATAAAGTTATTAACGTATTGGAAAACAATTACATTTGATGGAATTAAATGTTGAAATATTACATAGATAAGAATTTAGATGAAATGGATTGATTTATGAAATAAAATGGTAAGTAATTATAATATTGTTATTAATAATAGACGTTACTTTAAGATTAATTAATGTAGTAACGTAAGGTGAAAAAGTAAATTAAAAGGGAAACGTAAAATTTAGTTAAGGTAGTAATTTATGAATTGGGAATAAAATTCAAATTTTATATTAGGCTGTAAATCAATTTGGGAATAAAATTTTATTTAATTGGGGTAAATTGATATATACTAATGTTAATTATATACATAAGATGATGATTGATTTAATAAAAAGAGTTGAATACGAATGGTATAAAATTTCATTTGAAATAAGATTTTATAATTTATTGAATTTACTTTAATTAAAGGTAAACACTAAATTTTTTGCAATAAATCTTTATTTGATATGGAGGTTTGGTTAATAAATTTGAAGCTAATTGCAATCAGAAATGATAGGAATGGTAAGTTGACCATTTATTCATAATAAGATCTAAAAATCAAATAAATGGATTATTGGAATTTAAACTTGACAAATTGTGAATTCATTTAAATTCGGATCCATCTGTCTATTCCAACTTCATCTATAAATACCCGCTAAACCCTAGCCTCCGCCTATTCTCATTTGTCTGCGCTTAAAATTTCATCAGCTTCTTCTCCTCCTCAATGGCAGACAAACAAATCTTAGATCCAAATAAAAATTCCAAACCAAATCAAAAGCTGAAATTCAAACTTCCTAGAAAAATCTGGAAGCAAAATGCATGAGGGAGTGAGGGAAAGAAAGAGGGATGACGTGGCGCTTGAAGGTGTTCTTTTTTTTTTTGAAATTTTTATCACCATTAATGCGTATAACTTTCTCCTACGAACTCCGTTTCACGCAAGATTTTTTTTGTTAGGATCGTAATAAAATTCCAGATCTTTTGAAACTGGTTTGGACAGATTTGGAGATCGTCGAAATTTTGGATTTAAATCGGATTTTTAATTCGATTTAAATTCAAAAGGTGAGTGTTTTAACTCACTCACAATTTCTAAAATTTCTTGTGTTTGTTAAATTAATTTTAGATATGGGTAGAAATTTTTTTATGACTATTTGGCATGTTTTATTCACTATTTCCGTTTAAACGCATTTATTTAATATAACTGTAAATTTATTTATTTATTGCATATAAATTTGACAATTAGAATTTATTTATTTGCATATTAACTGTCAGTCATAGCTATGTTAAATTTTTATTTCATATTAACCGCCAGTTAAATTTACGTTTATTTTTGCATATAAACTGCCAATTAACAGTTATTAAATTTATTTTGAGTATAAACTAGCAATTGATACCATTATTTATCACCTGTTATATATTGATGATAGTTTGAAATTGGATGATAACTGTGATAAATGGATGAATGGATTATTAATTTTATTAATTGCAAGTTGCTATGTATAACAGTCATAGCAACTTGCAATTAATAAAATTAATCATCCATTCATCCATTTATCACAGTCATCATCCAATTTCAAACAATCATCAATATATAACAGGTGATAAATAATGGTATCAATTGCTAGTTGATACTCAAAATAATTTTAATAACTGTTAATTGGCAGTTTATATGCAAAAATAAACGTAAATTTAACTGGCGGTTAATATGAAATAAAAATTTAACATAGCTATGACTGGCAGTTAATATGCAAATAAATAAATTCTAACTGTCAAATTTATATGCAATAAATAAATAAATTTACAGTTATATTAAATAAATGCGTTTAAACAGAAATAGTGAATAAAACATGCCAAATAGTCATTAAAAAAAATTCTACCCATATCTAAAATTAATTTAATAAACACAAGAAATTTTATAAATTGTGAGTGGGTTAAAACACTCACCTTTTGAATTTAAATCGAATTAAAAATCCGATTTAAATCCAAAAATTCAACGATCTCCAAATCTGTCCAAACCAGTGTCAAAAGATCTGGAATTTTATTACGATCCTAACAAAAAAAATCTTGCGGGAAACGGAGTTCGTAGGAGAAAGTTATACGCATTAATGGTGATTGAAATTTCAAAAAAAAAATGAACAACTTCAAGCGCCACGTCATCCCTCTTTCTTTCCCTCTCTGCCTCATGCATTTTGCTTCCATATTTTTCTGGGAAGTTTGAATTTTAGCTTTTGATTTGGTTTGGAATTTTTATTTGGATCTAAGATTTGTTTGTCTGCCATTGAGGAGGAGAAGAAGCTGATGAAATTTTAAGCGCAGACAAATGAGAATAGGCGGAGGTTAGGGTTTAGCGGGGTATTTATAGATGAAGTTGGAATAGACAGATGGATCTGAATTTAAATGAATTCACAATTTGTCAAATTTAAATTCCAATAATCCATTTATTTGATTTTTAGATCTTATTATGAATAAATGGTCAACTTACCATTCCTATCATTTCTGATTGCAATTAGCTTCAAATTTATTAACCAAACCTCCATATCAAATAAAGATTTATTGCAAAAATTTAGTGTTTACCTTTAATTAAAGTAAATTCAATAAATTATAAAATCTTATTTCAAATGAAATTTTATACCATTCGTATTCAATTCTCTTTATTAAATCAATCATCATCTTATGTATATAATTAACATTAGTATATATCAATTTACCCCAATTAAATAAAATTTTATTCCCAAATTGATTTACAGCCTAATATAAAATTTGAATTTTATTCCCAATTCATAAATTACTACCTTAACTAAATTTTACGTTTCCCTTTTAATTTACATTTTCACCTTACGTTACTACATTAATTATTCTTAAAGTAACGTCTATTATTAATAACAATATTATAATTACTTACCATTTTATTTCATAAATCAATCCATTTCATCTAAATTCTTTTCTATGTAATATTTCAACATTTAATTCCATCAAATGTAATTGTTTTCCAATACGTTAATAACTTTATTTCCAAGTCTTATATAACAACAAACTATCCAATATGAAAGTCTTAACATTGTTACAAATACTACTTTAATTAACATTAACGCAATACTCAATTAAAAATTATTGTAACTGATTTCAAAATTGTAAATTAACAAGCTACCAAAATAGGCAACATACAATAATCGTACTCTAACCTTTAGTCACATTAATACGCTTTTATTTCTCAAAATCAAAGTTCCCATTTAAATAAATCTCCATAAATGAATTTGACGTTATCTTCAAAAAGTACTTTATATTAACATTAACGTAAAAATTTATTTATATCTATTGCAATTGATTTAGTACTATTTTCTCAATATTTAAAATGATTTAACAAATTTTAAATGTCGATTTATTCAAGATTAAATCAATATAAATATTCAATTCCATAAAATCCAAAACTGTTGATAAATTTCCAAAACTTCCTTTTTTTATTGAATCGACCTATATTTATTCCTTTCATTAATCTCAAATATAAGGGTTTACCCTTTGGGTTAAAAATTATCACATAAATATCCTATTTCAACGTAATTATTAATTTAACATAATAAATAAAATTTGATTTCATTTATCTCAATAAGTCCTACTATTATAAATTTACCAATTGACTCACTATTCAAATTCACATTCTATAATTCAAAATTTTTCTATCACCTTGATTTACTTAACTTTATAATTCCTTAGACAAATCTCTATCTCAAATCTTAAATGTAAATCATTCTACTAATTATAGTACTTAATATTTTCTTAAAATAATCTTTCTATTACGCTTGAATCCAATTTATTAAATAAGTTTCCAATTAGATCCAATTTCAACCTTGCACATAAATTTAGGTTATAATTAACGTATAACGTATACTTCCCTAGTTATTTCTTTATATACTCCCCATATTAATTCCACAATTAACCATTATTATTAGAATAACGCTTATAATACATACAATCCTATAATTTACTCAACACTTAATTATTTCCTTTTCCATTAGGGTAACATTCCTTTATCTGATTATTACTTATTACACATTCTAATTCCATTAACGAGGAAGCAGGTAAAATTATGATATATGCTACAAATTTTTAATTTATTACTATTCATTATTATTAACCTAAATTCAGCATTACTTACCTCGCATTAACCTTATTACTTAAAATCCTTATCCAATTGAAATTAATTCTCTAAATAAATACATTTACTCCTTTCGTTATTTTATTAATTACAATTAAGGCACACCTAATTATCTTTATAGGTAAATAAGTGAATTTACTAGTAACCTACTATTACAACCTTTAATATACTTGTATATGGTTATTTAACCTTTTATAATCCATTTATAATATATGCACATCTACAAATTAAGATTCTAAATCCAATTTCTTATTCCATCTAGGTTCCATTTCTTCACTTTATGAATAACTAGCATTTCCTATTCATTTGTTACATCTACTTATATTCACTTTATGAATAGATTGATATTCCATTTATTACTAACTTTAATTATTGCAATTTATTATCTACATACAATTTGAATCTATTTTCAAATTTTCACCTTCCAATAATAAATAAAAAGGATTGTACTAAATAAAATTTTATTTTCATTAATGAATTCAATCCTTGCCTTTATTTACTTATTTCTAACCATATATCCCATTGCAAAAATTTCCACTATTACAATTAATTGCAATAAATAATTTAATTTGTACATTTTAATTACGCTTGATACATCAAATTTTAACATTCTCTTTTATATAAATAAATATGATTTTCATTCCTTTCTAAATTTAAATTAAAAATCCTATTAATTTAATTCATTTTAAATATCGAATTCACACGGGTTGTTACAATCTATGTTCATCATATGGACTGTTGTATAGTTTTAAGTGTTTTCTGGCATAGGTTGAGGTGTAATTTTAGGGACGAATTTTTTTTAAAGGGGGAAGAATGTAACGACCCGAAATTTCATTGCTTTGATTTGCAAATATTTAATTAATTTAAATATTTGATATATATGTTTTATAATGAAGATAAAAATCTTTTTAATAATAAATAATAATGGAGAAATAGTTTTTAAAATTTGTTTACAAAAGTATATAGTTCGATGAAAAATAGAAAATGTGATCGAAAACTGTTTTCTAAATTATCGAAGTTTCATCATGTAAAAGTTATTTGAAATGTTGTGCACACTTTCTTATATATGCATGCATAGAATAATTATATAATATTTTTAGGATAACATAATTAGTATTAATTAGGTTAATTAAGTTAATTAATATAAGACAATCATGATATGACACTTTGGCAACTAATATTAAAAATTTGAAATACATGTCACGTCAAAAGGAGACAAGAGTACAACAAGGGGTCAAGTCATGCTTCTCCATGATAAATTTTGAAATTTTTAAGGGGTGTCAAGCTTTATGATGTATATATGGGTATGTATATGCTACAGTATGAAGGTTTTTAAGTAAATAATGGAAAAGAGAAAAATATATATACAAATATGTGTAATATAAAATGTCTGAAGAAACATAAGGACGTTCATGCATCACTTCATGTTGGAGAAATGTATAAGGAGGGGGGACAAGAGGGTGGGATGTGGTACATGAGTTGGAAGGTAGGTGGCGACATGGTAATACATGGGTAGGGATAGTGTTGGAAGGGTATTATGGTAATTTAATAAATGCACTTAATATATATACAAATTTTCCTGATTTCCTTCCCATTTTTATCATTCTTTTCTTCATTTCAAACTTCTTTAAGCACTTTAATATCTATCAATGGATTCTTTTCCTTCTTCTTAACTTTCAAAAGTTTAAAAATCCAAGTTCTAATCTTTAAATGTTTTAAAAATCCATTTTTAACTCCTCCATTTCTATTTCAAAACTCCTTCATTTTCTCCCTACTTTACTCAGCCTAACTCCTTGCATTCGACCCCAAATGGATATTTTCTTTTTCATAAAGCATTTGTAATTCTAGTGACTACAACTTTCTGTGGTATCACTTTCTCTGATTTCAAGCATAAATACTCCAAAAATCCATATTTTTCAAGAGTGTTTTTGGAACAAGATTTTTAAGTCCAAAAATACCCCTTACTGTTTTGACCATATCTTCCTCAAAATTTATCCTTTTTGAGTAATTCTTTTATTTAATTGATAGAGGAATGAACAACCTAAAACTTTCCTTTTGATCGCTTTGCCAAAATCAGAGGGGAAAGGGACATAACACCTAGAGAAAGTTGACATATTTTCAAGTTGGTTTTGTTTATTTCCAAGCTTTTCAAGTCCTAGGTGTTTTTGCAAAAGTTCGTCGAATTTTGGTGAGTAAATTCCTTAACTTTTTGGGAAATAATTAACCTTTATATGTATGGCAGTTATGTGGTTGTATATGTGAATGATATTGTTGGATTATCTTGTGGTTGTTATGGTAATATATGTGTGTATGTGATGTGAATCTTATAATTTGAAAATCAAAGTAAGTATTATGTTTGGTTCGAAAGACATGTGTTTGTTTATGTGATGGTTATGGTTCATAGACTCTGGATTGGTAGTAACATATAAGTGAAAAACAAGTTGGAAATACGGGTATCCATAATGATAGTCCTATGGATGTAGTTCGAGAAATTGCACGATTTCAAGTTTTTTTAAGTGTTTTATTTCGAGTGGTTTAGGGTTTAAACCATAATGTCACATCAAATCTTCATTTAAATGTCACATCACATCTTTATTCAAAAGTCACATCAAATCTTTATTTAGTTATCACATCAAATCTTTATTTGATTTGTGGATAACTATCACTTAACTATTTTTTAATTCATGTTAAATTTTTTTTTGAGAAAAAATGGGTGGTCCTCTACAGGAGAGGAGATCACACATGCACATATATATCAACAGAAGTAAAGGAGCTACCAACAAGCCTCGCAGGTAGCAAAAGAACCCCCCATACTAAAGAAAAAGAACAAAACCTCCCAAACTCCTAAGAAAACTAAAATCCAACCCAAAAGAGACAACACTAATTAGAAACTCCAGTCAAGAGCGACACCAGAAGAGCAGCAACAAACTGAAAAACTTCATCGACCGCAACAGCACCCTCAAGGATCAAGATGAAACATCATAATATACAACTTCAACACAAACCAAAAACATACTCTAAAACAGCTAAAAACATTAAAAAAAACCCAATAACACGATAACCCTCAAACAAAAGGCTACAAAACATTACAATTTAAACGAGGACTTCTCCTAATATTACTAGCTGAAAAGCTCATACAATTTCTTTTCCTTAATTTGGCTTCACGAAGTAATTTGGCTTCACGAATTAATTCCTTAGCATGGGAAGGAGAACAAGGAAATTTACCTAAAGCCGCAAGAAAATAATACATAACAAATCTGAAACCCCCGGTCCAATAATAGACAGCTCGATCAA
Organism: Allium cepa; assembly: GCA_030765085.1. Classification (NCBI taxonomy): domain Eukaryota; kingdom Viridiplantae; phylum Streptophyta; class Magnoliopsida; order Asparagales; family Amaryllidaceae; genus Allium; species Allium cepa. The sequence goes on from CM060945.1 coordinate 662,780,214, forward strand.
AACCAACATCCTTGGTCAAAGAAGAACACACATCATTCTTAACGACTCCCAAATTTTCCTCATCAAAATCACTATTAACCAAATCAACATCAAACGAATCAATATCTGAAGTAAATTCAACACCAGGCTTTAATTTGCCTATTGCAATACACTGTGACACCCCAGAACGAGTACATTGACAATTGCTTGCCATATTATTATCGGCCCTATTCAAAGGCATCAAGTTTATGTCCCACTGTATACCATTAATGTCATGAACACGCTGTGTATTTGCATAGAAATCCACATCTGAACTAACAAAAACAACTTGAGAATTAACATTAACTTCACTAAATATCACTTGTCCAACTTCATCACGAACACCAACAACTGCTCCATGAAAACGTGCACTATTGATAATATCCCCCTGAACAACATCTACAAACCCACCACCATAAACACTGTCTATCTCCTTATTACATTTAAGACCTGATCTCCAAGCATGCCAAATTGACACTAAATCGAACGTATCAAACCCAAGAAATCGACCTGTAATATTCAATCCCTCATATATATCATCTCTATTGAAAACAGATACTTGCCTCACCAATCTTCCCACACAGAAATCATCATATTGAAAAATAACCCATCTATTCAGACTTAAAATCCTATGCTCAAATAATTTGTTTAAAACCATAATGTAGTGCTTATCAACTTCATTAAATCTAGACAATAAATCTTTGCAATCCAAGGATTTAAGTTTATCGGATCGATTATAATTGAGAACAAAAGAATCCGAAACATTGCCATCATTTGCAACATAAGACACAACATTCGAATCTGCATCTCCTTCAACAAAACTCCCAGACAAAGAAACAGGGCTACTCGAAACATCTAAATTTGTATCAATGTTTAACTCAAATATTGAATTACTGGATATAAAAGAAGGAGATGGCGAATTACAATACTCCACTGCGGGATCCAGAGACAAAGGGTCAAAAGACTTGTTCTCTTCATAAAGGGACACGACATTGCTAACTAAAGATTCAAAACCACTTGAAAATTCAAAATTATATCTGCAAACAGATAATTTATCACCCCCGAGTTACCTTCCTTAAGAGAAAAAGCATACTTTCCAAAAAAATTCATTGGATCTCCAAATTTTGAGCTATAGTTCTTGCCAATATTTATCGAGTTAATTGCAACAAAATGAGAAAACAAATCATCCAAGAACTTTAATCCCACTTCTCTCTGCGACCAAAGAAGATCTAGGAAAACATTCTTAAGTTTTAGAAAATTAAGAGTGAATAGAAATCCATGCTTAGAAATAGAGCGATTTTTACTAGAAGTTAAATCCATCGACTTTTTTTGTGGCCAACGCAACCGCACCCGAAACATTTAATATCAACGCAGCAATCTCTAATCAAATGAGAGAGATCTCCACACCGAAAACGCCTTTTTTACCCCACCTTTGGAAGAAAAAAGGCTCTTCCTTCTTGATTTAAGATTTGGATATTTCAGAGGATGAAACTGAGAATCCGATACCCCATGAATAAAAGATTGACTAACAGGATGATTAAAAGAATGAAAATGATCGGTAATTGAATTGAAGTAGGGAAAAAAAGAATCGAAGGAAGATGAATAAGGAACAGATGACTGAGGATAAATGAAATGAGCAGATGCCATTTTGCTCAGGTTTGTTTTTGTAAAGATTGTTTTGATTTCTTTTCTTTGGTTTTTGTTTTTGATTTCTTTTCCAGGTTTTAGAAGTTGGAAGAGGTTTGATTGTTGATTCTTTTTTGGTTTTTAATCTTTTGAAAATGAAATATGAAGAAAATAATTCATGTTAAATTTTAAATAAAGGTTGTTTAATTTAAATTTAATTATTAATTAACTCTTAATTAATTAAGTAATATTAATTTAATTAAGGTTTAATTGAGAATAATTAGAGTTTGATTATAAATAAATATTTGTTTAATTAAGTAAGATTTAAATTAAACGTTAACTTATGATTTAACTATTTTAAATCAAGGTTAATTTATTAATTAAGTTTTAATTAAAGTCTGTTTAGCTGATAAATTAAGATTGATTAATATTTAACTATTTATTTGCGTTTAAATTATTATTTAAAATTAATAAAGGATTAATTTTTATTGAATTATTTATTTCTGTTTTAATTTATTAATTAAGTCTAATTAAAGATTATTTAATTTATTAATTGAGATTAATTAATGATTAATTATTAATAAATGTTTAATTAATTATTTAATAATTAATAAAGAATTAATTTTAGTTTAACTAATATTTAATTATTTTCAGCTATTTAATTAAATTAAGCTAAGATTCAATTAAAATAAATTATGATTTAAATAAGGATTTAACTTATAATTAATTACTTAAAAAAAGTTTAAAGTTTAAAATCCTTTTGTTTTCAAAAGTAAAATTGTTTAAAGGTGCTTCTTTTTCAAAGTTGATTTAGAATACAAGTGATTCAAGTGTTGATACCATTAAGAAACCATATAACTGTCAATGAGTTATAATATAGATTGTTTGGTTGTTTGGGCATGTGTTAGCAGAATAAATCCTCGTTCTGCTATAAATTGATTGATTGGTTATTTGTTTCTTTGTGAGGAAATGTATTAGCAGAATAAATCCACATTCTACTATTAATTGATTGAATTGTTTAGATGTCTGTTTAGTAGGACAAATCACCGTCCTGCTATTATGTTATTCGGACATGTATATGCTAGTTAACTTATATTGACATGTTATTCCCTGATTTGGATATGAGTTATATTTGCATACATGATGACTTATGTAAATAACTATTAAGCGAATTGGAATTGAAATTGAATGGTAACTTAAATGAGTCCATTGAGATTGCTAAGCCTCTAATCTAATTTATAAAGTATGGTTTTGAATTAACTTAACTTTTTAATTTACTTGGAGTTGTAAGATGTATAAATGATTTCAAAGCTATACTGTTATTTTATAAGTTATTTATAAGTAATAACTTGTTTATAAAAAGAGTTTTTACTAGGTAAAAAGCTTACCTAACATGTTTTACAAACGATATTTTTTTAAAGGAAATTCTGTAAAGGAGTTATAAACGAAGATTTTTAAATAGTTTAAAAACAGAAGAGATGTTATAAATCATTTTAGAGATTTTTGAAAGAAGCTTTTAAATCTATTTGGAAGTTTATAAAGAGGTTTGAATATTAATTGAACTTTTAAAAAAAATTATAAGAGATAAGTGAATGATTTATATAGTAAGTGATGTTTTGAAAAAGGAATTGTTTGTCCATTTTATATGGAATTTCGAGAAGAGCGAGTTTTCCTAAAATGTTTTGGTAAACACTTACATTTTTTTTCAAGTTTAAAAGTAGGGTTTTGGAAAAGTGTTTTAGAAAAGATCCTTTGATAAAGTTTTATGTAGTGATTTTATTAATTAAAGATTAATTAATAAAGGCTTGGAGGATCCCATATGAAATTTAATCATTGTTTGATTGTTTGTTTATTTGATAGTTAAATAAACGACTATCAAATCTAGGCCAAAACTTAACTTTGGAAATGTCATGACTCACTTTTTCGTACAATTCGAACTAACAATTTTTGCACACTTGTCCAGCCCAAATTGCACAGGAAGGCGATAGTTAAAAAAAAGAAGGTAGAAAGAAGATAGAAAGAAAACCAACCACACAGAATCTCATAGCAGAAACGAATAATCTATAATATAGAACAAATCTTTACATAAAACAAAACTGTAACTTATACATATACATACATAAATCAGAGTAAATTAACTTATTCAACACAGACAGTTATACCACCCTTTACTCACAATTGCTGATGAACACAACTATAATGCAATGGAAAAATAATCATATATGTGAAGACGTCTTTGGGCCTCCAGCTTCTTTTCTTAGCTCCAAATATCCATCTAAACCTGGAAATATGCTCGGTCTGACCAGGGCATATTGGTAAAAGCACGCCCGGGTCAGTGTGGAAAACCAACGTGAGAATTTAAATCATAAGAAATTTAAATCATTATATGTTAGCACCAAAATTGGTCACTAACACCCTTGAGTAGATTTATGTAGAGAGATAAATGAAGAGAATAAATTAGAACAGAAAAATAGTGTAATTCAATGCAAAAAGAACAACAAAAACGAGAATACCAGATTTATAGTGGTTCGACGTAATTGCCTACGTCCACTTTGAATAAAATCTTTATTACTTTCTCAGTCACTTGAATACAGATACAATCCGTAAACAAATCACTTGAACACAAGTTTGAATCAAGAAGAGGAGAGTATAAAAAATGGTAGAGTCTCCCCAGTATTCTCGAAAAGGTCCCTTCATCTGTACACCTGCCTCTCTATATATAGACGAAGATAGGCTGGACTCCTTGAGCAGGCCAAGGAACAAGGTACTTCAGCCCATAGTAGGCAACTTTTGTTCACCGAGCCAGGCGTACCGAACAATTGGAAAACCGAACCACTCAGTCCGACGCAGTCGCACCTAACTACTTGCACCGGGCCACTTCCCCTTCATCGTCTTGACCAAACCACTTAGCCAAGCGGGAACTGTTAAACCATCTAGGCTAAATTGGAGTTAGCCAAATCACGAACAACGAAACTTACGTGTCTGAGCTGTCTTCGCTAACCTCCCCCGACCGAGTGATACATGCCAAGCGACAATGACTCAACTGACCGAACGATGCATGCCGAGCGATCTTGACCGAGCGGCGTGCACCGAGTTACCCAGACCGAGCGACGTGTGTTGAATTACTCAGACCGAGCGGCACACACCAAACCATACCTACCAAACTGCACATAAATGCCAAAACATATCGATTACATCGAACCTTTATATCTTCAGTCTCTTTTTGGTCAGAACTTGTCTAGTGGTAATAATAATATGGTCAACTTTCATTTTGTAGCTAGGCCAAGGTGCCAGGTAACATTGGCCCCCTAAATTGTGTTATGTGAAGCAACACGACACGCTTTGAATCAGCGGGTATTCCTTATTTCTAGAAATAAATCCATCATGTTTCCTGAATAGCCATTATCCTTCAATTTTAATCTCCCAAGGCGTCGTATCATTCTTTGGTCATCATAGTCGATTCCCAATATTATAAATCCAGGGTAGTAGTTCATTAGTGGCCATACATGTCCAATTCTACAAGGCTAGTAAGCTTCGGCTATCTGATCTAGTTTATTCTTAATAACCTTAAGTGAGAATTCAATTTTTCTTTATTTCAAGAAGTCGAACCTTTCCGGATGTATACATGCATGTTCAGGTACATGTGCTTTCCATTGGCTCTCGGATGTGTTCTATATGTCCATAAGTCATCACCAATTCCATCTAGTTTAATTGCAAATCAATTGCGATTCCTTGTTTGTTTTTTTGTGAAATAAGGGTTGTAATCAGCCGCTTGATGAGAGGGGACTTCAAGTTTTACATGGATGACGACCTCAGAGTAGTAAGCAAGGGCGAATGGAGTAGGGCCAGTCAAGGACTCATGGGTAGCTCTATAAGCCCATAATGCGGTTGGGAGTTCATCCACCCATAAACTTTTATCCTTTTCCAAATCTCTCTTCAGAACAAACTTTATGATTTTGTTCACAGCTTCAACCTGTCCATTTGCGGTTATAATGGATCATGGAAGGTCATAAGGATAGATGACGTTGCGGATAATGAAGTTGATTATTTTCTTCATCTTGATCATGGTTAAAAGTTCTTCATCTACCTATTTGGTGAAGTAATCAACTACTATGATGGCGTATTTCGCACCACCTTTAGGATCAGCAAGAAGATGACACCAATGCCCCCAAGTGGCAAATGGCTATGAACTAGCCATTTGAGTAATTTCCATCGGCGGGGCTCCCAGATTTTTTGCAAACATCTTGCACTCGTTGCATTGTCTAGCATGATCAACTGCATCTGGATTGACAGTTGGCGAGTAATACTCGTAGCAGAGTATTTTCTTTATCAGGGTTTTCCCCCTTGATGTTATTGCCGCATTCTTCTTCATAGACTTCACTCAAGACTCATTCGATATCATCATGGGCGATATACCAAAGCATGAGAATGGATAAACTCCTTTCTACACACGACTGCTTCTTGGATGATTTGGCGTGAAGCTTTGAGGAGGATCTGTCGTTTTCCATTCCTCCTTTCAGTAAGAATTCCTCATTGTAGATAGTCTTTGATATGAGTCAACCATTACCCCTTTTCTGGCTCTATAGACGATCTCCATCCATCAGTGCTTGGAATATTAAGTATTTCAATCAAAATAATGTATGTCCATTGCGCGTCCCTAAAACTGGCCAGCTTGTCCAGTAACATGACTCTGGCGCCATAACACTGATCACTGGATGCTTCATCCGCATACATTTTCCATCTGTTGGTTGATTCTCTACTACTCTTCGAGTAGTCATCTAATGCAGTGAATTCGGGTACGAGGTTTGCTAATTTCCATCCTTGGATAGCCCTTCGAGGGAAATAAGTGATATCAAATTGGCTTAGTTCGATATTGTATTTAAGTAGTCTTTCAGAAGTATCAGGTCATCGTATGCCCTGTCGCAACGGCTGGTAGGCATAGACATTGATGGGGTGAGCCTAAAAGTAAGAGGGGAACTTTCATGATGAAATCAATAGACATTGCGCTAGCTTTTGTAGCTTCAGGTCGACATCCAATGCATGGCTCGCGATAGTTGGTGAAATCACACATGAGTGTTAGAGTGGGTCCAAGGGGATATATCATCATTTATTCAGAAAAATCCAACTAATTCTTTTATCATCATTGCATTGAGCTATGATCCGATATTCAGCACCCGGAAAGGGTCGCCATGGCTAGCTATAATGTCGACTGTCAACTTAGTGGGTGCAATCCCGGATTCTTTAAGTTCAGATGTAACTATTTTGCATAACATTCAATATGAAATATGGTTGGGATAGTCAATGTTGATGGTTACTTTGGTCGAATCCTAGAGTGTTGTCATGAGTTATTAGGTCTAATAGCGAAGGGCTTTGAATTCCCTAATCAATTATTTGAAAATGGCCAAAGATCAGGCTTAAAAGCACGTTGGAGGAAATGTCGAATATGGGTCAGCCTCGAGTTGTATGCAGCTGCATAGCTGGATCTTGCTAAGAGTTCGAATTTGCTTGTATATTTGAGTAACACACTTTCTATTCAAGGCATTCATGATCCTTTACCCATCCTTCGGGTTGGAGTGGCAGTCAGTTGCCCACGAGCTTAGATGTCGATTTAATGATTCTATCTCTAGGCATTCTTTCAGTCGTGGCCTTGAGTAACTGTAGGCACTATATATAAGTTTCAATATTGAGCTATCACAGCCAATCTTTGGATGATCATGCATCTACTCCTAGTCTTAGGTTGATAAATGTATTGCATGGACGGTTGAGTCTCGCCTTAGCTATATTTTTATTCCCACCTAAACTCCAAAGACATTGAGTTGATCGGTAAATAGTCAGTTCACATTCGTCCTGCTTCTTGCTCGTGCCCCTAGGTCCGGGGCATATATCGATAAGTAGGAAGGACAGCTATGCCCACTTTAGCTTTACTCTCTTTCACGTTGAATCGTGAGATCAGGTCAGTCAATGGGAGGCTGGGTCTCGCCTATCCTAGATTGTATTGTGGTTTTTCATTCCAAGAGGAATACTTCGATGCCCCGTCAGTTTCAGGGCTTAATCTGGGTATTGGACGGTCAACCACATCCACTTTGATTCATGTTTTCTAATCAGATCTCGGTGTAAAGTTGGCTCAAGTGCAGTCGGGTCATGCTCATCCAGTTTCATACTCCTTCTAACGGATCGAAGGAGGGTGTTGGATAATTTATGACCAAGTCTTCGAGGTTTACTCTTATTTCCATACTCTGGATGTAATAGTTTTTCAAGGGACATTCGGGTCACATTCGTATGTGCTTGGTGCGGACCGGTATTGATCCTCAATCTGAGGTATGATATAGTTGGTTGCCCGTACCTCTGGATTCCCTTTCAATTGGTTTTATATTGAGGCCTCCATGTAGTCGTTGCCTTAAGTTATAAATAACACCAAGCTAGAGCTATAATAAGCTGTTGTATTCAACTTTTAGTGATTTGTGCTCCTGCTCCCAGCATTGATTTGGCCAGGCCACTAGTCGGATCGTCGAACTTCATCCTTAGCGAGTTAATACTTCTCATGTCGGTTTCAGGATGAAGTTTGCGGAATAGAGAATGGTCGGAATCCACTTGTCTATTTATCAGTGTTTATGCACCACTCTGCATTTTGTGACTTAATGTTATTCTCCCCTCATTCGACTCGCGCCCAATTTGTGTTCATGCTTTGGTCCACGCTCTAGGGACTAAGAGATTTGTTGAACAGTTTATGCTTTACTCCATAATCTGGGACGTAGAGATTTTCGTCAATTTGTTTATGCTCCAGTCTACACTCTAGGGACTTAGAGTACACTAGTCCTCTTCTAGGACTTAGATATTTTTCTCTAGTCATTTATACTCTAGTCCGCACTTTGGGAACTAAGAGATTTTTAAGTACTTTATACTCAAGTCCATGCTTTGGGGACTTGTAGTACTCTATTCCGCACTTCGGAGACTTAGAGATTTTTAAATCGTCTATACTCTAGTCCATGCTCTAGGGACTCAGTGTATTCTAGTCCGCACTCTGGGGACTTAAAGATTTTTAAATATTTTATACTCTAGTCTGCACTCTGGGGACTCGGAGTACTCTAGTCTGCACTCTGGGGACTTAGAGATTTTTAAGTAGTTTATACTCTAGTCCGCACTCTGCGGACTCAGAGTACTCTAGTCCACACTCTAGGGACTTAGGGATTTTTAAATCATTTATACTCTAGTCCGCGCTCTGGGGACTCAGAGTACTCTAGTCCGCACTTTGGGGACTTAGAGATTTTTATATTGTTTATACTCTAGTCTGTGCTCTTGGGATACAGAGTACTCTAGTCCGCACTTTGGGGACTGAGAGATTTTTAAGTTGTTTATACTCTAGTCTGTGGTCTAGGGACTCAGAATAATCTAATCCACACTCCCAGGACTTAGAGATTTTTAAGTCGTTTATACTCTAGTCCACGCTTTAGGGATTCAGAGTACTCTAGTCCGCTTCATGGACTTAGAGGTTTTTAAATCGTTTACACTCTAGTCCATGCTTTGGGGACTCAGAGTACTCTAGTCTACACTCCGGGGACTTAGAGATTTTTAAGTCGTTTATACTCTAGTCCACGCTCTAGGGACTCAAAGTACTCTAGTCCGCGCTCTAGGAATTAGAGATTTTTAAATCGTTTATACTCTAGTCCGTACTCTGGGGGCTCAGAGTGCTCTAGTCCACTCTGTTGGGACTTAGAGATTTTTAAGTCGTTTATACTCTAGTCTGCGCTCTAGGGACTCAGAGTACTCTAGTCCGCAATCTGTGGACTTAGAGATTTTTAAGCCGTTTACACTTTAGTCCACGCTCTGAGGACTCAGAGTACTCTAGCCCGTTTCAGGGACTTATAGGTTTTTAAGTCGTTTATACTCTAGTCCGCACTAAGAGGAATTAGAGCACTTTAGTCCGCTTCAGGGATTTAGAGGTTTTTAAGTTCGTTTATACTCTAGTCCGCACTCCGAGACTCAAAATACTCAAGTCTGCTTTAAGGACATAGAGATTTTTGTTGAGATCAGTCGTATTCAACCCATTTAATTTGTACTTTATTTACTATATCGAGGCTAATGTTGTCAAATGAACGATCGAACCACGTTTGCTCATGGAATAGGACTCTGCCCCCCTCCCCCGCATGAAGGACGAAACTTGAAAAATGGACGGTCGATTCTCGTCCGCTTGGTGATTATAGCTCTTCCAATCAAGTCAAGGAAGGAGGTATATAACAAACGGTTGGACCACATGCATGCTGGGTTAGATAATCAAGTCTCGCACAATTTACTTCATATCTCTTTCTAGAAAATAAGGATAATGGATTATTGCGTAGACAAAGTAAGTTGCATATGTTTCAAGGTGCAGTTGCGTCCATGTATTGAGAGTGATGGTTGACAAGTAGGTAGTCCAACATAGATACTCCAGGTTGGGCTTTCGAACAACCATTTGTGTTCAGGGTAGGATTTGATTATTAAATCACGTCTACTCTAGATAGATCCCAGTGTCACTGAGCTTCAGAAGAGGCATTTGTATTTTGTGGAACTTTGTTTTATGACTCAATTTGAGTGGATGATCAGGCCATATTCATTCCAAGCCTTGCTTAGGTCTTCAATTCAAATGTGAGGGTCGATGAAGGGACGGTAGGTCATTTTCGCTTTGTATTGGGGTCTGATAGTGACGAGCTTTTCAATCTCTAGTCCATAGCCCCAAATCGAAGGCATATGGTCGATGGTGAGCGGTCGAACCATGCTTGTCTTGATGAAACTCCACAGGTCCAATCACAATCAGCGTGGCTTGGTTGGTGGCTAAATCTGAGTACTTGGTCACCTGCATCGTTTTTAAAGTAGTTTAGTTCAAGTTGGTCGTAATTCATAGAACAATTGAAATAGAAATAGAAATGGAAATAATTCAAAGAAGATCAGAATAAATCTCATTGATAAATGAAGCAGCATCATGTGCTCGCTATTCGGCTTTGCCCCTGGCTCCTTTCAAAGGAATGTCGGCCGTCAGCAGTCCAATTGATAATCATAGCCCTTTATTGATAGGCATCAGATGTCCGGTGCCCGCCATTCTACAGGACTTATACATACTGTTGAAGCTTTCCTTTCTAGATCGGCTTTCCGATCATACCTCGGAGGTGTTTTTATCGCCCGTGTAAGGATCGGTGAGCATCTTGGAGTATACAACATTCCCCTGATTTTCTTTGGACTTTAGTGGACTCTCTCGAGGTTGGTTTTCAGTACCATTCTGAGTCTCGAGTCTTCAAGTAGAGGCTATCGATTGAATCTTTCAAAGAGCGTATGAGTCGAATTTTGAGACATTATTTTGTCTACTGGAATCAGAGTCATTAGCCAATGGGCCTACATTCATAGTCTGCTCCACTCCTCCTCACTTTGGTTTAAATTCATTTTGTTATAGAAATGATCCATTGTCGTGGAGGCTCTCCAGCTAACTAACTGCCAAAATATATCTGGAGGTTGAATCTCCTCAAACGCAATCAGTATGATATCCTTGTTAGTGTTTGGAATAAATTTCTTAGAGAAAAACATTGATCTGTTGGAGTCACAAAATTCGAAGTGCTGGGTCAGTGAAGAATGGTGCTTGGAGTCATCTTGGCATTTTCCTAGAGTCATATCATCTATGTTCTCCAACCTTTGGGAGTATCATTTGAGTAGCGATTGCTTGTCGTTATCTTGTTGCTATTTAGAAGCTGCCGCTTGATCCGCTATGCCCTGGTCGGTCTTAGGATCTAAGGGAAGTGTATAAAATGTTCCTTTATTAAGTTGAGTTTTGAATTCACTATGCTGGTGCTCTGCGCTGCGGCTAGGGTTCTTTATTATCTTGCTACCACTTTTTTGGAAATTTGGGTCGTATCGAATATATATATATATATATATATATATATATATATATATATTTGAAATAGGGGTCACATAAGAGATGACCGATGTAACTTAAGTTTGGATCAGCCAAAAGTGGTTCGGCCAAGGTGGATCGACCAAGAATGGCTTAGCCAAGGCGGTTCGGCCAAGGTGGATCGGCATACTCTAGGTCGGTCGGCATACTCCGGGTCGGTATACATTGGGTCGATCGATATACTCTGGTTCAGTCGGCATACTCTGGGTCAGTCGGCATACTCTGGGTCGGTATACATTGGGTCGGTCGGTATACTATGGGTTGGTCAGCATACTCTGGATTGGAATACACTGGGTCGGTCGGTATACTCTGGATCGGTATACAGCAGTTTTGGACCGATCGGTATATAGAGGTTTTTGAGCGATCGATATACAACAGTTTTGGACCGACCGGTGTATAGATGTTTTGGAGCGGTCGGTATACAGCAGTTTTGGACCATCGATGTATAGAAGATTTGGAGCGATAGGTATACAGCAGTTTTGGACCGATAAGTATATAAAGGTTTTGGAGCAATCGGTATACAATAGTTTTGGATCGATCGGTGTATAGAGGTTTTGGAGCGGTCGGTATACAGCAGTTTTGGACCGATTGGTGTATAGTGGTTTTAGAGTAGTAAGTATACAGTAGTTTTTGACAAATTGATGTATAAAAGTTTTGGAGCGGTAGGTATATATAAATTTTGGACCGATCAGTCTATAGAGGTTTTGGAGCGATCGGTATACAGCACTTTTGGACTGATCGGTGTATAGTGGTTTTGGAGCGGTCAGTATACAACAGTTTTGGAGCGATCAGTGAATAGAGGTTTTGGAGCGGTAAGTATACAACAGTTTTGGACCGATCGGTAAATAGAGGTTTTGGAGCGATCGGTATACAGCAGTTCTGGACCGATCAGTGTATAGAGGTTTTGGAGCGGTCGGTATACAGCAGTTTTGGACCAATCGGTGTATAGAAGTTTTGGAGCGATAGGTACAGTAGTTTTGCACTGATAGGTATATGTGTGTTTGCCTTGGTGAGGGTTCGGCCATATGAGAGATCGGCTGATTTGCCTTCAGAGGGGTAGGGGTCGGCCTTCATTCAACTTGAGTACAAATGTAACGACCCAGAATTTTTATTAATTAAAAATTTGAATATTTGATTAATTTTAAATATTAATAAGTGAAATTTATAAGTCGAATAAATTTTATTCGAATAATTGGATTTAATTGAATAATTTAATCGATAATTTAATATGTGAAAATACAGAAATAATTGAAAATTGAGTTAAATATGATTAGAAATGATTCGTAAAATTTTATTATATCATATTGAAGTTAGAACGATATTTTAGAACTTTTAAAATCGAATTAAAAGTTTACCTGTGAAAATTGAATATTTTAATATTTAATCGACTATTGAAATTAGCCGTTTTTCGAACAGTTTCATAATTGGACGAAACTAGTTCCATTGGATCCATGATAGTTTGTTATTACCGGATTTCAATTTTCGTAGCAATCGGAGTTTTCGTTTGATCGTGGCAGCTCGAAACGCATCGAAATTGTTTTTTTTATATTAATTTAACGAGTTAAAATAGCCATTTTTCAAACAGTCTCGGATTTCGACGAAACCAGTTTCATCGGATCCGTAATGTGATATTATTGTATGGTTTCAAATTTCGTGTCAATCGGATTTAGCGTTTGTCCGGTGCAAGCTAAAACGTCTAGAAAATCGTTTAATCGATTTAATTTTAAATCGAACGTTTATTACCATAACTTGCACAGATAACCGAATTAGCTCTCGAAACATGTTCCATTGTGTTCAGAACGCGGGATAAACCTTAGAAACGCCAACCAGCACGCTTCGTTTGGAGTTCGGAAATTCCATGATGAATAGTGTTTGCAAAATTTTCTATATAAACCCCTTCACTCTTCATTTTTGCAAATAACCTAAAACCCTAACCCTAACTATTCAGAGCCGCCACTATTGTTCTGAACGGCCAGAAAACATTCTCATTTCTTCTCCATTATCTCCTCATCCACTCCCCGATAGACTTCGACTTCAACTAGAAACTTGTAGATCTCGTCGAGACGAATGTATCCAACGGTGGAGATCGCATTCGGAGCTACGGATCTTCATCAATGTAGCCGCGTTCGTGGCCAACTGCGCACGACTTTCAATGAGCTACAGGGGGCCGAGCTTGCTAGTATTGCGGCCGAGGGTGGTGTTCGTGGAGGCGCGCGACGTGAAGGTGGTTGATCAACTTATCGATGCTCGTGAAGGTCGTATAATCTAACCCTAAATTTGAAGATTGGGTTCGGACGTGCGCGTGATATTACTAGGTTGGGGAAGAAGGTGGAGTGTGGTCACGATTGCAGGGAGCAAGATCCAAGGGCTGTGATGACGTGTAGGTTAAAAAAATAAAAAAAAGAAATTGTAAATTTAGTTTATATAAATTCGTGTAACTTTGAATATTTGTATCTTTTTCATACGAGGTCGAATACGCGCGAAACCAGTTGCGTTGGAATCGTATGGACGAGCACTACGCTATGGAATTGGATTGGAGTCGTTTGGAGTTAGTGAGAATTTCGGGTAAAATTAAACGTCCATTTAATTTTATTCGAAATAAATCGCTAAAACGAAATTGAAATCAAGGTGAGAACTTCTCATTCAATCGAATCGGTTTCGATTTTAATTTTAAATAGTTAGATTTAAAATTCTTGATAGTATGTTTGAATGATGATTGTTATCTATTGATTGTTAAAATAGACATTATGCGCCGTTAGTAAGCGGATGTTATTTATTAAAAACATATACCGCGAATATTTCGTAAACAGTGACATTGGTATTATTTATGTACTTGGAATTGATTTCCCGCATTATATAGCGGATGAGACCCTATTGCGCAGCCTATTAAGCGGATAATATTTTAAATCCTATATACCGCGATAATTTCGTACTGGAACGGAATTGGGTTTATGCTAACATCTTTGGATGCAGGAAAACAGGTTGGAGGGATCCAACTGGATTCCTCAACAGTATTTATTTGATTATGGATATTTTGATATTCGTTGATTATCATATCGATATATGATATCGTTGTTGTCGTGATTGACTATTTGGTATGTAGCATCATTGGGCCAAATTTTGGAATTTTAAAAGGATTTTAAAGTGGTTTTTGAAGAGTATACGTATAAAAATATTTTTTGGAATTGATTCCTTTTAAATAAATAAACGTTCTATTTTTAATGTTATAAAAATTATGATTTTTGAGAAAAATAGTTAAAAGTTGATTTTTGAAAATGTGGGGTTAATGATCTTATAAAATGGTTTAAATCGGGATTTTTGAATTTATTGTGAAAAGTTTAAAAATAGGATTTATAAAATTTAATTATTTTATAAATCAAAATGATGAAATTATAAAGGACTTTAAAGACGTTTTGAAATAATAATACAAATTGATTTATATAAAAGATTTATAAATTGATAATTTATAAACTAAAATAATTGAATTATAAAACGAGTTTTTATAAGTGTTGGAATGAATTGTGAATGAATTTCATAAATGAATGAAATTTAAAGAATTATAAACGGTGAAGTTATAAATGGAATTTTATAAGCAGTAGGTTTATAAAATTTGTAAAGTTATTAAAGGAATAGATTTGGGTAAATAAATAAATCTTATAAGTTATAAGATTTATAATTCGGGAAGTTAAAGGAACGATTTTGCAAACAAATAAGTTGTAAATATTTAACTAAAATTATGGACTTTTGGTTTATAATTGAGTTATAAATTGAATAGGTTAATAAAGGAGATTTATAAAAGGAAGTTGTTATAAAACAAATAGAAATGGAATTTATAAATATTGTTTTATAAATTCGCAAACGACTTATTTTGATAAGTAAATTGTATAACTTATTAATGGAGTTATATTCACGTTTTAGACAGTGAATAATCCTTTATAAAATGAATAGAAATGATGAAGTTGGTTAACGAAGTATATTCACGTTTTGGATAGTGAATATTATGTTAAAGAAAATGTTTTGGATGTGATATTTTAAATAGAATTAAACGATCTAACGATGTTTTCAAAATGTGTTGAGATTCGAAACCATAGATTTCAACATTCATTGTTGAAATAGACGTTTTCGAGAAATAAAAGGAAATGGTGGACTATAACACTGTTGTTATAGTAAATGATTTCCGAAAGGAAATGTTTTGTATAGTATTGGGATTTATATATCTATTTTAATTTCGAATCCCTATACTGGTGATTTTGGGTTGTCGTAACGATGTTTTACGCAACATTCGTTTTGGCCCAAATAAATATGTTTAAGAGAATGATTTCCTTAAAGAATGAAATATATACTTAATTTAGATTTAAGTATATTGAATATTTTCCAAGTGTAGAAAATAAAAAGATTTGTGAATTACTTATTAAATAAGTATGGAAATGTTTTCCAATATGAAGTGAATATTTTGAGAATTTATCTTTTTGAAGATAAATTGAAAATGAATAATTGAAATCGTATATTCGTAGATATTTTGGAATGTAAATTCACTATGGAATTTATAAAAGAAAGGGGAATTTGTTTAAAAATAAATATTGATTTATTTTTGAGGTATTGAAATTTTATATCTTGTAAAGATATTTTTGGAAAATAAATAATTTGGAAAATTATTTGGAATCTGGTGATGTTGTGCATATCCATTGATAGTTCAATAACCGACTATCAATATTTATCTTTGAATGGGTATTTGTTGTGATTTGTTTGCATTTGAATGCCACACTTATTTTTGAATAAGCGCTCACTATTCGGGTTAGCCGAGAAAGGACCTTGGGGTCGTATAACCCATTTCGAATATGTGATTCGACGTTATGGATAGCATTTGAAGACCGGTGTTGAAGACCGGGTATTTGCGAGAGCGATAGGATGACCTGTCGATTGACTCTGCACCGAGTTGCTCCGGTATAGAGTTCTCCATATGTGATGGGGAATCCGATCAGGATTGTGGATATCCGGATTGCAAGGACTTCTTTGTAAGTGCCTTCGGTTCTGTTCGAGCCCGGAACAGACTTGTATGGATGGTATGTCTAACATTACAAATTGAGATATAAAGCTGATTTCTTTCAAATATATTTCTGTTGGTGGCGGAGAATTTATTCTCTTAGCTTAACACCCTTCTCTGAGACATACGACCTCAGAGGTTATGTAGTTGAAGTTTATCAACGATATATTCCCAATTTGGTAATGTGTCATGCCGAGTGTTGATGTGAAATGATCATTGTTTGATCATTTATGATATGATCATTTGTTTGATCACTTATCTTTGTGATCATTTCTTTGATCATTTGTTGACTCAAAGCACAACTTTTGTATAAAGCGTGGCTTTGTGGACGAGACTTCGTCGAGCCTCACACCCCGGAATGGTCAAAACAGGAAAGATGCGGCAAGGTTGTTGGGGGTAGCGCCCCTTAGGGTATGTGCATTTCCTTCTGGAAAATGGTGGTATCATGGTATGGAGCCCAGATACTTACTCATGTTGAAACACTTTATTTATTATGGTGTGATGTTGGTTACGAGCGCTCGGATAAAGGTCCCAAAGTACCGGGGGATGGCATACTCGTGTCAGTTGTTACCTAGTTTGAAAGGTAACCCGGCCTTGTGTTGGCAGAGATCCGGTTAGGTTCTCGGGACGTCCTTCCAGAGACGTTCTCATGTGGCAATGGGAAGTTCCTTGGCCTGACCATTTGTTGGAAATCCAAAGAAACAATACGATCTTGTACGGTTTTAGTTGTATACCTGCCATGGAATGTGGCGGTAACCTGCTATTGAACATGGTAGCTATAGTAGGCATAAGTGCGGAATGTCTATGCTGGCTAAGATTTATATCTTTACTTTCGAAATGATTTTTCCTACACTATGCACTAGTAATAATATCAAATGTTCTTTTTAATGCGTATCAAGCATCTTTGACTATCATAAGGAGAAATCTCCTCTGATTCTACGTTTGCATTGTGTGTGTGTGCGGGAGGCCTTATGGTAGTCTCATTTTTAAAAGCATTGCAAATTGACTTTAAAAATATTCCTCTATTTTGATTTTAAAGATAAATAAACTGTTTTGAGTTCTCACACCAGTCACATGACTGACTCGGAGTTTATTGTTTTCCTTCCTAAACTCTGGGTGCCCACCAATTTCCACACGGGCAGTCAAGAGTTAAGGTTTACCAGGATATTTTAGAATTCAGGAGTTGCTAGAGGCAAGCTGGAGGGCATGGCGTATTCACTTGTATATAGTATTCCTTTTCCGCTGTTTGTTGTTGTTGTTGTTGTTGTTGTTGTTGTTGTTGTATACTCTGATGATATGATGTAATGTAATGAAATGTAATGTAATAACTGATATAGTTCTTTGTTTAAAGATTATTCATTTATCTATTATATGTTATTCCGCTGCGATTGTGAGATTCTGATATTGTTTTGTTGTTTTCTTTCTGTTCTATCTTCTACCTCTTTCTTCTATCTCTTTCTTCTTCTTTAACCATAACGGTACGGTTTTTCGGCCTTCGATTGCCCGACAGTGGATACAGTGGACGTATTGATGTCGGCGTTCGTGGACGAAAAATCGCTAACGTTACAATTTGGTATCAGAGCATATGGTTAAGCGACAACCATGGCTCTGTTGCGTATTACTCATTAGAGATAGAGTCAGTAGTACTCTAGAATGAATTGAGTGTAATAATAGCTATGAGAGCGTATTTGTTAATGAATATAAAATTGTTTTATATTGTGATGATTGGTTTGTTGAGTGGCATATGAACCTTCGCCAGTACGATCTGCACAACTATTTCGAAGGGGTTTATAAACACTTGTACAGAACAATTTGACACGATATTGTTTTAAATTGGGTAAATGAAATAATTTTACCTTGAGAATATTTTATATATAAAGGAATAATTTTTCAGAATTATTAAAGTGTATATAAGTTGATAAGAAAATGTAAGAATACATATATAAGTTATTAAAAGTTGTTTGAATAATCTAAATAAAAACATGTTGTAAAAGAATAATTGTATAAGCAAATGAATTATAAGAATTGAATTATAATTAAAGTGATTTACAATTGTGAAATAAACTTATATATATAAGAGTGAAACTATATGAATATATTTATGAACATGAGTTGTAAATAAAAATGAATTTAAAGTTAAAATGGAAATTTACTTTAGAATTTGGAAGCTGAATTGATTTATAAGTGGGAATTTAAGTTAAGTAAAACCAAGTGATGTTTATAAAATGAAGTATAACTTAAGTGATGTTGAATGAAGTTGATATTGGTATCAAAGTAAATTAATAAAGTTAAGTGATAAATATGAACTTAAGTTATGTAAATGAAATTCAACTTGAAATGGTTAACTAATTGAAAGTTAATCAATTGAATGTGAATAATTGGTATGAAATAATGAATGTAGGTGTAAATTCATTAAAATCTAATGTTATTGGAAGTTGAATAATTGAATGAAAATCAATTTAATTAAACCAACTGAAAGTAAAGGGGTTAAACCAAGATGAATATAAGCAAAGGAATTTGGTTGTAATTAATATACATTGGTTGTTATATGATTGTCAGTTGATTGTATATAATTCATTAAATACTAATGAAATTGAGTTAATGAAATTGGAAGTTAAAGTAATTGAAATCCAATTGGAAGTTAAGTGAATCTTAAATAGAATTGAATTTGATTTGGAAGTGAACCAACTTGAATATGGATTAGTGAATATAAACTAATTGAAAATGAATGTTAGTAAAAACATCCACTGTTAATGAATCAAATGTGATTAAATTGAAAACCCATTTCATTGAATATTAATGAGAATATGAATGAGTATTTATTGGTTATGGATGATAGTTGGTTGATGGTTGAATTTATTGCTTTTACTGCATTTGCTATGTTGGCATATATAGTTATTATGCTGCTATATGTTGTATATCGATACTATTGTCATATACATGTTCTCATCTGTTTGTTGAGTGTTTAGTAGGTGCGGATCGCGTTTGCTTTGCATTTGGAGCTCGCTTTCGCGCTATATTAGCCGTATATGCTCGCTAATAAAATATAAGGTACATATCTCGGATTACATACCGTACTTTTACACTTTTTTCCCTACGGGATGCCTCATCACTTGATGAGATGTATATTTGTGATATATACACTGTCATTTTTTTTCGGATCGAGCCGCGCAAAGGAGACTCTGGCGAAATTTTTCGAAAATTTAAGGCGTTAGAAAAAATTTGAGAAAATTGGAAAATTTTGAAAACTTTAACTTTGATTTTGGAGTTGAAAGTCAAACAAGATAGTTTGTTTTTGAAAAGATAACCATTGGAAACTTAAAAGTATTGTAAGAAATTTAACTATGGATTTTTGGGAAAGTTAATAGATTCTGTAACTTTTCTTACTTGGTAATTTCGAGGACGAAATTCTTTTAAGGGGGAAGTATGTAACGACCCAGAATTTTTATTAATTAAAAATTTGAATATTTAATTAATTGTAGATAATAATAAGTGAAATTTATAAGTCGAATAAATTTTATTCGAATAATTGGATTTAATTGAATAATTTAATCGATAATTTAATATGTGAAAATACAGAAATAATTGAAAATTGAGTTAAATATGATTAGAAATGATTCGTAAAATTTTATTATATCATATTGAAGTTAGAACGATATTTTAGAACTTTTAAAATCGAATTAAAAGTTTATCTGTGAAAATTGAATATTTTAATATTTAATCGACTAGTGAAATTAGCCATTTTTCGAACAGTCTCGGAATTGAACGAAACTAGTTCCATTGGATCCGTAATAGTTTGTTATTACCGGATTTCAATTTTTGTAGCAATCGGAGTTTTCGTTTGATCGTGGCAGCTCGAAACGCATCAAAATTGTTTTTTTATATTAATTTGACGAGTTAAAATAGCCATTTTTCAAACAGTCTCGGATTTTGACGAAACTAGTTTCATCGGACCCGTAATGTGATATTATTGTATGGTTTCAAATTTCGTGTCAATCGGATTTACCGTTTGTCTGGAGCAAGCTAAAACGTCTAGAAAATTGTTTAATCGATTTAATTTTAAATCGAACGTTTATTTCCATAACTCGCACAGATGACCGGATTAGCTCCCGAAACACGTTCCATCATGTTCATAACGCGGGATAAACCTTAGAAACGCCAACCGGCACGCTTTGTTTGGAGTTCGGAAATTCCGGGATGAATAGTGTTTGCAAAATTTTCTATATAAACCCCTTCACTCTTCATTTTTGCAAATAACCTAAAACCCTAACCATAAATATTCAGAGCCGCCACTATTGTTCTGAACGGCCAGAAAACATTCTCATTTCTCCTCGATTATCTCCTCATCCACTCCCCGATAGACTTCGACTTCAACTAGAAACTTGTAGATCTCGTCGAGACGAATGTATCTAACGGTGGAGATCGCATTTGGAGATACGGATCTTCATCAATGTAGATGCGTTTGTGGCCAGCTGCGCACGACTTTCAACGAGCTACAGTGGGCCATGCTTGCTAGTATTGCGGCCGAGGGTGGTGTTCATGGAGGTGCGCGACGTGAAGGTGGTTGATCAACTTATCGATGCTCATGAAGGTCGTATAATCTAACCCTAAATTTGAAGATTGGGTTCGCCGTGCGCGTGATATTACTGGGTTGGGGAAGAAGGTGGGGTGCGGTCACGATTGCAGGGAGCAAGATCCAAGGGCTGTGATGAAGTGTAGGTAAAAAAAAAAAGAAATTGTAAATTTAGTTTATATAAATTCGTGTAACTTTGAATATTCGTATCTTTTTCATACGAGGTCGAATACACGCGAAACCAGTTGCGTTGGAATCGTATGGACGAGCACTACACTATGGAATTGGATTGGATTCGTTTGGAGTTAGTGAGAATTTCGGGTAAAAATTAAACGTTCGTTTAATTTTATTCGAAATAAATCGCTAAAACGAAATTGAAATCAATGTGAGAACTTCTCACTCAATCGAATCGGTTTCGATTTTAATTTTAAATAGTTAGATTTAAAATTCTTGATAGTATGTTTGAATGATTATTGTTATCTATTGATTGTTAAAATAGACATTATGCGCCGTTAGTAAGGGGATGTTATTTATTAAAAACATATACCGTGAATATTTCTTAAACAGTGAAATTGGTATTATTTATGTACTTGGAATTGATTTCCCGCATTATATAGCGGATGAGACTCTATTGCGCCGCCTATTAAGCGGATAATATTTTAAATCCTATGTACCGCGATAATTTCGTACTGGAACAGAATTGGTATTGTGCTAACATCTTTGGATGTAGGAAAACAGGTTGGAGGGATCCAACTGGATTCCTCAACAGTATTTATTTGATTATGGATATTTTGGTATTCATTGATTATCATATCGATATATGATATTGTTGTTGTCGTGATTGACTATTTGGTAAGTAGCATCGTTGGGCCAAATTTTGGAATTTTAAAAGGATTCTTAAAGTGATTTTTGAAGAGTATACGTATAAAAATATTTTTTGGAATTGATTCCTTTTAAATAAATAAACGTTCTAATTTTAATGTTATAAAAATTACGATTTTTGAGAAAAATAGTTAAAAGTTGATTTTTGAAAATATGGGGTTAATGATTTTATAAAATGGTTTAAATCGGGATTTTTGAATTTATTGTGAAAAGTTTAAAAATAGGATTTATAAAATTTAATTATTTTATAAATCAAAATGATGAAATTATAAAGGACTTTAAAGACGTTTTGAAAGAATAATATAAATTGATTTATATAAAAGATTTATAAATTGATAATTTATAAATTAAAATATTTGAGTTATAAAACGAGTTTTTATAAGTGTTAGAATGAATTGTGAATGAATTTCATAAATGAATGAAATTTATAGAATTATAAACGGTGAAGTTATAAATGGAATTTTATAAGCAGTAGGTTTATAAAATTTGTAAAGTTATTAAAGGAATAGATTTGGATAAATAAATGAATCTTATAAGTTATAAGATTTATAGTTTGGGAAGTTAAAGGAACGATTTTGCAAACAAATAAGTTGTAAATATTTAACTAAAATTATGGACTTTTGGTTTATAATTGAGTTATAAATTGAATACGTTAATAAAGGAGATTTATAAAAGGAAGTTGTTATAAAACAAATAGAAATGGAATTTATAAACATTGTTTTATAAATTTGCAAACGACTTATTTTGATAAGTAAATTGTATAACTTATTAATGGAGTTATATTCACGTTTTAGACAGTGAATAATCCTTTATAAAATGAATAGAAATGATGAAGTTGGTTAACGAAGTATATTCACGTTTTGGATAGTGAATATTATGTTAAAGAAAACGTTTTGAATGTGATATTTTAAATAGAATTAAACGATCTAACGATGTTTTAAAAATGTGTTGAGATTCGAAACCATAGTTCTCAACATTCATTGTTGAAATAGACGTTTTCGAGAAATAGAAGGATATGGCGGACTATAACACTATTGTTATAGTAAATTGTAACGACCCAAAATTTTTGATAATTTAAATTTGAATATTTAATTAATTTTAAATATTAATAAGTGAAATTTTTAAGTCGAATAATTTATTTTTCGAATATTGGATTTGATTGGTAATTAAATCGATAATTTAATAATTGGAATTACATAAATAATTGAAAATTGAGTTTAATATGATTGAAAATGATTTGTAAAATTTTATTTAATCATACTGGAGTTATAGTGATGTTATATAACTTTTAAAATCAAATTAAAAGTTTACTTGTGAAAATTGAATATTTTAATATTTAATTATCGACTGTAAAATAGCCAATTTTTGAACAGTCTCAGAATTGGACGAAACCAGTTCCATTGGATCAGTAATAGTTTGTTATTATCGGATTTCAATTTTCGTAGCAATCAGAGTTGTCGTTTGATCATGGCAGCTCGAAACGCATCGAAATTATTTTAATATTAATTTGGCGAGTTAAAATAGTCATTTTTCAAAAAGTCTTGGATTTCGACGAAACCAGTTTCATCGGATCCGTAATGTGATATTATTGTAAGGTTTCAAATTTCAAGTCAATCGGATTTATCGTTTGTCCGGTGCAAGCTAAAACGCCTAGAAAATCGTTTAATCGGTTTAATTTAAAATTGAACGTTTATTGCCATAACTCGCACAGATGACCGAATTAGCTCCCGAAACATGTTCTATTGTGTTCGGAACGCGGGGTAAACCTTAGAAACGCCAACCGGCACGCTTCGTTTGGAGTTCGGAAAATCCGGGATGAATAGTGTCGCGTATTTTTCTATAAAAGGACCTCAATCTTCATTTTTGCAAATAAAAAAAAGGCTAGGGTTACAGCCGCCACCCTCTTGATTAATGGCCAGAAAATTTCGAAACTTCTTTCTCATTTTCCTCTCAATCTATCAACAATTAGCAAAAACTCTCAACTACAAAGTTGTAGAGGACGATGAAAGCTTCAAATCCATATGGAGATGATCGAAAACGGAGCTTCGAATCAACGGGAAATCGAGCAAGAAGGGGCTGCGTTTTTCACGCAAATCGAGGTGATAGGGGAGGCCGAGTTCAACATGGTGGCAGCCGATGGTGGCTCTCGAGCGGGGCTTCGCAACGATGGTCTCCGATCGTCTTCAAGTCGAGTGTGGAGGTCGCAATAATTCGTTAAAGAAGGGCGGCCGTGGGTTCTTAGTAGCGTTCAAAACCTGGATAGTTGCGTGACGAAGAAGAGAGGAAGAAAGGGGTGCGGCTAGGATCTGGGCAGTGGAATATGGACGGTGATGATCTATTTAGGGTTAAAAATAGAAATGAATGTTGTAAATTTTATATTAATAATTCGTGTAACTTTGAAAATTCATACCTTTTTCATACGAGGTCGAAAACGCACGAAACCAGTTGCGTTGGAATCGTATGGACGAGTACTATGCTATGGAATTGGATTGGAGTCATTTGGAGTTAGTGATAATTTCGGGTAAAATTAAACGTCTGTTTAATTTTATTCGAAATAAATCGCTAAAACGAAATTGAAATCAAGGTGAGAACTTCTCACTCAATCGAATCGGTTTTGATTTTAATTTTAAATAGTTAGATTTAAAATTGTTGATTGAATGTTGAATGATGATTGTTATCTATTGATTGTTAAAATAGACATTATGCGCCGTTAGTAAGCGGAGGTTATTTATTAAAAACATATACCGCGAATATTTCACCGTATAGTGAAATTGGTATTATTATTGTACTTGGAGTTGATTTTCCCGCATTATATAATGGATGAGACCCTATTGCGCCGTCTATTAAGCGGATAATATTTTATAAATCTCATATACCGCGATAATTCCGTACTGGAACGGAATTGGTATTGTGCTAACATCTTTGGATGCAGGGAAACAGGTTGGAGGGATCCAACTGGATTCCTCAACTGTATTGATTTATTTACAGATATTTTGATATTTGTTGATTATCATATCGATATATGATATTTGGATGTCATGATTGACTATTTGGTGCTGTTGCATCATCGGATCCATTTTTAAAGTTCAAAAATAACGTTTTTTGGTTTTTAAAAGGATTTTAAAGTGATTTTTCAAAGTATATGTTTTTATAAAATTTTGAATTGATTCATTTTAAATAATTAAAACGTTATAAATTTTTATGTTATAAAAAATACTGTTTTTGTAAAATATAACCAAATTGAGATTTTAGAAATAAATAGTGATTAATTTATGAAATGGTTTAAATTGGAAATTTTGAAATATTACAAACAATTTTTATAAAAGATTTATAAAATGGATATTTATAAATTAAAAATATTGGAATTATAAAACAAGTTTATTAAGTGTTTAAAATGAAGAATAAAATGGATTTCATTGAAAAATATAGATTTATAAATTGTGAAGATATAAATTGAATAGATGTTGTAAAATAAAAGATTTATAAGTAATTAACTTATAAACTGGGTTTTAAGCATATAAATGGGATACTAATAGAAATTGTTAATAAAGGAGATTTTATAAGTTGAAGTTGTTATAAAATATAAAGGAATCTTATAAGTAATAAGATTTATGATTTGTGAAGCTTTAAAAAAAACGATTTTGTAAATAAATGAATTATAAGTAATCAACTTATAATATGGACTTTTGGTATATATTGAGATATACAAATGGAATTGGTTAATAAAGGAAATTTATAAATCGAAGCTTTTAAATAGAAATGGAATTTATAGACATGGTTTATAAATTCGAAATCAAGGGAATTGAAAGTTGAAAATTGGTTAAGGAAGTATATTCACGTTTTTGGATAGTGAATATATTATTATAAATAAAATGGATATGCTTGAGAAAATGAATATTATAAAATGAAGTTAATCGTTTTAACGATGTTGTAAAAGGTGTAAACATCGAAAACATAGATTTTAACATTCATTGTTGAAATAGACGTTTTCAAGAAATAGAAGGAAATGGTGGACTATAACACTGTTTTTATAGTAAATGGTTTCCGAAAGGAGATATTTTGTATCGTATTGGGATTTAAATATCTATTTTAATTTCGAATCCCTATACTAGTGATTTTGGGTCGTCGTAACGATGTTTTACGCAACATTCGTTTTAGCCCAAACAAATGTGTTTAAGTGAATGTTTTCCTTAAAGAATAAAATATATACTTAATTTCGATATTAAGTATATTGAAGATTTTCCAAGTGTTGAAAATGAATGGATTTGTGAATTACTTATTATTTAATAAGTATGGAAATGTTTTCCAATATGAACTGAATATTTTGGGACTTTATCTTTTAAAGATAAATTGAACATGAATATTAGAAATCGATTGGGAAATTGTATATTCATAGATATTTTGGAATTGTAAATTCACTAGGGAATTTATAAAAGAAAGGGAATTTGTTTGAAAATAAACGTTGATTTATTTTTGAACTATGGAAATAAATTTGTGGATTTGGAACGTAAATAAAAAAGTAAATCAGTAAGGATTTATTTAATTTATTTAAATGAACCATTTTAAATTTAAAATGGATAAATAATTGGAAGTGTTTCCGTTTAAGGAAATTGATTTGAACTTTGTTTTCAAATGGTTAAAGTGTGGAAATTTTGTATCTAGTAAAGATATTTTGGAAAGTAAATAATTTGGAAAATTATTTGGAATTTGGTGATGTTGAACACGCCTATTGACAGTAAAATAATCCGACTATCAATATTTACCTTTAAATAGGTATTTGTTGTGATTGCTTCAATTTGAATGCCACATTTATTTTTGAATAAGCGCTCACTATTCGGGTTAGCCGGGAAAGGACCTTTGGGTCGTATAACCCATTCCGAATATGTGATATGTCGTAATGGGTTGCATTTGATGAGATGTGTTGAAGACCAGATATTTTTGAAAACGGAAGGATTACCGTTGAGTTACTCTGCATCGGCTGATCTCCGATATAGAGGTTTTATCACCCTTAGTGACGGGAAGTCCAGACGTGATTAGCAATTATCCGGAATGCAAGGACTTCTTTGGAAGTGCCTTCGGTTCTGTTCGAGCCCGGAACAGACTTGTATGGATTATATGTATAACATTACAAATTGAGATATAAAGCTGATTTCTTTCAAATATATTTCTGTTGGTGGCGGAGAATTTATTCTCTTAGCTTAACACCCTTCTCTGAGATGTACGAGCTCAGAGGTTATATAGTTGAAGGTTATTAGTGATATACTCCCAATTTGGTAGTGTGGCATGCTGAGTGTTGCTGTGAAATGATCATTGTTTGATCATTTGTGATATGATCATTTGTTTGATCCTTTATCTTGGTGATCATTTCTATGATCATCTGTTGACCCGAAGCACAGCTTTTGTATAAAGCGTGGCTTTGTGGACGAGACTTCGTCGGACCTCACACCCCGGAAATGGTCAAAACAGGAAGGATGCGGCAAGGTTATTAGGGGGTAGCGCCCCTTTAGTTTATGTCATTCCTTCTGGATAGAGGTGGTATCATGGTATGGAGCCCAGATACTTAACCTATGTTGTTGCTGCAAAATTATAACTTTGTGGTTGTTGAAAATCGAGGATCCTCGGATAGATCGGTTACGACCGGGGGATGACATATTCGTGTCAGTAGTTACCCAGTTAGGGGTAACCCGGCCTTGTGTTGGCAGAGATCCGGTTTGGTTCTCGGGACATCATTCCAGAGGCGTTTCCATGTGGCAATGGGAAGTTCCTTGGCCTGACCATTTGTTGGAAATCCAAAGAAACAATACGATCTTGTACGGTTTTAGTTGTAGAACCTATCATCCACTTATGGTGGCGCCCCACTGTTTGGATGGTAGCTATAGTAGGCATAAGTCCGAAATGCCTATGCTGGCTAAGATTTATATCTTTATTTTCGAAATGAATTTTTGCCTACACTATGCACTAGTAATAATATCAAATGTTTCTTTTTAATTACTTATTATTAAATAAGTATATGGAAATGTTTTCTAATATTGAAATGGTTTAGGAATTATATCTTTTCAAGGATAATCTGAAGTAAATATTTGTAAAGTGATTTAATCAATAAAAGATTAATTAAAAGGGTCTAGTGATTGCTTATGGTGCTAGATAATTGTTTTTTTTGCTTTGATAGTTAAATAACCGACTATCAAATTTGGCCATTTAAGTTTCTCTACTTTATGTGGAAGTATTTAGTCATACACTTAGTACATAGCCATTTGTATAGGCTTGATTATCGTTTGTGTTGAGGATGTTGATTCGTGCAGTGTAGAGTATTACTATAATCTATCGAGCTTCCTTCTTGGCCGAAGGATGGCAAGTTGAAAGTTGGAGACGTGATAAGTCTATGAGACTTGGTTTCTATGAGGTTGAGAAAAACTTTTTCGTTGTTGGTGCGAAGAGACCGGGATCGGTTTATCCGAAAACCACGTCGGACCAACATTTATGAGATTATTGTGCAGGTTGGTTGTGATGATATTGATATTCAGGATTTTCATAGTGAAGCACTGCTTGTTGATAGTTTGGGGTTAAAATCCCAATATACATCTAGTAGTAGTAGTCTCTTCGTTATGAAATATCCAATGCAAGGACTATTCGCTACTAATCCTAGGGATTTCCTGACAGGATGTGGTGGGAAAGTACCTTCAGTTTGTCATGTTCCTGGACAACTTGTATAGACATTTGTCGAACATTGCATGTCTAAAGATTGCGTACATTGGTTTTTACAAACATACATCAGTGGCGGCGGAGTAGACAACTTCTCTTAGCTTAACACCCTCCTTGAGATGTATGAGCTCAAAGGTTGTATTTTTGTGGAAGAGAATTAGTAGTCAACGAAAATGGCCATGTGGCATTCAAAGTGTTGTGATATGTGAAAGGTAATTGTTGCCTCTGCATTCATCAACCGGAAATGACCGAAGCAGGGTTGGATGTAGCAAGGCTAAGTGGGTCATTCCCAATTAGAATATGATCATCCTCTTCTAGATATGTTTCTTCCAATTATGACGTTCGAGATGTAAATTATTTGGTTTGTATGCTACAAGAGCCCTCGAAAAGGTCGGTAATGACTCAAGGATGATATATTCGGTACTATCTAGTTATAGAGATAGGCCGATGTTGTGTTGGTAGAGAATCCTTTGTGATGTTCCTTGGTACAGTCCTCTAGAGATGTGCTACCGGAAGGTAGTCACTTCACCTAGTCACTTGTATGAATATTCAAACTCCGCTACTTGCTTTCCACTTTGATTTTATTACTTACTTTGGACTATATGCCGGAATTTAATCAATGTAACAATTTTGGCTATGATTAATATTATTTGTATACTAGACGCTAGTATAATATAAGATAATTTGATATGAAATGTTTTGGTTATCGTAAGGTAAAAACATGTCCGTGTTTATGTGTGGGCGTGTTTTACGAGATATTTTTGTTTTGAAAAGGAAAAGTTTGATAATTTAATAAATTCAGCTGAGTGTATTTCTCACGCTGGTTTACCAGACTGATCCGAGTGTTCTTCCCTTTTAATGCTTGGGTCAGACCAAGTATATTGATAGGTTCAGATTTGGTGCTTTTGGAGCTTCAATAGGAGATCTGGAGATCTTCATTTTCATGTATACATGTATCTATTTATTATTTATTGCATTATTGTTGTATATTTTCGATAATTGTAAGGACAAGTTATTATAATTGTTTAGGCTGATGACTAGTGATTGTTGAACTCTTATTGTTGTATGTAGTACATACATTTTCTATTTTGTAAAGATCATCGATATGATATTTTATGTTATTCCGTTGTGGTGTGAGATTCTGTACTGTTCTATTTTGTTTTCTCTTCTCTCTTTTTTCTGTTCTCTTCTTCTCTTTTTTTTCTTTGTCACGATTTTCTATCAGTCTATGCTTTTTGGGTCAAACATGTGTGGTTTATTGTCGATTCAAAGGTTACAGATTTACGGGTCGTCACATATGGTATCAGAGCTTAGATTTAGTATATTCCTAGGCTTGGATATGTACACAGTATAGATAGGGTCAATAGCATCCTAGATTGAGTTTGAGTGTATTATATATATAAGCGCGTATTTCTTAGTGATATAAAATGTTTTCTATTGTGTTTACTTATCTGTTGAGTTGTTTGTGAATTCTGGTCGGTGCGTGGGACGCCAAGTTATCGATAGGGATTTCTAAACACTTAAACAAGGCAAGTCAACATAGTATTGTTTTTAAATCGGGTAAATGAAATAATTTTATCTCGATTATATTTTATATATCGAGGAAACCATTTTTTAGGAATTGTTCAAGTGTATATAAACTGATTGTTTGGTTGTTGGAAATGTGAATATATATAAGTTAATAAAAGCTGGTTGAATAATCTACGTAACAACCCATAATTTTAATAAATATTTTAATTCCATTTATTTGAAAACTTTGGTTTTAAATCATTTAAAAATTGAAGTTTTGGAATTTTCCAATGTAATTTTGGATTTGGTTATAAATTATTTTCCAAATACAATAAAATAAATATTCTCTGATATTCTATGCTTTGGTCAATTGTGGTCAAACTTTGACTTTCAGTTAAAATTTTAAATTTTAAATTTAAATTTCTAATCTATTTCTTTGGAATTATATTTGATTCCTGTGCTTATGCTGCTTCTCATTTCGTAAAATTCTGTTTTATACTTTTAAAATTTGATAAATTTCAACGTTTTTACATGCGATTATTTTTCGCATTTTTCTGTTATTTTCTATTCTATATTTTTCCACTTCATTTCTACTTTATATTTTATTTTCTATTTTGTTTGGACTTTTTAATCTGATTTATATTTGATTTTTATTTGATTTTTGGCTTTGAAATTCAAAAAGACTTAAGTTCTTTTCTTGTAAATGAAGTAAAGTCCTTTCCTTTCCTAACCGTTCAAAGAAATTACTTTCTTGCCATCCAAAACTTCTCAATTACCTTGTTAATTCACATATAAAATATTGTCAAAACATTTACATCCTCATTTTCCTCTTCCGATTAAAAGAATATTTAGATTAAGTTTTTCTTCTCATGGCTTCAGCTTCTCTTTTCTTTTTCACTTTTCATTTGCTTTTTCTATTTGAAAGCTCGGCCACCACCTCCTATAGCCGACCACATCCCCTCCATCCACCACCTATGCTCGGCCTCCACTACCTTATCATCTCCACCGCCTACGCCATGAAACCCTAGATCCAAAAACCAATCACCAAAAGTTGCATGAAACCCTAGTCGAGCCTCTACATCACCAAACTCCTCTTTGCTTGCCTCAGCCACACCATAGTTTCTCCACCATATGCCTTGCCTTGACCAATACTTCATCCCAAAGCCTATCTAGATGATGACCAGATCAGATCCACACCATGAACCCATAGGCCGATCCCCTAGAGCCATAGGTCAAACCCAAATATCACCATATCCTCACCTATTGCCTTCTACATGAGTTTGGTTGCCACCCGTTCACCTACCATAGCCTTGTCGTGCCCCTTACCGGCCTTGGCCGAGGACATGTGTCTCTAATCTATTCATGGCCGAGCCTTGTTGATGATGATCTAGCCTATTTGAAAGTGGCTGACCCACTTGTTTTGGTTAAGCCATACTTTGCCTCACTTTGATTCATATTTTGTACATTATTTGATTTAAAATCTTGTGTTGAATTTATGATTATGTATGTTGTATTTTATTTGTTTGCAAGATCTGAATCCGGGCTCATCATCCACTTGAATCTAGTTGTGCCTTTTCGTGCTTTGCGGAGGTTGGATTTGTGTTTTGAATTTGATCTCTAGCTTTAGAGCTGAGTTTATTACTATCAACATTCGTACTTATATAACTGTGAAACAATGGCATGTGAATTGTAGCTGATGATATGATTATAATTTATATATGCCTGTGTTATGATATTTCATGATGTTATAACCTGAGATTTATGTGTTACATCACCTGATATGATATGCCTTATTATATTGTTTATTGTATTTCCTGTTTCTCGCACTAGAAGTTCCCCATTAGAATAGAATCACTATGGGTTGAAATGATACATACTTGAACGGGCCTTAGAATAGGGAAAATCATTATGAGCTGAAATGATAGGCTCAAGCAATTTTTATTTTATTTGACTTGGGATTGCGGGTTTGAAATGATATAACTCGGATTCTTATTTTTAAATTACGGATTGAAATGATACATATCCGTATCACTTGGCCTAGGTTAGAAAACATTATATAGACCCTTGGTTAATTTTTAATATAATATTTTCCTAAAATTTTATTTAGTATTTTTATTTTTTTAAAATATATGAAATTTTAGCTTAAAGATTTGATTTAATAATTTAAAATATAAGGAGATATTGGTCTTCTATAAGTTAAAACTTTTATAAGTCAAAATTGGTGTTAAATTATAATTTAAAGATCTTTATTGATGATAAATAACTTAATAATTAAATTTGAATTAATATAGAATTTTAAATCTAACTTAGTTATTGTAATAGATTTTATTTTATGAAATGGATATGTTTTGTAAAATAAGTAATCATGATTTGGATGGTAAAATGTATCTTAAATTTTGACTTAACTTGATAATTGAAATTTAAGTTTTCAAATGGAAATATTAAGTTTAACTTTGAAAAAATATATCTTGTTTATGAAATGGGTATTTTTAAATAAAGTGTTAAGTTATTTGTTAAAATAAAAGTTAAGTAAAATAATGTACTTTGGACTTAATAAATGAATTATAGTTAATTTGGATATTTTACTTATAAAATTTTATTTTATTAAATAATCAATTAAATGATATCCAAATGAATCTTTTTTGAAGCATGAGATATGGTTTTATGACTTAAAAATGACTAAAATTGAGATTTTAATGTTTCTGAAATGTTATAATAAATCTGGAATTTGTATTGGAAGCATTTCCAAAATGCTGTGGTTTTAAGGTAGCATTTGCTAAGTGTTACCATTTCTGAAATTGATCTATTTTTGAAATACTAAAATATCTACTGTAGCACTTTATAAGTGCTTAAGTGCTGCTATTTCTGAAATTGAACTTTTTTGAAATACTAAAATATCTACTGTAACACTTTATAAGTGCTGCTATTTTTGAAAATGACAATATTTTTGAAATTCTATTATATCTACCATAACGTTTTCTAAGTGCTGCTGATTCCGAAAATGCAATGTCTTTGAAATTGTTATAATTGAACGAATGAACTTAGAAAATGCTACAACTTTAGTAACGAATATTGTTTTAAAATTGTTATGATTTTCTAAGTGTTATGATTCCCAAGTATTATGGTTTCAAAGTATTTAGTTCTAGAGTTCTTATAGCTTTGAAAGTACTATGATTTTGGAAATGAATTTATTTGAAATTGTATTAAATTAAGAATTGACTTTAAATATGCTAATTTGGAACTTATTGAAATTGAAGAATGAATGATATGACTTTATATCGTGGTTTTGGTTTAAGTTGATTTTAAAGAGTATTTCAAGTTTAAATGAATTGAAGAAAATATTCAGTGATTTGAAAATTTGGATTTTATTTAAAAAGGATATCATACTGATTTGGTTTTTAAATGGAAATGATATCGTATGGACATAGTTTTGAAATGGATATGATATTTTGGTTTTTGAAGTATAAATGATTCTGAAATAAATATACATGGGTTATAATAACGGTTGGTTGTTAAAGAGATCGGGATCGGATACGGGCATACTCTTTGTCGATACCGAAAACCACTTTAACAACCGTGTACACGGTGGAGATTCCAGAATGAAGTAGGATGGTGGCGACGTCCTTTGAGGTATGAACATGGACCCGACTCCCGTGAGTTGGCATAAGGTGGCTAAAACAGGAGTAATCGACGGGCTAATGATGTCGCTCCTCTTATCGGACACACTTCTTTGTATGCCACTCTATTACTTTGTGATTGATTGGTTCACACCTTTGATTTTTGGGAGTATGGCTCGAGGTGGGTGGTAGTAGCTGCTACGCGTTACCATCGATCTGGAAGTGCAATTGGTATATCTACCCTAGCATTGCCTCGTTGTGCCATGTCACCTACCCTAGCTTGCCTTATAGATTTTGGTTTTGTACCATACCTATGTAGTGCCTTCTGACGACGCCAAGTATGGGGGAGATTATAGTACTGCCAGCGTGCTTTGGGTCATGTGACTACATACCTGAAGCTCGCCCTAGTAACCGTGCACTTGGTCGTGCATCCGGCAAATCGACACGCTTTTGGGAACCGCACGAGTTGGCAATCACCCGGCGCTCACCCCATTCCAGCCCGATATTCCCGCCTAAACATCAGGGTCGTAGCGCAACTTCACACCCGACGATGGCCTTGCTTCAAGTGAGGGACATGGAAACTTGGAAAGCGCTTCGGGTCAGAGTGGTAAATACCTGAAGCGTGCTCTTGGATGCCGCTGCTTTGAGTCGCGCAAAGGAAAACTCGGAGCGCACTTCGGATCATTCGACAACTTTCCCGAAGCAAGCCACTATGGGAATATATAAAATGTGTTAAGGTGGAAAATGAAAAGCCTAACTCTATTTTCAATTATATTATACTTTAATTTAGACATTATTATAATAGCATATATTACTACATAGTAAATAGTTTAACGGATCCTAAGAGGATGGGTAGTTCCAAGCATCCTTTATGTAACTTGTGCATTTTATTACAGTTCACTTGAGTTGGTTTACATTGTATAAGTATGTATGTCTCGACTCGAGTGTTTATGTTTTGCTTTACGCTCGGGTCAGCCTGAGTATCAACTTTGGATTTCACCTTTTGGAGCTAGAGAATTTGCTGGAGATTATCCATCTATCTAGTTGTTATCTATTTTCACTCAGTATTTCTATTCAGCTTATGTACTAATGAACATTTATATATTGGGATTTCCCTTGTATTTACTATTCATACTATGGTATTTTGTGCTTGTTTTGAGACTATGTTGTAGTAGTTTCATGAACTACTATAGGTATTTTATTTCCGCTGCGAGTTTTTCTAATTTGTCTGTGTCTATGATTCTGTGATTGGTTTTATTTGCTCCAAATTATATTACAATCTACTATTTTAAATTATTCAAATCAGACATGTGTGGTTTTATTGTTAATTTGAATGGCCCAAAATAGTGGGTCGTTACATTTGGTATCAGAGCTTTGGTTTAGGCGAACCTTAGCCTATAGAGCAAAAACTCATTAAAGATAAGGTAGAAATACCCTAAAATGAGTGAAATAAATCTTAGAATCATTTCTTTGTGAGAGAACGTATTTTAAAGTATAAAATGATTTTCAAATGATTTTAAAGGATTTTCAACGATTATTTTGATACAAAAACTTATCTTGTTTTGAAAAAAAATATATTTCTTAACTACCTTCCTTTCCTTGTCCACCTTGTCAGTAATTTCTTTGTTTAGGATATTCATTCTAGTGAATCTAATCTAATCTTATCTTATCCAATCTTGTCTTTTGTCTTAATTACCATTATACTACTCAGCAGAAGGGCAAACTATCTGGTATTCTTCTGTTACCTCACTCCTGCTTTCTTTGTTGATTTTAGCTTTGTTCTGGGAACTCTTAGGAGTCATCAATGGAAGGCTAAATTCTCGATATGCCATTTCAAGAGGGAGGAAGTCCAATTCCTAAGGCATATTGTTACTAGTAATGGAGTTTCTGTTGATCCAATTGAAATCACTGCGATCACTGTAAGTCTTCTTCTCTTCTCTCTTTGTGGATAGATGACCAAATCAGCTCATTTCATTTCGGTCAAATCTACCTGTTCTGCTTCTAGT
This sequence comes from Allium cepa, assembly GCA_030765085.1. Classification (NCBI taxonomy): domain Eukaryota; kingdom Viridiplantae; phylum Streptophyta; class Magnoliopsida; order Asparagales; family Amaryllidaceae; genus Allium; species Allium cepa. Next base: position 662,816,110 of record CM060945.1, read on the forward strand.
TTGTCTGAAATCTATATGAGAGATACTGTTCTTCCCCATGGTGTTCCTCTAAGTATTGTGGGTGATCTAGATCCTATCTTTACCAGTCAGTTTTGGAAAGCTTTTCAGGAATCTTTGAGTACTCGTCTGAATCTGAGCACTGCTTACCATCTGCAGACCGACGGTCAAACGAAAAAAATGAATCGGATTCTCGAGGATCTTCTTAGTTCTTGTGTTCTTGATTATGGGGGATCTTGGGGAGATCATCTCCATCGTGTTGAATTCACTTATAACAACAATTATGAGGTGTAATTTCAGTCTTCTATTTTAACCTTATCTTAATACTTTGTCTATCTAATTTTATCTTTGAATTTTTTTGATAGAATCTCCCAAATTTGAAATTCTATCTTTATTTTTGAAACCCATTCTGGAATCTGTGAGTGAGGGAGTGTATTTATATTAACATTAAAATGTTTTGTATGCTGCGTTGTTTGGATTGTTGATGTCGTTTTGGGATTTCGATCGATTCGTTTGATCAGCGATATCGATAGGATTTCCAAAACACTTGAACAGAACAAACTGACACAATTTTGCTTCCACATTTTGGGAATGAGAATTTTTTTATATGATTTTTATATATGACAATCTTATAGATTTATGTTATCTGTTGAAAATTTATTTTGATAGGATGTAAATAAGTTGATTTGAAATTTATTAAATTTGTGATTTTAAAGGATATGATTTTTATAACTTGATTTGGTTTAAGGTATTTTAAAAGAATATATCAAGTTTAAATATTTGAAGTTTAAAAGTTTTAATTGAATAGTATTGGATTTATTAAGTAAATGTTTCACAACTAAATTATAGTAAATTGAATTTAAGATATATGGAATTATCAAAAGTCTGGGTTTGAAATATGGAATATTTTAAGTTTTGAAATTAATATAAATTGAAATGGTTTAATTGAGAAATTGAATTGAAACCTATTAGTTAACTGAATTGGTTAGTGAAATGATGATATTTGATTTCATTTGTTGTTTTGAAACCAATGATTATTAACATAAGATATAAATAAATAAAATTATAAAGCATTGGGTATAAACTAATTTGGAATTTAAATGAATTTAAATTATGGATTTGATAATTAAATTTTGGTGATCTCAAACTTCGGTTTCGATGTTTTAGAATGTAAATTATTTGAAGGTATGTTTGAGTATAAATTTTAATGTTTAAATCTGTGCTCTTCTCTTATGTTTCAGTGATGGCGGCCGCATCATCGACATTCATTTTCGAGTTTCGAAGAGGAGAGACCAATTCGTAGCTTTGCTACACTTTTGTTTGATTCAAATTTGTTTGATTTAAGATATATAAAAGGAGGAAGAAAATTTGATTTAAATTTCTTAAGTATGGTTTGGTCTAATATATATATATATATATATTATATGATTTCAGATTTGATTTGATCTGATATATAGTATATATAATTATCTCTTTATTGTTTGAGATAAACCAGAGATTTAATTTCTTAAATTTATGATTCAAGGATGATGTCAATTATAAACCGATTCAAAGTTTTTGGATAAATAATTGGACTTGAAATGTTTGAATTGAGAAAATTTTATTTGTATATTACTAAATTTCATTCCAATATTACTTACCTAATTATTCAGAAGTTGGGCATGTAACTGAATAATATACAATATAAAACAGTCTTAAAGGAATTTATAAATAAATTTGAGTAGTTATGATAAGAGTAAATATACTTAGTATATGTGATAAGATATATTAAGTGGAATAAATTTCATAATAATTGGATAAAGTGGAAAATGAGGGAAGCTTGTTCCTGTGTTTGTTCGTCCTTTCCGTATCTCTGAGAGGATTGGTTCTTTAGCTTATTGTCTTGATTTTCCTAAGAAGTTTTCTAGAGTGCATAATAATGTATTCCATGTTTCGCATCTTCGTCGATATCTACACGATCCATCTTTGATTGTCCAACCTTCTACTCTCGAGAGTTTGGATATTGAGCCTAACCATACCGTCGAGTGGAAGCAACATCGTATTATCGATAAAGGTATGAAGCAGCTGAGAAGGAAATCTATCAACCTTGGTCAAAGTGCAGTGGAGTACGGATGATCGGGGTTGTACCTGGGAGACGGATGAGAGCATGCGTTCTTCGAATCCAAAATTGTTTGTTTCAAGTACTATTTGCTTTCTATCTTATCTTTCCTTGTTTTCATGTCTCGTTCCCTTTTGAGGACGAAATTTTTTGAGTGGGGGAGAGTGTAACAACCCATGATTTTAATAAATATTTTAATTCCATTTATTTGAAAACTTTGGTTTTAAATCATTTAAAAATAGAAATTTTTAAATTTTCCAATGTAATTATGGATTTTGGTTATAAATTATTTTCCAAATATAATAAAATAAATATTTTCTGAAATTTTATATTTTGGTGAATTGTGGTCAAACTTTGACTTTCAGTTGAAAATTTTAAATTTGAATTGTTAGTTTCTAATCTTTTTCTTTGGAACAATATTTGATTCTGATGTTCGTGCTGCTTTTCGTTTCATAAAATTCTATTTTATACTTTTAAAATTTGATAAATTTCTACGTTTTACACGCGATTATTGTCAGCATTTTTCTTTTATTTTCTATTCTATATTTTTCTACTTCATTTCTACTTTATAATTTATTTTCTATTTACTATTTTTTATTTTTATTTTTATTTGATTTTTGTGTTGGAAATTTAAAAATACTTAAGTTCTTTTCTTGGAAATGAAATAAAGTCCTTTCCTTTCCTAGCCATTCAAAGCAATTACTTTCTTGCCATTCAAAACTTCTCAATTACCTCCTTAATTCACGTACAAAATATTCTCAAAACATTTCCTTCCTCATTTGCCTCTTCCGATTAAAAGAATATTTACAGTAAGCTTTTCTTCTCATGGCTTCATCTTTTCTTTTCTATTTCTCTTTTCATTTGTTTTTTCTATTTCCAAGCTGGGCCACCACCTCCTATACCTGACAACATCCCCTCCACCTCATCATCTCTACCACCCATGCCATGAAACCCTAGATCCAAAAACCCATCACCAAAAGTTGCTTGAAACCCTAGCCGAGCATCTACATCACCAAACCCCTCTTTTTCTTACCTCGACCACACCCTAGTTCCTCCACCCTATGCCTTTCTTTGACCAATACTTCATCTCCAAGCCTATCTAGATGATCACTAGATCAGATCCACACCATGAACCCATAGGTCGAACCCATAGAGCCATAGGTCTAACCTAAATATCACCATATCCTTACCTATTGCCTTCTACATGAGTTTGGTTGCCACCCCTTCACCTACCTTATCCTTGCCATGCCTCTTACCTACCCTGGCCGAGCACATGTGTCTATGATCTAGTCATGGTCGAGCCATGTTGATGGTGATCTAGCCTATTTGAAAGTGGCCGAGCCACTTGTCTTGGTTAAGCCATACTTTGCCTCACTTTGATTCATATTTTATACATTGTTTGATTTAAAATCTTATGTTGAATTTATGTTTATGTATGTTGCATTTTTTATTTGCATGATCTAAATCTAGGCTCATCATCCACTCGAATCTAGTTGTGCCTTTTCGTGCTTTGCGGAGTTTGGATTTGTGTTTTGAATTTGATCTCTAGCTTTAGAGGTGAGTTTGTCACTCTCGACATTCATACTTATATAATTGGGAAACAATGGAATGTGAATTATAGTTGATGATATGATGCTACTTTATATATGCTTGTGATATGATATTTCATGATGTTATAACCTGAGATTTATGTGTTACATCACCGGATATGATATGCCATATTATATTGTTTACTGTATTTTCGGTTTCTTATACTTCAAGTTCCTTGTTAGAATAGAACCACTATGGGTTAAAATGATACATACCCGAACAGACTTTAGAATTGGAGAAAATCGTTATGAGATGAAATGATAGGCTCAAGCGATTTTTATTTTATTAAATTGGGATTGCGAGTTTGAAATGATAGAACTCGGATTTTTATTTTTAAATTACGGATTGAAATGGTACATATTTGTATCACTTGACCTAGTGTGATGTCCCGGAATTTTGGGCAACACTTATTTAATAATTTCCATTTATAATTTATTTAGAAATATGTTATATTGGTTTAATAATTTAATTTAGCAAAATGTTATATATTCAAAACTAATAACTAATCTAATTCAACAAATGTTATCTTTTCAAAAACTCAATAATAATGATAATTTAATTTGAAATGTTTATTCTTTTCAAAGGAAAATAATATATATCTAATTAATAATAATTAATCTTTTTAAGTTAATAAAAAAATATTCTATTTGTAATGTATATGTATACATTGTAAAAAGGAAATTGGTTTCAATTTAAATTTAATAAAAATATTTTCAAATTATAATATATGTTTATACATTATGATTTGATGTTCTATTTTAAAATTTAAATAATTTCTAAAGTTAATATTTAAAATGTTCTATTTATAATGAATATTTATATTTGTGTATATATATATATATATATATATTGTAAATAGAAAATAATGGATTAAACTTAAACAGAAAATGTATTTTCAAATATATAATGTACATATGTTTATATGGTGATTTGGAAGGTTTTTGACTTGGTTTAATAAAATGCTTTTCAAAAGCAGTTTAAAATTAATTTTTATTTATAAAACACTTAAAGGAAAATTTATTTTTATTTAAAGTATAATAGCTTGAAAATAGTACATTACTATAAAAGTTTAAATTGTTTTTTTTAAATTGGTTTTTGAAAATAAATTTTGATTTTATATATAATATCAATGTTAGTTATAGCAATTTATGTTAAAACCTTTAAAATAAAATTTAAATAAACGTTCATTTTCTTTCTTCGAAACTTATCCTTAGAAATTGGAGTTTTAAATAATTATAAATTAAATCATGAAGTTATAATACATTTCATAGTTATATATATATCATAAGTATTAGGTTAATATTGTAATTAAGGTTTAATTCATTTATAAATAAGTAATTAATGTAATAATCACCTCTTAAAACACTTGGCAACATAAGAAATTTATGACAACACTTGTATACATAATAATTAAGGTTTTGACATTTGTAAATACGTGGACATTTCATGAAACAAGTGGCAACCTTTGTTTTAATGGAAATTAATGAAAAGTGAAACCTGTTGCTTTTCTCATTTTCAGGACCAATCTTATTTGATTGTCTTCAACTAAAAAAGAAAAGAAAAGAAATGCAAACTTCAAGCTGAAACAAAAAAAAAACAAAATTCAAACTGTAATAAAAAATCTGAAGCTTTACAAACTCAGATCCAAATTCAACCTCAAAACATGGTTTCAAGCTCAACATTGAATTCAACATCAAATTCAACAAGCTTTCAAAAGATGTGAGAATCATCAGATTTCAATGTTTCAACAGAAAATCAAAATGTAGTAATACAGAGCTATTCTCTGCTTCAAATTTTTGTTGAGTGAATTTATTTTAAAAATAGATTAAAAACTAGAAAATATGATGAATGCATGTTGAAGTAATTAATTTTATATATATACATGGCTGTGAATGTTATAATAAATATAAAATCAATGTTTGCATGTTTGATTTGTAGATGAATGTCTATTTATTCAGCAGTTTGAATGTTTGTATATGGAAGTTTTAAAATCTCTGATTTGTTCATGTTCCAGTTTCATAAAAATTCCTATCTTCTAAGTTAATCACTGATAATCATTGATCATTGAAGGAAATCTCATCATAATGAGGTAAATTTGTGTTTAAAATAAATCTTAAAATTTATATTGAACAATAAACTATAAATTTTAGGTTTACAGTGGAAAAATCAAAATTGGGTGAAAATCAATTTCAATAATTTAAATTTATGATCATTTGATCTGAATTGTTGTTCAAAATCATGAATTTTAAGATGAAGATTGTAATTTTAAAATTGGTATTCAGAGTGAAATTTGGAATTACTTGAATTTGGGTTATTGGTCGATTGTCGTCGAATGATGTTGAGGTCGAGCTTCGGCATGGAGGTAGTCATGGTGACTGGTGATGTAGGAAAAATGGTGATGGATGTCAATGATGACCGTGGTGGCCGTGAAGTGGGTAAGTAGGGTTTTGTTTCTGTTTCCTGAATGGATCAGAACCGAGGGATGTTCGTCATCGTTGATGATTTTGGGTGAATCGCATGAGGGGGAAAGGATGGTGTGGTTCAAGGCGCGTATGTGGGCGAGGTGGCATGACCTCTGGTGATGGGTTGCGCTGCTGGCGGCGATTTCTTGGTTCGAGTGTATTTTTGGTTGAAGTGTTGTAGCACACTTTTTTCGATTCGGTGGCAATTTCGTCGATCTAGGAGATCGTGGTGGTTGTAGAGGTCAGAGGCGACTTGTGGAGTGTCGCGACATCGGTCGTCGTCGACCGATCCCATCGTGCATGTGCACGAGCTCAAATTGGTGCATCGGCTGTTGTTTTGGGAAGATAGTGTTTGGCTTTGTTTTCTGCCCGAAGCTTGTCTCGTGTTCGATCAAAAGTGACTCGAAGTTGAAGGAGGGAGCGTCGCGTGTGTTCTGGTCTCGAGTAGCTTGGTTACAGGAGTTATACCCTGTTCGATTTTTAACTGCATATTGGAATTCTAGATTTTAAAAAGCAAACTTGGTTTTATAACAAAGTTTAAACAATTTAAATATGTTGAAATGTTTTAGTTTAAAATTTATGCTTAAACAAGTTAAGTTAAATTTGATTTTAGAATAGTTTGTTTTTAAAAGTTTTAGTATTAACTGGATTTTTGTACTTTATAGAAATGAAGTTTTTAAATTTGAAAGCAAATTGTTGTTTAAACAAAGTGTTTAAATTAGTTTTATAAAGAATGAATATTTAACTTGGAATGAATTTTAGTTTTAAAGTTTGGATTTTTAAAATTTAAACTTTTGTTTAAAATAGTTTGTTTCCAATTTTGTTTTGTTAATGATATAATAATGTTTCCAAATAAAATTGTATATGAAGTGATTTAAAATGTGATTAACGTAGGGTATTTAACTTAGATATATTTAAGGATAATGATAAATTAAAAGACGATGTTTTTATTTAAACCAAATACAAGTTTTGAATTTAATATTTAATTTTAAAATGATTGATAAAAGTTAATGAAATGTATGGTTTGTCTTAGTTAATTTTTTATTATAAAGGTAATTAAAGTAAATTACTTAACTAACTTAAAATGGTTAATGTAAGTAATTAAATTAAGGTAAATTAGTTGAGTAATTAATTAAGTGTTATTTATTACTTAATAAAAAATTAATTAATCAAGTTTAATTAATTAAGAAATAATTAGTTAATAAGTAATAAAGAATTAATTACTTAATGATTAAGAAGAATTATTTAAACATAATTACTTAATGAAGTAATAAAAGCAATTAATAACTTAGTGTAATTAATTAGGTTATTATGGTTAATTTTAGTTAATTAATTAAGTTTAATTAATTAAAAAGAATTACTTAATGATGGGATTAACTATAATTACTTAATGTAATTAAAAAAGTGTAATTACTTAGTGAATAAATAATGAATACTTACTGAATGTAATTAATTAAGGAAATTACTTGATGGATAGTAATTAAGAGGCACAATTACTTAAGGGAAGTAATTAAGGGATAATTACTCGGTGTAATTAAAGGATTGCTTAATGTAATTAATCAAGGTGCTGGTTTAATTGGTGAAGTAATTAAGGAAGTTAATTACCGATTTTGATTAATCAGGTTTGATTAATAATTGTAATTAATAATTAAATGTAATTGTGTGAACAATTGATTAATAAAGTAATTAGAGGGTCGTTAATTTATGTAATTAATGAATAATTAATTGTTTAATTAATTAATAAATGTGATTAATTATAAGATAATTAATCAATGAAGTGAGAAAGAAGTAATAATTAATTAATGTCATTAATTAAGTAATTTTGTAATTAATTATTGTTAATTAATTAATTAGAAATTAATTAAGATTAATTAATGATTAAAGACAAATTAATTTGTGTAATTAATTTAAGGGCTAGTTACATAAGGTGATTAAAGAATAATTAATCTAGGTGATTAACTAAGAATATGATTAAAGGATAATTAATCTGTAATTGAAGATTAATTAATTGGATTATAATTAAAGAGTGATTAATTAATTAAGTATAATTAATTAATGATTGTTTAAGCAGGATTAGTTGTTTAATTCTCAAGTAATTAATTTAATTTAAGATGATTAAACTAATTATAAAGGATTTAATGATGACTGTTTGTGTATGATTGTTTGTGGAATATCTGGATTGGTTGGTATCTATTGGATGATATGTTGTGATATTCTGTGATATGATATTTAATATATCAGTGATTAATGTGTGATATTTACCTATGAATGATGCTGTGTGAATTCAATGTTTAAATTGAATTAATTTGTTAAACTTAAATCACTTGGACATTAAGATGGCGTTTGGGTTCGATGAATCTGGGATCGGGTTTTCAAATTTGGAATTTCGAAAACCACATCGATCCAAATTAAACGTTAGGTTGTGAATCTCAAGTGAAGAGTGAAGACTCGAGGTTTAAGGACTATTGTCGTTAATACTCTCAGGGTGATTCCAATACGAGTTTAACGGGGGTAGTACTTTCAGGTTCGAGATAAAGATTCAGAGTGCAAGGGCTATTGTCGTTAACTCTGAGGGTGATTCCAAAAAGAGTGTAGCGAGATAGTGCCTTCAGTTTCGTTCGAACCCGAAACGAACGTGTATGGATTGAATGCTTTCAGAACATCATCAGGTGGACGATGAGCATTCTAAGATAGATGTATCCCATAAAGGTAATCGCAGCCTCAAGCCTCATCAACCGGGAATGGCTAAAACAGGGGAGGTGCGGCAAGGCTAAGTGGGTCATGCCCAAGTAGGACGAGATTTACCCCTGCTAGAGGTCCCTTTTTATTTCGGTTGTGTGGGAGGTTGATCATGACAACTGCCGAGGTGGTCTTGTTCGAGACTGTCCAGTAAGGGATGGTTCATGCTTTGTGTTGCAGGGGATTGGGAGTGGTCCTCGGTACAGTGATCTAGGCCACGTACTGTGATGGGCGGTACCCCAGTAGCCCTGGCATTGTATGGAATCCAAAATCCAATAAGTGCCTATACGGTTTTGATTGTGCCCAACTATGTTGGAACGTGAGATGTAAGCATTCTAGCTATTTCTGTATTTTATTTTGAAAACCCTAGACCCTATTATAATGTCACTGGATTTCCTATCAAATGTTTTGGTTAGCGTAAGGTAAAAACTTACCCATGTTCATTTGTGGGAAGTCTTACAGGATACCTTTGTTTCAACGGTTTTTCTAAAGTTAAGCAACTTTTAGTTTACTCACACCAGACCCCTGTCTGACCCGAGTGTTTGTTTTCTGTTTTATTAAACTCTTGGGTACTCATATTATGTATGAGTAGTCGAGGGATTCAGGTTTGCATTAACGAGTTCTGGAGGAGATATGGAGGAGGTAGCTTCAGCGTGTGTGTGTGTCTATATATATATATATATATATATATATATATATATATATATATATATATAGTGGTTCCGCTGTGTTTGAGTTGTATCTGTTTTCGGTTACGTACTTGAATTGTAATATCTAGAGAGGTGTTATAACTGTCTTGTTTGTGTGGTTTGAGCTATATAACTCTGATGCATATGATACTATGTAATATTTTATTTGATTAATATAATTTATTCGTTCCGCGATTGTATGGACATATGTGTTAGCAAAATAAATTCTCATTCGGCTATAATGTAAATTGTTTGATTGTTGGACATTTATTTAGTAGGATAAATCACCATCTTGTTATTGTGTTATTAAGACATGTATATGCCAGTTAGTTTATATTGACATTTTATTTCTTGATTTGAATATGATGTGTATTTACATATATGTTGACTTATGTAAATAAATTGTCGAACGACATAAGAATGAAATTGAAATCAAATCTTAAAATAGAACCATTGGGAAAACTAAGTCTCCTTTTGAATTTACTAAGTTTTTGAATTAAATCAATTCTTTAATCAATTTAGGTTTAAAGGTTATAAATGATTTTTAAATATTTTTATTATTTTATAAAGTTATTTTAGATAATATTTTTTTTAAAAAGGGGTTTATTAAATAAAAGGTTTTACCTAAGGTGATTTACAAATGATATCTTGAAAATGATATTTTATAAAGGAAATTCTATAAAGGAATTATGAAGGAAGATTTTTAAATAGTTTTAAAAAGAGAAAGAGACTTTATAAATCAATTTAGATATTTTTGAAATAAGTTTTAAATCTAGTTTGAAAACTTTTAAGTGGTTTGAAAGTGAAGGGAACTTACGGGATACATAAATGTGTTTTTATAGAAGGTGATGTTTTGAAAGGGAATTATTTGGCCATTTAATATGGAATTTTGAGGAAAGGAAATTTCCAAAATGTTCTGGTAAATACTTATACTATTTTTTCAAGTATATAGGAATGTTAAAGGTTTGAGGAAGTGTTTTAAAAGGATCTTTTGATCAAGTTTATAAGTGATTTTATTAATAAAGGATTGGTACATCCCATATGGAATCAAATCAAGGTTGGATGATTGTTTGTTTGATAGTAAAATAACTGACCATCAAATCTAAACCTAAACGTAACTTTGGAAATATCTAGGAGAAACACATGAGTTATATGGCACAATCATCCCCAATGATGTTGTACCATGCATATAAACCTCGTTTCGTTTTTCTACGATTAATGATAAGGAAATCTGTCCACTAATGGTTGGGAGGTGAACTCTGCTCTTATCTTTATCTATTTATTTCATAAAGAACTGGGGCTGAGTTTATCGTAAATTATCGAAAGTTGTTTCAAAGAGACCGAGATCGGATATGTTATCTGAATACCACTTCGGCCCAACTCAAGCGTTTCGAACTAAAGACATCTTGAAGAATATGAAATCGAAGATGAAGCATTGAAGTGCAAGGGTTGTTTGCGACTAGTCTCGAGGGTGATTCGAAAAAAGATGTAGTAGAACTAATGCATTCGGCTTGTCCTTATCCTGGACAACTTGTATGAATGAATGCTGACACCGCATTACTGCTTGGAAGGCAGTTTTAGCATTCCAAGTGGGATTGCTATTCGAAAGGTATGATAGCCTCAGGCTTCATCAACCAGGAATGACCAAAATTAGGGGAGACGCAGCAAGGCTAAGTGGTTCGCTCCCATTAGGGTGTATCAGTACCTTTCTAGATACATCTACATTTTTATGGATTGGTTCTGCATGAGATCTCAAATAAAAAGGATTACAAAGCAACCGAATGATGGCATATTCGGTACTATCCAGTCAGGGGTAGGCTGGTCTTGTTTTGGCGGGGATCCAAACGAGGCCCTCGGTGCATTTTCTAGACGTGTACTGTGATAGGTGGTACCCTGGTGCCTTGTCATGGTATGGAATCCAATCACCAATACGTGCCTTTACGGCTTTGATTGTAGAGCCTAGTATGCTGGAATTTAATAATGATAACTATTTCGGTTATTTTCATATATTTATTTTGAACACTTGGACATTATTATAATATCACTAGATTTTATACAGAAGTGTTAAAAATCCATCTGTGTTTATGCGTGGCATGGTCTTATGAGATACCTTTAATTTTAAAAGGGTTTTAAATATAATAATTCAATCGTTTGAGTTTAGTAACACCAGACCCATGTCTGACTCGGAGTTTTATTTTCTTTTCCTTAAACTGTTGGGTGCTCAAATTTTTATGGACAGCCAAATAGTTCAGCTTTTCCCACGGATGCATTTTGAAGGAGCTTGGAGAATAAGGCTTCATTGATGGCTAGTTATAATCTTATTTCTTCTGTACTATATGTATCTTGTGTTAGTTAGATGGGAATAGGCTGTTATAACCGTCCAAGGGTAGAATTTGTATTAGTGTGACTCTGATGTATCATTTTATAAATGAATCTATAAAGTATTATGTTGATTAATATATGTTATTCCGGTGCACTGTGAGATTCTGTGATTGTTTAATTTCTTCTATCTTCTATCTCCTTTCTTTTCTCTAATAATCTGTCTTTCCAACATTTAGTTGTTCGGCATGTAAATACCATGGATCTATAGTGTCGACTTCTGGGGATCGAAAGGGTTGTTACATTTGGTATCAGAGCGCAAGGTTAAGCGAGAACTTTGGCTTTGGTGTGGCAGCACATTAAGAGATATGGTAATGGAATGCCTTATTGTGAGTTTGAGTGTCTCTCTCTCTCTCTCTGTGTGTATAAGAGTGCTTATTTGTTAGTGATAGAAAAATGTTTTATATTGTGTTGATTGATCTGTTGAGTGGCTTATAGATTCTGGTCAATAGGAGTAGCTAACGTTATTGATAGGGATCTCTAAACACTTGAACTGGGCCATCCGACACAGTATTATTTTGAAATTGAGTAATGAAATAAATTTTCCTAGAATATATTTTGTATACAAAGAATGATTCCAAAAATAGTATAGTATTTTGAGGTATTATTATTAGGAGATAATAGAAATTATTATCATTTAGGGTTTGTTCAGTTATGCTGTCCAGTGGAGCATTGACCATTATTTGTGTGTATAGATAGCTTACCTTTTTAAGATATTGGGTTTGGTCGAAATCAAGAAAACATTGAAATGAATACCTTGTGAATTAAGTTTCACGATTTGACTATAAGGCGTTCGATGTTAATATTGAATTAAAAATTGATTTAATGAAAGATTTTTATTCAAAAGCTAGAATATTTGAAATATATATTCGGAAAATGTTTTATAAAAGTTTATCTTATAAAATGAATTCATAAGAAGGTAAAAGAATTTAAGTTGAAACTTGAGGACTAAAATCCCAGGACTTTTGATAAATGTATTTCAAGGATTGGAAAAAAATATAATACTATTATTTGAAAATATTTTTGGTTCAACTATAAGATTTTAGGAATGAAAAGGTTAACTAAAAAATGTTTTCTTTGGATCACTTTGGGAGAATGAGTCTTGATTGTTTTGTGATAATATGAATAATCTTCTAATTGATGATTGGATGTTTGCCTAGGCGAATGCTGTAGGGTACTTAGTAAATTATTCTCTTAATCATTGTACAATCGAAAGAAGTTCAAACCCCGGACAAAACCAAAGCGAGTTGGTGATAAATGTTTTGTTGGAAAATGTAAAGTACTATTTCAAAAAAAAGGGATTTTGAAATAAGAGAGATATATTTAAGTTAACTAGTTCGAGTGGCTCGAAAATAACTTAAAATTGAGGGTCTCTTCTGTGACGCCCCACCTCTATGCTCACAATAACAAAGAGTATTAAAAGAAATACTGTCTATTATTATGAAGAATAAGGCTGGATAGGAGCGGCCATCCGTAGTTAGGCCTTACACTAGTATTGGTTATCTCGATAGGAGTGGTATATATTTTTATTTTTCATCTCATATTTGTTTACTCCCATCGACATACCCAATTCTGGTATAAAACGAACTACGATGGTTCATAATAGTTTAGGACAATATATATAATAATAACACAGATAAATAAGTGTGGAACACAGATATAACAGAAAGTCTCATATATATGTAATAACTGATGTCAGTTACAATACATTTGACACTATACATATGATACAACTACAACTGTCGACTCTGGAAGTTACATATACAAGTACATTATCGTGAATAATATACATGAATATACAACATCCTATACAAATACACAAACTACTCTAAATGACGACGACTACTCCGAAAGATACGAAGTGACTTCATAGCTCAAGCAGCAACTCAAAGTAGGATATCAACAACCTGTAAATAATCGGCCTGACCCGAGTATTATATTCAAAAGAAAATAATACACGGGTCAGTCTAATTATTAGTGCACAGAAGCAATAATAATTAAATATGAATAGACGACTGTCACAGTAAATTCCGTCTATCCGACCCTTCTAGAAGAGAATCAGATAACGGTAAATATAACACGTAATAGTGTTAAACAACAAATCAGCAGATTCAAAATATCAACAAAGATGAATGAAAAGAATATCAATGAAGATATATTTAGAAAACATCAGAATTGCCTAAATGGCAATTAACAACAAAATCTAATTATTTAAATAAATAATTAGAAACTCATAATCTAATTATCAGATAGATAATTAGATAGCAACAAAATGATCAAATGAAACTAAATAAATTTAAACAATTGAAATATCGCTTACAAACATCAATACTGATTGGCTGCAGTACACGCTAACGTGTACTGCCTCGCCAATACGGCATAGGAATTACGCAAAAGATCAATGGATCAAAAGAAATTGAAATATCAATAAAAGCAATACCGTGTGGCTGCAGTTCACGCATGCGTGCACTGCCTTGCCACTACAGAGATAATGTACCCAATGAAAATTCACAAACGAACACAAGGTCAAACCCAAGCTACAGGTTGGATTCAACTCAAGTGAACTCGAAAGACAAACAAAATGCAAAGGTCAAGTCACTGCTGTCATGACTCAACTCAATGCAATAATTCAAGTTCCGATATGTCTAGAGAAGGAGACAACAGTGGTACAACAAGATTGGTCAGTGAAGGCCAGAACTAACAGCAATGCAAAGGAACAAGCCTGGACAACATGAATGCGAACCTAAATGTACACAATGGATGTACACTACTAGTTGCACATAGATAAAATGAAACAGAGGTGTAACATGGAACTGCGCAAGGCAATGATACACACAAGGGCATAGCCGAATGAAGGTGTAAGAAAACAAGGATATGGCCAAACAAACAGCATACTCAAGGCATTAACAAGTATGACAGGGATGCATACATGCACCAAAGATGAAACCCAAACAACTACATCAAGTGGCAGTTCTAATCAAAGAACAACATAATATGAACAAAGTACATAAAACATTGAGATGGAGACTACAAGGAGATATACCACGGAATGACATCAGTGCAACAGTCAATGGTAAAACCATGACTTCAACACGAATGAATGCACTCATTTCTCAAGGCAATAGAATAACTCGAATACAAAATGGAGATGCAAAATAAACAGCATCAGAGAAATGACATGAACACTGTGTGCTACGAGCTAACTCGAGTGTAAATGGAGATGCAAAGCAAACTGCATCAGAGATATAATATGAACAATGCATACAACATGATGACCAAATGTTAACGCTAAAATTTGAACGCTAACACCCCGGTGTATGAAGTGAGATCGTGAAAGCACCACCCGATAGCTCGGGAACAGATTATAAGCAGATAATAGTGAAAAAACAGTAAACAACAGCAATTTTATAGTGGTTCGGCTTAAGAGATAGCCTACGTCCACTTTGAATATCTTTATTGACGATTTGATTACAAGTCAATGCAGTTACACTTTGATTACAACACACTTTGAGTTTCAAGTGACTTAGAACAAGTAGCCTAAACTTCAATGTCGATCCAAATCTTTGAACACATGTTTGACATGTTTGATTTCTTCGTGAAGTTCCTTGAAGTAGTTCAGAATGCAGCAGAGTAACGGCGCTTAAAATGAATGAGCCAAAAAGTCCCCTGAATGTTGGGGGTGGCCATGTATTTATAGGCAAATCTGGATCGAAGTTTTTCGCCCAAGTCCTGAGTCGTGACCGACTCAGGCTAAGCCGTGGCCGAGTCAAGTTGAGTCGTGGCCGGCTTATCTGATTAAGCATTTGGTCCTCTCACTAGCTCATTCTCTTGCTGGATTCTAAGCCAAGTCTTGAGTCGTTGGCGAGTCAATTCTCACTGGGACATGCATTGTAGCAACGGAATACGACTCAATGGCTTTAAGTCGCGGACGAGTCATCCTGAGTTATGAGTCATCAAGTCATTTCTTAGGTCGTCAATCCTCTTGAGTCGTTTCTTATGATGAGTCGTGGACCTGTTGAGTCGCTGAGGCAATACCTTTGATGAGTCGGTAATGCATTGAGTCGGTCCTGCCTTGTGAACCGTTAACCCCTTGAGTCGTAACCCTTTAAGTCGCTTTGAGCTTTAGGTCATTAACTTATTGAGTCGGTGACTCGATGAGTCGTGAGGCTTCCTGAGTCGTAGATCCTTCCTGAGCCGTTAAACACCTTAAGTCGTGGCTCATCCCAGGCCTTAACTCGTTGACTCCTTTAACTTGTAGGCTGGAACGGGGTTAACACCAGACAACATAGCTCTTCTGGAATTGCTCATACAAACAGGAAAATGAAACAAGTCCCGATTCTCCGACGGAAACTCCTGATGCCCCGGTCTCTACTAAAGAGCACATGCAGGGAGGAACCTCTATAGAAACTCCACTAGTGAAGTGTTCAATTCCGAAGGACGTTGCGGGGCCGTCTGACAAGTCTGCACTTGCCCCAGTTATCGAAGAGGAAGAAACTCCACGATCTTCCGGAAGATCAGCTGACGAAGGAGTTGAGAAAGGCAGTCCCAAAAAACATGATGGTGATGATGTTTTCGAGGGGTTGAGCGATTTAATTGTGACTTCTCAAGAACTTTTCAAAGATGATGTTTCCAAAACTATCTCTTCTGTAATTGAGGCGACATCTTCTCTACAACAAATGTCAACTCCTTCCACTCAAGTTATCACTACCTCTACTCCACAGAGTGGTCTGTAACTTGATGCGTGTAGTTTACACGTTACACAACACTTAGGACTTTTCAGCACTTCTACGCATTCATCTTCTTATACTTTAAAGATTTCTAAAGCTTATTATTTTTATTCCAGATTCTCCAATGCGACGCAGCAGTTCATACTATGATGATTTCCAGTGCTACGGGAGGCGTAGCCAATATGATTATAGGCGTCACCTCCCCTCTTACAGAGAATCCGATGAAGAGAGGGCCATCAGGAAAGCAGACGAGAGACGAGCATATGAAGAACGTCACCGAAGAGAACAAGAAAGACATGACCCTCCCCACAGAGATGATGATACCCAAAAAAGAAAGACTCACAATGAGAGAGGTAAAGGTCACATGGACGATTCTTCTAGCAAGCGGGCTAAACTTACTGAAGAAACAATGCCGACAGTTTCTCAAAATGTTCCTGCTCAATCTCCTGCCCCCGTTCGTTCCGACATTCAAACAATCATCAACCGGCTTGCATACCAAGTTGGGCAAGGTCCTCCCACTCTTCAAAGTCGATTCCCTCAGTGGTGCCTGAGAGGGGTTCGATTTGATCTTGACTTGGTTACTCTCGACAAATCGGCTATGCTACGAAATCTTGATATTGTCAGGACCGATATTGAAAGAATGTCGAACTGGCAAAAACTTGTCGACGAGCTTCAGAGGGTTAACCGAGCCATTCTCGAGGCCATGCTCACAATGGAGAACGATAAGGCTGAGTGGCAGAAGACTCTCGAACAGCATGACGCCGAAATGAGAAGTATTGCTTCCTATAATGAAAAGCTGGAAGCGGAAGTAGAAAAGCTTAAGGAAGAATTAGCTACTTCATCTACTTTCTATTCTCAAAAGGAGAGCATGCTTCAGCAACAAGTACGAGATGTGCATGCCAGTCAAAGGGCAGTCGAAGATAAGCTTACACACCAGGAGAAGGTCATAGAAGAATATCGCGCTGAAACTTTACAGCTGCGAGAACAGACCGGCTCTCAAAGCTTGGAGATAGAGATGTTAAAAGCTCGACTTGCTACGGCCGAAAAGGAGCGTGACGAGGCTGTTGTTGGTAAACTTGCGGCCGAAGAGGCCCATCAAGCAACCAAAGCTGACATTGGCTCCACATTATTTGATTTTTATCTGCACAGCTTTTTGGGGCATGGCAGCCTTGCCTTTCTAGGCCCTAAGTATGAAATTACACTAGCTGAAGTTTGGGAGGCAGCACTCGATATGCTCGGTGGTAAAGGTGCTGGCTACGCTGAGTCAGCTCTTGAAGAGCATTATCTTGATGATGATGCCCGTGCCGCTCTTGCCAAGGGAAAAGAGCAACTCGCCAGAGTGCGGGCCGGAATGGCGGAAGGGGAACGTTCTGAAAAAGAAATACCACCTACCACTTCTGAACGCCCTTTAGTTTCTTCTGAAGTTGACATCACAGGTTCCAGTGCTCATTCGCTGCCTCCTACAAGAACCGGGGTAATTACCCCTACTGATGATGAGGCTTTGGAGGATATCGGGGCTCAAAATTATGAGATTGAACTAACGAAGCAAACATCTTCAGGTAATTTTGACATTGGTCCGATTCAGGTGGATCGCCTGCTTGCTCCTCAAAAGTTTGATGAGCTTCTCGATTACTTCTTGAATCTCGAAGAACCCATATCTCCCTTCTTTTGGGGAGATACTAATATTTTTAATTTCTCTTCTTCTGCAGTTGAAACCCCAAGTGCTGTGCAGACTTCACCTCCTCCGGTTATCCCTCCTCCGTCTCTTCAGGTGACTCCTCCTTCTGCTTCACAGCCCGGGTCACAAGAGGAGCAAATTGAGGCTCTTCATGGCTTGGATGACCCTATCGCTTCGCAAGAGCAGAAAGACGAGGGACTTGAAGGAGGCGAGATCTCTCTGGAGCGGACTCCTTCTGATGACGTAGTTTTGTCCGCTCTTGTTACTCCAGGGAGTGAGTCTTCTTCGAAGAGAAGAAAGAAGCACGGAACATCGAAGAGGAGGGGGAAGAAAATCATTGCTAGAAGAACCGGAAGTTGCACCGGTTGCACCTCCCTTTCCTTCTTCCCTTATGCCTGTAGATAGACCTGAAAAGCTAATCATTCGGCCGGGCAAAGGGTCCAAAGGTGGTAAGAAGAAGTGAAGAGTCGGGCTTCAGGCTTTTTGATTCCTTTTTTGTGTAATGGTCGGATGTTGTGCAGGCACCGGCCCCTGCTTTTTTATTTTGAAACCTGTATCTGCAATTGAATAAAATGATCCTTTATTTGTACAGACTCTTGTTTGAATTTGAGAATGCATTTATTATTCATTTTTGCACAAGTTTATTTATATGATATTGCGGTGAACTTGTGGTATGTTGTTTGAGCGTACTTTACCGATGTAGCTATACCATTTTGTATGTAACTATACCATGTTGCCCCCATACCATAAGCTTGCTGCAATATTTTATACTTTGAGGGGACTTGCACTCTTATTTTCTGAAGAATAATTACTTCATTCTTGAAGAAATTTTTCGTAGAGTACAACTTCCTTCATATAAGTTTTTACGCTTTGTCCTTCGAAGAAATCACCCCGTTTTTTTTTTTTGCTTATGTACGCATTTTGCCAAGTGAATTCTTCTATGTGATAAAGCGGGCCTCTGAAGGGTACTTTAACTTTCTTCCTCTTTTTTTTGAGGAAGGTTATTTTCTAGAATAGGTAAATCACTCTTCCTTTGAAAGTTAAAGTATGCCCTTGATGAGGATATTTTTTTTAAAAAATAGAAATTTGTACTTCTGAGGAGGGATTTTCCACGTTTCAACACTTGGAAGTTTTATTTCAATCTTGGTGAAACGTGTACCTCCAAAGAGTTGTGCCTTTGAAGAAAGCCTTTTCACGTTTCAACACTTGGAAGTTTTATTTCAATCTCGGTGAAACGTGGGCTTCCGAAGAGGTCTTTCTTTTTGATTGTGTCCCCGGGAGGGGGTTGTACCTCTGAGGAGGGATTTTTCACGTTTCAACACTTGGAAGTTTTATTTCAATCTTGGTGAAACGTGTACCTCCAAAGAGTTGTGCCTTCGAAGAAAGTCTTTTCACGTTTCAACACTTGGAAGTTTTATTTCAATCTCGGTGAAACGTGGGCTTCCGAAGGGGTCTTTCTTTTTGATTGCATTTCAACTTTGGTGAAGTGAAATTCCGAAGAGCGGTCGTAACACTTCAACTCCTGGTGAAATGGGCCTCCGAAGAGGGCTTTTATTTTGTTTGCATTTCAACTCTGGTGAAGTGAAATTCCGATGAGCGGTTGTTACACTTCAACTCCTGGTGAAATGGGCCTCCGAAGAGGGCTTTTATTTTGTTTGCATTTCAACTCTGGTGAAGTGAAATTCCGAAGAGCGGTTGTTACACTTCAACTTCTGGTGAAATGTGCCTCAGAAAGGGTTTTCATCGCCTGGAAGTTACTCTCTCATGGTTGGAGGGTCATGACTCCTCCAATCTTTTTTGTTGAGTAGAGAACTTTCTTTTTTGTGGTGTATGACCCATTAGAGGTCTTTATCCTCCGAAGAGTTGTGCCTCCGAAGAGGACTTGTGCTGCCGATGATGGCTTTGGTTGTTCCCTTGTCCACTTGCTTATGCCTTCTCAGCGATCCTCTTTTTTTTTTTTTTTACAAGTAACTTGTTTAATCCAAGGAAGTATACTTCATTGTCAGGCGAGTTCGTGAGAACGAGCATCAGCTTCTTAATTGGATGTTTGTTTGTTCAAACGATCTCAATTTATTAGCAAAGGCCCGTTTCTATCAAAATCATAGGCCGTTCAATTGAAGTACTTCCTATCTAGGATTTGAATTCGGAGCTTTTGTGACTTGAAATTTGGCGAGAATCACTTGGTCTTATTATGTGCAAGTTTCACTTCCATTGTCTGCAAAAATTTAAATCGACATTTCAGTAATACATTCTATGTACATTTTATATCGAAAATAAAGCAAACATGTAATAATAATAAGGAACACAAGATTTATAGTGGTTCGGCCAGGAAATTGGGCCTACATCCACTTCATATTTTTTTATTATTTACTTGCATCAGTTTTACAATTGCCTTCAATTACAAGAATCATACATTCATAATTCTTTTTACAATATTTCAACAAAATTTTCAAGTAAAGTATGGACGCAAATGATTGCTGTTCCATGCCCTTGGAATTTGATCTCCTTCAACAGTAGTGAGTTTGAATGTGCCGTCAAGAAGCTTCTGACATATGACATATGGTCCTTCCCAATTTGGCCCAAACACACCTGTCGCTGTCATAATTCTCTTCAGGACTAGGTCTCCAATCTCAAAGCTGCATTGGCGAACTTTGGAATTGAAATGTCTGGCTATCCTTTGCTGATGAGCTGCAATTCTGAGATTAGCCTCATCTCTTTTTTCATCAAGGAGATCTAGCGCTTCAAGATGTAGCTTTTCGTTTTCTGCTTAATTGAAATGGATTCTTCTATGTGAAGGGACCTCTATTTCTACCGGAATCATTGCCTCTGACCCGTACGCTAATGAAAATGGGGTGTGCCCAGTCGCAGTTTTGTGAGTGATTCTGTATGCCCATAGTGCCAGTGGTAGCTTATCGACCCAACCACCTTTTGCTCTTTCAAGTTGCTTTTTGATGGTTGACTTAATAATTTTATTCACGGCTTCCACTTGCCCGTTTTCCTACGGATGAGCCACTGCTGAGAAGCTTTTTCGGATTTTGAATCGGTTGCAAAAATCTTGGAATTCTTCACTTTCAAACTGAGTACCATTGTCTGTAATTATTTTTTGAGGCACACCGTATCTGCAAATGATGTTTTTAGTCACAAAACTTATCATCTTCTTTGAGGTGATAGTAGCCAGTGGTTCAGCTTCTGCCCACTTAGTAAAATAATCTACAGCAACAATGGCATATTTAATTCCAGATTTGGCAGTTGGTAACGGTCCTACAAGGTCTATCCCCCATATTGCAAACGACCATGGACTGACCATCTGTGTGAGTTCAGTGGAAGGTGCTCTAGGAATTTTGGCGAATCTTTGGCATCTGTCACATTTTCGGGAATACTCTGCTGCATCTTGATTAATTTCTGGCCAAAAATATCCGTATCGGAGAATTTTCTTTGCTAATGTTTAGCCACCTGAATGATCACCACATTCTCCTCCGTGTACCTCCGCTAGGATTGCTTTGGACTCTTCCCTGGATACGCATCGAAGTAATGGCATTGAGAATCCCCGTCTGTATAATCGGCCATCCTGGATTATATATCGAGAGGCTTTTCTCAGTAGCTTTTGTCGTTCTTTTGAGTTCCCTGGTAAGGATCCATTGAGCAGATATTCTGTTATCGGAGTCATCCATGATTCTTGCTCTTGAGACATGCTCATGATCCAATCAATGTCCATCTCATCAATACTAGGAGTCGACAGGACCTCCACTGGAGTTAACCCCAGAAATTGAGCTTCGCTTGTGCTAGAATACTTTGCGAGAGAATCTGCTTTCATGTTTTCTTCTCAAGGAATGTGACTTATCATGTAATGATCGAAATCACCCAGGAGTTCCCAAGCCTTTGACAAGTAGGCGGGCAGATTCCCCCCTTTTGCTTGGAATTCCTTTTTGACTTGGCATACAATAAGCTGAGAATCACTGAATATCTGTAATGCTCGGATGTTTAATTCTTTAGCAATCCTTAAGCCAGCGATAAGGGCTTCGTATTCTGCTTCATTGTTTGTTGAAGGAAATTCCAATCTTAGCGCATAGCATAATGATCGGCCTTCAGGGGTCTCAAGTACAACTCCGGCTCCAGAACAGTAGTCGTTTCTCGCACCATCGACATATAACTTCCATTGGATTGGGGAATCGTCGACCGTTTTCTCCTCATTGTTACCCTTATCTGTGAATTCTGCGATGAAATCCGCTAAAGCTTGTCCATTGATTGCTTTTCGGGGATGATAAGTGATGTCATACTGACTGAGTTCAATATTCCACTTTAGAAGACGACCCGAAGTCTCAGGGCGAAACATGACTTGCTTTAAAGGTTGATCAGTGAGGACTCTGATAGGATGAGCTTGAAAATATTGCCTCAACTTTCTAGATGCAATTAGTAGGCAATAGGCGAGTTTTTCCAACTTATAGTAATTCATCTCTGCCCCAGTGAGTCTTTTGCTGATATAGTAAACTGGATGTTGAATCCTTTTGTCTTCTCGTATCAGCGCTGCACTTAAAGCATGAGATGATACTGCCAAGTATATAAGAAGATCCTCGCCATCGCCAGGCCTGGAAAGTATTGGAGGCGTTTCCATATGGCGAATCAATTCATCAAAGGCTTTTTGGCATTCGGGAGTCCAATCGTAGTTTTTCTTTCCTTTCTTTAGGGCGTCAAAGAATGGGATGCATTTATCTGTGGCTTTGGAAATAAACCGACTCAAGGCGGCGACTTTTCCATTGAGACTTTGCAATTCCTTCTTTGTCTAGGGGCTTTGACTTCTTTCAATGCAGTAATTTGAGCTGGACTGGCCTCAATGCCCCTAGCGCTCACGATGAAACCTAAAAATTTGCCGGATTCCACTCCAAATGAACATTTCAAAGGATTGAGCTTCATTCCGTATTTTCGGAGGACTGCGAACATGTCCGCTAAGTGTTCTATGTGATCCACTGCTTTCTTAGACTTTACTAACATGTCATCGACGTAGACTTCCATAGTCTTGCCTAATTGCTGTTTGAACATAGCATTAACAAGTCTTTGGTATGTTGCCCCTGCATTCTTCAGCCTGAAGGGCATAACTCTGTAGCAGTAAAGACTAATGTCGGTGATAAAGCTCATGTCCGCCTGATCTGGCTCATGCATCATGATCTGGTTATATCCGGAGTAAACATCCATAAAAGATAACAATTCGTGTCCCGCTGTTTCATCTACCAGCTGATCGATTCTGGGTAATGGGAAGCAGTCTTTGGGGCAGGCCTTGTTTAGATCTGAAAAATCGATGCATACTCTCCATTTTCCGTTGGCTTTCTTAACCAGCACTGGATTTGAAACCCAATTCGGATAGGTATATTCTTTGATAAAATTATTCTCCATGAGCCGATCAACTTCTTCTTTTAATGCTGCCGACCTTTCTGGACCTTGAGTTCTCCTTTTCTGCTTCACAGGTATAAATTTTGGATCAATATTTAGAGTGTGTACTGCAACTTCTGAGGATATTCCGCACATATCGGCATGAGTCCAAGCAAAAACATCCAAATTTGCCTTTAAAAAAGATATTAAGATATTCTGAATTGACACATTAAGTTGTGAACCCACATTCAACACCTTATTTGGGTCCTTTGGGTCAACAGGTACGGGTATTGTCGTTTCCACTGGTACCACTCTATTCTCCCCTGCACTGACTTTTCTAGGATCCATCTCTTTCCTTGCTCCGCTGTGCTCGCCAGTGCAGGGTCCGCCCTGTAATTGCTACAAGGCTGGTTCTTTGATGCGGACTGGGGCTGCCGCATTCTTTCCCATTTCTCTTTTTCTGGTTTCTCGTAGCTCTGTCAGATAACACTCTCGCCCAGCATTTTGATCCCCTTTTATAACTCCTACTCCATTGTCTGTAGGGAATTTAATAGTGAGGCACCACGGGGCAAGAACAGCTTTGAACGCTGCCAGAGTTGGACGACCAAGGAAAGCATTGTAAGCAGAAAATTCGTCGACAATCACAAAAGTTTGCTTGCGGACCATTTTTCTCTCTCCTTCTCCAAGTTCACAAACAAATCAATGGTTCCTACCGGCTGCTTTGGCTCCCTAGTGAAGCCGGCAATTTTCTGCAATGAGGCTTGCACATCAGCCATAGGGATCTTCATTTGGTCGAATGTTTTCTTGAAGAGGATATTGCAGGATGCGCCACAATCAATGAGAACTCTTCTGACAATAGCTAGCCCGATACCAGCCGAGATGACTAAGGGATCCAAAGTAGGAGCTTCAATACCTGCGGAATCCCTAGCTTTGAACACAATATCATCATCAAAAGTTCTTTGTTGCTTCAAGGACGTAGCACCTTCCAAAACGAATACATCTTCCTCGGTCGGTACATACTTTAAAGCTCGGGTATACCTTTCCATCTCACCCCAGCTTCTGCCCGCTAGGTGAGGTCCTCCTGTAATGACATTGATAATGGGCCTTCCAGATTCATGCCCTGTAGCCTTCTCACTCGTCCTAGGCTGATGAGTAGGAGCCTATTGCCCCTGACTAGATGAAGCAGGATTGTTGCTATTCTTTTTCACAAATTGCTGCAGTTTGTTTTCCCTTAGCAACTCTTCAATCAGATTTTTCAACTGGCGGCATTCATCGGTTTCGTGACCGGGTTGATTATGGAAGCGGCAGAACTTCCCACTCTGTATAGCCTTTTTCCCGATCCTTAGAGGAGGAGGTTTAGGAAAGTCAATAGAATCTTTAGTGGCAAGGTAGATACGCTCCGGCGTATCTGATAAAGGAGTATATTCTGATGGCTTGAAGGATCGGGGCTTCTTCAGATTACTTTGTTTCTTCCCACTGTTTTTTTCCTTTTTTTGCCCTATAGATTCATTCTTGCGTGGAGCAACAGTGTTATCTTCAGCTTTTTCCAGCACTGCCTTTACCGGTACTGGACGGATTTCCAAGCGCATGAATTCATCTGCTTTTTTATAGAATTTTTCAAGGGAATTTGGTTCCTTCATGTTTAGCCATTTCCCAAATTCGCTTGACTTGTCGATGGCCCTCATTAGATAGGTCAAGATCATCCGTGGTTCTGCATTGTCTACCTCGGCCAGCGCTATATTAAAGCGATTCAAGAAAGATCTGATAGTTTCACCCGGATTCTGTTCTAAACTTGACAATGACATAATATCTGTGGCTTTTGAAGCATATAGTCTGAACTGCTCCTTGAACTTCCGGGTTAAGTCAGAAAACTGATCGATAGATCGGACTGGCAGCTTGGTGAACCAAAGCAGAGCTACGCCTTCCAGGTATACGGGAAAATATCGGCACTTTATTTCATCAGAAGCCCTGGCACCTGTCATGTGCCAATCATACTTATACAAGAATTCGTTCGGATCACTTGTTCCTTTGTAAGCTGGAATGGTTGGAGGGACAAACTTCCTTGGGAATTCAGCCTTCAAGATTTTCTCAGTAAATGGAGTTTTACTTGGGGCAAAACCCCATTCTTTTTCGTCTTCAACCCTCTGCATACTCTCTTTCATGATTTGTCGGACCATTTCAGAAAGATACTCCTCATCATGTCGAGTTCTAGATCCACCAACCTCAGGAAGTGTTTGTTCAAAGGGGCTAGCAGCCCTTTCAGGAGCATTCCTTTCTTCAGCCTCATGAATGTTGCAAGCAAAATTCCTTTCATTACCTGCCGGTTGACGGTTTGCCCCAAGTAAATCGTTCAACCTATTCAGAATTAGGGCATTCTGGGCATTCTGAGCCTCGAATTGTGCATTTTGGGCATTGATCTGTTGGTTCAGCTCTAAGATTGCAGCATCCAGCTCTGCCTTTGTAACCCCGACAGCTGGAGTGGCTTGATTTGATATAGGGGAAGCGGAGGTTCCCTCTTGAATATTCCCAGATCTGACAGATCTACTTTTCCTTCCAGGAGCCATAATCTCGGATAGACTTCTGGTTTTCAAGGAAATTCTCTCTACAAACCTCTGTGAAGCAATGATGATAGTTCACCTGAGTTCAGCTCTCAGTGAAAGCACCAAAAATGTTAACGCTAAAATTTGAACGCTAACACCCCGGTGTATGAAGTGAGATCGTGAAAGCACCACCCGATAGCTCGGGAACTGATTATAAGCAGATAATAGTGAAAAAACAGTAAACAACAGCAATTTTATAGTGGTTCGGCTTAAGAGATAGCCTACGTCCACTTTGAATATCTTTATTGACGATTTGATTACAAGTCAATGCAGTTACACTTTGATTACAACACACTTTGAGTTTCAAGTGACTTAGAACAAGTAGCCTAAACTTCAATGTCGATCCAAATCTTTGAACACATGTTTGACATGTTTGATTTCTTCGTGAAGTTCCTTGAAGTAGTTCAGAATGCAGCAGAGTAACGGCGCTTAAAATGAATGAGCCAAAAAGTCCCCTGAATGTTGGGGGTGGCCATGTATTTATAGGCAAATCTGGATAGAAGTTTTTCGCCCAAGTCCTGAGTCGTGACCGACTCAGGCTAAGCCGTGGCCGAGTCAAGTTGAGTCGTGGCCGGCTTATCTGATTAAGCATTTGGTCCTCTCACTAGCTCATTCTCTTGCTGGATTCTAAGCCAAGTCCTGAGTTGTTGGCGAGTCAATTCTCACTGGGACATGCATTGTAGCAACGGAATACAACTCAATGGCTTTAAGTCGCGGACGAGTCATCCTGAGTTATGAGTCATCAAGTCATTTCTTAGGTCGTCAATCCTCTTGAGTCGTTTCTTATGATGAGTCGTGGACCTGTTGAGTCGCTGAGGCAATACCTTTGATGAGTCGGTAATGCATTGAGTCGGTCCTGCCTTGTGAACCGTTAACCCCTTGAGTCGTAACCCTTTAAGTCGCTTTGAGCTTTAGGTCATTAACTTATTGAGTCGGTGACTCGATGAGTCGTGAGGCTTCCTGAGTCGTAGATCCTTCCTGAGCCGTTAAACACCTTAAGTCGTGGCTCATCCCAGGCCTTAACTCGTTGACTCCTTTAACTTGTAGGCTGGAACAGGGTTAACACTAGACAACATAGCTCTTCTGGAATTGCTCATACAAACAGGAAAATGAAACAAGTCCCGATTCTCCGACGGAAACTCCTGATGCCCCGGTCTCTACTAAAGAGCACATGCAGGGAGGAACCTCTATAGAAACTCCACTAGTGAAGTGTTCAATTCCGAAGGACGTTGCGGGGCCGTCTGACAAGTCTGCACTTGCCCCAGTTATCGAAGAGGAAGAAACTCCACGATCTTCCGGAAGATCAGCTGACGAAGGAGTTGAGAAAGGCAATCCCAAAAAACATGATGTTGATGATGTTTTCGAGGGGTTGAGCGATTTAATTGTGACTTCTCAAGAACTTTTCAAAGATGATGTTTCCAAAACTATCTCTTCTGTAATTGAGGCGACATCTTCTCTACAACAAATGTCAACTCCTTCCACTCAAGTTATCACTACCTCTACTCCACAGAGTGGTCTGTAACTTGATGCGTGTAGTTTACACGTTACACAATACTTAGGACTTTTCAGCACTTCTACGCATTCATCTTCTTATACTTTAAAGATTTCTAAAGCTTATTATTTTTATTCCAGATTCTCCAATGCGGCGCAGCAGTTCATACTATGATGATTTCCAGCGCTACGGGAGGCGTAGCCAATATGATTATAGGCGTCACCTCCCCTCTTACAGAGAATCCGATGAAGAGAGGGCCATCAGGAAAGCAGACAAGAGACGAGCATATGAAGAACGTCACCGAAGAGAACAAGAAAGACATGACCCTCCCTACAGAGATGATGATACCCAAAAATGAAAGACTCACAATGAGAGAGGTAAAGGTCACATGGACGATTCTTCTAGCAAGCGGGCTAAACTTACTGAAGAAACAATGCCGACAGTTTCTCAAAATGTTCCTGCTCAATCTCCTGCCCCCGTTCGTTCCGACATTCAAACAATCATCAACCGGCCCGCATACCAAGTTGGACAAGTTCCTCCCACTCTTCAAAGTCGATTCCCTCAGTGGTGCCTGAGAGGGGTTCGATTTGATCTTGACTTGGTTCCTCTCGACAAATCGGCTATGCTACGAAATCTTGACATTGTCCGGACCGATATTGAAAGAATGTCGAACTGGCAAAAACTTGTCGACGAGCTTCAGAGGGTTAACCGAGCCAATCTCGAGGCCATGCTCACAATGGAGAACGATAAGGCTGAGTGGCAGAAGACTCTCGAATAGCATGACGCCGAAATGAGAAGTATTGCTTCCTATAATGAAAAGCTGGAAGCGGAAGTAGAAAAGCTTAAGGAAGAATTAGCTACTTCATCTACTTTCTATTCTCAAAAGGAGAGCATGCTTCAGCAACAAGTACGAGATGTGCATGCCAGTCAAAGGGCAGTCGAAGATAAGCTTACACACCAGGAGAAGGTCATAGAAGAACATGGGCCAACATTAATTTAAAGCCAGCATTCACTTTTAACCATTTATTTAAAAGGATTTTTAACCCAATTTAAAAGAATTCAATGGCTTAAAACGCCTAATAGCAGTTATAGCCAACGATAATAATCGTCATTTGACGATAATAAATTAACTACGAAATCCTGGGTTGTTACATCTTCTCTTGAGTATTACCCTTCTTGGTAAGGGAGATATATATGATACTGTTGTTGAGACTTGGTTTTGATTCATGACACAAAGCTATCACTACGACATACAAATTTGACGATTGCTATGACAAAAAGAGAATATATACTACAAGGAGACAAGATTTCAAAACCAGTGCATCAATTATATTATTTTATTTTTGAGTCTTAGGTCAATCTTGTCAAAATCTCTCGTCGTTTACGTATATATTAGCTTATATATTTAATCATCTTATTCTCAAATATTTTATACATATAAAAGCATATAAAATATATATTATATTATAAAAGTGTTTAAAGTTATATATATTACTATACCTGTGTAAATTGTGCAAATTGCACAGATTTTACCAGGTCAGTTGACTGATCTAGAGGCTCAGTTGACTGACCCTGAAAATTCTATGCAACATGCACAGGTGCGCAGATATACAAATATATGTAAAAATTCGTTTGAATATTCAGTCGACTGACCCAAAGGTTCAGTTGACTGAATTTCTAAAATGGCTACTTTTTGAAAATACACAACTATTTCTGAAGAGTTACGAACCTCTACGAAAAGATTTGGACGCAACAATTCAATCGAAATTCTTCATCAACAGTCGCTGCTCTTTAACCTCTATAAATACATACTCTAACTTGATTTGAAATCACCGAATTTTCTTATCTTTCTAATCTAACTCTTTGGAATCTATTTGCTATTATACTTTCAATTATTATGCATTAAAGCAATACTATACCTTTTTTCTTCATAAACTTCAAATATATATATTTATACTCGAGGAGAAGATTATAGGGTGTGCTACAAGTAACAAATCCGTGTTATTAGAACACACAAAGTCAAAACAATATTTTGTATTTTTGAAGTCCTGTTCTGCTGCTCAGACGTGTGAAGTCCACTTCACAAGGAGACAAGACTTCAAAACCAGTGCATCAATTATATTATTTTATTTTTGAGTCTTAGGTCAATCTTGTCAAAATCTCTCGTCGTTTACGTATATATTAGCTTATATATTTAATCATCTTATTCTCAAATATTTTACACATATAAAAGCATATAAAATATATATTATATTATAAAAGTGTTTAAAGTTATATATATTACTATACCTGTGTAAACTGTGCAAATTGCACATATTTTACCAGGTCAGTCGACTGATCTAGAGGCTCAGTTGACTGACCCTGAAAATTCTGTGCAACATGCACAGGTGCGCAGATATACAGATATATATTTAAAAATTCGTTTGAATATTCAGTCGACTGACCCAAAGATTCAGTTGACTGAATTTCTACAACGGCTACTTTTTGAAAAGACACAACTATTTCTGAAGAGTTACGAACCTCTACGAAAAGATTTGGACGCAACACTTCAATCGAAACTCTTCATCAACAGTCGCTGCTCTTTAACCTCTATAAATACATACTCTAACTTGATTTGAAATCACCGAATTTTCTTATCTTTCTAATCTAACTCTTTGGAATCTATTTGCTATTATACTTTCAATTATTATGCATTAAAGTAATACTATACCTTTTTTTCTTCATAAACTTCAAATATATATATTTATACTCGAGGAGAAGATTATAGGGTGTGCTACAAGTAACAAATCCGTGTTATTAGAACACACAAAGTCAAAACAATCTTTTGTATTTTTGAAGTCCTGTTCTGCTGCTCAGACGTGTGAAGTCCTCTTCGGCTGCTGAGGCGAAATCATGTTCTGCTGCTCAGGTCCCTGTTCGGCTGCTTAGGGGTTGTGCAGACCTATTCCTTCGGGTTAAGTGAGGGTTGTTGTTTTAGTGAGGGGTCTGGGACTGGACGTAGGACGGTGCTCCGAACCAGTACAAAAATTCATGATGTCATTTTACTTTGCTGTTTTCATGTTTCACATTATTTACCGTATAACTATCATCACTATACTATGTATTATTGTATATAATCCATAGCACATTTTCATTTGTTATCAGAGCCAGGCTATCATATAACCATAACACGCTTATCTAATAATCTAATAATATGGAAACTAATACTAGCACTAGCATTAACACTAGCTTCATTGAAGGAAAATCCACTACACGTCCACCACTATTTAATGGCATGAATTATAACTATTGGGCCACATGAATGAGAATACACATGCAAGTAAATGGTTTTGATTCATGGAATATAACTCAGACAAAATATATTATTCCTACTGAAGAGTATTCTAATTGGTCAAATACATAGAAACTAGATGCCACAGCTAATGCAAAAGCCATGAATATGTTGTTTTGTGCCTTAGATAAAAATGAGTTTAACCGTGTTAGCATGTGCAATACTGCATACGAAATATGACATACGCTCAAAGTTACACACGAAGGAACCAATAAGGTCAAACAAAGCAAAATATCCATACTCAAATATAAGTTTCAAAACTTAAGAATGAAAGAAAATGAATCTATAAATGATATGTACTCAAGATTTCAAGATATCTATCATTCATTAGTAGGACTAGGAGAAAAATATTCAGACTTTGATATTGTATCCAAAATCCTTTACTTTTTGACGGAAGAATGGGAAAGAGAAGTTCTTTATATTGAAGAAGCGAAATATTTCCAAAATAACTCCAAAAGAGTTAATATAAAATCTCCTATGAAGTGAATTTGCAGGCTAAACGAGTTCAAGCTCTAGGTAAAAATAATATAGCATTCCATGCAAAACAAGAAGAATCAGATTCAAACAAAGACGAACTAGCCTTTATTGCAAAAAACTTTAAGAAATTCTTGAAATATAGAAAAGGAGACAGAAATAACGGCAAGAAAAACTCAAACAGCAATAAACCATCGTCTTCATCAGTTATGGAGTGCTTTAACTGTCACAAAAAGGGGCATATACAGAAGGACTGTCCAGATCAAAAGAAAGAATATCGAAATAAAAGGAAGGACAAATTCAGAAGAAAAGCATTTTCAGTTACATGGGATGATTCAAATTCCTCCTCTTCTTCTGAAAGTGAGAGTGACAGCGATAATGAACAGACAACGTATGCTTTGTGGCCAAAGATAATGAGGTTGGTGATTTAACTTTCGTTGATATGATAGAGATAAATTCTGAATTATTAGATACTTTAAAAAGTCTCAAATGAAAATATAAAGAGGCTGTAGAAAATCAGAACAAGGCAGAATTTGAAAGAGATATGCTTAAAGACGAGAAGAAAATATCTGAAGAAGAACTTGAGAAAACTCAAGAATCTCTTTCAATTGTTAATTCTCAACTTATATTATTGAGCCAAGAAATAAAAAATCAAAAAGAAAAGGATGATGTTCTTGTATCTGAAAATCATGTGTTAAAACTAATTTTAAAATGGTAGAACTAGAAAATTCAAGTCTAAAGACCAAACTAGAAGGAATCACTAAAAATGTTTCAAATTATAATAAAGGAAGAAATTTTTTATCTTGAATTATTGAGAATTCACAATCTGTTAACAATAAAAATGGCTTAGGATCTAAGAAAAAAGTCAAGAATTCACAATCTAGTAATTTAAACAAAGTTAGGCCTAATAAAACATTCACATCTTCAAAAAGACTAGTTTCTAAAACTATAAATATATAGGTACCTAAAACTAACAAGAAGTTAATAAGGAAAAGGTATATTAGTTCATTCATAGAAAATATTCATAATAATAAAAATTATATTTATAAAAGAGATACTAAACCCACTTGGGTATGGTTTTCTAAGACCTAACTCTTAGGACCCTATTAAAAAAAGTGGGTACCAACGTTATCTCATATTTTTTGCAGGTCCCACTCAAGAAAAGAGGAAAATGGATACTCGACAGTGGTTGCTCAAAATACATGACAGAAGACAAAGATATGCTGATAAATATTACATACATAGATGGAGGTTCTATCACTTTTAGAGATAATTCCAAGGGCTATATCATCGGCAAAGACGATGTGAGCAATTATGGTACATCTAATTTACCTCTTATTACAAATGTTTTATTAGTTAAGAATCTAAAACATAATCTATTAAGTATAAGTCAATTATGCGATAAAGGTTTTAAAATATCCTTTTCTGAAAATAAATGTAGTATCTTTGATCAAAATCAAAATCTTATTTTTGAAGGAAATAGAGATAAAAACATCTACGTTTTGAATATGAAAGTTAGTCATAACTCAGACATGTGTTTAATAGCCAAAGAAAATGATCCTTGGATATGGCACAAACGATTATGTCATATAAATTTCGAAAATATAAATAAAGTTTCTAAAAATAATCTCGTAAAAAGATTACCAAAGAGGAATTTTAAAGTTAATAATTTATGTGACTCATGTCAATTAGGTAAATTAACTAAATGCTTGTTTAAATCTAAGAAAGTTATTTCGACATTACAACCACTTGAATTACTTCATATAGATTTATTTGGGCCTACTCAAATTCAATCCATAAATCATAATAAGTACGTGTTTGTAATAGTTGATGATTTTTCTAGATATATATGGACTATTTTTATGAAAAATAAAAGTGATACTTTTGAAAATTTCAAAACATTTGTTAAACAAATTCAAAATTTAAAAGGTACTAGAATTAAAAATATTAGAAGTGATTATGGAGGTGAATTTGAAAACATATAGTTTGATAATTATTGTAAAAAGAAAGGAATATTTCATAATTTTTCGTTTTCTAGAACTCCACAACAAAATAGAGTTGTAGAACAAAAGAATAGAACTCTACAAGAATGTGCAAGAACTCTACTAAATGAAAGCACGTTACCAAAACATTTTTGGGAAAAAGCTGTTGCAACTGCCTATTATGTTTTAAATCGTGTTTCCATTAGACCCCTCACTATGAATACACCTTACGAATTTTTTAATGGTAGAAACCATACATATCTTATTTTAAAATATTTGGTTCAAAATGTTTTGTATTAAATACCAAAGATCAGCTTGGCAAATTTGATTCAAAATGCGACGAAGGTATATTTCTTGGATATTCGAATCGAAGCAAAGCTTACCGAATTTTCAATAAACGAACTAATACTATTGAAGAGACACTCCACGTATCCTTTGATGAGAACTCTAAACTTATTTCAAAAACAAATAATGACGATGATTTACTTAATAATAAAACAAATATAATAATAAAAAATTCAAGATATGATGAAGATATTGTTTATAATTCTAGAGAAGATGAAAACAATGTTAATAATTTAGAAAATAGAAATATTACTAACACAATAAGATCTCCTCGAAGAATCTTACGAAATCATCCCACAGAAAATATAATTGAAGAAATAAATTCAAATGTTCGAACTAGAAATCAACTAAATTTAATGGGTAATGTAGCTTTTCTATCTACTATAGAACCTAAAAATACTAAGGAAGCATCGTCCGATGAAAATTGAATTATTGCTATGCAAGAAGAACTAAATCAGTTTGAACGACATGAAGTTTGGGAACTAGTACCTAGACCGACCGATCAGACTGCTATAGGAACTAAACGGGTTTATAAAATTAAAGCAAACGAATTAGGAAATATAACTAGAAACAAAGCAAGATTAGTAGCACAAGGATATAATCAAGAAGAAGGAATAGACTACGAAAAAACGTTTTCTCCATTCGCTAGACTAGAAGCAATACGAATCTTATTAGCGTACGCATGTTTTAATAACTTTAAACTCTATCAAATGGAAATGTTTATGTTGAACAACCTCCTTTATTTATTCATGAAAAATACCCAGATCATGTCTATAAACTTAAGAAAGCTTTATATGGTTTAAAACAAGCACCACGTGCTTTGTATGAACGCCATAAAATATATTTAATTAACTCACGAAATAGGAAAATTAGATCAAACTTTATTTATAAAACATTCTAAAAAAGATATTTTGATAGTTCAAATATACGCAGACGACATTATATTTGGCTCAACTAATAATGAATTATGTAATGAATTTTCTGAAATAATGACTAGAGAATTGGAAATGTCCCATATGGAAGAATTATTGAATTTTTTAGATCTTCAAATAAAACAAGTTTCAAATGTAATATTTATTAATCAAGAAAAATACTGTAATAATTTTATCAAACATTTTGGGATGGAAAATACTTCTGCCAAACCAACACCTATGAGCAGAACACATCTTGATAAAGATGACAATGACAAGAGTATAGACCAAAAACTATATCGTAGTATGATAGGATCACTACTTTATCTAATAGCGAGTAGACCAGATATAATGATGAGTGTGTGTTTATGTGCACGATTTCAAGCCAACCCAAAAGAATCACATTTATGAGTCGTAAAACGAATACTACGTTATCTTCGTAATCCTATAGATTTTGGACTTTTCTATCCAAAAGAGTGCTCGTTCGAGTTGGTATCATACAACGATGCTAATTTCGAAGGATCACGAATAGTAAGAAAAAGTACAAGGATACGTGTCACTTCATTCGTAAATCATTAATATCATGGTTTAGAAAGGAACAAAACTATGTCTCACCATCAACTTGTGAAGCATAATATATTTCTACGGCACTAGCTTACGCATAAGTAATTTATATGCAATAGACACTTAAAGATTTCGGAGTCAATCTATTAAAATCGACAATTTACTACGAAAATTCTAGTGCTAAAAATCTATCCAAAAATCCAGTAAACCACTCAAGAACTAAACACACAGATAGTAGACATCACTTTCTACGCGATAATATAGAAAAAGGAGTGATAAATTTAGATTTCGTTCCATCAAAAAATCAATTAGCTGATATTTTTACTAAACCATTGTTAGAAAATACTTTTATAAAATTACGTCGTGAACTCGGTATAATGTCAATTAAAGATATATAAATAATAAAATACGAAATTTTGAATAAAAACTCGAATTTTTTTTTTACAAAAATTAATATTTCTGACCATGCTGAGACTCGACCCTATAATCCGTTGTGAATAGCCCAGGTGTCTTAACCACCTGAGCTATTGAATATTTCTGTTATGGCTTAGGACGGTGACTCTACTATATGGTGACAACAATATACTAAATTATGTATAACACTTATCTTTATAAATATACTTTACTCCTTTTTATGCATATTACATTACATAAGACAAATCAAATAACCGAAGAAAAAAAAATGAAATAACACAATTTTCCTAACTAACTACAATTTTATTTGGCTAAATTCAAGACAAGCTATTAAATTCAACCTTCTTTTACTCAACCTTAGGCTATAAATAGATATATCTACTCTATTTTTTTTCAATATAATCAAACTGAAATACAAACAAACTGAAATACAAACAAACAAATTTTCAAGATGTCAACTTCTTCATCAACTGACTTCATTGAAATTCTAACCTCTAACAATTCACCAAAAACTCCCATCCATCATACTTCACCATCTTCTACCTATCATACCGGATATACTCAGGATAAAAAGAAAGGAAAGAAGATGATTGACGTATCTCCAAATACTAAACAAAAAATAGGCGATTTTCATCATTATCAAGAAGAATCGCTGGTGCTTTAACGTGAAATATATTCCGAGCAAAAGATTAACTCTAGACGTCTAGGAATTATCAAGCACATTGCTACGAAGTTTTGCGGGCCTCTTCACATTTAATAGACGAAAATGCCGTTTCGCCTATTCGACGACCTTCAACTTCATCCCCACCACGACCACCAGTCTCACCAAATTCATGGGATCGGAATGAAGAATCGAATTCTCGTCGCAAACAACTACAGGGCTACAAAACTCCCAGCCCTTCAAAATAAACGTAGTTGTTATTATTTGTTGATTTTTTATTTCTGAATAATTCTACTAAAGTACATATGCTTTCATTTTGGAATAATACATTTCTTCTTCATATCATCAACACATATACTAGTTATAATATTCAAAAATAAACCTATAATGTTAATATGTATGAAAATTTATAAAAATTCACTCAAGAAAACATTGATTGTATAAATTCACCCAGGTAAGTCGACTGAGGGGTTAGTCGACAGACACCGAAGTAAATTAAAAAAAACATGGTCAGCCGACTGCCTCAGTGACTAAGTCAACTGGACCAGAAGGATGAAATTTTTTGAATTTCAGACTCAGTCGACTGAACCACTGATTTAGTCGACTGAATCGTGAATCCGAGCAACATTACTACTCCTACCCACTCACTTTTCACCTTTTAACCATTACCTTTCTCTTCTCTCTCCACTCATTTCATATTTTCAACTTCTTTAAAACCCTAGCTCTTAAAAAATTCAATTTTTAACATCCAAACAATCAAATTAATGGCTCCTAAGAGAAAAGGACAAGAATTACTAAGGTAATAAGAATTACAAAACATAGAGAAAAATGTGTTACAAAATTCCTTTTTTGGTGTTGTATTCAAAAAAAAATATAATATTCAAACAAATATATATATGTTTTAAAATTCAAAATGATAGCAAGTCTTAAATTAAAACATGCATATCTTGGGCAATGATGTGTGTGTGTACACATACATCCATATATTAAAATTTAATACCAAAATATAAAGTGGCTGTAGTTTAGTGGTAAGAATTCCACGTTGTGGCCGTGGAGACCTGGGCTTGAATCCCAGCAGCCATAATTGTTATTATTTTATCAATTTTCAAAAAAAAGTATTTAATGTAGGGAAAACATTTTTTTAAAAGCTACGGGATTTTTATAAAAAGAAATGCACTTTTTTAGTCTATAGATATAAAACGGTCGTGACCCTTTTGAGTAAAAATAAGTTATATATGTATATTTAAAGGCCACGAGCTTTATTTATACATACCGGTATGTATGCATGCATGTATGTATTTATGTGTGATTATCAGCTAAATTTTATTCTAATATGTGTAAGACAAAATAAGGATGTTACACTCACACAGACACGCATACAAATATATATATATATAATCATAACTATGCATCTCCTTGTATATAATATACGTCGGAGTTGAATATATGTTTGCATGTATGTGTGGGTACGTATATACATACTAGTTGCTATATTATCACTAAGATATTTAACAATTAATCATTAATATGTAAATATATAATAACTTATATTGGCTATGCATAGAGCAAAATGAAATAAAATTTAGTAAATAAAACAATTAAATTAAAAGCAAGACAAAAATAATTTCAAAAATTAAAAATTATTTTACAAAAATATACTAAATACCATTTAATGCAACTAAATTAATCATGATAATATAAAATTAAGATCTAGTGCAAAATTGAAAATAGTATATTGTTTTGAAATTTATTGCTTTTACCCAATTGCAAATACACGTGATCCAATAATTCTATCAATCTCGCATTATGTTACTATTAATAATTAAGCAACATGTAGGGAAAATTATTGAAAGGTCCAATTAGATGTGTGTATAGGAAAGGATGTTTAGTTAAAGATAAGGTTACTGAATTAAGGAATGTCCATAAGAACTGGAAACCTTTATACTCCCGACCCTTACCTAGCTCATCGAAGTGGTCTATTTTTAGACATGCCCTTAGTAAGGTACAAATTGTTATGCCTTGGATTGATTCAAATAAGCATGTTTGAATAACATATTAAATTTGAATTTAAAGTTATTTTATATTAAAGTTATAATATATTAAATTTATGAACAAATTTGAAAATGTTTCAAATTTATATTCACACACGTTACAAACAAATAAATAAATTTAAACTATGTAAATTTAAATTTATCAAAGTTATAAATATATAAATTCAATTTTTTTGAAATTAAATTATAAAAGGTATAAATAAATAAGTTCAAAATAAATATGAAGTCGAATATGAACTATAAATGTTGTATTTCATAAAAGGTTAAAATAGAGTTGTAATAATAATTAATTTTTAATTAATAATAATATATACATAAGTATAAGGTTTATCACTATATTATAAATGTTATAATTAAATAAGGTAATCTCAGTAAAATAAAAAGATGAGTTGAAAAGTTTAAATCAAAGTAAAACCCATTATAGTTATAAGCAACGAATGCATGTGTATACAATTGTATGTACATATAAAATGACATGTTAGAATGAGCATTCTGAATACTTATCATTCCTTATAGACGATAATACTCATCATCATCATCATTGTTTTGAGATTATGAATCTAAAATAATATTCCTCTTTATCACTTACATCATTGTTGAAATATACGTCGAAGACATTATATTTGGCTCAACTAATAATGAATTATGTAATGAATTTTCTGAAATAATGACTAGAATTGGAAATGCCCCATATGGAAGAATTATCGTATTTTTTAGATATTCAAATAAAAAAAGTTACAAATGTAATATTTATTAATCAAGAAAAATACTGTAATAATCTTATCAAGCATTTTGGAATGGAAAATACTTATGCCAAACCAACACCTATGAGCACCACACATCTTGATAAAAATGACAATGGCAAGAGTATAGACCAAAAACTATACCGTAGTATGATAGGATCACTACTTTATCTAATAGCGAGTAGACCTGATATAATGATGAGTGTGTGTTTATGTGCATGATTTCAAGCTAACCCAAAAGAATCACATTTACGAGCCGTAAAACGAATACTATGTTATCTTCGTAATACTACAGATTTAGGAATTTTCTATCCAAAAGAGTGCTCGTTCGAGTTGGTATCATACAACGATGCTAATTTCGGAGGATCACGAACAGTAAGAAAAAGTACAAGGATACGTGTCACTTCATTGGTAAATCATTAATATCATGGTTTAGCAAGAAACAAAACTATGTCCCACTATCAACTTGTGAAGCAGAATATATTTCTGCGGCACT
Organism: Allium cepa; assembly: GCA_030765085.1. Taxonomy (NCBI): domain Eukaryota; kingdom Viridiplantae; phylum Streptophyta; class Magnoliopsida; order Asparagales; family Amaryllidaceae; genus Allium; species Allium cepa. The sequence goes on from CM060945.1 coordinate 662,855,897, forward strand.
AGCTTGCGCACAAGTAATTTATATGCAACAGACACTTAAAGATTTCGGAGTCAATCTATCAAAATCAACAATTTACTACGATAATTCTAGTGCAATAAATCTATCCAAAAATCCAGTAAACCACTCAAGAACTAAACACATAGATACTAGGCATCACTTTCTACGCGATAAGATAGAAAAAGAAGTAATAAATTTAGACTACGTTCCATTAGAAAATCAATTAGCTGATATTTTTACTAAACCATTGTTAGAAAATACTTTTATAAAATTACGTCGTGAACTCGGTATAATGTCAATTAAAGATATATAAATAATAAGATACGAAATTTTGAATAAAAACTCAAAAATACTTTTTTTACAAAAAATCACATTTCTGACCATCCTGAGGCGCGAACCTATGACCCGTTGTAAATAGCCCAGGTGTCTTAACCACCTGAGCTATTGAATATTTCTATTAAGGCCTAGGACAGGGACTCTACTGTATGGTGACAACAATATACTAATTATGTATAACACTTATCTTTATAAATATACTTTACTCCATTTTATGCATAGTACATTACATAAGACAAATCAAATAACAGAAAAAAACGAAATAACACAATTTTCCTAACTAACCACCATGTTATTTGGCTAAATTCAAGACAAGCCATTCAATTCAACCTTCTTTTACTCAACCTTCGGCTATAAATAGATATGTCTACTCTATTTTTTTTCAATACAATCAAACTGAAATACAAACAAACTAATTTTCAAGATGTCAACTTCTTCATCAACTGACTCCATTGAAATTCTAGCCTCTAACAATTCACAAAAAACCCCCGTGCATCATACTTCACCTTCTTCTACCTATCATACCGGATATACTCCAGATAAAAAGAAAGGAAAGAAGATGATTGACGTATCTCCAAACACTAAACAAAAAATAGATGATTTTCATCATTATCAACAAGAATCACTGGTGCTTTAACGTGAAATATATTACGAGCAAAAGATTAACTCCAGACGTCCAGAAATTATCGAGCACATTGCTACGAAGTTTTGCGGGGCCTCTTCACATCTAATAGACGAATATGCCATTTCGCCTATTTGACGACCTTCGACTTCATCCCCACCATGACCACCGGTCTCACCAAATTCGTGGGATCATAATGAAGCATCAAATTCTCGTCGCAAACAACTACAGGGCTACAAAACCCCCAGCGCTTCAAAATAAACGTAGTTGTTGATTTTCTATTTCTGAATAATTCTACTAAAGTACATATGCTTTCTTTTTGGAATAATTCATTTCTTCTTCATATCGTCAACACGTATACTAGTTATAACATTCAAAAATAAACTTATAATGTTCATATGTATGAAAATTTATAAAAATTTACTTAAGAAAACAGTGATTGTATAAATTCACCCAGGTAAGTCGACTGAACCAGGGTGTCAGTCGACTGACACCCAAATAAATTTAAAAAAAACCATGGTCAGTCGACTGCCGCAGTGACTAAGTCGACTGGACCAGAAGGATGAAAATTTTCGAATTTCAGACTCAGTCGACTGAACCACTGATTCAGTAGACTGAATCGTGAATCTGAGCAACATTACTACTCCTACCCACTCACTTTTCACCCTTTAACGATTACCTTTCCCTTCTCTCTCTTCACTCATTTCATGTTTTCAACTTCTCTAAAACCCTAACTCTTCAAAAATTCATTTTTTAACATCCAAACAATCAAATTAATGGCTCCTAAGAGAAAAGGACAAGTAATTACTAAGGTAATAAGCATTACAAAACGCAGAGAAAACGTGTTACAAAATTCCTGTTTTGGTGTAGTGTTGTATTCAAAAATAATAATATAATATTCAAACAAATATAAATAGGTTTTAAAATTCAAAATGATAGCAAGTTTTAAATTTAAACATGCATATCTTGGGCAATGATGTGTGTGTACACAAACATACATATATTAAAACTTAATACCTAAATATAAAGTGGCTGTAGTTTAGTGGTAAGAATTCCACGTTGTGGCCGTGGAGACCTGGGCTCGAATCCCAGCAGCCACAATTCTTATTATTTTATGAATTTTTAAAAAAAAGTATTTAATGTAGAGAAAACATTTTTTTTAAAGCTACGAGATTTTTGTAAAAAAATGCTCTTTTTTACTCTATAATTATAAAAAGGTCGTGACACTTTTGAGTAAAAATAAGTTATATATGTATATTTAAAGGCCACGAGCTTTATTTATACATACCGATATGCATGCATGCATGCATGTATGTATTTATGTATGATTATCAGCTAAATTTTATTCTAATATATGTAAGACAAAACTCACACAGACACACATACAGATATATATATATATATATATATATATATATATATATATATATATAAAATCATAATTATGCATATCCTTATATATAATATACGTCGGAGTTGAATGTATGTTTGCATGTATGTGTGGGTACGTATATACATACAAGTTGCTATATTATCACTAAGGTATTTGACAATTAATCATTAGTATGTAAATATATAATAAATTATATTGGCTATGCATAGAACAAAATGAAATAAAATTTAGTAAATAAAACAATTAAATTAAAAGCAAGACAAAAATAATTTCAAAAATTAAAAATTATTTTACGAAAAATATATTAAATACCATTTAATGAAACTAAATTAATCATGATAATATAAAAGTAAGATCTAGTGCAAAATTAAAAATAGTATATTGTTTTGAAATTTATCGCTTTTACCCTATTGCAAATACACGTGATCCAATAATTCTATCAATCTCGCATTATGTTACAATGAATAATTAAGCAACATATAGGGAAAAATATTGCAAAGTCCAATTAGATGTGTGTATAGGAAAGGGTGTTTAGTTAAAGATAAGGTTACTAAATTAAGGAATGTCCATAAGAACTGGAAACCACTATACTCCTGACCCTTACCTAGCTCATCGAAGTGGTCTATTTTTAGACATCCCCTTAGTAAGGTACAAATTGTTATGCCTTGGATTGATTCAAGTAAGCATGTTTGAATAACATATTAAATTTGAATTTAAAGTTATTTTATATTAAAGTTATAATACATTAAATTTATGAACAAATATGAAAATGTTTCAAATTTATATTCACACACGTTACAAACAATAAATAAATTTAAACTATGTAAATTTGAATTTATCAAAGTTATAAATATATAAATTCAATTTTTTTGAAATTAAATTATAAAAGCTATAAATAAATAAGTTCAAAATAAATATGAAGTCGAATATGAACTATAAATGTTGTATTTCATAAAAGGTTAAAATAAAGCTGTAATGATAATTAATTTTTAATTAATAATAATATATACATAAGTACAAGGTTTATCATTATATTATAAATGTTATAATTAAATAAGGTAATCTCAGTAAAATAAAAATATGAGTTGAAAAGTTTAAATCGAAGTAAAACCAATTATAGGTATAAGCAACGAATGCATGTGTATACAATTGTATGTACATATAAAATGACATGTTAGAATGAGCATTCTGAATACTTATCATTCCTTAGAGACGATAATACTGATCATCATCATCATCATTGTTTTGAGATTATGAATCTAATAATATTCCTCTTTGTCACTTGCATCATTGTTCAAATATACGTCGACGACATTATATTTGGCTCAACTAATAATGAATTATGTAATGAATTTTCTGAAGTAATGACTAGAGAATTGGAAATGTCCCATATGGAAGAATTATCGTATTTTTTAGATCTTCAAATAAAACAAGTTTCAAATGTAATATTTATTAATCGAGAAAAATACTGTAATAATCTTATCAAGCATTTTGGAATGGAAAATACTTTTGCCAAACCAACTCCTATGAGCACAACACATCTTGATAAAGATGACAATGGCAAGAGTATAGACCAAATACTATACCGTAGTATGATAGGATCACTACTTTATCTAATAGCGAGTAGACCAGATATAATGATGAGTGTGTGTTTATGTGCACGATTCCAAGCTAACCCAAAAGAATCACATTTACGAGCCGTAAAACGAATACAACGTTATCTTCGTAATACGACAGATTTCGGAATTTTCTATCCAAAAGGGTGCTCGTTCGAGCTGGTATCATACAACGATGCTAATTTTGGAGGATCACGAACAGTAAGGAAAAGTACAAGGATACGTGTCACTTCATTGGTAAATCATTAATATCATGTTTTAGCAAGAAACAAAACTATGTCTCATTATCAATTTGTGAAGCAGAATATATTTCTGCGGCACTAGCTTGCGCACAAGTAATTTATATCCAACAGACACTTCAAGATTTCGAAGTCAATCTATCAAAATCAACAATTTACTACGATAATTCTAGTGCTATAAATCTATCCAAAAATCCAGTAAACCACTCAAGAACTAAACACATAGATACTAGACATCACTTTCTACACGATAATATAGAAAAAGAAGCAATAAATTAAGACTACGTTCCATCAGAAAATCAATTAGCTGATATTTCTATTAAACCACTGTTAGAAAATACTGTTATAAAATTACGTCGTGAACTCGGTATAATGTCAATTAAAGATATATAAATAATAAAATACGAAATTTTGAATAAAAACTCAAAAATAATTTTTTTTATACAAAAAATCACATTTCTGACCAGCCTGAGACGCGAACCTATGACCCGTTGTAAATAGCCCAGGTGTCTTAACCACCTGAGCTGTTGAATATTTCTGTTACGATCTAGGACGGGGACTCTACTATATGGTGACAACAATATACTAAATTATGAATAACACTTATCTTTATAAATATAATTTACTCCTTTTTATGCATAGTACATTACATAAGACAAATCAAATAACAGAAAAAAACGAAATAACACAATTTTCCTAACTAACCACCATTTTATTTGGCTAAATTCAAGACAAGCCATTCAATTCAACCTTCTTTTACTCAACCTTAGGCTATAAATAGATATGTCTGCTCTGTTTTTTTTCAATACAATCAAACCGAAACACAAAAAAACTGAAATACAAACAAACTAATTTTCAAGATGTCAACTTCTTCATCAACTGACTCCATTGAAATTCTAGCCTCTAACAATTCACCAAAAACCCCCGTGGATCATACTTCACCATCTTCTACCTATAATACCGGATATACTCCAGATAAAAAGAAAGGAAAGAAGATGATTGACGTATCTCCAAACACTAAACAAAAAATAGATGATTTTCATCATTATCAACAAGAATCACTGGTGCTTTAACGTGAAATATATTACGAGCAAAAGATTAACTCCAGACGTCTAGGAATTATCGAGCAAATTGCTACGAAGTTTTGCGGGGCCTCTTCACATCTAATAGACAAACATGCCGTTTCGCCTATTCGACGACCTTCGACTTCATCCCCTCCATGACCACCGGTCTCACCAAATTCATGGGATCATAATGAAGCACCAAATTCTCGTCGCAAACAACTGCAGGGCTACAAAACCCCCAGCGCTTCAAAATAAACGTAGTTGTTATTATTTGTTGATTTTTTATTTCTGAATAATTCTACTAAAGTACATATGCTTTCTATTTGGAATAATTCATTTCTTCTTCATATCGTCAACACGTATACTAGTTGTAATATTCAAAAATAAACTTATAATGTTCATATGTATGAAAATTTATAAAAATTTACTCAAGAAAACAATGATTGTATAAATTCACCCAGGTAAGTCGACTGAACCAGGGTGTCAGTCGACTGACACCCAACTAAATTTAAAAAAACCATGGTTAATCGACTGCCGCGGTGACTAAGTCAACTGGACCAGAAGGATGAAAATTTTCGAATTTCAGACTCAGTCGACTGAACCACTGATTCTGTCGACTGAATCGTGAATTTGAGCAATATTACTACTCCTACCCACTCACTTTTCACCTTTTAACCATTACCTTTCCCTTCTCTCTCTCTCTCTTCACTCATTTCATATTTTCACCTTCTCTAAAACCCTAGCTCTTCAAAAATTCAATTTTTAACATCCAAACAATCAAATTAATGGCTCCTAAGAGAAAAGGACAAGTAATTACTAAGGTAATAAGCATTACAAAACGCAGAGAAAACGTGTTACAAAATTCCTGTTTTGGTGTAGTGTTGTATTCAAAAATAATAATGTAATATTCAAACAAATATAAATAGGTTTTAAAATTCAAAATGATAGCAAGTTTTAAATTTAAACATGCATATCTTGGGCAATGATGTGTGTGTACACAAACATACATATATTAAAACTTAATACCTAAATATAAAGTGGCTGTAGTTTAGTGGTAAGAATTCCACGTTGTGGCCATGGAGACCTGGGCTCGAATCCCAGCAGCCACAATTCTTATTATTTTATGAATTTTCAAAAAAAAAGTATTTAATGCAGAGAAAACATTTTTTTAAAAGCTACAAGATTTTTATAAAAAATGCCCTTTTTTACTCTATAAATATAACAAGGTCGTGACCCTTTTGAGCAAAAATAAGTTATATATGTATATTTAAAGGCCACGAGCTTTATTTATACATACCGATATGTATGCATGCATGCATGTATGTATTTATGTATGATTATCAGCTAAATTTTATTCTAATATGTGTAAGACAAAATAAGGATTTTACACTCACACAGACACACATACAGATATATATATATATATATAAAATCATAATTATGCATCTCCTTATATATAATATACGTCGGAGTTGAATATATGTTTGCATGTATGTGTGGGTACGTATATACATACTAGTTGCTACATTATCACTAAGATATTTGACAATTAATCATTAGTATGTAAATATATAATAAATTATATTGGCTATGCATAGAACAAAATGAAATAAAATTTAGTAAATAAACAATTAAATTAAAAGCAAGACAAAAATAATTTCAAAAATCAAAAATTATTTTACAAAAAATATATTAAATACCATTTAATGCAACTAAATTAATCATGATAATATAAAAGTAAGATCTAGTGCAAAATTAAAATTAGTATATTGTTTTGAAATTTATTGCTTTTACCCTATTGCAAATACACGTGATCCAATAATTCTATCAATCTCGCATTATGTTACTATGAATAATTAAGCAACATATAGGGTAAATTATTGCAAAGTCCAATTAGATGTGTGTATAGGAAAGGGTGTTTAGTTAAAGGTAAGGTTACCGAATTAAGGAATGTCCATAAGAACTGGAAACCTCTATACTCCCGACCCTTACCTAGCTCATCGAAGTGGTCTATTTTTAGACATGCCCTTAGTAAGGTACAAATTGTTATGCCTTGGATTGATTCAAATAAGCATGTTTGAATAACATATTAAATTTGAATTTAAAGTTATTTTATATTAAAGTTATAATATATTAAATTTATGAACAAATTTGAAAATGTTTCAAATTTATATTCACACACGTTACAAACAAATAAATAAATTTAAACTATGTAAATTTGAATTTATCAAAGTTATAAATATATAAATTCAATTTTTTTGAAATTAAATTATAAAAGGTATAAATAAATAAGTTCAAAATAAATATGAAGTCGAATATGAACTATAAATGTTGTATTTCATAAAAGGTTAAAATAAAGTTGTAATGATAATTAATTTTTAATTAATAATAATATATACATAAGTATAAGGTTTATCACTATATTATAAATGTTATAATTAAATAAGGTAATCTCAGTAAAATAAAAAGATGAGTTGAAAAGTTTAAATCAAAGTAAAACCCATTATAGTTATAAGCAACGAATGCATGTGTATACAATTGTATGTACATATAAAATGACATGTTAGAATGAGCATTCTGAATACTTATCATTCCTTATAGACGATAATACTCATCATCATCATCATCATCATCATCATCATTGTTTTGAGATTATGAATCTAATAATATTCCTCTTTATCACTTGCATCATTGTTCAAATATACGTCGACGACATTATATTTGGCTCAACTAATAATGAATTATGTAATGAATTTTCTGAAATAATGACTAGAGAATTGGAAATGTCCCATATGGAAGAATTATCGTATTTTTTAGATATTCAAATAAAACAAGTTTCAAATGTAATATTTATTAATCAAGAAAAATACTGTAATAATCTTATCAAGCATTTTGGAATGGAAAATACTTTTGCCAAACCAACTCCTATGAGCACAACACATCTTGATAAAGATGACAATGGCAAGAGTATAGACCAAAAACTATACCGTAGTATGATAGGATCACTACTTTATCTAATAGCGAGTAGACCAGATATAATGATGAGTGTGTGTTTATGTGCACGATTTCAAGCTAACCCAAAAGAATCACATTTACGAGTCGTAAAACGAATACTACGTTATCTTCGTAATACGACAGATTTCGGAATTTTCTATCCAAAAAAGTGCTCGTTCGAGTTGGTATCATACAACGATGCTAATTTCAGAGGATCATGAACAGTAAGAAAAAGTACAAGGATAACTGTCACTTCATTGGTAAATCATTAATATCATGGTTTAGCAAGAAACAAAACTATGTCTCACTATCAACTTGTGAAGCAGAATATATTTCTGCGGCACTAGCTTGCACACAAGTAATTTACACGCAACAGACACTTAAAGATTTCGGAGTCAATCTATCAAAATCAACAATTTACTACGATAATTCTAGTGCAATAAATCTATCCAAAAATCCGGTAAACCACTCAAGAACTAAACACATAGATACTAGACATCACTTTCTATGCGATAATATAGAAAAAGAAGTAATAAATTTAGACTACGTTCCATCAGAAAATCAATTAGCTGATATTTTTACTAAACCATTGTTAGAAAATACTTTTATAAAATTACGTCGTGAACTCGGTATAATGTCAATTAAAGATATATAAATAATAAGATACGAAATTTTGAATAAAAACTCAAAATTTTTTTTTTACAAAAAATCATATTTCTGACCATCCAGTGACTCGAACCTATGACCCATTGTGAATAGCCCAGGTGTCTTAACCACCTGAGCTATTGAATATTTCTGTTATGGCCTAGGACGGGGACTCTTCTATATGGTGACAATAATATACTAAATTATGTATAACACTTATCTTTATAAATATACTTTACTCCTCTTTATGCATATTACATTACATAAGACAGGTCAAATAACAGAAAAAAATGAAATAACACAATTTTCCTAACTAACCACCATTTTATTTGGCTAAATTCAAGACAAGCCATTCAATTCAACCTTCTTTCACTCAACCTTAGGCTACAAATAGATATGTCTACTCTATTTTTTTTTCAATACAATCAAACTGAAATACAAACAAACTAATTTTCAAGATGTCAACTTCTTCATCAACTGACTCCATTGAAATTCTAGCCTCTAACAATTCACCAAAAACCCCCGTGGATCATACTTCACCATCTTCTACCTATCATACCGGATATACTGCGGATAAAAAGAAAGGAAAGAAGATGATTGACGCATCTTCAAACACTAAACAAAAAATAGATGATTTTCATCATTATCAACAAGAATCGCTGGTGCTTTAACATGAAATATATTACGAGCAAAAGATTAACTCCAGACATCTAGGAATTATCGAGCACATTGCTACAAAGTTTTGCGGGGCCTCTTCACATCTAATAGACGAACATGCCGTTTCGCCTATTCGACGACCTTGACTTCATCCCCACCATGACAACCGATCTCACCAAATTCATGGAATCATAATGAAGCATCAAATTCTCGTCGCAAGCAACTACAGGGCTACAAAATCCTCAGCGCTTCAAAATAAACATAGTTGTTATTATTTATTGATTTTTTATTTCTGAATAATTCTACTAAAGTACATATGCTTTCTTTTGGAATAATTTATTTCTTCTTCATATCGTCAACACGTATACTAGTTATAATATTCAAAAATAAACTTATAATGTTCATATGTATGAAAATTTATAAAAACTTACTTAAGAAAACATTGATTGTATAAATTCACCCAGGTAAGTCGACTGTGTAGGATCTAGATTAACCCTAGAGGGGGGGGGTGAATAGGGTTATAGCAAATTTTCTCAAATTAAACGTAAAAACAAACTACAGAAAAATGAATATGCTGAAAAGTAAATCACACACAAAATTTACCCAGCTTCGGCAACCCCTGCCTACTGCTGCATTCCTAGATTTCTATTAGAATTAAACGGTCTCCCGCTTACAAGCACTCTAACAGACTCGCAAACCCTGCTACCGCCTATAGAGTTTTGCAAACTCACAAATCCTGCTTACTGAACTAATCCTAACTAGACAATCCGACACAACCTAAATCCTAGGTGGTGATTTACCAAGATTTGATTCGAAAAGTACAGACTTCAAAAATAAAAATAAGAGCAAAAATAAATAAAAACTTAGAGTACAGATTTTTGCCCTTAAACAAAACAACCCGTCCCAGAAACAAAACATGGCCACTTCCCTCTTGTTGCAATTTAGGGTTTTGAAAGTGGCGGCTTTCGTTCCTCTTTGCAACTGAAATTAGGGCTTCTGCCGACTTATGTTGATCGTTTGATTTTGCGCCTTGCTCTGTCGATCGATGTCTCTTTGAGTTGCGCTCGGCTGCTTCTCTTGATCGCTCTGTGAAATTAGGGTTTTGATGAAGTCGGCTTGGTTGCTTTGAGATGATTGAATTCGAATTCTCTCTGGTATGTTATTTGATCCTTTTGTTATCTGTATAGATTGCTTGAATTCAATTCGATGGTTTAGTGCCGATGATGATTGTGGGTTTTTATATGGATTTGATTTCCTTTAATTCGTTCGTATGATTTGTTCAACATGGTGCTTCAACCATTTGATTATTGTTGAACGTTGATGATTTATCTGACTTGTTCATATCGAATATTTCCCTTACTTCACTGTCACGGTTTTAGCTTGAGACCGTTCGATCCTTCCTTGATCATTACGGCAGCTACTTTCCTATTTTACCTGGATTTGATTTTTGACTTTTTCCATTTTTATACATACTTGATTTCATTTGACGATGTTGATTCTTTGGTCTGCATTTACATTTCTTCTGGCTTCAAGTATAGTCTACGTTGCATATAGATAAGCTCGAGTTCATCCCTGTCTTCGGCTTTGACCTTTTCTGATGATGTTGATTTCACTGTGACCTTGCTTTATTCACTGTGACTTTGATTACACCTTGCTTTGTTCACTGTGACTTTGGTTCTTGATATTGTTCGAACTTGTTTGGTTGACTTCGACATTGACTTAATTTTTATTTTTGTAAACATTGTTGTCTTGTTCATCTGGTATCATACTGTATTTGTTTTGAACCATGCTTGCTTTCAGGTTTAATCACTGAGGCTTTGTCATGTTCTAGTTTCATCACTGTTTCCTTGTATCAATGCTCAGCCATGTTGCATAAATGTTTTCCCTGTTTCGAACTGTACCATATGTTCCATGATGATGAATTTCATTTCTTTGTTCATTCTCAGCTTCATACTAATTTTGGCATGTCTGCATCCATATATGCATTCATCTTAGCACTTTTCTTTTTCACTGTAACATTTGTTTGTTATGCACTGAGTTTGCTTCGAGACAGTTTCATTTGAGATTGTAGCTTGCACTGAGCATTTATGTTGTCCAGACATTGTTGAGTTCTTGGATTTCACCATACTTCTGTCGCATCCATTTGTTTGACCCTTGCATATGCTCTCTGTAGTATTGTGATCTTGAGATAATTACATATTTCTGATGCACTAGGTCATTCATTGGTTTGTTTGCATATTTGTGCATATTGAGCCTTGGTCTCTGTTGCATGCATTGCTGTTGGGTTGCTTTGAGATTGAACTTGAGCTTTGTACCGTCGATTGTTGTAGCATGCACTCTGTTTTATTTCCACTGGTTTATTGTTATTGCCTCTCTCCATTTGCCTTTGGTTACTTGTAACTGCTGCTACACATTGTTGTATTTGGACTTGTACCCTTGATCATTTCATGTTGATTTTTGAAATTTCACTTGAGTTGAATCCAGTTTCAAAACTCGGGTTTGACCTTGTGCTCATGTCATGATTTTATTTATATTGCACCTGAGTTGAACCCGTCCTTTTATTTTGGGTTTGACCTTGTGCTCACCTGTCCCTGTAACATTATCAAGTGTATATCGGTGTGCACGACCTTGTGGCATGTACGGTGATACACTGTGCATGTCACATTGTTCGTGTATGATGAATTCAAATGTAAATGATGACGAACAACCCAAATAACTAAGGCAAATAATATTTTCAAAATCCATATTTTATTTTATACTGCAAAAATATTTCTTTTTCAATTTTACTGCGTTAGAGAATATTTTTGCAGATTGCTCAGATGCTGGATTCTAACTGGAATGAAGTTGAAGATAAACTACGAGTGTGAGTCATATGTAGTGAGGAATTTATGTAAATTGAATTAGAATCAAAATTGTATATGTATAGTGAGAGCTTGAATTTGTACTATTCAAAATTGTAATAAATATTTGTTTGAATAAAATTTCCGTTTGAATTCAAATTCTATGTAATTTATTTTATTCAACAAATATTTATTTAATCTATGAAAAATAAAATAGTACATTAACAAATACATTTAATGAATATATATATATATATATATATGTTTATTATCATCAAATAAAAATCATATAAGCGCATATTCAACAGACTGAACCAGGGTGTTAGTCGACTGACACCCAAGTAAATTTAAAAAAAAACCATGGTCAGTCGACTGCCGCAGTGACTAAGTCAACTGGGCCAGAAGGATGAAATTTTTTGAATTTCAGACTCAGTCGACTGAACCACTGATTCAGTCGACTGAACCGTGAATCTGAGCAACATTACTACTCCCACCCACTCACTTTTCACCTTTTAACCATTACCTTTCCCTTTTCTCTCTTCACTCATTTCATATTTTCAACTTCTCTAAAACCCTAGCTCTTCAAAAATTCAATTTTTAACATCCAAACAACCAAATTAATGGCTCCTAAGAGAAAAGGACAAGTAATTACTAAGGTAATAAGCATTACAAAACACAGAGAAAACGTGTTACAAAATTCCTGTTTTGGTGTAGTGTTGTATTCAATAAAATATATAATATTCAAACAAATATATATAGGTTTAAAAATTCAAAATGATAGCAAGTTTTAAATTTAAACATGCATATCTAGGGAAATGATGTGTGTGTACAAATACATACATATATTAAAACTTAATACCTAAATATAAAGTGGTTGTAGTTTAGTGGTAAGAATTCCACGTTGTGGCCGTGGAGACCTGGGCTCGAATCCCAACAGCCACAATTCTTATTATTTTATGAATTTTCAAAAAAAGTATATAATGTAGAGAAAACATTTTTTTTAAAAGCTATGAGATTTTTATAAAAAAATGCTCTTTTTTACTCTATAAATATAAAAAGGTCGTGACCCTTTTGAGTAAAAATAAGTTATATATGTATATTTAAAGGCCACGAGCTTTATTTATACATACCGATACTTATGCATGCATGCATGAATGTATTTATGTATGATTATCATCTAAATTTTATTCTAATATGTGTAAGACAAAATAAGGATGTTACACTCACACAGACACAGACACACACACACACAGATATATATATATATATATATATATATATATAATCATAATTATGCATCTCCTTATATATAATATACGTCAGAGTTAAATATATGTTTACATGTATGTGTGGGTACGTATATACAGACTAGTTGCTATATTATCACTAAGATATTTGACAATTAATCCTTAATATGTAAATATATAATAAATTATATTGGCTATGCATAGAACAAAATGAAATAAAATTTAGTAAATAAAACAATTAAATTAAAAGCAAGACAAAAATAATTTCAAAAATTAAAAATTATTTTACAAAAAATATATTAAATACCATTTAATGCAACTAAATTAATCATGATAATATAAAAGTAAGATCTAGTGAAAAATTAAAAATAGTATATTGTTTTGAAATTTATTGCTTTTACCCTATTGCAAATACACGTGATCCAATAATTCTATCAATCTCGCATTATGTTACTATGAATAATTAAGCAACATATAGGGAAAATTACTACAAAGTCCAATTAGATGTGTGTATAGGAAAGGGTGTTTAGTTAAAGATAAGGTTACTGAATTAAGGAATGTCCATAAGAATTGGAAACCTCTATACTCCCGACCCTTACCTAGCTTATCGAAGTGGTCTATTTTTGGACATGCCCTTAGTAAGGTACAAATTATTATGCCTTGGATTGATTCAAATAAGAATGTTTGAATAACATATTAAATTTGAATTTAAAGTTATTTTATATTAAAGTTATAATATATTAAATATATGAACAAATTTGAAAATGTTTCAAATTTATATTCATACATGTTACAAACAAATAAATAAATTTAAACTATGTAAATTTTGAATTTATCAAAGTAATAAATATATAAATTCAATTTTTTTGAAATTAAATTATAAAAGTTATAAATAATTAAGTTCAAAATAAATATGAAGTCGAATATGAACTATAAATGTTGTATTTCATAAAGGGTTAAAATAAAGTTGTAATAATAATTAATTTTTAATTAATAATATATATACACCAAAAACTCCCGTCCATCATACTTCACCATCTTCTACCTATCATACCAGATATACTCTGGATAAAAACAAAGGAAAGAAGATGATTGACTAATCTCCAAATACTAAACAAAAAATAGATGATTTTCATCATTATAAACAAGAATCGTTGGTGCTTTAACGTGAAATATATTACAAGCAAAAGATTAACTCCAGACGTCTAGGAATTATCGAGCACATTGCTATGAAGTTTTGCGGGGCCTCTTCACGTCTAATAGAGGAACATGCCGTTTTGCCTATTCGACGACCTTCGACTTTGTCCCCACCACGACCACCGGTCTCACCAAATTCATGGGATCAGAATGAAGCATCGAATTCTCGTCGCAAACCATTATAGGGCTACAAAACTCACAGCGCTTCAAAATAAACGTAGTTGTTATTATTTGTTGATTTTTTATTTCTAAATAATTCTACTAAAGTACATATGCTTTCTTTTTGGAATAATTCATTTCTTCTTCATATCATCAACACGTATACTAGTTATAATATTCAAAAATAAACTTATAATGTTCATATGTATGAAATTTTTTAAAAATTTACTCAAGAAAACATTGATTGTATAAATTCACCCAGGTAAGTCGACTGAACCAGGGTGTCAGTCGACTGACACCCAAGTAAATTTAAAAAAAAACAATGGTCAGTCGACTGCCGTAGTGACTAAGTCAACTGGACCAGAAGGATGAATTTTTTTGAATTTCAGACTCAGTCGACTGAACCACTGATTTAGTCGACTGAATCGTGAATCTGAGCAACATTACTACTCCTACCCACTCACTTTTCACCATTTAACCATTACCTTTCCCTTCTCTCTCTTCACTCATTTCATATTTTCAACTTCTCTAAAACCCTAGCTCTTCAAAAATTCAATTTTTAACATCCAAACAATTCAAATTAATGGCTCCTAAGAGAAAAGGACAAGCATCTTCATCCTTTCAACCTCCTTCAAACGAGCAAATCCAACAATGGCTATTTGATGATACCGCAATTAGGAGATGGAAAAGAATGCAAGATTCTCGCATCTTTGAAGGTTCATTTGTAATGTTTTTCGATTTCTCCATACCATATACAAGAATTGGCTCATAGGAGCAATTTGGAATCTTTATTCAATACTGACAATAATAAGCACAAAATTAATCAAATAATGGTCAAACTATTTTATGCAAATCTTAACTTAGGTCACCAAACCATTCAAAATCAAGAAGATTGTGTATGGAGTCTAGTTTGTGGAAAACCCGTCCTTTCCTCCTTAGATTGAATGGATCAAATTTTAAGATCTGAAAATAATGGTATAGAATTGAGAAATTTTGATTGCGATATGGTCATTCACGGCCATATAAGTCATTTATTTTTAGAAAATGACATGCACCAACTCAAGTCCATGTTCTTAAGACCAAAACAAGAATTATACATCGTGCTTTAATGAAAACCGTAACCCCACGAACAGGGAGTTATGAACATAACTTTAAATCCTTGTACGCTATCTTCGAAAAAATTAAAGTCAATTGGCTACAATTAATTCTTGATGAATTCTTAAGCTTCAACAATGGTCGAATGAATGTCATCTATTATGGTGAGTATATTATGCGACTACTAAAGGCATGTGAGATTCCGCAACCTGACTCGCCGGTTTCTACCATTGGGTATTTAAATTCTCGTATTTTAGCATTAATGAAGCTACCGGTTGCTCGACTACCTTCTATCATTACTTTCGAAGAATGGACTCAACAACAATTATCTCAAGATCAGCCACAACAACATGGCGAAGCATCTCACGGTCCATCCCGCCAAAGATTAACTAATCGTCAACAAGATGAAATTTTAATTCTTAATCCGGGCCTACCTCCACATGAGTCGATTTCTATGATATGCCGTAACCAACAAATTCTTCAATCCCATATCACTAAAATTGACAAAAAGCTTGATAAAGTTAAAGGATTTTTTATGAAGTTACGGCAAGCTATCTCTTCTTCATACGGCACTTCCACAGCTACAATAGGCAATCCGAGTAAGCAACCCGTCTTCACTTGGTCTTCCACTTCCGATGATCAAGCAAGTAGTAGCGACAATGGTGGAGATAGAGGTGATAGTGGTGGTCAAACATCGCATGATGATAGAGGTAAGAAAAGGATGACATGAGTTGTTATTTTATATTACGCAAACATTAGTCTTTATTTTATGTCTTGTATTAAAACAATCACTCCTTTTTGTATTTCAAGACTCCCGTTTATGGTTTTTTTAGTGTATGAATGATTGTTTCCTTCATAATATCTATGACATTATGGCTTCATACTTTATATTACTTATTCCTTTTTGTCGATGACAACGGGGGAGAAAAATTATTTCTAACATTGAGAATGCATGATATAGAGTGTCAAAGATTCAGGGGAAGTAAGTAATATTCTAACATTGAGAATGCAGGATATAGAGTGTCAAAGATTCAGAGGGAGTAAGTATTTATATTATATATACAGTCGAAGTCTATATCTATTTACAGGTTGTCATCAATCAAAAATGGGGGGAATGTTGAGACTTGGTTTTGATTCATGACACAAAGCTATCACTACAACACATAGATTTGATGACTGCTTCGACAAAAAGAGAATATATACTACAAGGAGACAAGACTTCAAAACCAATGCATCAAATATATTATTTTATTTTTGAGTCTTAGGTCAATCTTGTTAAAATCTCTCCTCGTTTACGTATATATTAGCTTATATATTTAATCATCTTATTCCTTAATATTTTATACATATATAAGCATATAAAACATATGTTATATTATAAAAGTGTTTAAAGTTATTATATATATTACTATACCTGTGTAAACCATTCAAATTGCACATATTTACTAGGTCAGTCGATTGACCCAGAGGCTCAGTCGACTGACCTTGAAAATTCTGTGCAACATGCACAGGTGCACATATATACAAATATATATTTAAAAATGCGTTTGAATATTCAGTTGATTGACCCAGAGGTTCAGCTACTTTTTGAAAAGACCCGATTATTTGTGAAGAGTTACAAACCTCTACGAAAAGATTTGGACGCGACATTTCAATCGAAACTCTTCATCGGTAGTCGCTGCTCTTTAACCTCTAAAAATATATACCCTAACTTGATCCAAATCACCGAATTTTCTTATCTTTCTAATCTAACTCTCTGGAATCTATTTGCTATTATACTTTCAATTATTCTGCCTTAAACAATATTATACCTTTCTATTCTTTATAAACTTCAAATATATATATTTATACCCGAGTAGAAGATTACATGAAGGGTGTACTACAAGTAACAGTTCCGTGTTATTGGAACACACAAAGTCAAAACAATCTTTTGTATTTTTGAAGTCGTGTTCTGCTGCTCAGGCGTGTGAAGTCCTCTTCGGCCGCTGAGACAAAATCCTGTTTTGCTGCTCAGGTCCCTGTTCGACTGCTCAGGGGTTGTATAGACCTGTTCCTCCGGGTGAAGTGATGGTTGTTGTTTTAGTGACATTCCAGAAGGAGTCTGGGACTGGACGTAGGACGGTGCTTCGAACCAGTATGAAAATTCCTAGTATTATTTTACTTTACTGCTTTTATATTCGGCATTATTTACCGTATAACCATCATCACTATACTATGTATTATTGTATATCCATAT
Organism: Allium cepa; assembly: GCA_030765085.1. Classification (NCBI taxonomy): domain Eukaryota; kingdom Viridiplantae; phylum Streptophyta; class Magnoliopsida; order Asparagales; family Amaryllidaceae; genus Allium; species Allium cepa. Next base: position 662,874,234 of record CM060945.1, read on the forward strand.
TACACGATCCATAACACACTTTCAACTATTCGGTAGTACCCATATCTTAGTATCATTTTGGAGTAACTCGAGCTATATATATATATTATGTGATTAATATACGTAAAAGTTTCATTTCAAAATGTTACTAAAATAAGACCGGGTATTTGGCTCTTGAGTTTTCTTAGGAAAATAAATCTAAAATGGGATAGCTGAATCAAATAGGGGTATAGAATGTAGTGGAGTATTATACAAGTTGAACCTAAGTTAGTTTATGAAATATTTTCATAAATAACTTAGTGGAAATAGAATTGGTATTAGGGGGAACCAATTAAAGAAGTGCGTAGATTGGACGTAGATTATTTCTCGCTTCATATAATTATGATATAAGATTCGAGTATGTGGCTTTGAGATGATTCACACCATTCCGAACAAGGATCTATTACTCGATTATTTTGACAGCGAGCAATTGATGAAGATTTTTGATATGGGACAAATGTTTTCTATCATAGTTACAACTATGTAAGGAGGACAAAGGTTCCTATCAAGGGGCCTGATCGAAGTCTGCACTAGAAAATCGGGTGAGCGATACTAGTTCGGAAATGAAGTTATGTATTCAAGTAGAGATCGAATTAGAATTTGCGTAAGAATGATCTATGTACATCGTATAAATTGATGTGTAGTGTTAAGTGTTTTCTAGGATAGGTTGAGGTGTAACTTCGGGGACGAAATTCTTTTAACGGCGAGAGTGTAACGACCCGTAATTTTCACTCCTTTGATTTGTCAATATTTAATTAATTTTAAATATTCAATACTTAAGTTTTATAATAAAAATAATTTTTTTAAATGATAAATAATGATGGTAAAATCATTTTCAAAATTTATTTACAAAAATACATAGTTCAAAGAAAAATCGAAAATGTGATCGGAAATCGTTTTTCGAATTTTCTACTTTTCGATGTTTAAAAGTTATCAAGAAAACATTGTGCGTATTTGAGTCAATTTGTATGCACATTTACAAATAAATTTGGGTATATTTTGATATATAAATACATACTTAACTTTATTAAATTTTGATATGACATTTAATGAAAATTGAATTAATTTTAGAAAGGTAAAATGAAAATTTTCATAACATGTCATGTCATTAGCAAACAAAAAGTACACTATCCATTAATGAATGTTGGAACTAAAGAAAAGAAAGGGGAGTAAAGGTAATTTTCGAAATTTAGAGAAAGGAAATAAGGGTAGTGATGTGGCATTCATGTAATGGAGGTTATGTAAGATAAGGGTATTTTGGAAATTAGATTTTTGCACTTTATATAAAAGAAATTTCTAAATATCATTTCTACTCTCATTTCTAACTCGTTTAAAAATCTTACATCCATCTTTCTTAACTTTTTCAAGAAGCTTTCATGGCTTCCTAATCTTAAATTTATAAAATTTAAATTCAAAAATTCAGTATGTTTTAAATGTTTTCAAACCTTGTTTTAAACTATTTGTTCTCCACTTTTACTCATATTTAATTCACAACTACGAATGGAGATTTTTTTTTCAAACCGTATGAAATTCCAATATCTAAACCTTCTATTTGTACACATTTTCAAATTTTGAGTGTAACTATTTCAAAATGGCATTTCTTTCATATTTTTGGACTCAAAGATCCAAGTACGAAAATGGTCCTTCTTATTTGGGCCATAACTTCCTCAAAAATTATCCAAATTAAGCAATTCTTTTTTTGTATGATAGAGGAAATAATTAAATAAAACTTTTATTTTTGACTACATTTTCAAATTCCGAGGATAAATGGTCCAAAAATCGAGAAGAAAATGGCCTATTTTCAAGTGGATTTTGTGTGGTTTTTCAAGCTGTGCAAGCCTAAAGCATTTCAAGTTCTAAATAGTTTTGGTGAATAAACATTAGTTTAAAGTTCGAAGTTATTAAAATGAAATATGTGATGTTTATTTACTTTATGATGTGTACTTGCTTATGTTTGGTTGGTTATGTGTTCGATATTTTGATTATGGTTGATATGGGATATATGGTAAAAATGGACTTGAATTGAAGTCCACTTGGTGTGGTTTAAAGTTGTGAACATGGATGTGACATAATATGTGAATGTGTATTTGGATGTGATGATTGATGGCAAACTAGTTTGCAAAGTTGTTAAGATTCGAGTCCCTTGGAAACTTTGTTTATTTGTTTAAAACTTTTAAAAGTTAAAGTATTTTTTTAAACTTTGTTTTGGTTTTTCAAATCTTTTACTTAAGTTAAGTTTAAAAAACAAGTTAAAGGAAGAAGTTTGAAGTTTAGTAATTTAGAAACAAATTCTAAGTTACTACATCCATAACGATAGTTGCTGTGAATGCGGCATGTAGAATATTCAACATTTTTAAGTAAAGTGCTTTTAACTTAACTTTTAAAATTTCCAAGTTTTAAATTAGAGATAAAAGTTAATTAAGTTTTTAAATGATTAAATTTTTATTAATTAAGCTTAAATAAGTAATAATTAATTAAGATTAAGCAGGGTTTATTAATTATAATTAAGTAAATATTAGTTATTAACTAATCGTCTTTTAAGGATAAGATTGATTTTAATTAATTAATAATTAAGTAAAGATTAATTTTTAATATAATTTAAGCATATGGTTTATTTTTAGTTAATTATAAATTAAGTATAAGGTTATCTATTTAAATAAACCAATTATTTAAAATTATTTTAGTTAATTAAGGTTTTAATTTAAAATAAATTATTTATTTAAGGTTTAAATTATTATTTAATTTTTAATTAAAATATTATTTAATCCATTGAGATTAATTAATAGTTAATTATTAATAAACATTTTAAATTATTATTTAATAATCAATTAAGGGTTAATTTATAAATAAATTATTTATTAAAGGTTTAATTAATTATTAATGTTTAATTAATTAAGTTCAAATTTATTAAATATTAACTATTATTGAATAAGATTTTATCTTGCAATTAATCATTATAAAGGGCGTCTTAAGTTTCAAATCCCTGTTTTCTAAGAATCAATTTGTCAAAGGTACTTCTTTTTCAAAGATGGTTTTGAACACAAGGGATTCAAATGTCGATACCGTTAAGTAGACAAACAATTACGAAAGCGTTATGTAAATGGTGTGATTATGTGGATAATGTTTATAAATATTATATATAATACTTTTTTTCATATATTAAATTTCAGGCAATATATATTTTTTAAATTATATATATAAAAAATTTCAGCTAATTTTAGGCAATATATATTTTGAATTTTAAATTATACATACATATATTTCAAATGTCGATACCATTAAGTAGACAAACAATTGTGAAAGAGTTATTTAAATTGTGTGATTATGTGGATATGTGTTCATAAATATTATATATAATACTTTTTTTCATATATTAAGTTATGATTATGTAAAGAGGTATGCAAATTTAGATTATATTTATGTATAAATCTACTTTTTCGGCTTTAACATTAAAAAACAATTGAACTAAGATACATGTACACATGCATATAAACATATGTATTTATAAATATTATATATAATACTTTTTTTTCATATATTAAATTTTAGGCAATATATATATATATATTTTAAATTATACATATATAATTTTTTAGCTAATATGGTAGTTTCACTTGTTGATGGTTCATACCGCTAGACCAAAGGTCATGAGTTCGAACACTGGAACTAACACTTGTTGATACTAATTAACCATGTTCAAAAAAGATAGCTTAAAACAAAATTAAGTTTTATTATTAATTTGCACAACAGTAGAATTTTCATTTCCCAACGGTTATAACTGTTGTAATTCAAATTTGTAGCCGTTATAACCATTAATGTTAGGTACGTGACAGAATCTATTATACATTTCCCAAGGGAAACTCCATATATCCAACGGTTATAACCATTGGGAATAAAGAATTTCCAAATGGTTATAGCCATTGGGAATAAGGACTTTCCCAATGGTTATAACTGTTGGGAAATTCCTTAGTACCATAAATGTAAAATTTTAATATTTAGTACAATAAAAAAGAGCATCAAGTTCTTCTATCATTTGGATGATATCTTTAAATTTAATGAAACAAAGTAAATGCAATAAACTGATTAAAATAGTAACACGTTGAATAATCCAGTCATTTAATTCGTTGCTCGCATGTAACAATCTAGCTCATTACTGCGCTAAACATATATCTAGTCATCATGCAATATTTTTCACGGTTAAACATATCAGTTTTCTTCTTTGTTTCAGTTTTTTTGTATGCAATATTTCATTGAAAACTAAAAATATACCTTGTCCTTTATTATGTTACATTGGAAATGCATAAAACTTCGATTCAAATAGTCTATTGAAAATAGTTCTGAAATTTTTAAATGTAAACTCTTTAATTTTCAGATGCAAGGCAATGTTTACTTATCTAAAAACCTATGATTTGATTCATGCAGCTTCTTTGTTTACCCTCTAAAAAGATAGGTACTGTTTTGTCATTTTGATAAAATAAAACATATTAATAACTTCATTCCTATGGTTGTACTGCATGTGGTTTGATGGTCTGAATATTAGGCTATGTGTGTCTTGTATACAATTTCGAACTAGTATTTAAGAAAAAACATCGGAATTCGTAAGCCAAAATTGTAGCAGAAATTTCAAAATCGAACCAAAATTTTAGATTTTTGCGATGACCGGAATGGAAATGGAAAACGTACTATCGAACCTTGATTCAAACCATAATTACAATGTTGAGAATCCAAGGATATGATGATAAGTTTACGTAACATTTATTATAAGCTATGTATCCTTGTATCGACTAGCCATAATTATGAAATTAGACAAGTTCAGGTTTATAATCAAGTTGTGTTATTACCATAAAAGATCTCTTATTATGTCACAATATTATTATTTTACTGGTGAAAATAACTTCTAGGTAGAATAGCTAAAGGAAAAAAGGAAAATTAAAAAATAACCTAAGAATTATGGGATCTGGTGCTAAATTTTGTTCTCTGCTGCACTAACAGTCTAACCGTGTGCATGTTCTATGCGTAGAGTGGTACCCATGCAGTAAGTGATACAACAATTCAACGAACAAGTAAACTCAAAAGCTACAGGTTCGAAACCACCAGGCAGTGGCAACATAGAGTATACCAAAATGAAAGAAATATCACTGCAACATAAGAAACTGCAATCATCACATGTATTCAAGGGCAAGACTGCAACGAAAATGCAGCCACCACCTGAATACAAGGGCACAACAAATAAGAACTGCAACTACAACATGTTGCTATTATACTTGAAAACAAATGCACATCAAACTAGCAGTAAGCAGTACCAAACGAACAACAACCCAAATGTGCAAGTATCAAAATCAAGAACAAGATGCAGTGCCGAAGCAAAAAGGCAAAATTTACTGGTTCTTCAAAAAAAAACAAATTATATTGCATCTTCAAAACAAAATACTGGAGAGTGCAAACGCATGAATGCAAAGTGCAACTTCAACAGACCGTGCCACTTCAAAAAGACAAAATATACAAAGTCAGCATGTATGCAACAGTGAGTTGAATTTGACAATACAACTCAATCTCAACAATGCAATGGCTATAGCCAATTCGACACAGGTGCAACTAAAAGTGAGAAAAAATATATAAAACGATGCACCCAAAAATGCAACAAAAATGGAACTACCGCCACCACAAGGATACAAGGGCAAACTGCAATGAATACTGCAGCCACCACAAGATTGCAAGGGCATAGAAATTACAAAGGAATCAAACAAGCGGCCTCAACATCAAAGATAGAGCAATCAGGGTACAAGAAGTACTACTACACTTGAACCAGTGATGACAAGTGAACATCAAAATGCAATTTGAAATAGGCAGTGGTAATACCACCGTGAAGTGTATAAGTGCAGCTAGCTACATGAATGACCAGACCACAAATGCTATCGACGTGGTGTATATGTCAATGAACAAACAGAATTCGAGTGTCGACCGAACTACAAATTTAACCCAAGTGAATATCCATCATATACAATGACAACTATGTAGTATATACATGAAGTGAAGTTGAAACAGAGTCAACTAAATGGAACTGGAAATGCAAACAACATATATGATCAAAGTGCAGACATGAATATCAATACACTGCAAGAGTAACAGGTAAAATTAAACAGTGCAGTACAGACAAGCACACTTATATAAATGTATGCAAGAAACCATACATATGTACTCAGGTGGACTGCAAACTGGAAATGCAGTGATGTGCAGCAGCTTTATCAATGAACCAACATAGTGGATGTTCACACTCAATAGACATAGTGATACATGTATTCGAACAAAACTCAAAGTAAACAAGCAGTAGACAAAGCCACAACAGTTCAATATGCAGAAGTTTCAAAGTAATCAATCAGTGAGTTTCACAAAAATGACCGAAGGCCAATATAATCAACTCAAAGTCCAGAGAATTCAAAGCAGCAATTTCCAACAAAATCAAAACCAAGGAAATCAAAAACAAAAGATCATATGACTTTAAATTAGATGTGAGTAATAAAATTACTCACCTTTGTCGAAACGAGGAGCAAGAACGATTGACGGAGCAAGCAACCAAAAATCATCACTGATTCGATCGAATAAAGTTGGCGCCTTTAATTTTTTTTTTCGTTTGATTTTTTTTCTTAATGAAAAGGAGAGGGGTTTCGTATTTTATGAGGAAGGGGGAGGGGACACGAGTTCGTGGCTTTGTAGAGAAAAGATCGTGCTTGCCTTACCTTTACAGTGTTTTGATTTGAGGCCATGCTTTGAAGGTTGCGTGATTTTAGGCTTGATTGAAAAGATTATCATATATTTTTTTTATTATAATTTTTTTTTTGAATTTAATTTGTTTTCAACACGAATTTCAACGCGTTTAGGTATCGTGTGCTCACAAAACAACACCGATAAATACGAAATTTGAAATCCGATTATAATTCAATATTCCGGACCCAATGGAACTGGTTTCGTCGAATTCCGAGACTGTACCTCGGAAGCCTATGTTTAAATTCAATTTAAACGATAAAATTTCAAAACCGAACAAATCATTTCAAATTCAATTCTGAAGCTCCTATTATCTTCAGTATTATCAATGTGAATTTTCTAAGCTTTTAAATTATTTTTAATCAGCTTAAAATTGAAGATTCAAAATTTTATTCAACTTTCAATAGATTAAATTCTAAAATTTAATTGCCAAATTCATTCTGATAATTTGAAATTCAAGTCAAACCATCATTCAAATATTTAAAATTAATTAAATATTTTCAATTTAAATTGTTCGAAATTCAAGGTCGTTACAATCTTCCCCCCTTAAAAGAATTTCGTCCCGAAATTACAAGTTAGGAAAAACGATTGTTAAAATCTCACCGATATTTATACCCTACACAATTTTACCAAGTTCGAAACTTATTAAAAATAAATAAATATAGGATTCATTCCATTTGTTTTACCTCACTAGCTTTGTTCATTATTTCTACAATCAATACGCAAAGGTCTTTTACCAAAAAATTTCGACTTACTAAACTCAAATTTAAACCTGAAATTCTTCATGTTAGAAATTTGCATATTCTATCTTTTCCAAAGCTGCGGACTTTCAAGACATTTTAATGATCTTCTTCCTTAGTTTATTAGGTTGGAATTATGTAATTTAATTTAGACTATTGATTTGCTATTTAAAGTTTTGAAAATACTTACTAACTCGAAATTTAACAAGTCTATCGTCGTTCTCACAGACATTAGGCATACGCTGGCCAGGCGCAGAACTAAAAATCTCCAAGTACTAAATATACTTGCTTCAACTCCCAGTGAAAATACTTAAAAAATATTTTTAAAAATGGATATGGAAAGCACGTTCCCCCATGGATCACAGTTACCCGGCGGTTACGCTACTATCCCAGTAGAATCGCTTGTAATCTGTAGATTTCACATCTCTTGAATTTCTCCATGGTGCTGCCATAGATCACAGTTCACACGGCGGTTACGCTACTATCCCAGTTGATTCACTTGTGACCGTAGGCATCTCGCCCCACAAATTCGCTTTGGCATCTAGATCGCAGTTTACACGGCGGTTGCGCCACTATCCCAGTGGAATCGCTTGTAACTGTAGGCATCACGCCCCTCAAATTACGCTAGCATACATCATCATCAATTCACATGATCCCATCACGATGATCCATCATGAGGGATTCTAATCCAATGGATACTCCAACATATGGAAATTCTACATAGCTACGAATTTCAAATGGACACTCATATCGAGTTCCAACACCTTCACAAATTTAAATGGAAGGTACTTTTCCATATCCTCAGTTTAGAAAACATAATGTTATATACATATAGTACATCATTTCACATTTTGTACATATCATACCTATGTAAACTTAGATAGGATTTCCATAATAATGACTTTCCATACTGATGGTTTTCGAATTTACTGCATATCTCATATATATGTTCCGAAAACCACAATATCCCATACCCAAAACAAATAGATGATTTCTAAATTTTCCATCTCTTTACCAATGTAAAATTTTCTTCTAAATCGATTTGGAAATTTAAGGTTATCTCAAACCCAATTCACATTCATAATTCAATTTATAATCGACTTCACATTCGATTTGGATTTCACGTTACATCGTCAATTCTCAACACATAATTGATGTCTACCGATATATAACTCTGAGCTCGTACGTCTCAGAGAAGGGTGTATATAGCTAAGAGAATAAATTCTCCGCCATCACAGATATATATTTAATAGAGATCAATTGCTATGTCATCAATTCACCATGTTAGACATACAATCCCAACCAACTATTCGAAATTCAAAGCTCAACTTATATTGTTTTCTGGTGTCGAAGTTAAACTCAATTTAACTCAAGATTCAATCTTTTTTTTGAAAAATTCAAGTTGAACTAATTGTTCAAATTTCCCAAAATATCTTTACAAGATATATATAATTTTCCACACTTAACCATTTGAAACAAATTTCAAATATTAACCTTTTCAATTTATCTTTAAAAGATAGAATTTCAAACCTTTCATTTATATTGGAAAACATTTCCATATTATTTAATAATAAGTAATTCACAAATCCATTTATTTTCAACACTTGGAAAATATTCAATATACTTAAATCATAATTAAGTATATATTTCATTCTTTAAGGAAAGCGTTCTTTTAAACACATTTATTTGAGTCAAAACGAATGTTGCGTAAAACATCGCTACGATAACTCAAAATCACTAGTATAGGGATTCGAATTTAAGATAGATATATAAATCCCAATACTATATAAAACATTTCCTTTCGGAAACCATTTACTATAACAACAGTGTTATAGTCCACCATTTTCTTATTTCTCGAAAACGTCTATTTCGACAGTAAATGTTGAAATCTTTGTATTCGATAGTTAATACATTTTAAAACATCTTTTAAAACAATTAACTTCATTCTTTTAAATTTCACTTCTCCAAATCATACCCGTTTATTCAATAATATATTCACTGTCCAAAATCGTGAATATACCTTATTTACCCAATTCAGTATTTCTACACTTTTATCAAAAGATTATCCACTGTCCAAAATTGTGGATATACATCGTTTACCAAATTCAACACTTGGACTTATTTCATAGTTTGAATTCCGCATACTTTTCACAATATTGGTTTTAAACCGATTTTAAACTTTTCAATATTAAGTTTTTCACCTAACTTAATTCTTTGATGGTCAAATTCAAATTCATCACTAAATCTGTTAAACCTATTATGGATTATCATGTTGACAACTTCAAATTTGAAATCTAAATTCCATTTGAACTTTGCATTTGCTTTCTATTTCCAAATTAATCAATTAATTCTTTAGTCAATCCTTCATTGACTTGGTTCCATTAGATTTATATCTCCACATTAACTATTTTAGGCATTAGTTTAAACTTGAAATATAAGCTTTACATCAAAACTAGTTTGATTCATACAGTTAAGTCGACAAATAGATTTCCTTCCCAAGGCGCTATTTTATTAAAATATTTCGTTCCGTACGACTATCCATAGCTTAATACTTTTAAAATACGTACATAGAAGATTTTGGATTACAAAAGATAGTATTACAAAATATATTGATTGCTTCAAATATACTGATTGGTTTAAGATTCAGAATTATTGAGGACTATCGACTTCCTGTCCAGTAGTATGCATATTTGACAAACTTCCCTCTTCGGTTTGCACTATTTTAATTAACAAGATATTTTCGAAGTTTCCTATCAAAATTTACAATCCTTATTAGCAGAGGTTGGATTATTCAATCATTTCCCCAAGACAATTTGCAAATTTACATTATCCTGATATATAGGATTATTATTATTCAACCAAACTTGAGATTTAACTCCGGATTTTATTTCAAACATTTGAAATATACATATATATACATACTTGCGCATTAAACTTTGCCTGAAACATAAAAACAAAATTTATTTTATTTTATTATTTTCGAAAATATTTTGAAAAATTACTTGAATTTTTTTTCTTCCTGTACATACTACTAGCATTGGTTTTCAAAACATTTGAAATCAATTTTCAAAAGAATTCAGAATCAAATTCCCAAGTTATAGTTCAATGATCCCCTTGGCTATAACTAAATTGACATGTCATTTTATTTCACAATTATTACTTTGGAGATATTCAAAATATTTGATTTAAACCAATTCATTAATTCACTTAACTTTAATTTTATTTTTCATATATCTCAGCAATTCGATAATGGGTTTTCAAATGATCGGGACTCAAATCTAAGGAGACCTTACTGAAGAGAAACTATCGTAAACCTAAATTTAGAGAGGGTAATTTCCGAAAAGGATTTGAATTTTCAAAATACCTTTTATTTTCAAAAAAACAATTTTATACTTCTTTAGATTTGAAAAACGTTTTCTTTAAAGTGATCCTAGTGACTATTCATACTAAACATCATAAACTGAGCTTTGTATAAACCAAAGCTCTGGTACCACTTTTGTAACGACCCGCCCTTCTGACCTCCCCTAGTCGGTAATTAAACCAACTTGAAACGTTCAAAATGACGGATTGTTATTTAGTTTATAGAGTTTAAACAGAATCAGCCACAGAAACACAGAATAATTATATTTCTCATAAATGAATTTTTGTACACATATCAGAGTTTATACAATGAATTAAATTTATACAGCGGAATATTTCTCTAAGTACAAAAATCCCCGAACTAAAGTGAGCGTTTCCCCCCTCTCTCTAACTTTGCTGCCCGAAAATCTTCAAGCTGCAAAATACTCGGTCTGACCCGAGTATTACATTCAAAAGAAAATAATACACGGGTCAGTTTAATTCAAACTCAGTTATTAGTGCATAGAGGCAATAATAATAACAATTAGACGACAGTCAAAAATAAATTCACCTATCTGATCCTTTAACAAGAAATCGGATAACGGTAAATATAACACTTAAAGTGTTAAACAATAAATCAGCAAATTCAAATTATCAACAAAGATAGATGAAGGAATTATAAATGAAGATAATTTAGAAAAAACATCAAAATTGCCTAAACAGCAATTAACAACAAAATCATCAAATTATAACCAAATCAATTCAAACAATTGAAAAGTTACTTTAAAACATCAAAACCAATTGGCTGCAGTACACACATGCGTGTACGGCCTCGCCACTACAGTATGAAATGCACAAAAGATCGACGCATCAAAAGCAAAAGAAATACAATAAAATCAATACGGTGTGGCTGCAGTATACGCACGCGTGCACTGCCTCGCCACAACAGTGAAGAAATAGAAATCAGCACAAGGTCAAATCCGAGCGATTAGGCTGGATTCAACTCAATGTACAAATCAATGTACAAGCTATAATACAACACTGTCCAGACCAAATACTATCAATATGGTCGAACAAAGACTCGAAGCCTTCAAGAAACTTGCAAATGAAACCAGCAAAGAATGCAAACAAAACTGGTACAACATGGAAGCAGTGTAACAAGTTCAAGTTAAATCATGAACCAGTGCAACTCAATGCAACCCAAGTCCGCAACAAATAAATCAAGTGTAGTTTATCACAACCAGACCAAGTGCAATAATGACCAAAATCAACTAAGGCAAAACTTCATACAAAAATAAAACTACAGCCTTCACTTGAATACAAGGGCAACTGCAAACAAGACTGCAGCCCCCACGTGAAGTGTACAAGCTACAGAGCTTTAAATATTTCAAACTTGAAGTCAACATACTTACAACAAAGAAATAAATAATGCAAGCAAGACCAAAATGCAACTGCACAAGACAGGTTAGCAAGGTGCAGGCACAAGTAGTCCAAGGCATGCAACTGTCTCAAAAAGTGATACAAGCTACTGAACCCCACGCAAGAACTCAAAGTCAAGAATACTCGTACTGTTGCAGTAAAGACTGCAAATACAAATCACTTACAAAATGCAGTGGTCAAGTCACTGACTCAACTCAACTGCAGCACCAAAGCACAAAGCAGTGGCACAAGTACAAAATAGAAGGAGGGTGAGGGCACCAGAGGTATGGCACCACAACACATAAATACATGAGAAAGTGATACAACAATTCAACGAACAAGTAAACTCAAAAGCTACAGGTTCGAAACCCCCAGGCAGTGGCAACATAGAGTATACCAAAATGAAAGAAATATCACTGCAATATAAGAAACTATAATCAGCACATGTATTCAAGGGCAAGACTGCAACGAAAATGCAGCCACCACCGAATACAAGGGCACAACAAATACAAACTGAAACTACAACATGTTGCTATTATACTTGAAAACAAATGCACATCAAACTAGCAGTAAGTAGTGCCAAAAGAACAACAACCCAAATGTGCAAGTATCAAAATCAAGAACAAGATGCAGTGCCGAAGCAGAAAGGAAAAATTTACCGCTTCTTCAAAAAAAAGAATTATATTGCATCTTCAAAACAAAATACTGGAGAGTGCAAACGCACGAATGCAAAGTGCAACTTCAACAGACCGTGCCACTTCAAAAAGACAAAATATACGAAGTCAGCATGTATGCAATAGTGAGTTGAATTTGACAATACAACTCAATCTCAACAATGCAATGGCCATAGCCAATTCGACACAGGTGCAACTAAAAGTGAGAAAACATATATAAAACGATGCACCCAAGAATGCAACAAAAATGAAACTGCCGCCACCACAAGGATACAAGGGTAAACTGCAACGACTACTGCAGCCACCACAAGATCACAAGGGCACAGAAATTACAAAGGAATCAAACAAGCGGCCTCAACATCAAAGATAGAGCAATCAGAGTACAAGAAGTACTAGTACACTTGAACCAGTGATGACAAGTGAACATCAAAATGCAATTTGAAATAGGCAGTGGTAATACCACCGTGAAATGTATAAGTGCAGCTAGCTACATGAATGACCAGACCACAAATGCTATCAACGTGGTGTATATGTCAATGAACAAACAGAATTCGAGTGTCGACCGAACTACAAATTTAACCCAAGTGAATATCCATCATATACAATGACAACTATGTAGTATATACATGAAGTGAAGTTGAAACAGAGTCAACTAAATGGAACTGGAAATGCAAACAACATATATGATCAAAGTGCAGACATGAATATCAATACACTGCAAGAGTAACATGTAAAATTAAACAGTGCAGTATAGACAAGCACACTTATATAAATGTATGCAAGAAACCATACATATGTACTCAGGTGGACTGCAAACTGGAAATGCAGTGATGTGCAGCAGCTTTATCAGTGAACCAACATAGTGGATGTTCACACTCAATAGACATAGTGATACATGTATTCGAACCAAACTCAAAGAAAACAAGCAGTAGACAAAGCCACAACAGTTCAATATGCAGAAGTTTCAAAGAAATCAATCAGTGAGTTTCACAAAAATGACCGAAGGCCAATATAATCAACTCGAAGTCCAGAGAATTCAAAGCAACAATTTCCAACAAAATCAAAACCATGGAAATCAAAAGCAAAAGATCATATGACTTTAAATTAGATGTGAGTAATAAAATTAATCACCTTTATCGAAACGAGGAGCACGAACGATCGACGGAGCAAGCAACCAAAAATCATCACTGATTCGATCGAATAAAGTTGGCGCCTTTCGATTTAACCAAGCCCTAGCTATCGAGATGAGCAATGAAGAAGAATACTCGAGGCCGCCATTAATTTTTTTTTCGTTTGATTTTTTTTCTTAATGAAAAGGAGAGGGGTTTCGTATTTTATGAGGAAGGGGGGAGGGGACACGAGTTCGTGGCTTTGCAGAGAAAAGATCGTGCTTGCCTTACCTTTACAGTGTTTTGATTTGAGGCCATGCTTTGAAGGTTGCGTGTTTTTAGGCTTGACTGAAAAGATTATCATATTTTTTTTTAATTTTTTTTGAATTCAATTTGTTTTCAACACAAATTTCAACGCGTTTAGGTGTCGTATGCTCACAAAACAACACCGATAAATGCGAAATTTGAAATCCGGTAATAATTCAATATTCCGGACCCAATGGAACTGATTTCGTCGAATTCCGAGACTGTGCCTCGGAAGGCTATTTTTAAATTCAATTTAAACAATAAAATTTCAAAACTGAACAAATCATTTCAAATTCGATTCTGAAGCTTCTATTATCTTCAGTATTATCAATGTGAATTTTCTAAGCTTTTAAATTATTTTTAGTCAGCTTAAAATTGAAGATTCAAAATTTTATTTAACTTTCAATAGATTAAATTCTAAAATTTAATTGCCAAATTCATTCTGATAATTTGAAATTCAAGTCAAACCATCATTCAAATATTTAAAATTAATTAAATATTTTCAATTTAATTGTTCAAAATTCAGGGTCGTTACAGAACCTTCTAAGATGATAGTTGGTAAAATTTATGTATTACCATCAAGCAAGTGCAAATTTTAATATATACTACAATAAACCATGAAATGAAAATCAAGAGAAAATTTATGTTTATCATTTACAATACTAGTTCGAAATCAGTTTAGAACTAACAATACTAAATCTGGTTAAGCTGTGACCATGGAAAATCTATAAACAGTTCAGAACTAACAAAAAGTATGGAAATTCAATATTGAATCAAGTACAAACAAATAAGACAGAGCTGAACCTTTTAGTCCTTCTATAATGTAGGTTATTTCATATAATTTGTATGACTGTGTGATGGAATAAGAAATAAAATTGTACATGGCTATGGATGATAATTACATGGGATATCAAGTTAATATATGACAAGCTTTTTACACGTGTCCAACCAGTGGCGAAGAAACTAAGCAGTAGTGACACAATAAAAGAATACAATTAATTTATATGAACACCAATGCTTATTGCACTGGAAAACTAATTTATGCAGTCTTGTTTTGTTGCCATTTAGTGGTGTGCTTTCAAATAATTAATACATAGTCAATAAACTCCAAAGAATCCTAATGTAGCTGTACATACTGCAAAAAGTATGCTGCATAGCAAATTAAAATTTCCTAAGCATAATAAATTATGTGTCCCAATATGTATGACAAAAATGCATCCATATGATGCTTTTCTTTAATCACACAAAGTTTACGATTGTAAAAATTACAAAAGCATACAAACTGAAGTTTTAGGGTAAAAGAAATATTCATTCATTAAATATAATCATTATACCTTGACTAGTGAAAAAAATTCACCGATAAGTGTTTAATGTGTTCCCTTTATTTGACTTATTATGGGCACTGTATAAATCATTTTTTCTTTAGACTATTGAGGTTGAATCCATCAAAGTGAAGCATATACATTTTGATTTTGCTGCAAAGATGTCTATTTCGGTTACTAATCCATGAAATGACCCGGTTATTCTAAAAAGTGAAATAACTCCAGACCTACTTGAGTTAAGACTCTGTTTTAGCTAGATTTCTGCCTTCAGACGTTGAACCTAGACAATAAGACCAAGAGTTCAACCATGCTTGCCTTTCATCGATGTTGTAATGACATTCAGGCCACTTTCTATTGAAATGCGATGCTTTGACAATGGTAGCCACATTATGGCTACAAATCAAACCTCTGAAAAAAACTAGTAGACAAACCATATTGTGACGCCCCACCTCTATGCTCACAATAACAAAGGTTATTATAAGGAATACATCTGATATTGCGAAGAATAAGGCTTGTTAGAAGCGACCATCCGTAAGTTATGCCTTAGACGAGTATTGATTACATCGATAGGAGTTGTGTAAATTACTCCCAAAGATATATATTCAATCTAAATCTAAAACGAAACTACGTTGGCTAATAAAAAACTCAGAACAACTCATAATAACAACAACAGAAATAGTATAATCACGTCAGAACAGAAATATCAGATATATAGCGGAAGACAAGTCTGGAATACATGCTACAACGCTCGATAGTTTACATGAACAAAATGTATATATACAAATACATCAACATATATGAGACGAGAGTCAATGCACCAAAAAGAAACACCTCGAAGCTAGACAAACGAAGAAGTGAAATCCCAAAATCTGAAGCTGCAACAGAATCAGAGATAACGACTATCCTGAAATAACTCGGTCTGACCCGAGTATTATTTAAGAGAAAATAATAAACCGATCAGTCTAATTTATTCTTAGAAGTGAGTGCATCATAAACAACATCAAGCAAAATAATAATAGTCTCGAATGAGACTATTCAACGCAAGAAATCAACATAGATTGAATGAAGAAATCACATCAAACTCCAACAAGTTCAACTCATTAAACTCCATCAAAATCAATAATCTCGAATGAGACTATTCAGCACAAGTAATCACCATAGTTTAAATGAAGAAATCTCAATTTAAACATCATTAAAATTCACAATTGAATTCAAAGCAGCAGTACACCAAAAATCTAGAAATCAATTAAGATAACTAGACAAATCAGCAGTCACAAAATCTAGAAATCAAAATAAGATAACTAGAAAATCAACATAAAAGATGGATCGATCCCAGCAGATGGCGATTTTTAGCTACGCCGCACGTGCATCTCATATGGCCAAAGCCTACCAAGTACTATATTTTTGGCGCCCAACAAATGACCCGAAGGTCCAACAAATGACCCGAAAGTCCAACAAATGACCCGAAGGTCCAACAAATGACCCGAAGGTCTAGTACTGGTATTGACCCGAAGGTCCATCATATGACCTGAAGGTCCAACATAGTGGCTCGAAAGCCAAATAAAATAATCAAAGTCATCAAAACAGCAAATGTTTCAATTAACGAGTCCGGAATTAACCGAAATAGTAAAAGTATGGTTCCATACTCCGTACTTTTGCTAAATCGTTTAAATCTCTTCATCGTTTCCTTGAAAGTGCAAAATTATGTATTTTATATAAATAACATTTTACGTTCTCAAACGGACAAGTCCGGAATTAACCGAATCAGTAAAGTAAGGGTTCATAGTCCTTAATTTTGCTGAAACGTTTAAATCGCTTTCTCATTCTTTTGAAAGCGTAAACTGTAAACATTTTGGAAATAATTTTTATTTTAAAACAATTTTTAAAACACCTGATTAAAACAGCAACATCTGTAGCAATTTCGACAAGGAAATTGCGCTTTACAAAATACCTTAAAAATGGATATCAATTCAGTGTTGCGGGATAACCGCTTGAAAATTCACTTTAAAATTGACGGTTACTGAAGTCAAAATATCAGTAATTTTTATCGGTAAAAAATGTCATCAAAACAACATACTTCAAAAATATACTACCGGCGTAAAAATTCCGTTATAAAAATAAAGGCAACAGATACACTTTAAAACCAAACAACGGTTCAACATAAATTAAACACTGGTATTTAAAACATTTCCGTGCAATTCAACTTGAACGTACGCATTGAAATGTTGGTCTGGGCAATACTTTTGTTCGCACACGAATGAATGCATGCTCCCTATGATTTACGAGTATGTAAATCAATGATGGCCAGGCAATAATTATGTGTACAATATGCTTACACGTAAGAATTAATGTGATGACCTTAACTATAACATGTTATCAATTATAACGTGCGTACCCGGGTTAGTGAAAATTTTGTCTGGGCAATAAATTTCTTCTATTTCACTTACACGTGTATGGTCTGGGGGAATGACCAATACATGAAATAAAATTTAATCTGGGTAACAACATGCATAACTCACGCATGGTGTTTGTGCATGTGATTAGCATTTCTTTTTTTTCATTTGTTTGCAATAATGAAGACATAGCGCACTGCTTAAATGTTTGCATATAAAAGAAAATTATTCTACACAATGTACTAGTGTACATGTAATAAATTGGCATAGTTTTGGATACTAATTGCATGCATTGTTGTTGTCGTGCATTTCATTTTGTTCGCTAAAATGTGGACAGCATATCCTCTGTTTGAATGTTAATACTCACGCACATTTTTGAAGTAAAAACAAAATATTAAACAATCCTGGACTTCATTTTCGTGACTTCATATGCATGCATTCTTGAAGTACAAGGAAATACTGGATTGGAACACATTTATATTCATGTGTAACACACGTTTTGCATACAGCAATCTCTACACATACCATGGATTAACATGCATAACGTTAATATGTATAATGTACCGCACTTCACCACATACAGCAACTTCTATACACTCCTAGGTTCAATAAAGTTTATCAGGTTTTATACATTTGAAATAAGGGGTTTTGCCTGGGCTTCACATGCATGAAAGCAACCAGTTTGTGCAAACTGACCATACATGCTTGTATCAACTTTCACAAAAAAAAAACAATTCATCAGAAGCTTTTGCGTTGAACCCATGGTGCACGCATACCATGGATTTCAAGAATACTTGAATGCTTTAATTTCACACACACATGGCTAAAAATAAAATGTTGGATACGCGACTTCTCTCAAAATTCGCACTTACATATAATATTTAGGACAAACTGATGTGTACGTATCCTCTAATATGCAGACACCCCAAATTAGAAATGTAACATGAAATGTATCAAAACAACTACCGTGGAAATATATATAAACCAGTGCACACACCTGACTTGACACAGAGGATAAATTAGATATGTGAGTTGTTTTCACTCACCTTAGGTTTCGGTTCAAAACACTGGCAACAGAGAACTGAGTGGAGCTAAATTATTGGAACCGCCATTACCACTTTGCAGAGCTTCTGGAGATTTCCAAACGAAAGATTGATGCCAGAGGACAAAATGAAACAAAAGTATGGAGCAGGCATACTTTCCTCTTCAAATTTGTGTGAACAAGTCAATGAAATGAAGTGCTGGCTTGCCTTGAAGTACACAAGCATTAAATGAAACGTGTATAAAGTGAGCAAAGGACTCACAGCAAATAAAACAATAATGACAGCACTTTCCAAGTTTTCAAACTTTTGAGATAGCAAAGTTTTCACATTTTGCTCTAAATTGGCTCAATTCCTTTACACGTGAAGAAGAAGGAATTTTACAACACCACTCAGATATTGATAACTGACTTTGCAACGTTATTATTATTACTTTTTTCAAAATTTCTATTTAAACTATTTACTCCGACAGTAATTCAAAAATTATGGTCGTTATAGATTTTTAAAAATATTTATTACGACGGTAATAAAATCACGGTCGTTACAGACTCCCTCCTTATAAACATTGCGTCCTCGCAATTTTCATACTAGAAGTAGTCAATAACGCAAATAATTCATCACAACAAAGATTAAAATAGAAAAGATAGATAAGAATGCTCAACCTGGCCACCCGAAGAGGAGAGAAAACCCGGATAAGAACGCTCGATCAATTCTCTGGTTTTCCAAGTGTAATCTTTAGGGTTTGTGGACCATTAAATTTTCACTAGCATGACTTCTTTATTCCGAAGGCGTTTAACCTCCGAAACAAGCACACGAATAGGATTTTGCACAATAAACGAGTCGGGTGAGATCTTAAGATCTTGCAACAAATGAGAATCAATAATAGAATCCGAATCTCGAAGACATCGACAAAGCTGAGATATATGAAACACGATGTGAATTCCTGAAAACTGAACAGGTAGCGATACACAATAAGCAACTGGGCCAATGCGTTATGTAATAGAAAACGGTCCAATATAACGAGGCGCCAGTTTCTCGGAGCTACCAAAATTCACTGCACCCTTCATCAGAGAAACACGAATGAATACGCGATCGCCAACAGAAAATTCCAAAGGCTTCCTACGATGATCGGCATAAGATTTCTGCCTAATCTGAGCCTCTTTCATTCTCTATCAATGATAACAATCTTCTCAGAAGATTTACGAATATATCGGGGCCAAGAATTAACTTCTCCCCCATCCTAACCAACAAGATGGTGATCGACACGGCCTTCCGTAAAAAGTTTCGAAAGGAGCCATACCGATACTGGATTGGAAACTGTTGATATAAGAAACTTCAACAAGAGATAAATGGCCTTCCTAACTATCACCAAAGTTAAGAAGCAGTCTGATTGGACTTGATAGGAATAAAATGGGCTGATTTGGTCAATCGATCAACAATCACCCAAATACTAGTATGGTCTGACCTCGAACGAGGTAGACCATCAATGAAGTCCATAGAAATTTGACCCCATTTCCATAATGGAATCTCAAGAGGATGTAAAAGACCACTAGGATGCTGGTGATCTTCTTTAATAAGTTGACATGTCCTACAACGACTTACATAACTTGTAATATCATGCTTCATACCCTCCCAAAAGTATAAGCGTTTCATACCCTCATACATCATACTACTACCCGAATGGATAGTATACTTAGAACGATGACAGTCATCAAGAATGTCATTTCTAAGATTAGAAACGATAGGCACGATCAACCTTCCCTTCTTTCGAATACCACCGTGAATATCAATATCGAAATCCTTTATATCATCACTTCGGGATTCCGATTTACAACTCTGAATAAGATAAGAGAGATTTTCATCTTGTTTCTGGGCATCGGCAACACGATCCAACAATCTAGGACGAGCTTCCATGCTAATAAAAGCACGGGAGAATCAGAAATTGTAGGACGGTCCCTAATATCACAATGAGATAAAGCTTTCAAAATATTCCACTCTGCTAGCATCATGGAAACAACAACTTGCTGCTTGCGACTAAGCGCATTAGCAACTCGATTACCCTTACCAGGATTATACAGAACATCGAAATCATATGAAGCTGGAAATTTGAGCCAAGCTGTTGTCTCAAATTAAGTTCTTTCTGAGTAAATAGATACTTCAGAGATTTGTGGTTAGCGAAGAGAACAAATCACTCGCCCAATAATGTCGCCAAATCTTTAGAGCAAAGACTATGGCGGCTAACTCCAAATCATAGGTAGCATAACGAATCTCGTTATGCTTTAGTTGTCTAAAAGCATAGGCAACTACTCTATCTTTTCACATAAGAACAGCACAAATCAATACGGCTAGTATTGGTACAAATACTGAAGTCTTGGTTCCCTTCGGGAAACACAAGGATAAGAGTATCAGAAAGGAGTTCTTTCAAATAATCTTCTTTTCTGAAAAGCTAAAACTTCCAAAATTTCAATTATCTTTATGAAATCATTTTCAAAAAAATTTACTTTTTAAAGGTCAATTTATTGTATCAAATTGTCTCATCAAAGCGTTTAGGAGATTCCTATCGATAACGTTGATCAAGTGCATCGACCAGAATTCCTAAAGCACTCAATGGGTAATACACACAAAATCATCTTCTATATGATAAACACGAATCCAATTATACTTGTAAATAAATCTTATGAAAAAGATTTGCAAAATTTTAAATTTTTGTTTTCATCCAAAATCAATAAACACACAAACAGTGTCATCGAGATATTCGTAGAATACTTGATTCATAAAATGGATGAAATAAGCTGGGCAAACTGAATGACGCAATAAGTCATTCATAAGAATCATAACAAGTGCGGAATGCGGTAAGTGGAATGCTATCTTCCGCCACTCATAACTGATGAAAACCGGTAGTAAGATCGAGTTGGGAGAAGAGCTAGAACGAATAAATCATTTGGCTTCCAATTCAGATAATTGTTGCTTGAGTTCCTCATTTTACTTAGCAGACATCCTCGTGGAAGGACGACTGACAATATGAGAA
Source organism: Allium cepa (assembly GCA_030765085.1). NCBI lineage: Eukaryota > Viridiplantae > Streptophyta > Magnoliopsida > Asparagales > Amaryllidaceae > Allium > Allium cepa. The sequence goes on from CM060945.1 coordinate 662,896,384, forward strand.
CCAGAGATAAGATCAATACGAAACTCAAGTGCCTTATTCGACGGCAAACTCGAAATAGACTCCAAGACAACAGAAAAATCATAAACAACTGGAATATTAGCTAAGGTATCCTCCGATTCGAAGAAAGAAATGAAAGCATTCGAAGTACGGTCCATACTTCGAAATATAATAGATAACTGCTCGATAGTATCGGGATGTATGAGGTATAAAGTTCTTTCGGGACATAGGATTGAACTTCATAACGAACGAGCCAATCCATTCCCAAAATCACATCAAAACCAAGATGATCCATAACACGCAGATCCGCATGAAAGGAGAAACCGCATAGAATAATCCCAACATCAACACACAACAACCCAAGAGTAGCGAATCCACAAATAGGATTCACAATCCTCAAAGAGTCACAAAGATTAACAACATCCAAAGGAATAACAACAATAAGCTCCTTAGACACGAATGAATGTAATGCGCCCGTATCGAAAATAATTCTAATAGAACAACAATGAAATAAAATAAAACCTTCCAAAACAGAAGGAGCAATACCTTTGGGCTTAAGAGAATCACCAGAAGCTTAAGCAACATTAAGCATCCTGGATTTGAGACCCCTTAGGGGCAGTTGGACAATTAGAAATCCAATGACCCTCTTTCAATCTAAGATGAAAGGAATTTAACAAATGGAAACTACGGGGATATAAGATTTATGCCTCGACATACTCCCAGATGTTAAAGAGGAAAAAGATTTAAGAACAACGAAGGAATAGATTAGAACGGCATGAATAAAACCCTCGATAGTTGTAACACAGGTTCCATTCTGCTTCTGTTCCTTGTTTATTATAACTTGTTCTGAATCTCAGCTCTGATACCAAGCTGTGACGCCCACCTCTATGCTCACAATAACAAAGGTTATTATAAGGAATAACGTCTGATATTGCGAAGAATAAGGCTTGTTAGAAGCGACCATCCGTAAGTTATGCCTTAGACGAGTATTGATTACATCGATAGGAGTTGTGTAAATTACTCCAAAAGATATATATTCAATCTAAATCTAAAACGAAACTACGTTGGCTAATGAAAAAATCAGAACAACTCATAATAACAACAACGCAAATAGTATAATCACGTCAGAACAAAAATATCAGATATATAGCGGAAGACAAGTCTGGAATACATGCTACAACGCTCGATAGTTTACATGAACAAAATGTATATATACAAATACATCAACATATATGAGACGAGAGTCAATGCACCAAAAAGAAACACCTCGAAGCTAGACAAACGATGAAGTGAAATCCCAAAAGCTGAAGCTGCAACAGAATCAGAGATAACGACTATCCTGAAATAACTCGGTCTGACCCGAGTATTATTTAAGAGAAAAATAATAAACGGATCAGTCTAATTTATTCTTAGAAGTGAGTGCATCATAAACAACATCAAGCAAAATAATAATAGCCTCAAATGAGACTATTCAACGTAAGAAATCAATATAGATTGAATGAAGAAATCACATCAAACTCCAACAAGTTCAACTCATTAAACTCTATCAAAATCAATAATCTCGAATGAGACTATTCAGCACAAGTAATCACCATATTTTAAATGAAGAAATCTCAATTTAAACATCATTAAAATTCACAATTGAATTCAAAGCAGCAGTACACCAAAAATCTAGAAATCAATTAAGATAACTAGACAAATCAGCAGTCACAAAATCTAGAAATCAAAATAAGATAACTAGACAATCAACATAAAAGATGGATCGATCCCAGCAGATGGCGAGTTTTAGCTACGCCGCACGTGCATCTCATATGGCCAAAGCTTACCAAGTACTATATTTTTGGCGCCCAACAAATGACCCGAAGGTCGAACAAATGACCCGAAGATCTAGTACTGGTATTGACCCGAAGGTCCATCATATGACCCGAAGGTCCAACATAGTGGCTCGAAAGCCAAATAAAATAATCAAAGTCATCAAAACAGCAAAAGTTTCAATTAACGAGTCTGGAATTAACCGAAATAGTAAAAGTGTGGTTCCATACTCCGCACTTTTGCTAAATCGTTTAAATCTCTTCATCGTTTCCTTGAAAGTGCAAAATTGTGTATTTTATGTAAATAACATTTTACGTTCTCAAACGGACAAGTCCGGAATTAACCGAATCAGTAAAGTAAGGGTTCATAGTCCTTAATTTTGCTGAAACGTTTAAATCTCTTTCTCATTCTTTTGAAAGCGTAAACTGTAAACATTTTGGAAATCATTTTTAATTTAAAACAAATTTTAAAACACGTGATTAAAACAGCAACATCTGTAGCAATTTCGACAAGGAAATTGCGCTTTACAAAAACCTTAAAAATGGATATCAATTCAGTGTTGCGGGATAACCGCTTGAAAATTCACTTTAAAATTGACGGTTACTGAAGTCAAAATATCAGTAATTTTTATCCGTTAAAAATGTCATCAAAACAACATACTTCAAAAATATACTACCGGCGTAAAAATTCCGTTATAAAAATAAAGGCAACAGATACACTTTAAAACCAAACAACGGTTCAACGTAAATTAAACACTGGTATTTAAAACATTTCCGTGCAATTCAACTTGAACGTACGCATTGAAATGTTGGTCTGGGCAATACTTTTGTTCGCACACGAATGAATGCATGCTCCCTATGATTTACGAGTATGTAAATCAATGATGGCCAGGCAATAATTATGTGTACAATATGCTTGCACGTAAGAATTAATGTGATGACCTTAACTATAACATGTTATCAATTATAACGTGCCTATCCGGGTTAGTGAAAATTTTGTCTGGGCAATAAATTTCTTCTATTTCACTTACACGTGTATGGTCTGGGGGAATGACCAATACATGAAATAAAATTTAATCTGGGTAACAACATGCATAACTCACGCATGGTGTTTGTGCATGTGATTAGCATTTCTTTTTTTTCATTTGTTTGCAATAATGAAGACATAGCGCACTGCTTAAATGTTTGCATATAAAAGAAAATTATTCTACACAATGTACTAGTGTACACGTAATAAATTGGCATAGTTTTGGATACTAATTGCATGCATTGTTGTTGTCATGCATTTCATTTTGTTCGCTAAAATGTGGACAGCATATCCTCTGTTTGACTGTTAATACTCACGCACTTTTTTGAAGTAAAAACAAAATATTGAACAATCCTGGACTTCATTTTCGTGACTTCATATGCATGCATTCTTGAAGTACAAGAAAATACTGGATTGGAACACATTTGTATTCATGTGTAACACACGTTTTGCATACAACAATCTCTACACATACCATGGATTAACATGCATGATGTTAATATGTATAACATACCGCACTTCACCACATACAGCAACTTCTATACACACCTAGGTTCAATAAAGTTTATCAGGTTTTATACATTTGAAATAAGGGGTTTTGCCTGGGCTTCACATGCATGAAAGCAACCAATTTGTGCAAACTGACCATACATGCTTGTATCAACTTTCACAAAAAAAAACAATTCATCAGAAGCTTTTGCGTTGAACCCATGTTGCACGTATACCATGGATTTCAAGAATACTTGATTGCTTTAATTTCATACACACATGACTAAAAATAAAATGTTGGATACGCGACTTCTCTCACAATTCGCGCTTACATATAATATTTAGGACAAACTGATGTGTACGTATCCTCTAATATGCAGACACCCCAAATTAGAAATGTAACATGAAATGTATCAAAACAACTACTGTGGAAATATATATAAACCAGCGCACACACCTGACTTGACACAGAGGATAAATTAGATATGTGAGTTGTTTTCACTCACCTTAGATTTGGGTTCAAAACACTGGCAACAGAGAACTGAGTGGAGCTAAATTATTGGAACCGCCATTACCACTTTGCAGAGCTTCTGGAGATTTCCAAACGAAAGATTGATGCCAGAGGACAAAATGAAACAAAAGTATGGAGCAGGCATACTTTTCTCTTCAAATTTGTGTGAACAAGTCAATGAAATGAAGTGCTGGCTTGCCTTGAAGTACATAAGCATTAAATGAAACGTGTATAAAGTGAGCAAAGGACTCACAGCAAATAAAACAATGATGACAGCACTTTCCAAGTTTTCAAACTTTTGAGATAGCAAAGTTTTCACATTTTGCTCTACATTGGCTCAATTCCTTTACACGTGAAGAAGAAGGAATTTTACAACACCACTCAGATATTGATAACTGACTTTGCAACGTTATTATTATTATTTTTTTCAAATTTTCTATTTAAACTATCTACTCCGACAGTAATTCAAAAATTACGGTCGTTATAGATTTTTAAAAATATTTATTACGACGGTAATAAAATCACTGTAACGATTGCGGATTTTCGTTGCCGAAAAACCGAAATGTTATGGGTTTAAGAAAGAAGAAAAGAAAAGGAAAAGAAAGAAGAGATGGAAAATAGAGAGGAAAGAAGATAGACGATTTTTAGAAAACAGAGAATTTTTAAAATAGAACGGGACAGAAAGGAAACAACAGAACAACAACAGAATCTCACAATTCGCAGCGGAACAACATATAATAATAAATGAATAATCTTTAAATAAAGAACTATATCAGTTATTACATCACATTATATTTCATTACATCATATCATATCATCAGAGTGTACAACAACATACAACAATAAACAGTGCAGCGGAAAAAGAAATACTATATAAACTAGTAATACGCCATGCCATCCAGCTTGCCTCCAGCAACTCCAGAATATCCAGAATATCCTGATAAACCTAACTCTTAACTGCCCGTGTGGAAATTGGTGGGCACCCAGAGTTTAGGAAGGAAAACAATAAACTCCGAGTCAGTCATGAGACTGGTGTGAGAACTCAAAACAGTTTATTTATCTTTAAAATCAAATAGAGGAATATTTTTAAATTCAATTCGCAATGCTTTTAAAAATGAGACTACCATAAGGCCTCCCGCACACACACACATGCAAACGCAGAATCGGAGGAGATTTCTCCTTATGATAGTCAAAGATGCTTGATACGCATTTTAAAATAACATTTGATATTATTACTAGTGCATAGTGTCGGAAAATTCATTTCGAAAGTAGAATATAAATCTTAGCCAACATACGACCATTATCGTATGCCTACTATAGCTACTATCCAAACAGTGGTGACCACCATAAGTGAATAGCAGGTTCTACAACTAATACCGTACAAGTTTCGTATTGGGAATTGGATTTCCAACAAATGGTCAGGCCAAGGAACTTCCCATTGCCACATGAGAATGCCTCTGGATGGACATCCCCGAGAACCAAATCGGATCTCTACCAACACAAGGCCGGGTTACTCCTAACTGAGTAACAACTGACCGAATATGCCATCCCCCGGTCCTTTGGGACCTTTATCAACCGAGCGCTCGTAATCAATTCACACAATCATAAAGTGTTTTCAACATGAGTAAGTATCTGGGCTCCATACCATGATACCACCCTTTTCCAGAAGGAAATGCACATATCCTAAAGGGCGCTACCCCTCATAACCTTGCTGCATCTTTCCTGTTTTGACCATTTCCGGGATGTGAGGCTCGACGAATTCACGTCCACAAAAACATACTTTATACAAAAGCCATGCTTTGGGTCAACAAATGATCAACACAATGATCACAAGGATAGACGATCAAATAAATGATCCTATCACAAATAATCAACACAATGATCATTTCAGCATCACTCAGCATGTCACATTACCAAATTGGGAATATATCGCTGATAACTTCAACTATATAACCTCTGAGCACATACGTCTCAGAGAAGGGTGTTAAGCAAAGAATAAATTCTCCGCCACCAACAGAAATATATTTGAAAGAAATCGGCTTTATATCTCAACTTGTAATGTCAGACATACAATCCATACAAGTCTGTTCGGGGCTCGAACAGAACCGAAGGCACTTACAAAGAAGTCCTTGCAATCCGGATATTCACAATCCTGATCGGATTTCCCATCACTTAGGGAGTTTCTATACCGGCGCGACTCGGTGCAGAAACAATCGATAGGTCATCCTATCGCTCTTGCAAATATCCGGTCTTCAACACCGATCTTCAAATGCAATTCACAACGACGTATCACATATTCGGAATGGGTTATACGACCCCATGGTCCTTTCCCGGTTAACCCGAATAGTGAGCGCTTATTCAAAAATAAGTGTGCATTCAAATTCAATCAAATCACATCAAATGCCCATTCAAAGGGAAATACTGATAGTCGGTTATTGAACTATCACTGGATATGCATACATCACCAGATTCCAAATAATTTTCCAAATTATTTATTTTCCAAAATATCTTTACAAGATATAAAATTTCAACACTTCAAAAATAAATCAATATTTATTTTTAACTAATTTCACTTTTCACATATAAATTCCATAATGAATTTATATTTCAAAATATCCATGCATATTCGATTTCAGTAATCCATTTCAATTTATCTTCAAAAAGATAAATTCTCAAAATATTCACTTTATATTGGAAAACATTTCCATACTTATTCATTCATAAGTATTTCTCAAATTTTTATTTATTTTCAACACTTAGAAAATATTCAATATACTTAAATCGAAATTAAGTATATTTTTCATTCTTTTAAGGAAATCATTCTCTTAACATATTTATTTGGGCCAAAACGAATGTTGCGTAAAACATCGTTACGACAACCCAAAATCACTAGTATAGGGATTCGAAATTAAAATAGATATATAAATCCCAATACTATTCAAAACATTTCCTTTCGGAAATCATTTACTATAACAACAGTGTTATAGTCCACCATTTCCTTTTATTTCTCGAAACATCTATTTCAACAATAAATGTTGAAATCTATGTTTTCGAATCTCAACACCTTTAAAACATCGTTAGATCGTTTTAATTCTGTTTAAAACATCACATTCTAAACATTTTCTTTAACGTATTATTCACTATTTAAAAACGTGAATATACTTCTTTAACAAATCCATCCTTTTATTCATTTTAATTCAAAGGATTATTCACTATTCAAAATGTGAATATAACTCTATTCCTAAGTTATAACAATTAACTTATCAAAATAAGTCGTTTGCGAATTTATAAAACAACGTCTATAAATTCCATTTCTATTTATTTCATAACAACTTCCTTTATAAATCTTCTTTATTTACCTATTCGATTTATAATCTTAATTATAAACCAAAAGTCCAAATTATAAGTCAAACACTTATAATTTATTTATTTGCAAAAATCGTTCCTTTGAACTTTACAAATTTTATAAACCTATTGTTTATAAAATTCCATTTATAACTTCACCGTTATATAATTCTATAAATTTCATTTATTAATGAAATTCATTTACAAATCATTCAAACACTTATAAAAAAACTCGTTTTATAATGTCAATATTTCAATTTATAAATATCCATTTATAAATCTCTTAATATAAATCAATTTATATTATTCTTTAAAACGTCTTTAAATTCCTTTAAAATTTCACCACTTCGATTTATAAAATAATCAAATTTTATAAATCCTATATTTAAACTTTTCATAATAAATTCAAAAATCCAGTTTAAACTATTTTATAAAATCATTAATTCATATTTCTCAAAAATCAGCTTTTAACTATATTTCACAAAAACCATAATTTTTATAACAATAAAAATTATAACGTTTATTTATTTAAAATAGATCAATTCCGAAAATCTTATATATTTTCAAAAATCACTTTAAAATCATTTTAAAATCCCAAAATCTGGGTCCAATGATGCTACACACCAAATAGTCAATCACGACTACAACGACATCATATATCGTATATGATAATCCATCAAATATCAAAATATCTGAAATCAAATAAAAACTGTTGAGGAATCCAGTTGGATCCCTCCAACCTGTTTTCCTGCATCCAAAAACATTAGCACAATACCAATTTCGCTCCAGTACGAAATTATCGCGGTATATGATTTTATTAAATATTATCCGCTTAATAACGGCTTAATAGGGTCTCATCCGCTAAACAAAAAATGCGGGAAATCAACAACTGCAATATATACATATGCCAATATATATATATTGATATTATATATAATACCAATTTCACTGTTTATGAAATATTCGCGGTATATGTTTTTAATAAATAACATCCGCTTACTAACGGCGTATAATGTCTATTTTAACAATCAATAGATATCAATCATCATTCAAACATGCATTCAAATATTTTAAATCTAACTATTTAAAATAAAATCGAAACCGATTCGATTGAGTGAGAAGTTCTCACCTTGGTTTTAATTTCCGTTTTAGCGATTTATTTCGAATAAAATTAAACGCGCGTTTAATTTTACCCAAAATTCTCACTAACTCCAAACGACTCCAAACCAACTCCATCGCGTAGTGCTCGTCCATACGATTCCAACGCAACTGAGTTTGCATTTTTTCGACCTCGTATGAAAAAGTTATGAATTTTACAATTTTACACGACTTAAACTTAATAATTTACAACTAAATTTAAAACTTTTATAACCTACAACTAACATGGGCCATTGGATCCCAAACCCCCCTCATCCAGGCCGTCCTTCTATTCCATCTTCCTCCTCTCTTTCACGTTTTCTACAGATAATAGGAACGCAATATGAACCCATGAGTCACGAATTAGGTTTTAACTTCACCATCTCCTCGCTCAACGAAAACTCGATCGGGAAGTGCCAAATCGAAGCCTTCAACATGCTCTAGGTTCGGCCTGACCCTGGTGGAGCTCGGCCATGGCAAGCACCTCGAAATACGTGCGCAGCTCCCAGTGGACGCGGCCCCCTATACCCCTCCACGTCGCTCCAAACATGATCATATCCGTATGGATTTGAAGTATTCGGCGAGCTCTTCGATTCTTTAGTTAACAACTTTTTCTAAAAACGAGTGGATTGAGAGATTTTGAGAGAGGAAGGAGATGGATTCTCAGCCTTTGAAATAAGAGATGGCGGCTGCAATTATGGGCTAGGGTTTTGTTTTTATTTTATTTTTTATTTGTGTGTGTGGTGTATTTATAGAAAACCAAGCGTAAACACTATTCATCCCGGGAATTTCGAACTCCGATTTAGACGCCGTAACCAGCGTACCTAGGGTTTATCCCGCGTTCCGGACACAATGGAACAGGTTTCGGAAGCTAATTCGGAAGTATGTGCGAGTTATGGCAACAAACGCTCAATTTAAATTAAACCGATTTAAATCGATTTCTAGGCGTTTTAATTTGTACCGGACAAACGGTAAATCCAATTGACTTGAAATTTGAAACCTTACAATAATATCACATTACGGATCCGATGAAACTGGTTTCGTCGAAATCCGAGACTTTTTGAAAAATGGCTATTTTGACTCGCCAAATTTAAATTAAAAATAATTCGATGCGTTTCGAGCTGCCACGATCAAACGATAACTCCGATTGACACGAAAATTGAAATCCGATAATAACTAACTATTACGGACCCAATGGAACTGGTTTCGTTCAATTCTGAGACTGTTCAAAAATTGGCTATTTTACAGTCGATTATTAAATATTAAAATATTCAATTTTCACAGATTAACTTTTAATTCGATTTTAAAAGTTCTAAAATATTTCTATAACTCCAGTATGATTAAATAAAATTTTCCAAATTATTTTCAATCATTTTTAACTCAATTTTTAATTATTTCCATAATTTAACATATTAAATTATTGTTTTAATTATCTAATTAAATCCAAAAATTCAAATAAAAATTTATTTGACTTAAAAATTCACTTATAAATATTTAAAATTAATTAAATATTCAAATTTTAATTTATAAAAATTCTGGGTCGTTACAATCTTTCCCCCTTAAAAGAATTTCGTCCCCGAAATTACAAGTAAGAAAGGTTACAGAATTTATTAACTTTCCAAAATTCATAATTAAACTGCTTACAAATCTTTACTAAGTTTTCAAATCATACTTAGTTATCATTTCAAAAGCAACTATTATTGTTTAACTTTCAATTCCAAAATCAAAGTTAAAGTTTTCAAAAAATTTCCCAAATTTCTCAAATTTTTCTGCTAACGCCTTAAATTTTCGGAAAAATTCGCCATAGTCTCCTTTGCGCGGCTCGATCCGAAAAAAAAATGACAGTATATATATCACAAATATACATCTCATCAAGTAATGAGGCATCCCGAAGGGAAAAAAGTATAAAAGTACGATATTTAATCCGAGATATGTACCTTATATTTTATTAGCAAGCATATACAGCTAATATAGCGCAAAAGCGAGCTCCAAATGCGAAGCAAACGCGATCCGCACCTACTAAACACTCAACAAACAACATGAGAATATGCATATATGCAATAATCTCAATATACAACATATAGCAAAATAATAACTATATATATCACATAGAAAATGCAACAATAGCAATATATATTCAACCATCAACCAATTATCATTCATAATCAATAATATTCATTCATATTCTCATTAATATTCAATGAAATGGTTTTCAATTTAAATCACATTTGATTCATTTACATTGGATGTTCTTACTAACATTCATTCTCAATTTTAATTAGTTTGCATTCACTAATTAAATCTAATTCACATTCAATTCTATTCAAATTTATTTACTTCTAATTTGAATTCAATTACATAGCTTCCAATTTCATTAACTCTTAATGAATTTTATACAACCAATCAACAATCATAAAACAACCAAAGTATATTAATTTCAACCAAATTCCTTTGCTTATATTCATTCATTTTTTTATTCAACTTCTAATAACATTAGATTTTAATGAATCAACACTTATATTCATTATTTTATTTAATCCATTTGATTATTTACAACTCATATTCATAAATATATTAACTTCTTATATATATAAGTTTATTTCACAATTGTAAATCACTTTAATTATACTTCAATTCTTATAATTCTTTTACTTATACAATTATTCTTTTACTTAGATTATTCAAACAATCTAACAATCAACTTACATACAATTTAATAATTTTGAAAAATTATTTCTTTATATATAAAATATAATCAAGGTAAAATTATTTCATTTACCAAATTTAAAAATCAATATTATGTCGGTTTATCTTGTTTAAGAGTTTAGAAACTCCTATCTACGATAGTTAGCTAGACTACATCGACTGGAATCTATAAACAATCAACCGATAAGTCAACACAATACAAAACAATTTTATATATTCACTAACAAATACGCTCTCATAGCTATTATTACACTCAAACTCATTCTAGAGTGCTGCTGACTCTATCTTTAATGAGTAATACCCAACAGAACCATGGTTGTCGCTTAACCATCAGCTCTGATACCAAATGTAACGACTGCGGATTTTCGTTGCTGAAAAACCGAAATGTTATGGGTTTAAGAAAGAAGAAAAGAAAAGGAAAAGAAAGAAGAGATGGAAAATAGAGAGGAAAGAAGATAGACGATTTTTAGAAAACAGAGAATTTTTAAAATAGAACGGGACAGAAAGGAAACAACAGAACAACAACAGAATCTCACAATTCGCAGCGGAACAACATATAATAATAAATGAATAATCTTTAAATAAAGAACTATATCAGTTATTACATCACATTATATTTCATTACATCATATCATATCATCAGAGTGTACAACAACATACAACAATAAACAGTGCAGCGGAAAAAGAAATACTATATAAACTAGTAATACGCCATGCCATCCAGCTTGCCTCCAGCAACTCCAGAATATCCAGAATATCCTGATAAACCTAACTCTTAACTCCCCGTGTGGAAATTGGTGGGCACCCAGAGTTTAGGAAGGAAAACAATAAACTCCGAGTCAGTCATGAGACTGGTGTGAGAACTCAAAACAGTTTATTTATCTTTAAAATCAAATAGAGGAATATTTTTAAATTCAATTCGCAATGCTTTTAAAAATGAGACTACCATAAGGCCTCCCGCACACACACACATGCAAACGCAGAATCGGAGGAGATTTCTCCTTATGATAGTCAAAGATGCTTGATACGCATTTTAAAATAACATTTGATATTATTACTAGTGCATAGTGTCGGAAAATTCATTTCGAAAGTAGAATATAAATCTTAGCCAACATACGACCATTATCGTATGCCTACTATAGCTACTATCCAAACAGTGGTGACCACCATAAGTGAATAGCAGGTTCTACAACTAATACCGTACAAGTTTCGTATTGGGAATTGGATTTCCAACAAATGGTCAGGCCAAGGAACTTCCCATTGCCACAGGAGAATGCCTCTGGATGGACATCCCCGAGAACCAAACCGGATCTCTACCAACACAAGGCCGGGTTACTCCTAACTGAGTAACAACTGACCGAATATGCCATCCCCCGGTCCTTTGGGACCTTTATCAACCGAGCGCTCGTAATCAATTCACACAATCATAAAGTGTTTTCAACATGAGTAAGTATCTGGGCTCCATACCATGATACCACCCTTTTCCAGAAGGAAATGCACATATCCTAAAGGGCGCTACCCCTCATAACCTTGCTGCATCTTTCCTGTTTTGACCATTTCCGGGATGTGAGGCTCGACGAATTCACGTCCACAAAAACATACTTTATACAAAATCCATGCTTTGGGTCAACAAATGATCAACACAATGATCACAAGGATAGACGATCAAATAAATGATCCTATCACAAATAATCAACACAATGATCATTTCAGCATCACTCAGCATGTCACATTACCAAATTGGGAATATATCGCTGATAACTTCAACTATATAACCTCTGAGCACATACGTCTCAGAGAAGGGTGTTAAGTAAAGAATAAATTCTCCGCCACCAACAGAAATATATTTGAAAGAAATCGGCTTTATATCTCAACTTGTAATGTCAGACATACAATCCATACAAGTCTGTTCCGGGCTCGAACAGAACCGAAGGCACTTACAAAGAAGTCCTTGCAATCCGGATATTCACAATCCTGATCGGATTTCCCATCACTTAGGGAGTTTCTATACCGGCGCGACTCGGTGCAGATACAATCGATAGGTCATCCTATCGCTCTTGCAAATATCCGGTCTTCAACACCGATCTTCAAATGCAATTCACAACGACGTATCACATATTCGGAATGGGTTATACGACCCCATGGTCCTTTCCCGGTTAACCCGAATAGTGAGCGCTTATTCAAAAATAAGTGTGCATTCAAATTCAATCAAATCACATCAAATGCCCATTCAAAGGGAAATACTGATAGTCGGTTATTGAACTATCACTGGATATGCATACATCACCAGATTCCAAATAATTTTCCAAATTATTTATTTTCCAAAATATCTTTACAAGATATAAAATTTCAACACTTCAAAAATAAATCAATATTTATTTTTAACTAATTTCACTTTTCACATATAAATTCCATAATGAATTTATATTTCAAAATATCCATGCATATTCGATTTCAATAATCCATTTCAATTTATCTTCAAAAAGATAAATTCTCAAAATATTCACTTTATATTGGAAAACATTTCCATACTTATTCATTCATAAGTATTTCTCAAATTTTTATTTATTTTCAACACTTAGAAAATATTCAATATACTTAAATCGAAATTAAGTATATTTTTCATTCTTTTAAGGAAATCATTCTCTTAACATATTTATTTGGGCCAAAACGAATGTTGCGTAAAACATCGTTACGACAACCCAAAATCACTAGTATAGGGATTCGAAATTAAAATAGATATATAAATCCCAATACTATTCAAAACATTTCCTTTCGGAAATCATTTACTATAACAACAGTGTTATAGTCCACCATTTCCTTTTATTTCTCGAAACATCTATTTCAACAATAAATGTTGAAATCTATGTTTTCGAATCTCAACACCTTTAAAACATCGTTAGATCGTTTTAATTTTGTTTAAAACATCACATTCTAAACATTTTCTTTAACGTATTATTCACTATTTAAAAACGTGAATATACTTCTTTAACAAATCCATCCTTTTATTCATTTTAATTCAAAGGATTATTCACTATTCAAAATGTGAATATAACTCTATTCCTAAGTTATAACAATTAACTTATCAAAATAAGTCGTTTGCGAATTTATAAAACAACGTCTATAAATTCCATTTCTATTTATTTCATAACAACTTCCTTTATAAATCTTCTTTATTTACCTATTCGATTTATAATCTTAATTATAAACCAAAAGTCCAAATTATAAGTCAAACACTTATAATTTATTTATTTGCAAAAATCGTTCCTTTGAACTTTACAAATTTTATAAACCTATTGTTTATAAAATTCCATTTATAACTTCACCGTTATATAATTCTATAAATTTCATTTATTAATGAAATTCATTTACAAATCATTCAAACACTTATAAAAAAACTCGTTTTATAATGTCAATATTTCAATTTATAAATATCCATTTATAAATCTCTTAATATAAATCAATTTATATTATTCTTTAAAACGTCTTTAAATTCCTTTAAAATTTCACCACTTCGATTTATAAAATAATCAAATTTTATAAATCCTATATTTAAACTTTTCATAATAAATTCAAAAATCCAGTTTAAACTATTTTATAAAATCATTAATTCATATTTCTCAAAAATCAGCTTTTAACTATATTTCACAAAAACCATAATTTTTATAACAATAAAAATTATAACGTTTATTTATTTAAAATAGATCAATTCCGAAAATCTTATATATTTTCAAAAATCACTTTAAAATCATTTTAAAATCCCAAAATCTGGGTCCAATGATGCTACACACCAAATAGTCAATCACGACTACAACGACATCATATATCGTATATGATAATCCATCAAATATCAAAATATCTGAAATCAAATAAAAACTGTTGAGGAATCCAGTTGGATCCCTCCAACCTGTTTTCCTGCATCCAAAAACATTAGCACAATACCAATTTCGCTCCAGTACGAAATTATCGCGGTATATGTTTTTATTAAATATTATCCGCTTAATAACGGCGTAATAGGGTCTCATCCGCTAAACAAAAAATGCGGGAAATCAACAACTGCAATATATACATATGCCAATATATATATATTGATATTATATATAATACCAATTTCACTGTTTATGAAATATTCGCGGTATATGTTTTTAATAAATAACATCCGCTTACTAACGGCGTATAATGTCTATTTTAACAATCAATAGATATCAATCATCATTCAAACATGCATTCAAATATTTTAAATCTAACTATTTAAAATAAAATCGAAACCGATTCGATTGAGTGAGAAGTTCTCACCTTGGTTTTAATTTCCGTTTTAGCGATTTATTTCGAATAAAATTAAACGCGCGTTTAATTTTACCCAAAATTCTCACTAACTCCAAACGACTCCAAACTAACTCCATCGCGTAGTGCTCGTCCATACGATTCCAACGCAACTGAGTTTGCATTTTTTCGACCTCGTATGAAAAAGTTATGAATTTTACAATTTTACACGACTTAAACTTAATAATTTACAACTAAATTTAAAACTTTTATAACCTACAACTAACATGGGCCATTGGATCCCAAACCCCCCTCATCCAGGCCGTCCTTCTATTCCATCTTCCTCCTCTCTTTCACGTTTTCTACAGATAATAGGAACGCAATATGAACCCATGAGTCACGAATTAGGTTTTAACTTCACCATCTCCTCGCTCAACGAAAACTCGATCGGGAAGTGCCAAATCGAAGCCTTCAACATGCTCTAGGTTCGGCCTGACCCTGGTGGAGCTCGGCCATGGCAAGCACCTCGAAATACGTGTGCAGCTCCCATTGGACGCGGCCCCCTATACCCCTCCACGTCGCTCCAAACATGATCATATCCGTATGGATTTGAAGTATTCGGCGAGCTCTTCGATTCTTTAGTTAACAACTTTTTCTAAAAACGAGTGGATTGAGAGATTTTGAGAGAGGAAGGAGATGGATTCTCAGCCTTTGAAATAAGAGATGGCGGCTGCAATTATGGGCTAGGGTTTTGTTTTTATTTTATTTTTTATTTGTGTGTGTGGTGTATTTATAGAAAACCAAGCGTAAACACTATTCATCCCGGGAATTTCGAACTCCGATTTAGACGCCGTAACCAGCGTACCTAGGGTTTATCCCGCGTTCCGGACACAATGGAACAGGTTTCGGAAGCTAATTCGGAAGTATGTGCGAGTTATGGCAACAAACGCTCAATTTAAATTAAACCGATTTAAATCGATTTCTAGGCGTTTTAATTTGTACCGGACAAACGGTAAATCCAATTGACTTGAAATTTGAAACCTTACAATAATATCACATTACGGATCCGATGAAACTGGTTTCGTCGAAATCCGAGACTTTTTGAAAAATGGCTATTTTGACTCGCCAAATTTAAATTAAAAATAATTCGATGCGTTTCGAGCTGCCACGATCAAACGATAACTCCGATTGACACGAAAATTGAAATCCGATAATAACTAACTATTACGGACCCAATGGAACTGGTTTCGTTCAATTCTGAGACTGTTCAAAAATTGGCTATTTTACAATCGATTATTAAATATTAAAATATTCAATTTTCACAGATTAACTTTTAATTCGATTTTAAAAGTTCTAAAATATTTCTATAACTCTAGTATGATTAAATAAAATTTTCCAAATTATTTTCAATCATTTTTAACTCAATTTTTAATTATTTCCATAATTTAACATATTAAATTATTGTTTTAATTATCTAATTAAATCCAAAAATTCAAATAAAAATTTATTTGACTTAAAAATTCACTTATAAATATTTAAAATTAATTAAATATTCAAATTTTAATTTATAAAAATTCTGGGTCGTTACAATCACGGTCGTTACACATATTTAGACTTAACCATCACTAAACGACGATACATAAAACTAACAGAACCCTTCAAAATTTTAACAATAAAAATAAAATAAGATATAAGGAAAATATTCAAACCACTTTTGGATGTAATAAATTAAACTAACAAGCTATAACCTAATGTACAATGCTTCACATCATGTAATTTACTACTAACTTGGATAAGCTATACCCATCTGATGTCAGTCATATCAAATCTGACCAGTCTTTGCCTCTGTTGAAACTACAAATTTTGTTATGTAGATGTTTAAAAGAGTTTGGATCAATTACATGCCATGAAATTGTAGTTATATACTAGTGTCAAATGGTAGTTATACTAGTGTCAAATTCTTCTATCATTTAGACGATATCTCTAAATTTAATGAAACAAAGCAGGTGCAACAAACTGACTGTGATGTCCGGAAATTTAAGCAATATTTATTTAATAATTTCATTAATAATTATTTTAAAATGTCAAATATTGGTATAATATTCAAACGGAAATTATCTTTTGAAGATTTATTATTATTTAATTTGATAAATGATATTTATAATGATGATAATAATAATAAATTTTGGGAATTTTATTTTTTTTTCAAAAGTTAAAAATATTTAAGTAATAAAATTAACTTTCAAAACTGATTTGAAGATATTTATTTATAATGTATACATGTGTATACATTGTAAATAGGAATTTTAATTTTTAATTGTAATTTTATAAAGAATATTTTCCAATTTATTTTATATATAAGATGTATGATTTATAGATTGATTAAATTGATTTAAAATCAGTATTGAAAACCTTTCAAAAGTTTGTTTTAAAAGTCTATCTTATATTTTCATAGAAATATAAATAAATATTTATTTTGTTTATAAATGTATAATAGTTTGTTTAAAAATAAAATAGTTTAAAATTGTATTTTATAATAAGAGTTTATTTTTTTTATTTTAAGAATTGCTTTTCTTTTGAAATAAGATTTAGTTTATTATATTAAAGTATAATATTTTGATTTAAAAACTTTTTAATAAAATTGATTTAACATTTCTTTTCTTTTTAAAATTTACTCTTTTAAAAAGTTTAGCTTTAAAAATATTATTTTGAAGACATTCAAATAGACATTTAAATTGTGTATAATTTTATAAAGAAGGTTTGTATGTAAGCATGTAAAAACTAAATGTAATTAAACATTTGAAACATGATTAACTAAGTAAGAAATGAACTTAAAAACCTTTATAAAATTTAGAAATTTCTTTTATTTATTAAAATGAATACGTGTCAAACACTTAACACATAATAAAGACACTTGTAAACATTTGTTATTACTAGACATAACAAGTGGCATTGTTTTAAAAAAACTTTTTATTTTAATTTATTTTGATAAGACAAGATAGCAATACATTTGTTAAAACAATATCTTCATTTGAAATCTGAAATCCGATTGTAAGAGAAAATCAAAACCCAAAATTCAATCAAATTTCTGCAGAAAACAAATATAAATCAAAATCTGCAAGATCAATTTACTCTAAATTCTGCAAAACCCAAATACAATTCTGTTGAATATGTGCTTATATGATTTTGTTTGATGATAATAAACATATATACATTCGTTTAAATGTATTTGTTAATATACTATTTTATTTTCACAGATTAAATAAATATTTGTTGAATAAATTAAATAACACAGAACTTGAATTCAAACAAAAATTTTTATTCAAACAAATATTTATTACCATTTAATAGTACAAATTCAAGTTCTCACTATTCACTATACAACTTTGATACAAATTCAATTACATCACAATTCAATTTACATTAATAACCTCACTACATATCACTCACACTCGTATTTTGTCTTCAACTGCATTCCAGTTTGAATCCAGCATCTGAGCAATCTGCAAAAATATTCACTAACGCAGTAAACTTGAAAAGGAAATCTTTTTGAAATGTAAAATGAAATATGATTTTCGAAAATATTATTTGCCTCAGTTATTTTGGTTGTTCGTCATCATTCACATTTGAATTCATCACACACGAACAGTGTGACATGCACAGTGTATCACCGTACATGCCACAAGACCGTGCACATCGATATACACTTGATAATGCTATAGGGACAGGTGAGCACAGGTCAAACCCAAATGAAAAGCCGGGTTCAACTCACGTGCAACATAAATAAAATATCAACTTCAACACAAGGTCAAACCCGAGCTGTGAAACTGGATTCAACACAGGTGCAAATGGCCAAAACTCAAGAATCAAGTGTCGACTAGTCCAATATAAACAAGACCAGTACTAATCAAGTCACAAATGAACAAAACTATTTGCAAACTGAACCAAGACAGTAACTCAGTGCCAACAAGATCAGAATAAAGACAAGTACAACTGGAATCAAGAAATGCAACTTAAGTTAAAAGCTGTGTATGTGAAGTATACCAGAGAGAGTATGCAACATGACAAAGTCTCAGTGATCAAACATGAAAGCAAGCAAGTTTGACATACAGAAACCAAGGATCAAAATAAATACCAAATACTACAAGATGAACCAGACAGTGATGCACAAGTAAAGTTAAGAACAGACCAAGGCTACAACCCCAAATGAAGTACAAAGCATGCATTGATGAACATGTGTACATATGGTGATACAACAAGTCTATGTGGATATGTAAGTAGTGCAAAATCAAATGCCACTAGAACCAGTGAATATCAGGTGCACATGGATGTCAAACTGCAAACTACACATGAACAACATGACATGAACAATGCAATCTACAAATGTAATGACCAGACTTATACATGAATCTGCACTGAAACAATAATGGCCAGAACCAAACTACAAGCAACAGATATCAGTGCACATAATCTAACGACCAAATATACAACCAAATAAGCAAACTCAAGTAGACAGTAACATGTGTTACAGTGATGATACAAGCATTTACACATGCATCAAGTACATAATGAAGCAGCCCAACACAATACAAGCCTGAGTTTACTTAAAGCCGTGAATGAACAGATTCAAAACCGAGGAACAAAATCAAGTATGCTCAAGTACAAATGTAACAGTAGTT
The DNA here is from genome assembly GCA_030765085.1 of Allium cepa. NCBI lineage: Eukaryota > Viridiplantae > Streptophyta > Magnoliopsida > Asparagales > Amaryllidaceae > Allium > Allium cepa. Next base: position 662,916,349 of record CM060945.1, read on the forward strand.
TTTTAAAAATCAAGTCAAAGCCAAGTACAACAAGAACGAAATCAAACAGTGCCGTGATAGCCTTGGAAATGAAGAAATCGAACCAAGTCAGAGTTCTCTACCGTGTCAACCAAGGAATCAAGGGCATACGATTATGAATTAGTCAGAGATAAATCTCAACATTCAATCAAAATCATACGGCTGAGATAAAGCAATTGACAGTTTCAAATAAATTATCAGACGAAGTCGTATATGAAATACGAACGAAAATTCAGGGCATTGAACCCTATATAAACCATTCAACATCATCGACAAGAGATAAGAGTTCGAATACAAAAATCAAAAAGCATCAGAGCAAAAATTCTTACCGAAGCAATAATCGAACTCATCGAAGCAATCGAAGAAAGCAACACGAAATCGATCGAGCCAGGCTAAATCGCGCACAACCAACAACGATCGAATTAGTATCGGAGCTTCGCAAAAGCCCTAATTCAGATCGAACAGAGCCGCCACTATCTCAAAGAGGAACGAAGCCCTAATTTGCAAAGACGAGAAGAGAGCCATCATTTTCACAAAGGAACGAGGCAAAAAGGAACGGGCTAGAGTAAACGAAGAAATAAAAGGGGCCAGCCTTGTTAAAAGAAAAGGGGGGATTAATTTTAATTAGGCCTTTATTTTTAATATAGGTTTATTTGTTTTTAATTGTTGTTTTTTCTTTTCGAGTCAAAGAATTTATAAATCACCACCTAGGTTGTAGGTAGTGTCAGATTGTCTAGTTAGAATTAGTTCAGTGAGCAGGGTGTGCGAGTTTGCAAAACTCTATAGGAGGAGCAGGGTGTGCGAGTCTATGAGAGTGTTTGTGAGCGAGGGCAAAAGGGTTTGCGAGTCTAGTAGAGTGTTTGTAAGCGGGATACTGTTTAATTCTAATAGAAATCTGGGAATGCAGCAGTAGGCTGGGGTTGCCGAAGTTGGGTAAATTTTGTGTGTGATTTACTTTTCGGCATATTTATTTCTGCAGTTTGTTTTTACGTTTAAATCGAGAAAATTTGCTATAACCCTATTCACCCCCCCTCTAGGGTTAATCTAGATCCTACAAATTCATATTTAAAAATCTACAATCTAGAAGTAAACTCTGCATGCAGTTTTTAATAACCTACAAATCAACAAGAGAATCAACTTCAACAGAAATCAAAAAGGAAGCAAACTCACCAGATTCAACTAGCAAATTGCAGTTCAACAGGAGATTCAAAAATTGTAGTTCTAGAAAACAGAATTGCAACAGAGTTTGTTCTCTGCATTCTTCTATAAGGTGAGTAAATTTTTGTTTTTAAAAACAGTTCTTTCCTTTTTAAAAAATCAATGCTAAAGTAAATTTCCAGAACTTAAGCTTCAAATGCAAACTGTTTTTAAAAAAAAAATCAAAATCAAAATCAAAACCTGCTATGAATTAACTGTCTGTCTCCATTTTCTTTTAGTAAGTAAGCTTCTTTTATTTAAAAACAGTTTTCCTTTTTAAATCAAAGTTTAACAAAATTTATAGAACACAAGTTCTAATTCACATAACTCAGAAACTGCTCTGTTCTTTTGCTTAGAACTTATTAACATCAAAATGCTAAAGTTTAGGCTATCTGTGCATGAGAGTTGACAGTAATAAACAAGTTGTTATGACTATTTTTAGATGATATTCTGTGTATATGCATAAATATGCATATGAGTGTGATGCCAATTTTCTACAGACCTGTTTCTGTTCTTAACTAGGATTTAAAATACAAAATCCATTTTTTTTATGATTGAAACTTAGTTAGAGATTATATTGTAAACAAATCATGTTTGTTTAGTATAGATTTAGGTTTGTAAAATTTTATCTTAGTTAAATAGAATCTGTTACTTCTGAAACAATAAATACAGATAATTCTTTTCAAAAGTAAGGATATCTAACCTATTTAATTATTAAATCAAGTCTAAAACTTGAATGCATGTTTGAAACATGAACTTGAAAACAAAATATCACATTTTAACAAAATCTGTAGAGTTAGTATCTCTGTTATGAGCAAGATTTGGGTTTTTGGATCTATCTGATCATCTCTTGGGTTTTTTTTGGAGGTTGTAAGGTTGCCTGGGGGTCGTGAGTAGATGTATGAGTAGGAGAAAAGTTTCTGTTGTGTTGACAGTGGTGGTTGGCGACAGCGGCGGCAAATTTCAGGTTCTAAGTCCTAGTTTTGTGGGTGGTCGGTTGTTTGTTGCTGTTTGATTTCTGTGGAGCATCGAGTGATGTGGAACTTTGGGGATTGGAGGAGGAGACATAGGCGAAGGGATGGCCGGTGTCGTAGGTGCTATGATGGTCGGAGTTAGGATTTCTTGTCATTGACAGGTTTGAAGTGGTGCAGTGTTAAGATTTTCAGGTTGCATTGTTAACTTGATTTTGATTCAAATGGCCGTGGGAAGTTTGGTGATGGTGATCATGTTTGGAGGCTAGATGGTGACTTGGTGGAGTTGGTCAGGGTGGTTGAAGGTCACCGAAGTGCCGGTGCATATGCACCGTGCACAAATTTTCTGGTGAACTTTTGCTTGGTTGTGCAGGCAAAATGACTCGGGTACTACTCGGGTGAAGTAGGTTGTTGACTCGGGGATTGGGCTTTGAAACTCGAAGTAGATTTTTAAGGGCTCGGGGTAGTTGTTTGGTTCAGGTTGTAAAAACCTGAAAATATGCTGTTTTTATATTTTAAGTTGAATTCAAATTTTTGAATTAGAATTTCAATTGGTATTTTTTTTAAAATGCAAAGTTTAAAATGTTAATTCAGATGAACTTTTAAATTCAAAGTTTTAAATTGAAATTTTAATTTTTTTAGCAAGATTTACGTTAAGTTTAAAATCAGGTTTTAATTACAGATTTCAGGTTACTTGAATCCAGTTTAAATTTGAACAGTTTTGTAAATTTTTAAAATGTTGATCAAATTCAATGTTTAAAGTAAATTTTAAAGATGAATTTGATTTCAGATAAATGTTTAAACTTGAAGATTTCTTTCTTTAATATTTGAAAAAAAATTATGAAATGTTTAACTTGAAATTTGAGAAGTTTTAAATAATCAGTTTATTTTAAAATTTTGATTTCTTAATAAACTTAAGTAAATTTGGATTTAAAATTTGCTTACATAAGTAATGAATGTTTTCACTTTCATTTTAAAGTTATAATTTATTTAAATTTGGATAATGTTTAAATAGTTAAACATTTTGAAATCTTAAAGTTTATAATGGAATTTGAATTTAATTTAGAGATGTATTATTTAAAATACATTTTGGATGTTAATGAAATCATTAATAATTGAATGAATTATCTTAGGATAATTAAGATAATAAAAGAACTTAATTTAGAATTTACTTAATTGATTTTAAATAATGATTTAGAATTAATTTAATTAGAAATGATTAATGATGATCAATTAAAGATAATTTTATTAAGGAAATAATTTAAGGAAATATTATTAATTAATAACGATAATTATCTAAGGATAATTAAGTAATTAATTAATATGATTAAAATTTTGATAATTAATTAGATTAATTAATTTAAGGTAATTAGTTTTAAATTGTTAAGTCTAATTACTTGAAGAAAGTAATTAAAGAATTAATTAATCATTGTAATTAATTTTGATAATGTGATTTGTAAGTTAATTAATTTATTTTAATTAATTTAAGTAAATCATTTGATGGTTTAATAAGTGTAATTACTTAAGGTAATTAATGGAGCAGGATTACTTAGAGAAGTAATAAGTGATAATTACTGGAATGTAATTAATAAAGATGATTTTTAATTAAGTAATTTTGGTAATTACTTTTGAAACTAATCAAGGAATTAATTAATGGAGATAATTAATTGTGAAGAAAATTAATTTGTTAATGAGAAATTAAGGGCAGTTAGTTACTGGTTTAATATTAATCAAAGGTGATTAATAATTGTATTTTAATTCTAGATTAATTACTAAATGTAATTAATTTTAAGTAAAGTTATTAATTTAAATTAGAAATCATTAATTAATATAATTAATGATGTAATTAAGGATTGTTTAATTAAGTAATAATTAATTATTAAGTGATTAATTAATGTAATTAATTAAGGATAAATGTAATTAATTATAGTTAATTAATGAAGTAATTAAATGTTAATTACTTATGATTAAGGTTAATTAATTCAAAGACTAATTACTTAATGTAATTAGTAAATGATTAATCAAAAGGTGTTTAATCAAGTTGAATACTCAGAGAATGATTAATTAACTAGGTTGATTAATAATTGGATATTAAGCAGGATTTATAGATATGGTAATTAATTTAATTTATTTTAAATTAATTAGAGATAGAAGTAATTAATTTAATTCATTTTAAATTAATTATAGATGATGGTTGATAAATCTTTGATTATGGATGATATTGATTGAATGGTTGTGATCTCAGCAATGAGATGAGTTGTATCTGTATGATATGGATGTTTGGTTAAAGTATGATGGTTTGTGATGGATTATCTGAGTGTGATGATTATCTGTTTGTGATGTTGATACAGATTATTTGTTTATGATAAGGATGTGATTATCTATTATGATATGTAGTTTATCTATCTCTGTGAAATGGATAATAATGAAATGAGTTAATTATTTAAAACCTTTAAGTACAACTTGGACATTAAAATGGCGTTTGGATTTCGGTGAGACCGGGATTGGATTTCCATATATGGATATCCGAAAACCACATCGATTCCAATTAAACGTTAGGTCGTTAATCCAAGTGGGCCAAGTGAAGACTCGAGGTGTAAGAACTATACGTCAGTATAACTCTGTGGGTGATTCCGTAATGAGTTTGACGGAATAGTACTTATAGGTTCGAGATGGTAATTTAGAGTGCAAGGGCTATGGTCGTTGACTCTGAGGGTGATTCCAAAATGAGTGCAACGAGATAGTGCCTTCGGTTTCGTTCGAACCCGGAACGAACTTGCATGGATTGAATGCTTTCAGAACATCGTCAGGTGGACGATGAGCATTCTAAGATTGATGTGATCTATAAAGGTAATCTTAGCCTCAAGCCTCATCAATCGGGAATGGCTAAAACAGGGGAGGTGCAGCAAGGCTTCGTGGGTATCCCCCACTGGAGAGCGAGATTTACCACTGTCTAGATGTCCCTTTTTATTTCGGCCGTGTGGGGCGATTGCTAGCTAGAATCGGCGGGGTGGTCTTGTTCGGAACTGTTCAGTAAGGAATGGTTCCGGCTTTGTGTTGCAGGGGAGCGGGCGTACTCCTCGGTACGGTGATCTAGGCCACGTACTGTGACGGGAGGTACCCCAGTAGCCCTGCCATTGATGGAATCCAAAATCCAATAAGTGCCTGTACGGTTTTGATTGTGCCCAACTATGTTGGAACGTGAGATGTAAGCATTCCAGCTATTTCTGTATTTTATTTTGAAAACCCTAGACACTATTATAATATCACTAGATTTCCTATCAAATATTTTGGTTAGCGTAAGGTAAAAACTTTTCCATGTTTATGTGTGGGAAGTCCTACGTGATACCTTTTGTTTCAAAGGATTTTCTAAAAATTAAGCAATTTTAACCCCGTTTACTCACACCAGACCCCTGTCTGACCCGTGTGTTTATTTTCTGTTTTATTAAACTCTTGGGTACTCATATTACGTATGAGTAGTCAAGTGTTTCAGGATTTCTTTGACAAGTTCTGGAGGAGATAATGGAGCAGGAGGCTTCAGCGTGTAGATATATATATAGTGATTCCGCTGTGTTTAAGTTGTATCTGTTTTCTCTGATGTACTTGAATTGTAATTGCTAGACATGAGTTATAACTGTCTAGTTTGTATTGTATTAGTGAGTAAAACTCTGATGTATATGATACTATGTAAAGTTTTATGTGATATAATATAATTTATTCGTTCCGCTGTGAGATTCTGATGTTGTCTGTTTCTTTCTTTTCTTTCTTTTCTCTTTTCTATCCTTTTCTTTCTTCTTAATGATGCGTCTTTCTATGGAATGAAAGGCGGGTCGTTACATTGTGGTATCAGAGCTCTAGGTTGAGCGAATACCTAGACTCTAGATTGGTGTCCTTCTTGAGAGAGCGTATTTGTAATTTTGAATATATATATATATATATATATATACATACATATATATATATATATATATATATATATATATATTTCTACCTATTAGATTGGGTTACCCGTTCAGGTATTCCAATATAAGTTGTAGAGGTAGATAGGGTAGTGGTGTGTATAACACAACTACCAGTGGTTGGAGTTCTAGTGTTTGAGATTGGTAGTGAATCTGCTAGGGCAGCATTGGGCATCTCGAGTAGTTCTGCAGTTTGGTGTGAAGAATTTCACTGATCTCTAAAGGAAATCTTTCCAAGATTCGGAGTTTATCTTTGGATTTTAAGCTTGGTTGCACTCGTGTGAGTAGATTTTCTTGAGTTTGGATCAGTTGGGAGTTCTGAAGCCAGCATTGGTATCTTGGCAATTTTGGGAAGGAATTCTGTCTATATTTGAGTTGAGACTCAGTTTGACAGAAAGTTTTGTGCTTGGTTTGAAGTCGAGTTTCCTGAGGGACATCTGTCTATCTGGAAGGCTTTAGCTGTTTTGATTTTTGAAGAGAGAACGTTTTCTTGGAATCTGAACTGAGTGGGATCGCAAAAGTGACTTGCGATGGTTCGGAAGTTCTCTAAGCAATCTTTGTTTGGATTGAAGCATCTTTAGAGGATGTTTGAGTTATCGAAGGGATATTTTCTGGATATCTTCAAAGTAATTAAGATTTACATCCACATCAAGAGTTTGAGTTCTGTTTCGACTTGATCCTTGGAACTTTACCGATGATTCAGCATAGTAGGATGTTCTTTGTGAGGAGATCTGTTTCAGCTGGTAGGATTCATCGGATCTAGTTTTCTGGTTAAATTTTTGCTGTGGTGTTTGTGACCGAATCAGATAGGTCACTGAGATTTTATGGAATTTGATGAACAATGTTTCGGGATTAGATGGTCAAGTCTATACTTGTGCAATCAATAGTATATTCAAATCAGAGTTACGTAGTGGAAGCATGGTGGCAGCTATTCCAGAATTGAAGCAACGCATGATTCTTTGGAAATTTGAGTTTTGTCTTTGATCAGAAGATTTCTACAGGAAATATATTTTGGAGTCTTCTGATGTTGTGTAGTAAAGTCTGTATGGTGGATTTTGATGGATCTAGAGAGAACATTTTGTTAAGAAGGATTTGGAGATCGTTTATTTCCTTATCCAGATTTGTTCTGTGTAGCATCTGCGAAGATTGGATTGATCTAGAAGGTTGGAGGCAGTCCAGGATCGTTAGGAGAGATTTGTGGATAAGAGTATTGGATCTTTCTGTATTCTCTTAAGGATTAAGTTTTTGGTCTACAGGATTGAATTGCCAGTTTGGATGGCTGGAATTTGTTATGTATTTCACGTATCTTTGAGGGAGTACGTGTATGGTTTATCACTGGTCTTAGAATCAGTTATTCTGAGAGATTTGGAAATTGATCAGGACTTGTCTGTGGTTCTGTATCCTGTTTAGATTTGTAGATCTAGATATATAGGAGCTCTAGATCTGTGTGGTGTTGCTAGTAGAGCGAGTGTCCCGGTATTTGTACCTGGGAACTCTAGGGAATCCTATCCAGAATTTTTTCTGGATAATTAGAATTGTTTATTTGAATTGGTTGCTATGGTTGCTAGTATTTGATTGATAACATATGTTTGCTATTTGTTAATTTAAATCTGTATGCGATTATTAAATTACCTTTTCTTTTAAATTTCGGGGACGAAATTCTTTTAAGAGGGGAGGAATGTGATGTCCCGGAAATTTAAGCAATATTTATTTAATAATTTCATTAATAATTATTTTAAAATGTCAAATATTGATATAATATTCAAACAGAAATTATCTTTTGAAGATTTATTATTATTTACTTTGATAAATGATATTTATAATGATATAATAATAATAACTTTTGGGAATTTTTTTTTCGAATGTTAAAAATATTTAAGTAATAAAATTATCTTTCTAGACTGATTTAAAGATATTTATTTATAATGTATACATGTGTATACATTGTAAATAGGAATTTTAATTTTTAATTTAAATTTTATAAAGAATATTTTCCAATTTATTTTATATATAAGATTTATGATTTATGAATTGATTAAATTGATTTAAAATCAGTGTTGAAAACCTTTCAAAAGTTTGTTTTAAAAGTCTATCTTATATTTTCATAGAAATATAAGTAAATATTTATTTTGTTTATAAATGTATAATAGTTTGTTTAAAAATAAAATAGTTTAAAATTGTATTTTATAATAAGAGTTTATTTTGTTTTATTTTAAGAATTGCTTTTCTTTTGAAATAAGATTTAGTTTATTATATTAAAGTATAATATTTTGATTTAAAAACTTTTTAAAAAAATTGAATTTAACATTTCTTTTCTTTTTAAAATTTACTCTTTTAAAAAGTTTAGCTTTAAAAATATTATTTTGAAGACATTCAAATAGACATTTAAATTGTGTATAATTTTATAAAGAAGGTTTGTATGTAAGCATGTAAAAACTAAATGTAATTAAACATTTGAAACATGATTAACTAAGTAAGAAATGAACTTAAAAACCTTTATAAAATTTAGAAATTTCTTTTATTTATTAAAATGAATATGTGTCAAACACTTAACACATAATAAAGACACTTGTAAACATTTGTTATTACTAGACATAACAAGTGGCATTGTTTTAAAAAAACTTTTTATTTTAATTTATTTTGATAAGACAAGATAGCAATACATTTGTTAAAACATTATCTTCATTTGAAATCTGAAATCCGATTGTAAGAGAAAATAAAACCCAAAATTCAATCAAATTTCTGCAGAAAACAAATATAAATCAAAATCTGCAAGATCAATTTACTCTAAATTCTGCAAAACCCAAATACAATTCTGTTGAATATGTGCTTATATGATTTTTGTTTGATGATAATAAACATATATACATTCGTTTAAATGTATTTGTTAATATACTATTTTATTTTCACAGATTAAATAAATATTTGTTGAATAAATTAAATAACACAGAACTTGAATTCAAACAAAATTTTTATTCAAACAAATATTTATTACCATTTAATAGTACAAATTCAAGCTCTCACTATTCACTATACAACTTTGATACAAATTCAATTACATCACAATTCAATTTACATTAATAACCTCACTACATATCACTCACACTCGTATTTTGTCTTCAACTGCATTCCAGTTAGAATCCAGCATCTGAGCAATCTGCAAAAATATTCACTAACGCAGTAAAATTGAAAAGGAAATCTTTTTGCAATGTAAAATGAAATATGATTTTTGAAAATATTATTTGCCTCAGTTATTTGGGTTGTTCTTCATCATTCACATTTGAATTCATCACACACGAATAGTGTGACATGCACAGTGTATCACTGTACATGCCACAAGACCGTGCACATCGATATACACTTGATAATGCTACAGGGACAGGTGAGCACAGGTCAAACCCAAATGAAAAGCCGGGTTCAACTCACGTGCAACATAAATAAAATATCAACTTCAGCAAAGGTCAAACCCGAGCTGTGAAACTGGATTCAACACAGGTGCCAATGGCCAAAACTCAAGAATCAAGTGTCGACTAGTCCAATATAAACAAGACCAGTACTAATCAAGTCACAATGAACAAAACTATTTGCAAACTGAACCAAGACAATAACTCAGTGCCAACAAGATCAGAATAAAGACAAGTACAACTGGAATCAAGAAATGCAACTTAAGTTAAAAGCTGTGTATGTGAAGTATACCAGAGAGAGTATGCAACATGACAAAGTCTCAGTGATCAAACATGAAAGCAAGCAAGTTCGACATACAGAAACCATGGATCAAAATAAATACCAAATACTACAAGATGAACCAGACAGTGATGCACAAGTAAAGTTAAGAACAGACCAAGGCTACAACTCCAAATGAAGTACAAAGCATGCATTGATGAACATGTGTACATATGGTGATACAGCAAGTCTATGTGGATATGTAAGTAGTGCAAAATCAAATGCCACTAGAACCAGTGAATATCAGGTGCACATGGATGTCAAACTGCAAACTACACATGAACAACATGACATGAACAATGCAATCTACAAATGCAATGACCAGACTTATACATGAATCTGCACTGAAACAAATAATGGCCAGAACCAAACTACAAGCAACAGATATCAGTGCACATAATCTAACGACCAAATATACAACCAAAGAAGCAAGCTCAAGTAGACAGTAACATGTGTTACAGTGATGATACAAGCATTTACACAAGCATCAAGTACATAATGAAGCAGCCCAACACAATACACGCCCGAGTTTACTTAAAGCCGTGAATGAACAGATTCAAAACCGAGGAACAAAATCAAGTATGCTCAAGTACAAATGTAACAACAGTTTTTTTTTAAAATCAAGTCAAAGCCGAGTACAACAAGAACGAAATCAAACAGTGCCGTGATAGCTTTGGCAATAAAGAAATCGAACCAAGTCAGAGATCTCTACCATGTCAACCAAGGAATCAAGGGCATACGATTATGAATTAGTCAGAGATAAATCTCAACATTCAATCAAAATCATACGGCCGAGATAAAGCAATTGACAGTTTCAAATAAATTATCAGACGAAGTCGTATATGAAATACAAACGAAAATTCAGGGCATTGAACCCTATATAAACCATTCAACATCATCGGCAAGAGATAAGAGTTCGAATACAAAAATCAAAAAGCATCAGAGCAAAAATTCTTACCGAAGCAATAATCGAACTCATCGAAGCAACCGAAGAAAGCAACACGAAATCGATCGAGCCAGGCTAAATCGCGCACAACCAACAACGATCGAATTAGTATCGGAGCTTCGCAAAAGCCCTAATTCAGATCGAACAAAGCCACCACTATCTCAAAGAGGAACGAAGCCCTAATTTGCAAAGACGAGAAGAGAGCCATCATTTTCACAAAGGAACGAGGAAAAAAGGAACGAGCTAGAGTAAACGAAGAAATAAAAGGGGCCGACCTTGTTAAAAGAAAAAGGGGGATTAATTTTAATTAGGCCTTTATTTTTAATATAGGGTTTATTTGTTTTTAATTGTTGTTTTTTCTTTTCGAGTCAAAGAATTTGTAAATTACAACTTAGGTTGTAGGTAGTGTCAGATTGTCTAGTTAGAATTAGTTCAGTGAGCAGGGTGTGCGAGTTTGCAAAAATCTATAGGCGGAGCAGAGTTTGCGAGTAAGCGAAACTCTATAGGCGGAGCAGGGTGTGCGAGTCTATGAGAGTGTTTGTGAGCGGGAGCAAAAGGGTTTGCGAGTCTAGTAGAGTGTTTGTAAGCGGGATACTGTTTAATTCTAATAGAAATCTGGGAATGCAACAGTTGGCAGGGGTTGCCAAAGCTGGGTAAATTTTGTGTGTGATTTACTTTTCAGCATATTTATTTCTGCAGTTTTTTTTACATTTAAATCGAGAAAATTTGCTATAACCCTATTCACCCCCCCTCTAGAGTTAATCTAGATCCTACAAGTGGTATCAAAGCCTGGTATTTTTATTTAACTCTAGAGTCATGAATCCACCAAATAATGCTTTTTCTGAGGGGAAATCTATTGCTAGGCCACCCATGTTTAATGGGAACGACTATGCTTATTGGAAAGTTAGGATGGGTATTTATCTTAGTTCTGTTGATTATGATGTATGGGACATCAGTGAAACTGGCTATAAACCTCCCACTATAACTGTTGGTGGTACTGAGATTCCTAAACCTAAGGATAGGTGGGATGCTAACGATAAGAAATTAAAAACTACAAATGCCAAAGCAATGAACGCTTTGATCTGTGCTCTTGATAAAAATGAATTTAATAAAATTTCTCATTGTACAACAGCACAGGAAATTTGGCACACTTTGGAGGTGACATACGAAGGAACTTCTCAAGTCAAGGAGTCTCGTCTAGCCCTATTCAGCAATGAATACGAAAACTTTGTGATGGACAAAGGCGAGAGCATAAAGGATATGTTTGGACGTTTTTCAACTTTGGTGTACAATGCTAGAGCGCTTGGGAAGGTCTTCACTGAGGTAGAGCTTGTGAGGAAGGTGCTACGAGTTTTACCAATAAACTTTGAGGCAAAAGTCACGGCAATACAAGAATCGAAAGATCTGAGTAAACTAAGCATGGAGGAGTTGATTGGTAACTTGATGACATATGAGCTTGAGCTAAAAGCAAAGGAAGAACGCAACAACTCCGAACCAAAGAAGAAGACGATTGCCTTAAAGAGCAAACAAGAGTGCGATGAAGAAGGAGAAGATCCAATTGAAGAGCTTGCAATGGCTGTCAATAATCTTAGAAAATGGTCAAGATTCAAGCCACGCAAGAAGAAAACAAAGGGTAATAGGTCAAAAGATTCTGACAATTTCGATAATTAACTGACGTGTTATAACTGCAACAAGTCTGGCCACTTCAAACAAGAATGCCCACTTCTCAAAAACAAAAAAGGAAAGAAAAAGAAGAAGAAGGCCTTTGCAGCGACTTGGGATGATGAAGAAGGAGAGGAAGTTTCGGATAGCGGCTCAGAGGAGGCTAACTTGTGTTGTGTGGCAAAATCAGAATCAGAAGCAAGCTCTGAGGAATCTAGGGAGGCAGATGACTATTCTTATAAAGGACTTGTTTTTATGTGTCTTGATCTTACTAAGGTAGTGGATACTCTTGAATCTAAAATTGAAAAACTGAAATTTGATAGGAGAGAATTTGCTCGTGAAAACTTTAGGTTAGAAACTGAACTTGAAATTATTCATAACCTACAATGTAAAAAATGTAAAACTTTAGATTCAGAATTATCAAGACTTAAGAATAGCTTTGAGAATCTTGAAAAAGAAAACTTGAGTCTTAAGGAAAACATTGACACTAGGAAAAAGGATTTTATAAATAGATGCACCTCACTTGTAAATGAAAACACAACATTAAAAACCAAAGTCCAAAATCTTGAGAAATCTCTGAATAACTTTTCAAGAGGAGAAAAATCATTCAACATGTTATTGGGAAATCAAATTTTTGCTAACAACAGAAAAGGACTAGGCTTTGGGAAAACACAAGTTGATGAAAATGCAAAAAATAAGAGTGTCTTTGCTAAATGTGAAATAATTGGACATCGTGTTGAAAATTGTAGTCATAGGAACAAGAACACAAAATTTATACAAGTTTGGGCTCCTAAGATTCTACAAACAAATTTCATGTCTATTGGAACAAAAATGAAAGGACAAAACAAGTTTGGTTTCTAAAAGGCACAAATATAAAATCTCTCAAAGTTAAACAAATTTGGGTGCCGAAGGGAACAATTAAAAATAGTTTTGGGTCTTCACAAAATTGTTTTTATAACATCTGCCACTAACAACCATGGACCTATAAAAACAAATTGGTCACAAAAATCTTTCATCGTGTAGGTGTGGTGGCAGGCTAAGGAACAACATTAGTGTTAACTTGGATTCTGGCTATTCCAAGAACACAATGGGTGACAAAGCAAAGTTCCTTAGCCTAGTACAAAGGTGACAGAATCACAATGGACAACGACGAAAAATTATCGTAAAGGTAAAACAGGTAAATTTATTTTGAACGATATATTAAATGTGATAATCTGCACCATAATCTGAATTAAATCAGCCAGTTATGTGAAATGGTTCTAACTTTTTCAAAATATTGACCAATCATTTTTAAATAGAATTACTTGGAGTAATTATGATGGTTGACTGATTCTAACTTACTTGATATGATCTTACATGACTTGTTCTTATTTATGACCTTGATTTGTGCTTAAATGATGACCAATCAGATTTTCAACTTTGAACTAATCCATATAAATTTGTTCGGTCAAATGATGGTATTTTATTGATCTTTGATTACTCATGCTACACGTAGATATATTTGTTTTGACATTTTGGTCACTGCTTGTAAATTTGCACGATTTCAAATTTCATGTGAAAGCTGTTAAAAAGGATTTTAAGAAATTGTTGAAACTTCAAGAAATTGTTTTTGAAATAATTATGATGTTGATTGACTGTTGATTACTCATGAATATAACTATTTATCCTACGATTTCTGAAATTAACACTATGATATTTGTTTGAGTGTTAACATGGCTTCATTTCAAATTTCATTCTGAGATAGTTTGTTGAAATTTCACAATCTGGTCTTTGACATCCAACGAGTGAATATCGAGTGAAGTTTAAATTCAGATGCAGATTACACTGGTAATATAGTTGATAGAAAAATTACTAGTGGAACTTGATTAATCTTTGAAACATTCATTTGCTGCATCGTTTTTCAAAGAAAACATCTACATATTTTTCACCTGAAATAATTTTTAGCAGAAATTTTTCTTAAAAACCCCTTCTAGAAAACTATCTCTGTTGACCTTGTATCAGATTAGTTATTTAGGAAAATTTGATTTTAAATGATCACTTTGACTAATCTGACTCCCTACTAATTGTCTAAAAAGATATATAGTGGTTGAAAATAAGATGAGTGTTGATATTAATCATATATTATGACTTGAGAAAGTATAATTAGAAAATTTCTTTAGAAACTTAAACAAGAGTTATAAAAACTTTTTGTTGATAAATATTCCATGACCATCTCTATTTCTATCATTTTTTTTTCTATCGACCATCACTCATCAAAATCCAATATAGTAGGTCAATATGTGGTATTTTAAACGGGAAATCATTTGTGCTTCAATTTATTATATTTTTATCAATAAAAAATAAATATCCAAAGTATTCACTCTCATTTAAAAGTCCTCACGGTTATGCATGGGTGAATTACTTGGATTTTTGATTATGTGCTTTCATGCTCATTTAAAAGTCCTCATGGTTATGCATGTATGGAACGCATATCAAAATTAATTGATTAAATAGACAAGTTGATTCTAATCCTATTTAAAAGTCCTCACGGTTATGCGTGGTTAGAAGATATTTGAATTCATTTTTAAAATAAAAATAAAAATTGTGAATACTACTAATCTCATTTAAAAGTCCTAACGGTTATGCATGATTAGTAGATATTCAAATTTCCTGAGATAAATATACCACAAATAGACAACTATATGGTTTTATTTGATGAAATCATTCATATCATTCTAAAGTGGAATATGCGTCAATTAAAGTATTTATGATTTTTGTTTGATTTTTATTGAAATTTAATATTTATATTCAATTGAGTTGTAATGTAGAATTAATATCGATCACCTTATTTCTATGTTCTCTAACACTATTATTCTTTTGCTGATAACAAAAGGGGGAGAGAAAAGTAAAGATTTTGTCAAATAAAATCAAACAAAGGTTAAATAATTTTCCATTTGCATCTAGGCTCATTTGCATATTTCTATTTGTATGCATATATATAGGGGGGGTATTGTGTAGAGAGGGAGCATTTAAATAGGGGGAGCAAATTGAACGATCGAATACATTCAAAATCTTAAATATATATTTGTTATCATCAAAAGGGGGAGATTGTTGAATATGCGCTTATATGATTTTTGTTTGATGATAATAACATATATACATTCGTTTAAATGTATTTGTTAATATACTATTTTATTTTCACAGATTAAATAAATATTTGTTGAATAAATTAAATAACACAGAACTTGAATTCAAACAGAAATTTTATTCAAACAAATATTTATTACAATTTTAATAGTACAAATTCAAGCTCTCACTATTCACTATACAACTTTGATACAAATTCAATTACATCACAATTCAATTTACATTAATAACCTCACTACATATCACTCACACTCATATTTTGTCTTCAACTGCATTCCAGTTTGAATCCAGCATCTGAGCAATCTGCAAAAATATTCACTAACGCAGTAAAATTGAAAAGGAAATCTTTTTGCAATGTAAAATGAAATATGATTTTCGAAAATATTATTTGCCTCAGTTATTTTGGTTGTTCGTCATCATTCACATTTGAATTCATCACACACGAGCAGTGTGACATGCACAGTGTATCACTGTACATGCCACAAGATCGTGCACATCGATATACACTTGATAATGCTATAGGGACAGGTGAGCACAGGTCAAACCCAAATGAAAAGCCGGGTTCAACTCACGTGCAACATAAATAAAATATCAACTTCAACACAAGGTCAAACCCGAGCTGTGAAACTGGATTCAACACAGGTGCAAATGGCCAAAACTCAAGAATCAAGTGTCGACTAGTCCAATATAAACAAGACCAGTACTAATCAAGTCACAAATGAACAAAACTATTTGCAAACTGAACCAAGGCAGTAACTCAGTGCCAACAAGATCAGAATAAAGACAAGTACAACTGGAATCAAGAAATGCAACTTAAGTTAAAAGCTGTGTATGTGAAGTATACCAGAGAGAGTATGCAACATGACAAAGTCTCAGTGATCAAACATGAAAGCAAGCAAGTTCGACATACAGAAACCAAGGATCAAAATAAATACCAAATACTACAAGATGAACCAGACAGTGATGCACAAGTAAAGTTAAGAACAGACCAAGGTTACAACCCCAAATGAAGTACAAAGCATGCATTGATGAACATGTGTACATATGGTGATACAGCAAGTCTATGTGGATATGTAAGTAGTGCAAAATCAAATGCCACTAGAACTAGTGAATATCAGGTGCACATGGATGTCAAACTGCAAACTACACATGAACAACATGACATGAACAATGCAATCTACAAATGCAATGACCAGACTTATACATGAATCTGCACTGAAACAAATAATGGCCAGAACCAAACTACAAGCAACAGATATCAGTGCACATAATCTAACGACCAAATATACAACCAAAGAAGCAAACTCAAGTAGACAGTAACATGTGTTACAGTGATGATACAAGCATTTACACAAGCATCAAGTACATAATGAAGCAGCCCAACACAATACATGCCTGAGTTTACTTAAAGCCGTGAATGAACAGATTCAAAACCGAGGAACAAAATCAAGTATGCTCAAGTACAAATGTAACAGCAGTTTTTTAAAAATCAAGTCAAAGCCAAGTACAACAAGAACGAAATCAAACAGTGCCGTGATAGCCTTGGCAATGAAGAAATCGAACCAAGTCAGAGTTCTCTACCGTGTCAACCAAGGAATCAAGGGCATACGATTATGAATTAGTCAGAGATAAATCTCAACATTCAATCAAAATCATACGGCTGAGATAAAGCAATTGACAGTTTCAAATAAATTATCAGACGAAGTCGTATATGAAATACGAACGAAAATTCAGAGCATTGAACCCTATATAAACCATTCAACATCATCGACAAGAGATAAGAGTTCGAATACAAAAATCAAAAAGCATCAGAGCAAAAATTCTTACCGAAGCAATAATCGAACTCATCGAAGCAATCGAAGAAAGCAACACGAAATCGATCGAGCCAGGCTAAATCGCGCACAACCAACAACGATCGAATTAGTATCGGAGCTTCGCAAAAGCCCTAATTCAGATCGAACAGAGCCGCCACTATCTCAAAGAGGAACGAAGCCCTAATTTGCAAAGACGAGAAGAGAGCCATCATTTTCACAAAGGAACGAGGCAAAAAGGAACGGGCTAGAGTAAACGAAGAAATAAAAGGGGCTAGCCTTGTTAAAAGAAAAGGGGGGATTAATTTTAATTAGGCCTTTATTTTTAATATAGGGTTTATTTGTTTTTAATTGTTGTTTTTTCTTTTCGAGTCAAAGAATTTATAAATCACCACCTAGGTTGTAGGTAGTGTTAGATTGTCTAGTTAGAATTAGTTCAGTGAGCAGGGTGTGCGAGTTTGCAAAACTCTATAGGAGGAGCAGGGTGTGCGAGTCTATGAGAGTGTTTGTGAGCGAGGGCAAAAGGGTTTGCGAGTCTAGTAGAGTGTTTGTAAGCGGGATACTGTTTAATTCTAATAGAAATCTGGGAATGCAGAAGTAGGCTGGGGTTGCCGAAGTTGGGTAAATTTTGTGTGTGATTTACTTTTCGGCATATTTATTTCTGCAGTTTGTTTTTACGTTTAAATCGAGAAAATTTGCTATAACCCTATTCACCCCCCTCTAGGGTTAATCTAGATCCTACAAATTCATATTTAAAAATCTACAATCTAGAAGTAAACTCTGCATGCAGTTTTTAATAACCTACAAATCAACAAGAGAATCAACTTCAACAGAAATCAAAAAGGAAGCAAACTCACCAGATTCAACTAGCAAATTGCAGTTCAACAGGAGATTCAAAAATTGCAGTTCTAGAAAATAGAATTGCAACAGAGTTTGTTCTCTGCATTCTTCTATAAGGTGAGTAAATTTTTGTTTTTAAAAACAGTTCTTTCCTTTTTAAAAAATCAATGCTAAAGTAAATTTCCAGAACTTAAGCTTCAAATGCAAACTGTTTTTAAAAAAAAATCAAAATCAAAATCAAAACCTGCTATGAATTAACTGTCTGTCTCCATTTTCTTTTAGTAAGTAAGCTTCTTTTATTTAAAAACAGTTTTCCTTTTTAAATCAAAGTTTAACAAAATTTATAGAACACATGTTCTAATTCACATAACTCAGAAACAGCTGTGTTCTTTTGCTTAGAACTTATTAACATCAAAATGCTAATGTTTAGGCTATCTGTGCATGAGAGTTGACAGTAATAAACAAGTTGTTATGACTATTTTTAGATGATATTCTATGTATATGCATAAATATGCATATGAGTGTGATGCCAATTTTCTACAGACCTGTTTCTGTTATTAACTAGGATTTAAAATACAAAATCCATTTTTTTTATGATTGAATATTAGTTAGAGATTATTTTGTAAACAAATCATGTTTGTTTAGTATAGATTTAGGTTTGTAAAATTTTATCTTAGTTAAATAGAATTTGTTACTTCTGAAACAATAAATAAAGATAATTCTTTTCAAAAGTAAGGATATCTAACCTATTTAATTATTAAATCAAGTCTAAAACTTGAATGCATGTTTGAAACATGAACTTAAAAACAAAATATCACATTTTAACAAAATCTGTAGAGTTAGTATCTCTGTTATGAGCAAGATTTGGGTTTTTGGATCTATCTGATCATCTCTTGGGTTTTTTTTGGAGGTTGTAAGGTTGCCTGGGGGTAGTGAGTAGATGTATGAGTAGGAGAAAAGTTTCTGTTGTGTTGACAGTGGTGGTTGGCGACAGCGGCGGCAAATTTCAGGTTCTATGTCCTAGTTTTGTGGGTGGTCGGCTGTTTGTTGCTATTTGATTTCTGTGGAGCATCGAGTGATGTGGAACTTTGGGGATTGGAAGAGGAGACATAGGCGAAGGGATGGCCGGTGTCGTAGGTGCTATGATGGTCGGAGTTAGGATTTCTTGTCATTGACAGGTTTGAAGTGGTGCAGTGTTAAGATTTTCAGGTTGGGTTGTTAACTTGATTTTGATTCAAATGGCTGTGGGAAGTTTGGTGATGGTGATCATGTTTGGAGGCTAGATGGTGACTTGGTGGAGTTGGTCAGGGTGGTTGAAGGTCACCGAAGTGCCGGTGCATATGCACCGTGCACAAATTTTCTGGTGAACTTTTGCTTGGTTGTGCAGGCAAAATGACTCGGGTACTACTCGGGCGAAGTAGGTTGTTGACTCGGGGATTGGGATTTGAAACTCGAAGTAGATTTTTGAGGGCTCGGGGTAGTTGTTTGGTTCAGGTTGTAAAAACCTGAAAATATGCAGTTTTTATATTTTAAGTTGGAATTCAAATTTTTGAATTAGAATTTCAATTGGTATTTTTTTTAAAATGCAAAGTTTAAAATGTTAATTCAGATGAACTTTTAAATTCAAAGTTTTAAATTGAAATTTTAATTTTTTTAGCAAGATTTACGTTAAGTTTAAAATCACGTTTTAATTACAGATTTCAGGTTACTTGAATCCAGTTTAAATTTGAACAGTTTTGTAAATTTTTAAAATGTTGATCAAATTCAATGTTTAAAGTAAATTTTAAAGATGAATTTGATTTCAGATAAATGTTTAAACTTGAAGATTTCTTTCTTTAATATTTGAAAAAAAATTGTGAAATGTTTAACTTGAAATTTGAGAAGTTTTAAATAATCAGTTTATTTTAAAATTTTGATTTCTTAATAAACTTAAGTAAATTTGGATTTAAAATTTGCTTACATAAGTAATGAATGTTTTCACTTTCATTTTAAAGTTATAATTTATTTAAATTTGGATAATGTTTAAATAGTTAAACTTTTTGAAATCTTAAAGTTTAAAATGGAATTTGAATTTAATTTAGAGATATATTATTTAAAATACATTTTGGATGTTAATGAAATCATTAATAATTGAATGAATTATCTTAGGATAATTAAGATAATAAAAGAACTTAATTTAGAATTTACTTAATTGATTTTAAATAATGATTTAGAATTAATTTAATTAGAAATGATTAATGATGATCAATTAAAGATAACTTTCTTAAGGAAATAATTTAAGGAAATATTATTAATTAATAACGATAATTATCTAAGGATAATTAAGTAATTAATTAATATGATTAAAATTTTGATAATTAATTAGATTAATTAATTTAAGGTAATTAGTTTTAAATTGTTAAGTCTAATTACTTGAAGAAAGTAATTAAAGAATTAATTAATCATTGTAATTAATTTTGATAATGTGATTTGTAAGTTAATTAATTTATTTTAATTAATTTAAGTAAATCATTTGATGGTTTAATAAGTGTAATTACTTAAGGTAATTAATGGAGCAGGATTACTTAGAGAAGTAATAAGTGATAATTACTGGAATGTAATTAATAAAGATGATTTTTAATTAAGTAATTTTGGTAATTACTTTTGAAATTAATCAAGGAATTAATTAATGGAGATAATTAATTGTGAAGAAAATTAATTTGTTAATGAGAAATTAAGGGCAGTTAGTTACTGGTTTAATATTAATCAAAGGTGATTAATAATTGTATTTTAATTCTAGATTAATTACTAAATGTAATTAATTTTAAATAAAGTTATTAATTTAAATTAGAAATCATTAATTAATATAATTAATGATGTAATTAAGGATTGTTTAATTAAGTAATAATTAATTATTAAGTGATTAATTAATGTAATTAATTATAGTTAATTAATGAAGTAATTAAATGTTAATTACTTATGATTAAGGTTAATTAATTGAAAGACTAATTACTTAATGTAATTAGTAAATGATTAATCAAAAGGTGTTTAATCAAGTTGAATACTCAGAGAATGATTAATTAACTAGGTTGATTAATAATTGGATATTAAGCAGGATTTATAGATATGGTAATTAATTTAATTTATTTTAAATTAATTAGAGATAGAAGTAATTAATTTAATTCATTTTAAATTAATTATAGATGATGGTTGATAAATCTTTGATTATGGATGATATTGATTGAATGGTTGTGATCTCAGCAATGAGATGAGTTGTATCTGTATGATATGGATGTTTGGTTAAAGTATGATGGTTTGTGATGGATTATCTGAGTGTGATGATTATCTGTTTGTGATGTTGACACAGATTATCTGTTTATGATAAGGATGTGATTATCTATTATGATATGTAGTTTATCTATCTTTGTGAAATGGATAATAATGAAATGAGTTAATTACTTAAAACCTTTGAGTACAACTTGGACATTAAAATGGCGTTTGGATTTCGGTGAGACCGGGATTGGATTTCCATATTTGGATATCCGAAAACCACATCGATTCCAATTAAACGTTAGGTCGTTAATCCAAGTGGGGCAAGTGAAGACTCGAGGTGTAAGAACTATACGTCAATATAACTCTGTGGGTGATTCCGTAATGAGTTTGACGGAATAGTACTTATAGGTTCGAGATGGTAATTTAGAGTGCAAGGGCTATGGTCGTTGACTCTGAGGGTGATTCCAAAATGAGTGCAACGAGATAGTGCCTTTGGTTTCGTTCGAACCCGGAACGAACTTGTATGGATTGAATGCTTTCAGAACATCGTCAGGTGGACGATGAGCATTCTAAGATTGATGTGATCTATAAAGGTAATCGTAGCCTCAAGCCTCATCAACCGGGAATGGCTAAAACAGGGGAGGTGCAGCAAGGCTTCGTGGGTATCCCCCACTGGAGAGCGAGATTTACCACTGTCTAGATGTCCCTTTTTATTTCGGCCGTGTGGGGCGATTGCTAGCTAGAATCGGCGGGGTGGTCTTGTTCGGAACTGTTCAGTAAGGAATGGTTCCGGCTTTGTGTTGCAGGGGAGCGGGCGTACTCCTCGGTACGGTGATCTAGGCCACGTAATGTGACGGGAGGTACCCCAGTAGCCCTGCCATTGATGGAATCCAAAATCCAATAAGTGCCTGTACGGTTTTGATTGTGCCCAACTATGTTGGAACGTGAGATGTAAGCATTCCAGCTATTTCTGTATTTTATTTTGAAAACCCTAGACACTATTATAATATCACTGGATTTCCTATCAAATATTTTGGTTAGCGTAAGGTAAAAACTTTTCCATGTTTATGTGTGGGAAGTCTTACGTGATACCTTTTGTTTCAAAGGATTTTCTAAAAGTTAAGCAATTTTAACCTCGTTTACTCACACCAGACCCCTGTCTGACCCGAGTGTTTATTTTCTGTTTTATTAAACTCTTGGGTACTCATATTACGTATGAGTAGTCAAGTGTTTCAGGATTTCTTTGACAAGTTCTGGAGGAGATAATGGAGCAGGAGGCTTCAGCGTGTAGATATATATATATATATAGTGATTCCGCTGTGTTTAAGTTGTATCTGTTTTCTCTGATGTACTTGAATTGTAATTGCTAGACATGAGTTATAACTGTCTAGTTTGCATTGTATTAGTGAGTAAAACTCTGATGTATATGATACTATGTAAAGTTTTATGTGATATAATATAATTTATTCGTTCCGCTGTGAGATTCTGATGTTGTCTGTTTCTTTCTTTTCTTTCTTTTCTCTTTTCTGTCCCTTTCTTTCTTCTTAATGATGCATCTTTCTATGGAATGAAAGGTGGGTCATTACATTGACTAAAATAGTAACATGTTGAATCCATTATTAGTTAATTTGTTGCTCACATTTAACAATCTAGCTCATTGCTGCGCTAAACATATATTAACCACCATGCAATATTTTTCACGCTTAAACATATTGGCTTTCTTCTTTGTTTCAATTTTGTTTATATGCAATATTTCACCAACCATGGAAAAGCTCTAGTTATGCGGTACTATTAACAAACAAACATATCAGTATTGCATAGTGGACATGCACACAATATCTAAGTGCATCAGGCGATGATTTATTAACATAGGTGAATCCTATGTTATGTTATGTAATTAACAAATTAACACAAATAAGCATAACATTGGGATAAGGCACTCACTTATATTAATTATATGTACATCTATACTAAGAGCAGCAGTAGCAAACGCCTATATATTCACACATACACAATCAGATTATATTTTTAAACATCAATCTCAGTTCATGCTTTTATATACATATACATACATATACATACATACATACATACATATATATATTGATGATTACTCAATCATCCTACATATATAGCAAAATATACTATCACTTATTGTAGAAAATTTCCCAACTATTTTTAAATAAAATTAGTAATTATCTTGTATATAATAAAAGTCTATCTTCTAACAATACAAAATAAAGCACTTAAAATTTTAATATATATGTTTGATATACACACACCTGTGTACACATACATAGGTACACATATGTATATGTTCCGGAACAACTAATATTACACACTCTGACTTTTCAAAACAATTGACTTTTATGAAATAAACTTGAATTTATTTTAACAAAACTTGCATTACTTTCACAGTACCAACATCAATTTCCTAGTTATAGAGAGTCATTAAGTATTTGCTACACTTGATTAAAGTATGATAAAAATAATACAATGTAGATACCTTAAAGTAGTAACATGCATGTGTCTAATTTCAATATAGCCGATCTTTTTTTCATTTACATTTAAATATTATTTTCTAATTGAATTAGCTGAAAAATATTCACCAAACCAACAAAAATCATAGATCAAATAAACTTAAATCAAACCAATTATATATCGAATTACAATGGAAAAAACATCAATTGATCTAAAAACTAACAGCGAATTTAAATTAAATTGACATTAATCAAATGGTTGTCATTTATAACATATTCCCATATTATAGTTGAATAAAGGTTTGATTCCCATATTCGCTATTAGTTTAGGTTCCAAAAACCTAAAAATAAAATAAAATCAACTCAATAGTAGGTATGTTTAAACATACAGGAATAATAGGTACTATAACCTAACATCGATTAGTGCACAACTGAATTGTATTACAGAAACCTAAAACTGAAAATCGAAACTAAATTTCAGATATGTTAGAAGCATTAGTTTTGTAAAACTAAAAATCATTGTAAAACAACAATAATCAAATCATAAAACCGACCAAACAATTTTAAGTACTGATTTGAATTTGGGGAAGAAGGAAAGTTACCTGAATTTTCGAAACCCTAGATGGTGCTGGAGCGTAGAAGGAAATGAAAAAAGAGGATGAGAATGAAAGCGTAATCGACAGTCGTAGAAATAATAAAACGGCTAATTACAGTCTACTCCCACGTACTTTGAATTATTTACTGAATTACCTAATTTTATCATGGTTATAAATGTTATAAAGGCTTGTAACGAAAATATCCCTTAGTAATTACTAAGGTAATAAGCATTACAAAACGCAGAGAAAAATGTGTTACAAAATTCTTTTTTTGGTGTAGTGTTATATTCAAAATAATAATAATATTCAAACAAATATATATAGGTTTTAAAATTCAAAATGATAGCAAGTTTTAAATTTAAACATGCATATCTTGGGCAATGATGTGTGTGTGTACACATAAATACATATATTAAAACTTAATTCTAAAATATAAAGTGGCTGTAGGTTAGTGGTAAGAATTCCACGTTGTGGCTGTGGAGACATGGGCTTGAATCCCAGCAGCCTCAATTATTATTATTTTATCAATTTTCAAAAAAAAGTATTTAATGTAGAGAATTTTTTTTTATAAAAGCCACGAGATTTTTATAAAAAAATGCTCTTTTTTACTCTATAAAAGTAAAAAGGTCGTGACCCTTTTGAGTAAAAATAAGTTATATATGTATATTTAAAGGCCATGAGCTTTATTTATACATAGTGATATGTATGTAAGCATGCATGCATGTACGTATTTATGTATGATTATCAGTTAAATTTTATTCTAATATGTGTAAGACAAAATTAGGATTTTACACTCACACAGACACACACACACACACACACACACATATATATAAAATCATAACTATGCATCTCCTTGTATATAATATACGTCGGAGTTGATTATATGTTTGCATGTATGTGTGGGTACGTATACTAGTTGCTATATTATCACTAAGATATTTGACAATTAATCATTAATATGTAATATATAATAAATTATATTGGCTATGCATAGAACAAAATGAAATAAAATTTAGTAAATAAAACAATTAAATTAAAAGCACGACAAAAATAATTTCAAAAAGTAAAAATAATTTTACAAAAAATATATTAAATACCATTTAATGCAACTAAATTAATCATGATAATATAAAAGTAAGATCTAGTGCAAAATTAAAAATAGTATATTGTTTTGAAATTTATTGCTTTAACCCTATTTCCAATACACGTGATCCATTAATTCTATCAATCTCGCATTATGTTACTATGAATAATTAAGCAACATATAGGGAAAATTATTGCAAAGTCCAATTAGATGTGTGTATAGGAAAGGGTGTTTAGTTAAAGATAAGGTTACTGAATTAAGGAATGTCTATAAGAACTGGAAACCTCTATACTCCCGACCCTAACCTAGCTCGTCGAAGTGGTCTATTTTTTAGACATACCCTTAGTAAGGTACAAATTGTTATACCTTGGATTGATTCAAATTAGCATGTTTGAATAACATATTAAATTTGAATTTGAAATTATTTTATATTCAAGTTATAATATATTAAATTTATGAACAAATTTGATAATGTTTCAAATTTATATTCATACATGTTACAAACAAATAAATAAATTTAAACTATGTAAATTTGAATTTATCAAAGTTATGAATATATAAATTTAATTTCTTTTGAAATTAAATTATAAAAGTTATAAATAAATAAGTTCGAAATAAATATGAAGTCTAATATGAACTATAAATGTTGTATTTCATAAAAGGTTAAAATAAAGTTGTAATAATAATTAATTTTTAATTAATAATAATATATACATAAGAATAAGGTTTATCATTATATTATATATGTTATAATTAAATAAGGTAATCTCAGTAATTTAAAATAAAATAAAAATATGAGTTGAAAAGTTTAAATCGAAGTAAAACCCATTATAGTTATAAGCAACGAATGCATGTGTATACAATTGTATGTACGTATAAAATGACATGTTAGAATGAGCATTCTGAATACTTATCATTCCTTATAGACGATAATACTCATCATCATCATCATTGTTTTGAGATTATGAATCTAAAATAGTATTCCTCTTTATCACTTACAATATTGACAGAGTGCTATATATTTATGGTCATTGAGCACCCTCAAGCCATAAAATATCTACAATGATGTTTGTATTGTTCTAAATTGGTATGAACGCTTTGTAACTTTGTTGATCACCCTCAAGGGTGACAAAAATTTCTTTAAGCAAGCATGAAATGATGGATCATGAGTATCCAATGTACTTTATGATTTGTTAAGCGCCCTTAAGGTTACAAAGATGATTAGGAGAAAAGAACGTGTAGTTTGGAATTATGTATGAGATATAACCAATGATGTGTTATATACCATTTATGGGGACAACTTATTGGGCACTGTTAAGGTTGTAGTGACATGGATAGTGGATCCTAACACTCAATGTAGTATTTTTAAAATTCCCACATCTTATTTAGGACTTTTAAGAGATCAGAGTAGGAGGCTTGATAGAAAAATATAATAAGCTATTTAAAAACATATGTAATATTATAATAATATACTTTTAAAAAATGTTGCACAATAATGTAATTAATATAATTGTTGAAACTTACTAAAAGAATTGAGTTAAAGACTAAAAGAGAACTGTATAGATTTACTTACTAATAAATTAAACATTTTTCATGTTGTCGTTTCAAGATCCATGCAAGAGACAAATAATAAAACCAATTAATTTTTTGAGTCTTATTGACTTAATTATGTAATTGCCCAAGGTTTTATATTGTTTTCTATAAGTTTTGAACGCTAAAACAATATAAGGGTATAGATACCCGACCACACAAATGTTATGCGGTGAACAGTTTGGCTTCATAAGATATAGAGTTTTGGTGAAATCATTTCATTTAAAACAAGCAAGTAAACTATGGTGTAAGATCGTATGCTCAGTTTGATTGAATACAATGAGTATCTTGTTGGGTTGGGAACGATATTAGACCCGAGAACTACAGACATACCTGATAAGTGGATCTTTGAAATGTCAATTAGATCAGTTTACTTAAGTTTTGTTCTCGAAATTTGAGAGTGAAAGTAACATAACCATGGTTGGGATGAAGAAAGTGAGAATGGCGACCCCTCCGTCATCGAGAGGCATATGAAACAGGAATGTATAAAATATTTGTAGATACTTAACAAATACAAGGGAATGTGATATCTATTCCAAATTTGTCTTTCTTATGTAATCGTTATTTGTAAGATCTATTTCTTCGAGTTTGAGATACTTGATATGAAACTCTTGACTTTAAATAAGTTATAATATAAGAAATAAAACAACATATAGTATGTGATTTATTATAGTATTTATCTTTTATATTTTTATGAGTACTATTGTACTCGATGATATACAGATAAAGGGTCATATACATACAATATTATACTATTGTCTAGGTGACATATGTATGGATGTACATAGTTATTGGGACACATAACTAAGTATACACACATTTTAGTAGCAAGCATTATATACTTATATATTTAGTGTTAAGTATATATATGCTTATTATTATTGTCATCATCATTATATATTTTATCTATATATATACATTTATGTAAACGCAAAATCAATGATTTATATATATTATATGATAATTTAAAACCCTAATATATAAAGCAAATTAAATAGTAATTCTAAACTAAATGACTTTTTGGAAAAAAATATTTATTCTTATAGGAAATAATATTATGGTTATTATTGTAAGTTTAAAATCCTAAAGATTAGCAATAAAAACTAATTCAAACCATTAAATTAAATAAGATACTTTTCTTATTCAAAAATAATTCTCAAAAATTAAAGTAAACCACCACATATATTTTTGGGTTATTGTTTTTGAATTATACACACGCACACCCACACACACACACACACACACACACATAGTTACTTATTGAATTAAAAAATCAATTCAACTTCTTAGTTAAATAAGAAATATTATTTAGTTAAATAATTTTTAGATTTTAAAATTACATGACACCCACTTTCTTAGTTTCTCAAGGTTATGTTTTTTAGATTATATATATGAATTATTATTTGTTTTGTCAAATTCTTAATACATATTTATATTTTTAAAAATTAAATTATATTTAAGAAATTAGAAGCTTTACTGGAATAATTTTTTTTGAAAACATATCATTAAATCTATTGATTGATAATTTATTTTTGGTTAGTATATCATTTTAATTATAGGTGCTATATTTAAACAAAATATAATTCACGTGTTATAATTCATTTGCTTATATATTTAAGTCGAGTATATTATGGAATCATGACATATTAAAATAATAGATAAGAATTACTACCTTTTGATGATAAATGTAACGACCTAGATTTTCATTCAATTGATTTTGGAATATTTACATTGATTTTAAACATTGAAAAGGTTAAAATTTATAAGTTAAACAAATTATATTTCAAATTCAGCAATTCAATTTATAATTAAATTGTTAAATTGAATATTTGGAATCGTTTCAATAATTTAATCCTGAATTTAATGTGAATAAAAACGAGTTTGAAAGTTGAATTTAAATTTTATTTGAATAAGAATTAAGATAGTAAACTTTTAAATTTAGATTTAAAAGTGATTAACTTGGTTTTTATAATAATTCTTTTTAATTAACGGGTAAAAATAGCCTTCTAGGGCACTGTCTTGCATTTTGATGAAACCAGTTCCATCGAATCTACTATAATAGATTATAATATGCCGTCAAATTTCGTGGCGATTGAGTGTATCGTATGGTCGTAGAGTTTGAAATGTATATAAATTAATTCTAGGAATTTATGTAATATAATTGAGTTTTAAAAGCTGTTTTATGTATATGACCGAATTAAGTCTCGAGACTAGTTCCAGTGTATTCGGGATAGGGGTATAATATATAGAATGTCATGCGGCACGCCTCGTTTGGAGTTCGAGAATTTCGGACGCTTAAAAGCTAAACATTATCTAATTTAAATAGTATACATATATGTACTTTATGTATTTTGTTATTCACCATGCTTAACCCATACCTTTTCCCTTATATTAGCACGCAACTAGAAAATAGTTTGCCAATTTTATTTTTTAAATTTAACTCCTCCATCCAATGGCCACCACACTTCAGCACCAGATCATTTCCAGGCTTTGACCCCAACTAAGAAAAGGTGCGCGGCGATAAGATGAAGGGAATCAATAGTAGAAATGTACTTCGGTGAAGCAAAGTTACGGCAACGGCTGTTCGAATGCACGTAGTTCGAGCTTCATTTTCTGGCGATTGGCGAGGTGAGAGGGATGAGACCACCGGCGTTGGATGCTTGGTGGTGTGGTGTTGGTTCGGTGATGGCGCGGTGGCGCCTGACGACACGGAGGCAACACGGTGGCAAGATGAAGTTGTGGTTGGAATGGGTTGAATGAGGAGGAGAGTAATTTGGCGTGGAAGATCTATCAAGTTAATTAAGTTTTTAATGATGTAATTAATTTTAATAAAAAATCGATAGCTTATAAATTGCATAACTTATTCATACGAGGTCGAAATCAAGCGCGACGAGTGGCGTTGTACTCGTATCGGCGAATGCTACATTTTGGAATCGATTTGGTTAAAACTGGAGCTAGTGGGATTTTACGTTGAAATCGAATGCCGTTCAATTTCAGACAAAATCAGAACACCTTAGCGACAACTGGAATAATGATGAGTTAAAATCACCTTTTGGTTATCTAAAATTATTATATAGTTAATAAAAACTATTCATTGGATGTGTGAATATTTTATTTTTGATTGTTATTGACTGTTTGGATGGTTTACTATTTTATATTGTTGGTTTGGATATATTCCCGCCCCTGGAGCAGATGAGACCCTATTACGTTTTGGTGTAAGTGCGGATGACCTTTTGTTTACAATCCCGCCTCGAAGCGGTTGATTTATATTTCATGATTACGTACTATATATGATGCAAGGGGATAGGTTGGAGGGATCCAATAGGATTCCTCACACTGTTGTGTTTATTTTTCATATAATTTGATATATGACATGTTGGATGCCATATTTGATGACATGTGTATGATTTTGCTTATTTAGTGCTTTAGTAGCATTGGGCCTTATTTTTGGTATTTTAAAATACATAAACTAATGATTTGATTTAAAATGGGATTTCAAAGTGATTTTGGAAGATATATATGTTTTAATAATTTTTCTTGAATTGTTTAAAGAAGAAATTTATTTTAAAATAAAAGGTATGATTTTTAGAGATCATAAAATTATAGTTTATGAAATATTTTAAATAGAGATTTTGAACCATGATTAAAGATTTTAAAATCCTAAAAATAAGTCAGCATTTCATAACAAAAGGATACTGTTTTAGAAAGAAAATAGGAATATTCTGGTATAAATATCTATTAATCATTTTATATAAAGGGATACACACACACACATATATGTACATATATTAAGATTTATTTATAAATGTGAAAATTTTAGACGTGATAGTGTATTAAGGTGGCATTTTTAGAACAAAGTGAAGATTCATAAAATCGTATTTTATTAATAAAAGGATAGATTTATAAACGGTGTTTATAAATAAAGGTACCATTGGATAAATAGGAAAATAAATCAAAATTGTGGATTTATGATTTGTGGATGTTGTTTTAGGAAAAATAGTTGATTCTATTTTGGAAAATCGAAAAGTTAGGATAGATATAGAGATGTTAAATGATATATTATAAAATAAAAGGAGATTATTAAATATAGTTTATAAATATGGAAATGATTTTGTTGAAATTTAAGTGTGGAATTGTATAAAGGAAATATATTAATGTTTTAAATGTTTTTTATTATATTAATGTTTAAAAGTTGTTTATTTATATTAATACTGTTTTAAAGTTGTTTATCAATATTTTAATATTTTGAAAAGTTAATTATTTAAACTATTAATACAGTTTGAAATTAATCATAATTATTTGTCAATAAAGTTTTGGAAATTATTCATTTTTATTTTTAACATTTTTGAAGATAAATTATTATCGTTATTTAAAAAAGTTTTGAAGTTTCATTAATTATTATTTTAAGATGTTTTGAGTTAATATTTATTTATTTATAATGTTTATGATTATGTAATTATGTTCTAAAGTAAATGATTAGAATTTTATTTATGAATGTTTTCGAGGTTTATTAATAGGATTTTATAAACAGATGTGGGTTTTATAAAAGGAATCTTTTAACATGGTTTGGAAAACTTAAAGGAAGATTATCCACAGATAAAAGAGTTTTATAAATGGTTTTAGATATTTATAAAAGAATTTTAGAAATGGATCTATAGGTTTATAAAAGGAGTTTTATAAATTGTCTTGTGGATGTATAATGGATTTTATAAATGATTTTAAAATCGTACAAAAAGGAGATTTTCCCCACCGTTTAGTGAATATTCTTACACCGTTGAGATAAGTATATGGATATTTTTCGAAGTATTGAGAAATAGGGATTTGTGTATATATATATATATATATAAAGGATTTTGATTTAAATATTTACAAAGTGGGTTTAATTAATGAAAGATTAATTAAAAAAGGTTAGTGGTTACTTGTGTGCTTAACCATTGTTGGTCTTCCCTATGGAATTAAAATCCCTAATTGAATGTTTGTTTATTCGATGGTTAAATAACTGGCTATCGAATTTGGACCCAAAACGTAACTTTGGAAATATACAGGAGAAACATGCGAGTTATATTGTAACAATCCGCATATTTTACGATTGTGTATTTATATATTTTATTTAAATATAGCATCGTTATTCGGATTTTAGTCCGAATGGTTACTTTGTGCAAACAGCCGAATTTGGACTCGATACCACTTCCATTGAGTTCAAAATGGCTTTTGCGACCTTTTTGAGTATAAACATTGATATGTTTAGAGTTAGTAGAATTTCGCTATTTTGGGCATTGGTTTGGGTTTCAGCCCTGTATCCTAACACAAGCCCTAGTTCCAGCCCCACTTATCTTCATTCACTTCATTTTCCTAACACTCTCAAGCTCTAGATAAAGATGGTGGAGGAGAAAAGGAATTAGGAAATCTTAAGCCTAGTTCCATTTTCAAAATCCAAGCTTTAACTCCAAATTCAAAGAAGAAGCTTTGGTAAGCTTTCTCTTCATCTTCTCCAACTCGTTCTCTTTCGAATCTTAGAAATTCCTAAACCTAACTTAGGAAATGTTTCTCTTTTAAGCTTAGATTCAAGTTTGTTGGGTTGAAATTGAAGAGTGATTGTCCTTGCCATTGCTCTATAGCTTCTTCTTCATTTGTTTTGGGTTTAAAGGTGAGATTTTTATTTCACATCTTAGTCTATAACTATCTTTGATTGTTAGGTATGAATTCCTAACACTTATTCATGTGCATTTGATTTTGATTTGGATTGATTTGTGAGTATTCCAATATTTGATGTTTTGGTCTAATTTTATGAATCCTATTATAGATATTTGGACATTGATATTCGAGGCGTATCGAAGAGCCTTTAAGGCTCGGTTGTCACTTGGGATAAATCCTTAGTCGTTATTGCTCGTCTGATCGCTTCCGATAATCGTTTTGGCCATCATTGGCCTAGGTTCAGGGAATGCCCTGAACTTCAGTTTCAGACGTCTGAAACCTAGGATTCTGACGTCTGAATATTATACTGGGAATTTTTATTCCCCAGTATTCAGACGTCTGAATCAAAGGTTCCAGACGTCTGAATTGGTTCGAATTGAACTAGAGAAGAAATAGGCTAAAAATTGGCATTTCCAAACGTCTGAAATTATAGATTCAGACGTCTGAATTATGTTCTGGAAAATATTTTATTTTTCAGATTCAGACGTCTGAATCTGCTTGTTTTTGCCTGTTTGCCTATTTAGCTTGAGTTTCCAAATTTAATCGATTCGTATTGTTTCCCTTTTGTTGTTATCATTTATTATCAACTTTGATGAATTTTTCTTCGGGATTTTTTTGGGAAT
The DNA here is from genome assembly GCA_030765085.1 of Allium cepa. Taxonomy (NCBI): domain Eukaryota; kingdom Viridiplantae; phylum Streptophyta; class Magnoliopsida; order Asparagales; family Amaryllidaceae; genus Allium; species Allium cepa. The sequence goes on from CM060945.1 coordinate 662,949,924, forward strand.
ATCCATTTTGATGGATTCGGTATCGATTCCTTTGGATTTTATATATGTCTTCGAATGTGAATTTTGGTGATTGATTGTTCTACAATCATTTTTGTGATTTATCACTTTAAAAATATAAAGGTTTCAATACTAGTAGTAAATATCAAAACTCTTTCATCAAAACGATTTCAACACTATTTTATTACAAAGCTCGTTTCTTAAACTGTTTTCCAATCTACTAATATATATAAACCTTTACCTCACTCGTATGAGAAATCTAATTAAACGACTTAGTAAAACAAGTGGTATGAAACGCTTGCGTTTTCTTCGTCGGTTAATTCTTGGACTTGTTCGATTGAATCTCTTGTGACAATTTTCTAGTGGAGATCTACAATTTGTTCGTAAATATTTAAGTTAAGCTAATGATTATGGGACATGAAGCTAAATTCATATATTTACTAGCTTAGCGTAAATGACACTTCTTGATGATTGATGATGATCATTTTTGTGATTTAGACTAGCATTGTGCAATGTCTCTTTGTCTGCGAGGGAGACTAAACCCCGTTTTTGTGGAGTTTTGACTCAAATTAGTGGGGTGGCGACCTATGGTCTTCGGGCCGTTTTGTGGAGCCTCGGCTCAAAATAGCAACCATGGAATAGCATTTCGTTTTGTGATACACGTGTTGGTGAGCTTTCATGCTCCCGTTTTGTGATGGGCATCCCCCCATCTTTGTGATTTCTGGATTTCTAGTTGATGATTTCTAGAATTTGTGTTTCACCAATTTTCGTGATTTACAATGATAATTTTATCAATATTTGTGCATTGGTGAATTTGTGTGTCATTAACTTTTGTGATTGGCATTGATATAATTGTCAATATTCATGGTGTGGTGAACAAAAATAAAAAAATATGACATTCTTTTCTGTGTTTTGAGATTTCTTGAGATGTATGATTTTCGTGTTGTCTAAGGTATATTTGTCATTGAATGGCATTATTGTTATCATACTTTTTGTCACATCTCATATCCTATCTCATTTTTCTGATATTTATAGTTAGACTGATCCATTTATTATTTTCTTATTAGATAATACTCGGGTTAGACCGAGATGTTACAGGTGCTTCTGCTTGACTCCTCATCTGGGATTATTATTCTGACTTTTGGCTAACTACTTAGATTAGTAGTTTATTTTATTGTATACATTTGAAATATAGACTCCATGATGTATACTAATTCTTTTGTGTAGCACTTGTAACTTTTCCTTTGTGATATTGTGGATCTTGTTTGACCACTACTTTGATATACACTTTTATGTGTAATATTCATATCTGTTTCCATCTTTGTGATATGGATATCTGTGACTGATTTGTGTTATGTTAATTTCTATATTTGTTCCTAAAGATATTACAGACACTGTGTAGTAGTTTTAAGTTTGTATCAGTATGTCGGATTTCCACTTGAGATGAAATGCATGTTATTCTATCTGGCATATCGGTGCTCGCAGAAAGCAATTGCACGGATGGTCGCTCCTCAACAGCCTTATTCTTTGTGCTAGTTGACGGCATTACTCCGTAGTGTCCTTGGCTAGCGTGAGTATAGAGGTGGGGCATCACAGCTTGGGATCAGAGCCAAACTTCGGAACAATGTAGAATAATTTAACAAGGATCATCGTCCTAAGTCTTTCTTAGGAGTCGTGCCTTAGGATTTGATTTGTATCTTCGTACCGTTCTATCCTATTTTCTTTTATGATTCCTTGTTATCAATCATGATTGTTTGATAATTATTTTGAGAATAACTTTTCTTCTTCTTTCTTTCTTAAAGAAGATAAATGGTTAGATCAAATCGTCCCAGTGCCGGACAATCTAGTGATACTCCCCAGGATGGAGTTTTTATGTCTGCCCGGCAGCTTATTGATCTTGTATAGAATGCTCAAGCAGCTGGTTCTATTCCAGAGCCTACTCACCCTAAGTCTGGATTTGTACGCTTGCGCAACGATTATACCAACTTGGGTGGAAAGCCATTCAAAGGTTCTGAAACCATTATTGAAGTCCAGGCTAGGCTAAGAACATGCGACCGAATCTTTTCTCGCATGAATCTTATCGATCTTCGCTGTGTCCAGGTGGCCTCTAGTATGCTCCAAGAAAGAGCATTAGACTGGTACGAGCTTCTGATTTCTGAAATAAATGAAACGGATCTTACCGGGAGAAATTTCGAAAACGATTCGAATTAAAGTTTGTGCCAGAAGCTGAGAAGGTGACATTGGCTCGTCGTTTCATAGACCTTATTCAAGGTGAATCCTATGTGGCAGATTATGTCGCCTCGTTCGAGTCACTTTCTAAATACGAGGTCGAATACATAAACACCCCATTGAAGAAGAACCAAAGATTTTTCTATGGCTTGAACAAAAATCTCAAGAAGCCATTGCTTCTAAAATTAGAAGTTTCTTTTGATCAACTCATTGATATCGCTCTTCGTCTTGAAGTGGCGGATAGGAAAAGTGATGTTGAAGTTGGGAGTGCCAAACCGAACTTCAACAACAACAAGAAAAGGCCTAATAAATTCAAGGGTCCTTATCCCAATAAAAAGGGGAAACAAGCATCTCTGGCAGCGAAGAATTCCGCCTCTAGTGGTGGGTAATGCTACAATTATGGTTCTAAGGACAATTATGTGAATAAGTGTTCAAAGCCCTACGCTTGTCGCTATTGCAAAAGCCCAGATCATTATTTATCTGCATGCCCCAAACTTCAAAACAAGAAGGAGGGAAAGCTTAATGTGGCGCAAGCCCCTTGCAACACTTCTCATGGTCAAGGTATTTCTCATTCTATCCTTGATGGCATTATTGTGTTTCGCGTTCATCCTATTCGAGTTCTTTTTGACACGAGTGTGTCCCATTCTTTTATATCAAAGGAACTTGTTGATACTTTTTCTTTAAGCATTGTTGCTTTAATGACGTCTTTGAGAACCGCGAATCCGGTTGGTGGGTCCGCAACGCTCAGTTTACTTTGTAAAGATGTCGAGATTGTTTTATGTGATTTTTCTTTCCAAGCCGATTTGCATGTCATGCGTTACTTAGGCTTTGGAATGATTTTGGGAATGGATTGGCTTAACTGTTATGAAGCTCATATCCTATGTCCTGTGCGGACTATTTATCTTCGACATCCACAAGTTGTTAATCTGATTTCTATTGTTCTTAAAGATTCGGATCCCACTTTGGCAGCATCCTTATATTCTCTAAATCCTCGTGATGACGATAATGGTGATGAGGAAGATGCCATTTCACTTATTCACGTTGTTCGTCAATTTTTCGACGTATTTGAGCCCGTTTTAGGATTACCACCTAAACGAGCAATTGAGTTCAGAATTAATCTAATTCCTGGAGCTTTAGCTATTACTCGTCCTCCTTATCGAATGTCTAATAAAGAGAATGAGGAGATGCACAAACAATTATCTGAATTGGAGACGAAGTTATTTATTCGTTCTAGTTCCTCTCCTTGGGGAGCTTATGCTTTTTTTGTGAAGAAATCCGATGGAACACTTAGGCTTTGCGTTGACTACCGCAAGCTTAATGATCTTACTATCAAGAACAAATATCCTTTACCTCGGATCGATGATCTATTCGATCAATAGTGGTGCTAGAGTCTATTCATAATTGGACTTGGCAACCGGTTTTCATCAGCTACGTATTGCAGAGGATAGCATTCCCTTGACATCGTTCCATACTCGTTATGGATCTAATGAATGGCTTGTTATGCCATTTGGTTTAACGAATGCTCCGGCTTATTTTGTTGATCTTATGAATCGATTTTTCAAAGACTTCCTCCATCGATTTGTTCTCATCTTTATAGATGATATTCTTGTTTATTTTAAAACCGAGGAAGAGCATGAAAACATCTTCGGGTTATGTTGGAAACTCTTAGGGGAAATCAATTGAAAGCAAAATTTTCTAAGTGCCATTTTTAGCAATCTCGTGTGAAATTTCTTGGTCACATCATTTCCGAATCCGGAATTTCCGTGGATCCTTCAAAGATTGAAGCGATTCGAAATTGGAAGAGATGGAGATTATAATGGAGATTCGTAGCTTTCTTGGATTGGCAGGTTATTACCGCTGGTTCATAAAGGACTTTTCTAAAATTGTCGTGCCTCTTACTAGCTTGACAAAGAAAGGAGTTAAATACATTTGGTCGGACAAATATGAAGCTTTCAGAAATTTAAAGAACTCCTTTCTGATGCTCCTATTCTTATGATTCCCGAAGGAAACCAAGATTTTGTTGTTTATACCGATGCTAGTAGCGTTAGTTTGGATGTCGTTCTTATGCAAAGAGAACTGTTATTGCTTATGCTTCTAGGCAAATAAAGCCAGCCGAGACTAGATATGCCATCCATGATTTAGAGCTCGCGGCTATTGTTTTCGCCCTTCGAATTTGGCGTCATTACCTTTTGGGAGAGAAATTTATTCTCTATACCGATCATAAATCTTTGAAGTATTTATTTTCTCAAAAGGAACTTAATTTGCGTCAACAGCGTTGGCTCGAGTTCCTTGCATCTTATGATCTTGATATTCTTTATACTCTCGGAAAGGGAAATCGTGTTGCCGATGCCCTTAGCCGAAAGCAACAAGCGGTTGTTTCCATGATGATATCCGAATGGAATGATCTCGAGACTTTATCCACTTGTGAGATTCGAGATCGTGTATCCGATTTATGTTCATCTCTTGTTTTATGTTGCCTTGAGGCTCATCCTTCTCTTTTAGACCACATCCTTGAAGCCCAAAAGCTAGATCCCGAATTAGCTCTTCTTAGCCAAAGTTGTAGGGATAAAATTAATATTGAAGGTTTCAAAGACTTTGATATTGATGCTCGTGGCGGTATTTGAAAATTTTGGTAGACTTATCATGCCTAATATCAGTGATCTTCGTAAAGATATTTTAGAAGATTCTCATCATTCTAAATTTACCATTCATCCCGGTAGTAGCAAAATGTACGCCGATAAGAAGCGAATTTATTATTGGGATGGAATGAAATCTGATATTGCTAACTTTGTTAAGCATTGCATGACTTGCCAACTTGTCAATGCCGAGCATCAATGGCCCGGTGGGTTATTGCAACCTTTAGAAATTCCAATATGGAAGTGGGATCAAATTTCCATGGATTTTATTGACGACCTTCCCCGTTCTCGTTAAGGTCATGATAACCTATGGGTGATAGTTGACAGACTTACGAAATCCGCCCATTTTATCCCCGTTCGGTCCAATTTTGGCAAACTCTTTGTTAAAGAGGTTGTTAAATTGTATGGAGTTCCTACTTCTATCGTTAGTGATCGTGATCTATAGTTTACTAGTGGATTTTGGAAGAGTCTTCAAAAAGCTTTGGAACGAAGCTTAATTTAAGCACCGCTTATAATCCTCAGCCCGATGGACAAACCGAGCCTGTGAATCAAACTCTTGAAGATCTTCTTCGGGCATGTGTTCGTTATTTTGGTGGAAGTTGGGAAGATCATATTTCTCTTGTTGAGTTTTCCTATAATAATAGCTTCCAATCTAGTATTGGTATGGCACCTTTTGAGGCACTCTGTGGAAGGCCATGCCGATCTCCTTCTTGTTGGCTTGAGGCTGGCGAGAGGCTGGTTTTAGGTCCAGACTTTATTCGTGATTCCGCAGAAAAGATTGACCTTATTCGCCATAGGATGAAAGAGGCTCAAAGTAGGCAAAAATCCTATGCCGATAACCGAAGAAAGAAATTAGAATTTTCTGTGGGAGATTTTGTATTTATTCGTGTTTCAGCTATGAAGGGTGTTGTGCGTTTCAGTCGATCGGGAAAATCAGCACCTCGATATATTGGTCCATTTCCCATCACCGAACGTATTGGTTCAGTGGCTTATCGCCTCTCATTACTGGCTCAATTCTCTGCTATTCATGACGTGTTTCACGTTTCTCAATTATGGAAATGCCTTCGAGATTCCGATTCTATTCTTAAGCCCGGTGTTGTTGAAGAAATTGAAGTTTCGCCTAATTTAACTTATGAGCAACATCCTATTCGAATCATTACTTCGGAGGTTAAACGCCTTCAAAATAAAGATGTTCCTCTTGTGAAGGTTCAATGGTCTTCAAATCCTAGGGATTGTTCTTGGGAATCTAGAGAATTCGTCGAGCGAACACATTCAGACTTACTTTCTTGTGCTCTTTGAGGTGAACTTTTTATTTCAAATTTCTTTTGTGTTGATATGCTTTTATGGTTGTTACCTTTTATTTTCTTCTTAAATATTACGTGGATGCAATTTCTTTAAGGAGAGGAGTCTGTAACAACCCGCATATTTTACGGTGGTGTATTTAAATATTTTATTTAAATATAGCATCGTTATTTGGATTTTAATCCGAATGGTTACTTTGTGCAAACAGTTGAATTTGGACTCGATACCCCCTCCATTGAGTTCAAAATGGCGTTTGCGACCTTTTTGAGTATAAACATTGATATGTTTGGAGTTAGTAGAATTTTGCTACTTTATCACTTTGGGCTTTGGTTTGGGTTTCATCCCTATATCCTAAAACAAGCCCTAGCTCCACCCCCACTTATCTTCATTCACTTCATTTTCCTAACACTCTCAAGCTCTAGATAAAAATGGTGGAGGAGAAAAAGAAGTAGGAAATCCTAAGCCTAGTTCCATTTGCAAAATCCAAGCTTTAACTCGAAATTTAAAGAAGAAGCTTTGGTAAGCTTTCTCTTCATCTTCTCCAACTCATTCTCTTTCCAATCTCAGAAATTCCTAAACCTAACTTAGGAAATGTTTCTCTTTTAAGCTTAGATTCAAGCTTGTTGGGTTGAAATTGAAGAGTGATTGTCCTTTCCATTGCTCTATAGCTTCTTCTTCATTTGTTTTGGGTTTAAAGGCGAGATTTTTATCTCACATCTTAGTCTATACCTATCTTTGATTGTTAGGTATGAATTCCTAATACTTATTCATGTGCATTTGATTTTGATTTGGATTGATTTGGTAAGTATTCCAATTTTCGGTGTTTTGGTCTAATTTTATGAAATCCTATTATGGATATTTGGACATTGATATTCGAGGCGTATCGAAGAGCCTTTAAGGCTTGGTTGTCGCTGGGCATAAATCCTTAGTCGTTGTTGCTCGTCCGATGGCTTCCGATAATCGTTTTGGCCATCATTGGCCTAAGTTCAGGAAATGCCCTGAACTTCAGTTTCAGAGTCTGAAACGTAGGATTCAGACGTTTGAATATTATACTGGAAATTTTTATTCCTCAGTATTCAGACGTCTGAATCAAAGGTTCCAGACATCTGAATTGGTTCGAATTGAACCAGAGAAGAAATAGGCTAAAAATTGGCATTTCCAGACGTCTGAAATTATAGATTCAGACTTCTGAATTATGTTCTGGAAAATATTTTATTTTCCAGATTCAGACGTCTGAATCATACATTTCAGACGTCTGAATCTGCTTATTTTTGCCTGTTTGCCTATTTAGCTTGAGTTTTCAAATTTAATCGATTCGTGTTGTTTCCCTTTTGTTATTATCATTTATTATCGACTTTGATGACTTTTTCTTCGGGATTTTTTTAGGAATATCCATTTTGATGGATTCGATATCGATTTCTTTGGATTTTATACACATCTTCGAATGTGAATTTTGGTGATTGATTGATCTACAATCATTTTTGTGATTTGTCACTTTAAAGTATAAAGGTTTCAATACTAGCAGTAAATATCAAAACTCTTTCATCAAAACGATTTCAACACTATTTTATTACAAAGCTCGTTTCTTAAACCGTTTTTCAATCCACTAATATATATAAACTTTTACCTCCCTCGTATGAGAAATCTAATTAAACGACTTAGTAAAAACAAGTGGTATGAAACGCTTGCATTTTCTTCGTCGGTTAATTCTTAGGCTTGTTCGATTGAATCTCTTGTGACAATTTTCTAGTGGAGATCTACAATTTGTTCGTAAATATTTAAGTTAAGCTAGTGGTCATGGGACATGAAGCTAAATTCATATATTTACTAGCTTAGTGTAATTGGCACTTCTTGATGATCGATGATGATCATTTTTGTGATTTAGACTAGTATTGTGCAATATCTCTTTGCCTGCGAGGGAGACTAAACCCCGTTTTTGTGGAGTTTTGACTCAAATTGGTGGGGTAGCTACCCATGGTCTTCGGGCCGTTTTGTGGAGCCTCGGCTCAAAATTAATGGTTAACAACCATGGAATAGCGTTCCGTTTTGTGATACACGTGTTGGTGAGCTTTCATGCTCCCATTTTGTGATAGGCCTCCCCCCATCTTTGTGATTTCTGGATTTCTAGTTGATGATTTCCAGAATTTGTGTTTCACCGATTTTCATGATTTACATTGATAAGTTTTATCAATATTTGTGCATTGGTGAATTTGTGTGTCATTAACTTTTGTGATTGGCATTGATATAATTGTCAATATTCATGGTGTGGTGAACAAAAATAAAAAAATATGACATTCTTTTCTGTGTTTTGAGATTTCTTGAGATGTTGTATGATTTTCGTGTTGTCTAAGGTATATTTGTCATTGAATGGCATTATTGTTATCATACTTTTTGTCACATCTCATATCCTATCTCATTTTATCTGATATTTATAGTTAGACTGATTCGTTTATTATTTTCTTATTAAATAATACTCGGGTCAGACCAAGATGTTACAGATGCTTCTGCTTGACTCCTCATCTGGGATTATTATTCTGACTTTTGGCTAACTACTTAGATTAGTAGTTTATTTTTTTGTATACATTTGAGATATAGACTCCATGATGTATACTTATTCTTTTGTGTAGCACTTGTAACTATTACTTTGTGATATTGTGGATCTAGTTTGACCACTACTCTGATATACACTTTTATGTGTAATATTCATATCTGTTTCTGCCTTTGTGATATGGATATCTGTGACTGATCTGTGTTATGTTTATTTCTATGTTTGTTCCTGAAGATATTACAACTACTGTGTAGTAGTTTTGAGTTTGTATCAGTATGTCGGATTTCCACTTGAGATGAAATGCATGTTATTCTATCTGGCATATCGGTGCTCGCACAAAGCAATTTCACGGATGGTCACTCCTCAATAGCTTTATTCTTCGTGCTAGTTGACGGCATTACTCCGTAGTGTCCTTGGCTAGCGTGACTATAGAGGTGGGGCATCACATATATGGCACAGTCATCTCCGATGATGCCGTACTTTGTGTATAAATCTCTTTTCGTTCTTCTAGGACAATGATAAGGAAATCCATCCACTAACGGTTAGGAGGTGATCTCCAGTCTTATCATTGAATGTTTATTTCCTAGAGAACCGGTGTGGAGTTTACCGAAAACTATCGAATGTTATTTCGAAGAGACCGAGATCAGATATGTTGTCCGAAAACCACTTCGACCCAACTTAAGCATTTCAAAGTGAAGACATCATGAAGATGATGGAATTGAAGATGGAACTCTCAAGCATTTCGATCTGTCCTTAAGTGAACTTGTATGGACGAATGTTGGCATTGCATTGTTGTTTGGAGGGAAGTTTTAGCATTCCAAGCGGGAAGTGCTATATAGAGGTAAAACGTAGCCTCTAGCCTCATCAACTGGGAAATGAAAAAAAAAATCGGGCATGTAGCAGGACCAAGTGGGTCACTTTCATTAGGGTATTATTATTCCAAATTTAGATCGATTACTATCAAGTCATGTATGCTTCGAGGCCCACTAACATAAGGGGTGATCATATTCGGTACTAATAGTAAAGTGATAAGCTAGCCTTTTGTGGTAGGGGTATAAAATATGCTTGTCAGACCTTGGTGCATTTTATCTAGAGATGTACCATCAAATGGTTCCTTAGCTTGTCATAGTATGAAATCCATTCTCTAATTAGAGCTTTACGGACATAGTTGTGCCCAACTATGCTGAAACGTGAGATGCAAGCATTTCGACTATTTTATATATTTACTTTGAATCTGTAGACATTATTATAATACCATTTGAGTTTCATATGAAATGTTTTGGTTATCGTAAGGTAAAACCCGTCCGTGTTAATTGACGGTGTGGTCCTACGAGGTACTTTTGATTTCAAAGGTTTTTATAACTTAAAAATCCAGTTGGATGTGTTTTCTCACGCTAATTTACCAGACTGACTCAAGTATTATTTTATTATAATGCTCGGGTCAGACCAATCATATTTACAGATTGCTTTGGAATTGGAGCACAAGAGGCGAGTTGGAGGTCTTCATGGCGTATTCCCGTATTTGTTTATTTTTTGCATGGTTTTGAAATTATCAGCATTTGTGAGGGCAAGCTATTATAACTATATAGGCTGATGATTGTGATTTGTGTTTGTACTCGATGGGTGTATGCATATTACAGTTTCTCGTTTGTAAATATCATTGATATTACATTATATACTTTTTTGCAACGATTATAGGATTCTGTGTCGTTTTCGTTTTCTTTTCTCATTTTATTCTCTTCTTTCTTTTCCGTAATTATCTCTCTTTTCGTTCCATTTGGGTTGGACATGTGTGGTTTATTGTCAACTTGGATTATGCGGATTTGCGGGTTGTTACAATAAAGAAGAGGATTTACACATCGAACTGTAGTATTACCTTTCGATAACTTATTTCCAAATCCAACAGTCACTTGCGAGTCAACTTTTTAAGATTTAATTTAATAGGCATACGGTGTTGGATCTAGAATAGGGCTGTCAACGGATACTTTCGGATGCGGGCAGTGCCATATCCGCATCCGCATTCGAAATGATTTTCGGATATCGGATATCCGTATCCGCGGATACGGACGGATATCGGATAATTATCCTATCCGCTAACGACTGATAAATCAAGAAATATAAATATAAATTGTAAATCCAACATACATTTTTTTCAATCCAATTGATTATAAAAGTGTTAAATATAAACAAATATGGCGATAGTAAATAGTTTTGAGCGTAAATAAGCATTAAGTGCATATAATATATCCTACTAACTTAATAAAACAATAAATAAATATCTTTCATTATACTAAAATACACATAATTTATACTATAATCTTGATGAAGTCCGGACGGATAATTTTCGGATGCGGATGGCTTTTTATTCGCATCTGCATCCGTTTTTCAAAGGTAAATTATATATTTCCTCATCAAGGTAAATTATATGGCGATAGTAAACTTCTGAAGTGTACAACACTACACTTTCTCATCAAGGTAAATTATATATTTTTTATTTGAAATAGGTCATCATAAGTTATATGATTATATTTGCCTTTATTCATAAAAAAATTTATGTGAAATTATATATATATATATATATATGTATGTATGTATGTATATAATATGGTTAAGACATAATTTGCAAATGATTATTATATATGTGTATGTTGAATTTTCCCCATTTTTTTTCAACTTTACAAAAGGAAAAAAGTATTATTGAACATTTTAACTAAACAATGATTTTAATATATCATATATGTCATATATTAAATATCTTATAATATTCATACTACTTTAAATTTATATAAATGCGTATATCCTAAATATTAGGAATCAAAACTTGACCAGAATGAGTAATTATTTATCATTTTAAATTAGACATACATAAAGGCTCTATTTAATAAGAAAGATATCTTAATAATAATTATGCAAAATATGTTTTATATAAAATGTAAATCAGAATATATACCTTTAAAAATAATTAAGAAAACACATATGCATCAACGCGCGTCTTAAGTAACTTGAAAAATATAAGTGTGCATACACACACACACACATATATGTGTGTATGTATGTATGTATGTATGTATGTATGTATGTATGTATGTATGTACACAAATTTTGTGTAACAGCTCGCCTTTTTTTATGTTTAAATTGATGCTAAACCACACACGCCAGACTTAAACCATATAGAAGGGCGGATTATTACTGGGTGAATAAGAAAAAGCAGAGAAAGAAAAAAAAACAAAATAGAATCTTGCAGCGGAACGATAAAATATAATAATCAAATAAACAGTTCATGAAGCTGTTTTACAAAATATTCGATTATACTTGTACAATACATATCAGAGTTACACATACCAGAGAATAATAAATAATAATGCAACGGAATGCATGATGTAGTGAAATATAATAAATAATAATAGTAATGCAATCTCCATCTTCGTCCTCCAGAGATAAAGTCTTCGAATCCTGAATGCTCAGACTGACCCGAGCGAATTGAAAGGACAAAACATTCGAGTCAGAACTAAAAGATCTTATGTAAGTTAAATCAACTGTAAATAATATGAGTGGAACGACGTCAGAGATGTTAACGGGATTTTGACATCTCCTATCCAATGTCTAACGTGAGTGCAGTAACTTAAGAGATGCTCGGGATTCACATCTCCTAAGGATCCGTTAAACTATTTACTATATAGTAATATTTCGCTATTATAATAATGTCTATTAGTAAAATAAACTTACTTTTAAATAGCATTAAGGCTTTACATTTTCCATATTTACACTTAATAGTGCCAATAGTCTATACAGTACCGTAATACCTCCTGACGGGAGGCTACCAGAGGATACTCCATAGGTACGACATAAATCAAACTCGCACAAGGCGCGCTAGGGTAGGTGACACGGCACACAAGGCAATGCCAGGGTAGATACACCAATTACTATCCGGACTGGTGGTGACGCATAGCGCGCAGCTACCGCCCACCTCGAGCCACACCCCAAAAAATGAAAAATCAAAAGTGGCCACCGAATCAGTCTCAAAGTTAGAATATAATGGAATGGTATCAAAGGAGCGTGTCCGATAAGAGGAGCTACCTCACCGGCCCGGAATCGCTCTTGTTTTAGCCACCTTATGCCAACTTACGGGAGTCGGGTCCACGTATATAACTCAAAGGAACGCTGCCACCATCCTACTTCATTCTGGAATCTCCACCGCAAAACGGTTGTTAAAGTGGTTTTCGGAGTTGGCAGAGAGTATGACAACTTGCGATCCCCGTGTCTTTAACAACCAAACATTATTATAACACCGCGGTCATTTCAAAATAATTTATACTTCAAAACCAGAATATACTATCCATTTCAAAACCATATAAATACGATATCATTTCCATGTCAAAAACCAAATCAATAAGATATCATTTTATTTCAAATATATCATTTCTAAAACCATAACACTTTTAAAGTTATAACATTTCGAAATCAGAACACTTGAATATAACACTTCCAAATTATGGTACCTTGAAACTCATACTTTGAACATAACTTCAACCACTTAAATAGCTTAAATATTAAATTACTTTACATAATAAAATAGCTTCTTCAATTTCACAAATCAATTCCAAATACAGATTTGAACCCTCAAATAAACCATTTCAATTTCCATATATTTCAAAGCTTTAAATATTCCACCATTTCAAAACTAATTCTTTGATATTTCCATATATATCAAATTCAATTACTATTATTTAGATTTGAAATGTTTACTCAATAAATCCAATATCATTTAAATAAAACTTTTAAACTTCAAATAACTGGATATTCTTCAATTTATTTAACTTGATATATTCATTTAAATTAACTTGATATTCAATTAAATCACTCTAAACCAAAATCAAGTTATAACATCATACCTCTTATAATTTCAAATTTAATAAAATTTTCATCAAATTTATTTGCGTTTAATTCTCAAATAAATTCAAATTCGAATAAATTTCCAGTTTACTTTTCAACCTTCATTTTATTTAAATCATTATAAACTCTATATTAAAATATAATTTAAATACTTAACCGTATTATCTTCAATAAAATCGAACTTATTATTAAGCTTATCCCATATTAAAACAAATTTATCATTTTAATCCGTAATTTAAAAAAAACACGGTTATATATCATTTCAAACTGCAATCCCGAATGAAATAAAAATGCATAACAACTTGCAGTTTATAATAATACAAAATACAACATCCATTCATCCAATATCAATCATCTACCATTTATCACAATCATAATCCAATTCAAACAATAACATCAATATAGAACAGATAATAAATAACAGGCATTTACTAACAGTTTATATTCAATAATATATTAAATAACTGTTTAACTGGCAGTTTATATGCAAAAATAAAGTAAACAACAATTTAACTGGCAGTTTATATGCAATAATAAATTAGATATCCATTTAATTCAAATAAATTCAATTAAAATGAGATGATGATTAAAAATATGCCAAACAGTTACCAATAAATTTCTAACCACATCATAAATCAATTTAACAAACATAAGAAATTTTAGAAGTTGTGAGTGGGTTAAAACACTCACCTTTTGAATTTAAATCCAATTTAAACCCAAAATTTGAATAGTCTCAGAATTCATTCAAACCTGCGTCAAAATGTCCGAAATTCCAATACGAACATAGCAGAGAAAACCGCGCGTGAATTGGACCTCGTATGTAGAAGTTATGTGTATTAGAACAATCAACAGTATAAATTAAAATAAACAATATAAACAACACAGACAAATCAATTCCAACGCGTCATCATCATCAACTCCAGAAACCCTGCCTGCCTCACGCGTTCGAACCCAGCAAAACGCTGCTACATCGAGGCTTGCCTCCACTCGGCATAGATACACACGCCACATCGAACCTCCGCGCCCCCTACCAGACCACCTCCGATCACGAGCTCGAGCTCAATCGCCAATCTCCGATCGACAAGCACAGCCGCCGCCCCTTTAAGACGAAACCCTAACGAATTTTTGGCGAAATCCAACCATCTGATCGACAAGCGAACATCGCCGATAAACTCCCCTCCGTCCTCTCTTCAAAACCCATAAATCAATTTGACGATCCGACAAAGTTCATCGACGTGCGATGAACGGCCGTGAGTATTCCATCAATTTTGGGTCACGTCCATATATAATTCAATATAGTTTGTGGAGTTTGAATTTTGAAGTAGAAATTTTTGTTTGCAATTGAATGTGAAATTTAGAGTTAGTCCGCCATTGAGAAAGAAGAGAGCAATTTGAATCGTACGTACAGAAAAATGAACACAAGAAATCAGCTAGGGTTTATAACGACATATATATATATATATATATATATATATATATATATATATGCAAAGTTGAAATTAGAACGGACCGGATTAATTGAACGATACACGACCCAAAAAGCCCAATTCGACTCCGGAACGAAAATGGTCAAGCCATATATCAAAATAGATGTTTTAAAATATTTTAAACGAAATAGAATAGGTTTCAAGTCCAAATACCATCGTATGAAGAAGTTATGCTAAAATCAAGTTATTTCAAATTGATTTCAATTGATTTCAATTTAATTGATTTTTGGGCGTTTTGAGTCCGTACGATCAAATGACAACTCCGATCGTTACGAAACTTGAAATCCTACAATAATTCAACATTATAGATCCGATGAAACTGGTTTCGTCGATATCCGAGTCAGTGGTCAAAATGGCTATTTTCTAGTTAATTAAATAAATTAGTAATTGATTAATTAAATCAAGTTTTTAATTTCAACTCTATAATTAACAAATTTCATGATTTTTTACTTTCTTAATTATTTACACTAATTTAACCAAATTTAAATGTCAGTTTAGAGTTGATAAATTTATCAATTTCAGTGTTAGCCGTAATTCCATTAACTTCAAAAATTATAAATTTAATTTCCAATAATTCCATTTAATTTACTTTCATTCTATTATTCAATTCATTATTGTCAAATGGATGCATTTAACATTGGATTCATGATCTATTACCTTAATATTCTCGGATTTCATCTTAGTTTCTATTAACGTAAAATTTTATATTAAATTTCAATTAATCCAATTTATTAAATTTAAATTCCAATAAATTAATAAATCTTGATATCCATTATTTTCATTTAACCAATTGTCATATTATGAATAGAATTAATATTATTTCCAATTATTTCCTTAATTTATACTAATATAACATTGAATTGAGATTCATTGCAATTGATTACAAATTTTGATTTAATGGACTAAATAAATGATTACTTTATAATAATTGTTGCCACTAACTCTTAATCATATTTATATAAGTTATCATTTCCAAACAATTACTTACAGAACGTTGATTTTATTCAATTACTTACAGAACAGGGCTGTCAACGGATACTTTCGGATGCGGATAGTGCCATATCCGCATCCGCATTCGAAATGATTTTCGGATATCCGGATCCGCGGATATGGACGGATATCAGATAATTATCCTATCCGCTAACGACTAATAAATCAAGAAATATAAATATAAATTGTAAATCAAACATACATTTTTTTCAAACCAATTGATCATAAAAGTGTTAAATATAAACAAATATGGCGATAGTAAATAGTTTTGAGCGGTAAATAAGCATTAAGTGCATATAATATATACTACTAACTTAATAAAACAATAAATAAATATCTTTCATTATACTAAAATACACATAATTTATACTATAATCTTGATGAAGTCCGGACGGATAATTTTCGGATGCGGATGGCTTTTTATCCGCATCCGCATCCGTTTTTCCGAATATCAGATATTATCCGCTTTACGGATACCGATGCGGACAGATTTCGGATTTTTCGGGCATCCATTGACTGCCCTAATCTAGAGGGTCACATATTGGAATAAAATGGTTGATTTCAAAAATCTCCCTAATATTAATTTTACACAAAAATGAATTTTGTGCTATTATAATTTTTTTTATAGATTATATTAAATAATATTTAGTCTAACTTTAGTTTAATCTGATTTAAAATTTGTTATGTTAAATAAATTTAATTATATTATTCAAGTATCATTATAGTCAACATCTGTATTAGTTTGATTTCATGTAAACAAAACAATATGATCAATGTATAGATGATAACACACCCATGGTTATTAGATTTATTACTATGTGTGTGTATACATCCATACATACATACGTACATACATACGTATATATGTATTACAAAAC
This sequence comes from Allium cepa, assembly GCA_030765085.1. NCBI lineage: Eukaryota > Viridiplantae > Streptophyta > Magnoliopsida > Asparagales > Amaryllidaceae > Allium > Allium cepa. The sequence goes on from CM060945.1 coordinate 662,966,884, forward strand.
ACTATATGCATGAATATTCGGTATCTAACATAAACATGTATTACAAAGACGATTGTATACATACAATATACAATATGTATGTTTCCTAGTTTATTAAATATGTATTTAAAATTACTTGAAATAAACAAGTAAATAAATTTAGTGATTATTTTGTATATGATACTTTACCATACAAAAGGGAAAGGAAATGGATGAATTTTGAGAAATAAATGAGATTTATTTCTCATTATGAATAAACCTATAGTCTCACGTTCTACTAAATAAATTTTATTCAAAATTTCTAATTAGATCTAAAAAAGAAGTGTTCTCTTCCTCATATTCTCCAGAAGAGAAACGTACTCATCCTCCTCTCAACTTCATCCCTCATTAAAGCACTTCAAACTAGGCTTGTAATCGTAGCTAGAATTGAAAGTATTTTCAAAGGTCGATTTAAACTTCTGAAGTGTACAATACTACACTTTCTCATCAAGGTAAATTATATTTTTTTTATTTGAAATAGGTCATTATAAGTTATATGATTATATTTGCCTTTATTCGCAAAAAAATTTATGTGAAATTATATACATATACATATATATATATACGTATATATATATGTATATATATATAATATGGTTAAGTCATAATTTGCAAATGACTATCATATATGTGTATGTTGAATTTCCCCCATTTTCTCAACTTTACAAAACGAAAAAAGTATTATTAAACATTTTATATAAACAATGATTTTAATATATAATATATGTTATATATTATATATCTTATAATATTCATACCACTTTAAATTTAAATAAAAGCGTATATCCTAAATATTAGGAATCAAAACTTGACCAGAATGAGTAGTTATTTGTCATGTTAAATTAGACATACATAAAGGCTCTATTTAATAAGAAAGATATTTTAATAAAAATTGTGTAAAATATGTTTTATATAAAATGTAAATCAGAATATGTACCTAAAAAAATAATTAAGAAAACACATATGCATGCACGTACGTTTTAAGTAACTTGAAAATTATAAGTGTGCATAAACATACACACGCATATATATATATATATATATATATATATATATATATATAAATGTATGTATGTATGTATGTATGTATGTACAAAATTTTATGTAACAGCTCGCCTTTTTGTACATTTAAATCGATGCTAAACCACACACGTCAGACTTAAACCATATAGAAGGGTGGATTGTTATTGGGTAAATAAGAAAACGCAGAGAAAGAAAAAAACAAAATAGAATCTTGCAGCGGAACGATAAAATATAATAATCAAATAAACAGTTCCTGAAGCTGTTTTACAAAATATTCGATTATACTTATATAATACATATCAGAGTTACACATACCAGAGAATAATAAATAACAATGCAGCGGAATGCATGATGTAGTGAAATATAATAAATAATAATAGTAATGCAATCTCCGTCTTCGTCCTCCAGAGATAAAGTTTTCGAATCCTGAATGCTCAGACTGACCCGAGCGAATTGGAAGGGAAAAACACTTGAGTCAGAACTAAAAGATCTTATGTAAGTTAAATCAACTGTAAATAATATGAGTGGAACGACGTCAGAGATGTTTACGGGATTTTGACATCTCATGTCCAATGTCTAACGTGAGTGCAGTAACTTAAGAGATGCTCGGGATTCACATCTCCTAAGGATCCGTTAAACTATTTACTATGTAGTAATATTTCACTATTATAATAATGTCTATTAGTAAAATAAACTTACTTTTAAATAGCGTTAAGGCTTTACATTTTCCACCTTAACACTTAATAGTGCCAATAGTCTATACAGTATCGTAATACCTCCTGATTGGAAGACTACCAGAGGATACTTCATTGGTACGACACAAATCAAACTCGCACAAGGCGCGCTAGGGTAGGTGACACGACACACAAAGCAATGTAAGGGTAGATATACCAATTACTATCCAGATTGGTGGTGATGCATAGCGCGCAGCTACCGCCCATCTCGAGCCACATCCCCAAAAATCAAAAAGTCAAAAGTGGCCACCGAATCAATCTCAAAATCAGAATATAATGGAATGGTATTGAAGGAGTGTGCCCGATAAGAGGAGCTACCTCACTGGCCCGCAATCGCTCCTGTTTTAGCCACCATATGCCAACTCACGAGAGTTGGGTCCACGTATATACCTCAAAGGAACGTCGCCACCATCATACTTCATTTTGGAATCTCACCGCATACACGGTTGTTAAAGTGGTTTTCGGAGTTGGCAGAGAGTATGACAACTTCCGATCCCGGTCTCTTTAACAACCATACGTTATTATAGCACCGCGGTCATTTCAAAATAATTTATACTTCAAAACCAGAATATACTATCCATTTCAAAACCACATAAATACGATATCATTCCATGTCAAAAACCAAATCAATACGATATCATTTTATTTCAAATATATCCTTTCTAAAACCATAACACTTTCAAAGTTATAACATTTTGAAATCAGAACACTTGAATATAACACTTTCAAATTATGGTACCTTGAAACTCATACTTTGAACGTAACTTCAACCACTTAAATAGCTTAAATATTAAATTACTTTACATAATAAAATAGCTTCTTCAATTTCACAAATCAATTCCAAATACAGATTTGAACCCCCAAATAAACCATTTCAATTTCTATATATTTCAAAGCTTTAAATATTCCACCATTTCAAAATAATTATTTGATAATTCCATATATATAAAATTCAATTACTATTATTTAGATTTGAAATGTTTACTCAATAAATCCAATATCATTTAAATAAAACTTTTAAACTTCAAATAATTGGATATTCTTCAATTTATTTAACTTGATATATTCATTTAAATTAACTTGATATTCAATTAAATCACTCTAAACCCAAATCAAGTTATAACATCACACCTCTTATAATTTCAAATTTAATAAAATTTTCATCAAATTTATTTGCATTTAATTCTCAAATAAATTCAATTTTGAATAAATTTCCAATTTACTTTTAAACCTTCATTTTATTTAAATCATTATAAACTCTATATTAAAATATAATTTAAATACTTAACAGTATTATCTTCAATAAAATCAAACTTATTATTAAGCTTATTCGATATTAAAACAAATTTATACATAGCTTAATAATCAAGAATAAAAGATTTATAAAACATCTAGAATCAATATTTATATAAAACCATATATTACTTTACAAAACCATAAAAATCATTTTCAAAATATTTTAGATATAGACCACAGTGTCTGTATATAATTTTCTACCTATGGTCAAGTGATACAGATATTTATCATTTCAATCTGTAATTTAAAAAAAACTGTTATATATCATTTCAAACCGCAATCCCGAATGAAATAAAAATGCATAACAACTTGCAGTTTATAACAATACAAAATACAACATCCATTCATCCAATATCAATCATCAACCATTTATCACAATCATCATCCAATTCAAACAATAACATCAATATAGAACAGATAATAAATAACATGCATTTACTGACAGTTCATATTCAATAATATATTAAATAACTGTTTAACTGGCAGTTTATATGCGAAAATAAAGTAAATAACATTTTAAATGACTGTTTATATGCAATAATAAATTAGATTTCCATTTAATTCAAATAAATTCAATTAAAATGAGATGATGATTAAAAATATGCCAAACAGTCACCAATAAATTTCTAATCACATCATAAATCAATTTAACAAACATAAGAAATTTTAGAAGTTGTGAGTGAGTTAAAACACTCACCTTTTGAATTTAAATCCAATTTAAATCCAATTTAAATCCAAAATTTAAATTGTCTCAGAATACGTCTAAACTAGCATCAAAATGTCTGGAATTCCAATACGAACCTAGCAGAGAAAACCGCGTATGAATTGGACCACGTATGTAGAAGTTATGTGTATTAGAACGATCAACAATATAAATTAAAATAAATAATATAAACAACACGAACAAATCAATTCCAACACGTCATCATCATCAACTCCAGAAACCCTAACCTACCTCATGCGTTCAAACCCAGCAAAACGCCGCTGCATCGAGGCTTGCCTCCGCTCGACCTAGGTACACGCGCCACATCAAACCTCCGCGCCCCTTACCAGACCACCTCCGATCACGAGCTTAAGCTCAATCGCCAATCTCCGATCGACAAGCACAGCCGCCGCCCCTTTAAAATGAAACCCTAACGAATTTTTGGCGAAAACCCAGCCATCAGATCGACAAGCGAACACCACCGATGAACTCCCCTCCGTCCACTCTTCAAAACCCATAAATCAATTTGACGATCCGGCAACGTTCATCGACGCGCGATGAATGGCCGTAAGTATTCCATCGATTTCCGGTCACATCCATATATAATTCAATATAGTTTGTGGAGTTTGAATTTTGAAGTAGAAATTTTTGTTTGCAATTGACTGTGAAATTTAGAGTTTGTCCGCCATTGAGAAAGAGGTGCAATTGGAATTGTAGTACAGAAAAATGAACGCAAGAAATAGGCTAGGCTTTATAACGAGGTATATATATGCAAAGCTGAAATTAGAACGAACCAGATTAATTGAACGATACACGACCCAAAAACCCCAATTCGACTCCGGAACGAAAATGGTCAAGCCATATAACAAAATAGATGTTTTAAAATATTTAAACGAAATGGAACAGGTTTCAAGCCCAAATTCCATCGTATAAAGAAGTTATGCTAAAATCAAGTTATTTCAAATTGATTTCAATTAATTTCAATTTAATTGATTTTTGGGTGTTTGAGTCAGTACGATCAAACGACAAGTCCGATCGTTACGAAACTTGAAATCCTACAATAATTCACCGTTACGGATCCGATGAAACTGGTTTCGTCGAAATTCGAGTCAGTGGCCAAAATGGCTATTTTCTAGTTAATTAAATAAATTAATAGTTGATTAATTAAATCAAGTTTTCAATTTCAACTCTATAATTAACAAATTTCATCATTTTTAACTTTCTTAATTATTTACACCAGTTTGACCAAATTTAAATGTCAGTTTAGAGTTGATTAATTTATCAATTTCAGTGTTAGCCTTAATTCCATTAACTTCAAAAATTATAAATTTAATTTCCAATAATTCCATTTAATTTACTTTCATTCTATTATTCAATTCATTGTTGTCAAATGTAAGCATTTAACATTGGATTCACGATCTATTACCTTAATATTCTCAGATTTCATCTTAATTCCTATTAACGTAAAATCTTATATTAAATTTCATTAAATTTCAATTAATCCAATTTATTAAATTTAAATTCCAATAAATTAATAAATCTTGATATCCATTATCTTCATTTAACCAATTGTCATATTATGAATAGAATTAATATTATTTCCAATTATTTTCTTAATTTATACTAATATAATGTTGAATTGAGAATCATTGCAATTGATTATAAATTTTGATTTAATGGACTAAATAAATGATTACTTTATAATAATTGCTGCCACTAACTCTTAATCATATTTATATAAGTTATCATTTCCAAACAATTACTTATAGAACGTTGATTTTATTCAATTGCTACTTATTATTATTAGTTCATTGATTAATTCAATATTTACATTTTTTTCTTATATTAAATTTATTACCTAATATTACTATTTACAATCAATTATAACCCTGCAATTGTTTCAATTAATTGGGATTGCATTGAATTAATTATTTATCAGCTTATATCAACATTCTTGCATTCCATTCCCGTTATAAATTCATTAACGAATTACAAATTTTATTTATTCTAGATTTAATTACCAAAATCTTATTAAATTCACAAATTTTAGACATCGAACATTACGGGTCGTTACACTCTCACCACTCAAAACTATTCGTCCCTAAAAAGGAAAAAGGAGGGAAAGAAGGAATTGAGTAAACAATGCATCTTATACAAAAATATTAACTTTATAAACCAATAAATTTACAAAATTAATTATTTAAATAAAATATACCAATTTTATAACCGTTAAACTTTTTATACTCAAATTAATAAAGTTTGGAAAACAATTTCAAAATTTTCCAAGTCCAAAATTTACGGAAAATTTCGGCAGAGTCTCCTTTGTACGGAGAGGCTTGGGAGAAAATACAATATCAATTATAACAATATATATCACAATATCACAAAATAATATATCCCAACAACGGGAAAATAATCTAATAATGCTATAAAACCGTAATCAGAGAAAGTACCTATTTGTCGGGCAATTTACGCTTATTTATGAAACCAAAAGCAGTAGCAATTGCTTCCATAACTTGTATTTCACTTATATAATCCAAAGAGTTAATACTTATATAAAATGAGTTATTCAAAGTTGTTTCAATCAATAACAAATAAATCAATACAAACAAAAATCACTTGCAACTAATATACAACCATCATACGAAATCAAAACAAATCAATCATTCATCCATATCAACCCAAAACAAATAGTTATTTCGGGCTTAGACACTTTTAAATTGTATAGAGCGACAAATAAACTATTAAGTATACCATTTACTCAACATTCTTAGATAAACTGAATAGATTATTCATACATCCAAACGATTTTTAAAGTATCCTTGCCCAATCAACCATAAACCAAACAAACACAATTTCAAACAATAGATCAAGTTCATTCTTATTAATTTCTTTTCATACATTTGTTGTTTGATTACCCTTTTCATTCATATAATGATTTATCTTTTAATTCACATGTATTTCTTGCAGATTTTCATTTCCATCCATTGATTCAATGTTTATTTCGCTTATTTGCACTTACACTTACATAAATTCATTTTTATTTATTCATATCATGTAAACTTTCTTTTTATTGCATTACATGCATTTATTCACTACTTAATTTCATTTATTTACAGTATTCACGTTTAATTAAATTACTTAGCATATTGATTTATTAACTTCAGTTTATCATCATTTATTTATAATACTTACCCTTTTATTATACTTAATTAGTAGCATTTCATCTACACATCAAATTCTTATTTATTAAAGACTTTTATTGAATACTTTCATTACTTTAAGTTTTACTTGTATAATATCCTTTGCATTTTCTTATTAACATTTCAACTTTTTACGTCTTTTGGTAAGTTATATAAATGGCTTTAAGAATGCAATTGAAATTATACAAGTTTATCTCATTTCTTTTAACTAATTTAATGTTCAATAATCATATCCTTTGCTTTTTATAGATTACAAATTTCAACTTTTTTGTTATTTCATAACCTAGCATTTAGTCTCTTATTATAATTCGAGGTTCCAATTATTAATTAGTAACATTCCATTTCACTAAGATAGTTGAAACTATTAAATAACGGAAACTTAAGAACTAAATCCCGTGTTTAATCTCAAATCCTTTTAAAATAATAAATAAATTTATACTTACAACTTATATATCCAATTATATTTAAAACAATTAAAAATTTATATTTGGTTATCAAAATAAATCCGTAGTAAAACTACTACAGTGGCCTTCTCACTTCGAAACTCAAAAATGAATGTCGATGATGCGTGCACTCATCATCGAAATTATTTTCCAATGACAGAGAAGGGAGTACAAACTTATTTCTTTCAGAATTTCTTTAAAATAATTCTTTCAAATTATATTAAAATATTTATATCAGAAAATACTTCTAATAATATTATTATATTCCAAAATCCTTTGAAAGAAATTTAAAAATCCCGGAACATAAGTTCTAAAATTTCCAATTTTCATTATTTTATTTTTAAATCCTACCTTAAACTTATATTTATAGATTACACTACCTAACAACCAATATATTACAACCAAATATAACCTTTATAAAAATTTATTTTATATATCAAAAATATAATAGGCAAAATTATTTCATTCACCTATATTCAAAACAATATAGTGTCGGTCGGTCCTATTAAGTGTTTAGAAATCCCTATTGATGTCATAGCATCCTATGCACCAACAAGAATTTATAAATACAAAACGGAATCAGATTAACACAATATTAAAACCTTTTTATAACACTAACATATACGCTCTCTCATATATATATACACTCAGCGACTCATCATGAGGTATTACTTCCCTAGTAATAAAGAGTCAGAACCTACAAAGCTAAGGTTTTTTGCTAAACCTAGCTCTGATGCCACATGAAACAACCCACCTTTTTGTACGTTTAAATTGACGCTAAACCACACACGTCGGACTTAAACCATACAGAAGGGCGGATTATTATGGGGTAAATAAGAAAAAGCAGAGAAAGGAAAAAAACAAAATAGAATCTTGCAGCGGAACGATAAAATATAATAATCAAATAAACAGTTCATGAAGCTGTTTTACAAAATATTCGATTATACTTATACAATACATATCAAAGTTACACATACCAGAGAATAATAAATAAAAATGCAGCGGAATGCATGATGCAGTGAAATATAATAAATAATAATTGTAATGCAATCTTCGTCTTCATCCTTCAGAGATAAAGTCTTCGAATCCTGAATGCTCAGACTGACCCGAGCGAATTGAAAGGACAAAACACTCGAGTCAGAACTAAAAGATCTTATGTAAGTTAAATCAACTGTAAATAATATGAGTGGAATGCCGTCAGAGATGTTTACGGGATTATGACATCTCCTATTCAGTGTCTAACGTGGGTGCAGTAACTTAAGAGTGCTCGGGATTCACATCTCCTAAGGATCCGTTAAACTATTTACTATGTAGTAATATTTCGCTATTATAATAATGTCTATTAGTAAAATAAACTTACTTTTAAATAGCGTTAAAGCTTTACATTTTCCACCTTAACACTTAATAGTGCCAATAATCTATACAGTACAGTAATACCTTATGATCGGGAGGCTACCAGAGGATACTCCATAGGTACGACACAAATCAAACTCGTACAAGGCGTGCTAGGGTATGTGACACGACACACAAGGAAATGCCATGGTAGATTTACCAATTACTATCCGGACTGGTGGTGATGCATAGCGCGTAGCTACCTCCCATCTCGAGCCACACCTCCAAAAATCAAAAATCATAAGTGGCAACCGAATCAATCTCAAAGTCAGAATATAATGTAATGGTATCGAAGGAGTGTGTTCGGTAAGAGGAGCTAGCTCACTGGCCTGGAATCACTGCTGTTTTAGCCACCTTATGCCAACTCACGGGAGTCGGGTCCACATATATACCTCAAAGGAATGCCGCCACCAGCCTGCTTCATTCTGAAATCTCCACCGTGTACATGGTTGTTAAAGTGGTTTTCGGAGTTGGCAAAGAGTATGACAACTTTCGATCCCGGTATCTTTAACAGCCAAATGTTATTATAACACCGCGATCATTTCAAAATAATTTGTACTTCAAAACCAGAATATACTATCCATTTCAAAACCATATAAATAGGAATCGTTTCCATTTAGAAAACCTAATCAATACAATATCATTTTATTTCAAATATATCCTTTCTAAAATCATAACACTTTCAAAGTTATAACAATTCGAAATCAGAACATTTGAATATGACACTTTCAAATTATGGTACCTTGAAACTCATACTTTGAACAAAACTTCCACTGCTTAAATAGCTTAAATATTGATTTACTTTACATAATAAAATAGCTTCTTCAATTTCTCAAATCAATTCCAAATACAGATTTGAACCCCCAAATAAACCATTTCAATTTCCATATATTTCAAAGCTTTAAATATTCCACCATTTCAAAACTAATTCTTTGATAATCCATATATATCAAATTCAATTACTATTATTTAGATTTGAAATGTTTACTCAATAAATCCATTATCATTTAAATAAAACTTTTAAACTTCAAATAACTGGATATTCTTCAATTCATTAACTTGACATATTACTTTAAATTAACTTGATATTCAATTAAATCACTCAAAACCAAATTCTAGTTATAACATCATAACTCTTATAATTTCAAATTTAATAAAATTTTCATCAAATTTATATGCGTGTAATTCTCAAATAAATTCAATTTCGAATAAATTTCCAATTTTCTTTTCTACCTTTATTTTATTTAAACCATTACAAACTCTATATTAAAATATAATTTAAATACTTAACCGTATTATCTTTAATAAAATTAAACTTATTATTAAGCTTATTCGATATTAAACAAATTTATACATAGCTTAATAATCAAGAATAAAATAAGATTTAGAAAATATCTAGAATCGATATTTATATAAAACCATATATTTCTTTACAAAACCATATAATTATTTTCAAAATATTTTAGATATAGACCACGGTGCATGTATATAATTTTCTACCCTATGGTCAAGTGATACAGATATTTATCATTTCAATCCGTAATTTAAAAAAAATACGGTTATATATCATTTCAAACCGCAATCCCGAATGAAATAAAAATGCATAACAACTTGCAGTTTATAACAATACAAAATACAACGTCCATTCATCCAATATCAATCATCAACCATTTATCACAATCATCATCCAATTCAAACAATAACATCAATATAGAACAGATAATAAATAACAAGCATTTACTACTGACAGTTTATATTCAATAATAAATTAAATAACTGTTTAATTGGCAGTTTATATGCAAAAATAAATTAAATAACAATTTAACAGGCAGTTTATATGCAATAATAAATTGGATATCCGTTTAATTCAAATAAATTCAATTTAAGTGAGATGATGATTAAAAATATGCCAAACAGTCACCAATAAATTTCTAGTCGCACCAAAAATCAACTTAACAAACATAAGAAATTTTAGAAGTTATGAGTGAGTTAAAACACTCACATTTTGAATTTAAATCCATTTTAAACCCAAAATTTGAATAGTCTTAGAATTCGTCCAAATCAGTGTCAAAATGTCCAGAATTCCAATACGAACATAGCGGAGAAAATCACGCGTGAATTGGACCTCGTATGTAGAAGTTATGTGTATTAGAATGATCAGCAATATAAATTAAAATAAATAATATAAACAACACAAACAAATCAGTTCCAACACGTCATCATCATCAACTCTAGAAACCCTAACCTGCCTCACGCGTTCGAACCCAGCATAACGCCGTCGCATCGGTGCTTGCCTCCGCTCGACCTAGGTACACACACCACATCGGACCTCCGCGCCCCCTACCAGACCACCTCCGATCACAAGCTCGAGCTCGATCTCCAATCTCCGATCGATAAGTACAGTCGCCGCCCCTTTAAAACGAAGCTCTAACGAATTTTTGCCGAAAATCCAACCATCAGGTCAACAAGCGAACACCACCGATGAACTCCGCTCCGTCCACTCTTCAAAACCCATAAATCAATTTGACAATCCGACAATGTTCATCGACGCGCAATGAACAGCCATGAGTATTCCATCTATTTCGACCACATTGAAACCCAAATTGAAAAACAAATCATATATTTGACTTGCGCTCGTCGAGAGCTTCAAATCCATATATAATTCGATATAGTTTGTGGAGTTTGAATTTTGAAGTAGAAATTTTTATTTGCAATAAATGTGAAATTTAGAGTTTGTCTGCCATTGAGAAAGAGGAGAATTGGAATTGTACGTACAGAAAATGAACACAAGAAATAGGCTAGGGTTTATAACGAGGTATATATATGCGAAGCTGAAATTGGAACGGACCGGATTAATTGAATGATACACGACCGAAAAAACCCGATTCGACCCCGGAACGAAAATAGTCAAGCCATATATCAAAATAGATTTTTAAAATATTTTGAACGAAATGGAATAGGTTTCAAGTCCAAATTCCATCGTATGATGAAGTTATGCTAAAATCAAGTTATTTCAAATTGATTTCAATTTAATTGATTTCTGGACGTTTTGAGTCCGTACGATCAAACGACAAGTTCGATCGTTATAAAACTTGAAATCCTACCATAATTCACCGTTACGGATCCGACGAAACTGGTTTCGTCAAAACCCGAGTCAGTGGCCAAAATGGCTATATTCTAGTTAATTAAATAAATTAATAATTGATTAATTAAATCAAGTTTTCAATTTCAACTCTATAATTAACAAATTTCATCATTATTAACTTTCTTAATTATTTACACTAATTTAACCAAATTTAAATGTCAGTTTAGAGTTGATTAATTTATCAATTTCAGTATTAGCCTTAATTCCATTAACTTCAAAAATTATATATTTATTTTCCAATAATTCCATTTAATTTACTTTTATTCTATTATTCAATTCATTGTTGTCAAATGGATGCATTTAACATTGGATTCATGATCTATTACCTTAATATTCTCAGATTTCATCTTAATTTCTATTAACGTAAAATTTTATATTAAATTTCATTAAAATTCAATTAATCGAATTTATTAAATTTAAATTCCAATAAATTAATAAATCTTGATATCCATTATTTTCATTTAACCAATTGTCATATTATGAATAGAATTAATATTATTTCCTTAATTTATACTAATATAACATTGAATTGAGATTCATTGCAATTGATTACAAATTTTGATTTAATGGACTAAATAAATGATTACTTTATAATAATTGTTGCCACTAATTCTTAATCATATTTATATAAATTATCATTTCTAAACAATTACTTATAGAACGTTGATTTTATTCAATTACTATTTATTATTATTAATTCATTGATTAATTCAATATTTACATTTGTTTTTCTTATATAATATTTATCACCAAATATTACTATTTACAATCAGTTATAACCCTGCAATTGTTTTAATTGATTGGGATTGCATTGAATTAATTATTTATCAGCTTACATCATCATTCTTGCCTTTCATTCCCCTTATAAATTCATTAACGAATTACAAATTTTTATTTATTCTAGATTTAATTACCAAAATCTTATTAAATTCGCAAATTTTAAACATCGAACATTACGGGTCATTACATTTTGACTATGGACAAATAGGGTCAATATATGTATATAAGTATATACATATATACATATATACTTTATATATATGCATGTATGTATATTATTGCCTTCGTAATATGGATTAATATTATTAAATACCAAATATATATATATGCATATAATTCTTACTATTAACATATATATACATATATATTGTGATGAATCTTAATAATATATTTCATTTTGGAATTACAGGGATCGATACCAGAGTTCCTAATTCTAAGATAAGATGGATAAGCCTTCGAAGCGATAATTATCTTCCACTCCAGTACCTATCTAGCATCATGTTATCTTTCTTCCAACTACATTATTTATGCGGTTCTTTCTTTCTTGAATATCGCTCATATCCAACTCACACCAGACTCATATAGCTACCCTTCATGTACTACTCAAAGATCTTGAAATGGACGGCTTGATAACGTCAATTTATTGTTCGCTCACTATCCATTCTAAGGTTAGGTATCAACTAGAGGGTACTGCTTACCATATTTCTCCATCCAGTGGAGACGTAATATCTAATTCTAGTAACAAAACAAGAGATTGGAGCCATTAATTCTTTTTTGTAAAGTGCTTCTCCCCAGAGATTCAAGGGACCTTTTCCACTCCTAGTATGCTTTTGGGCTGAAAATTACTTTCTTCTCAATTCTCAACCTTTAGTAGTAACTTTCAATTACATTTTTATTTATAGATCTTGCTTCCAAAGCCATCGACCCTAAAATGATGGATAATATTAGAGAATTTGACATGCTTCAGAATACTAAAGAGCTGGTTGAGACTTCTTACTGAGGAGAAGGTAAGAAAAAATGGCTCAATTCAACCATCTAACAACATCTTAGGCGAACCTCCTATGATGAAGAAAATCGCACATGATTCCAAGTCGATCTTGATCACTAGACCGAACACTTTCTCTATTCTCAACCCGATCCAATGCACTCTATTTTTTAGCCTAGACATTTTATACGTATTTATTTTATTTATTTCGAATGCTTATTTACTTTGCGTTATACTATGCAAATGTTCACTTGGTTGACCCATCGTCTCTGACCAACGATAAGGACTCAACAGATCTTCCTATTATAGTTACATCTCATAACAAGCCTCCATTGCCGCCTCCTTTAAGGAAAATTTCTTGTTCGATTTCCTCTACAGTTGAAGATGCTTTCTTGGCTACTAAGACTAAGAAACTTCAACAAGAATATGAATAATAAGAGATTCCTCTTGAATCTTCCTCCCTTAAAAATTCACAATAGAATATACACGCTTTGGAAACTCCTAATGTAAGATGGGGCTATGCGGTAGGATCGTGTAATATGGAATAACGGAATAGTCTAGGTAGATAAAGTAAGTAAATGCACGGAGACACCAGGATTTTATACTGGCTCAGACTTCTAGTCCTACGTCCAGTCCCTAAGCTTCACCTAGAAATTTCACTAACTAACACCCTCACTTAACCCGGAGGAATAGATTTACAACTTACCCGAACAACCGAACGGGATTTCTTGCCTCAACTACCGAAGAGGACTTCAACTCAATTGCTAAAAAACAATATTCGACTTGTTGTGTTCTTATCAACACTAATGAGTCTAATGTAGTACAATATTCCTATAATCTTATCCTCGAGAGTATGCAATGTGTTTGTGAAGATTTAGGAAATGTGAATTGCTATGAATCAAAAGACTGTTATAAACAAAACAGTGATTCAAGCAATAGATTGGTGATTGCTTTTAGAATATCTAGAGAATATGATCAAGAAAATAGTAAGATTAAAGCAAGAGAATTCGGTAAATTGCATGATGTTAGAATTATGTATATATACTTGTAGAAGAGGTGCATTTGTTGTCAAAGGTTGCAAACAAGAGATGCTTTCATTTCCATTGGAGAATGGTTGCAACTATTGGGAGGAAGAAGGTGTCTTTTCAGAGAAAATTCGAAGGTTCAAATTCAGTCGAACGAGCAGGGAATTCAATCAACTGAAAATATGAAGTAAAATTTCAGGAACAAATTCAGTCGACTGTGCAGGAAGTTCAGTCGACTGAAACTGTGCGTGTATATATATTTGTACCAGTTTCAGTCGATTGGCCATTCCTGTTCAATTGACTGAACTACTAAAATATGCACAGTGAAAGTTTGAATGAAAATAAAGTTCATAAAATGCGTTCTAGTGTTCGTGCAAACCACTTGAGGATAAGATTTTAACAATAAATCTAGACTAAGACCTATATAAAAAATCATACTTATGTTTGTTTGGTCTTCATCGATCTTCCTTTAGCTTTGCACATATCTCTTCCTTTTTTGTAGAAGCACATTGTCATTGATCAAAATCTTCGCGTATCAACATTCTCCCCCTTTTTGATTGATGACAATACTGATTTATTCTGGAGATGTATTTACTTATTTCTCCCCCTGAATGTATGCACTATCTTTCCTACAAAACAAAGTTAGTACCATAGATTTTCTCCCCTTTTGTCACCGACAAAAAGGAAGAACTAACAGTAGAAATATTTTATCAAAACAATCACTGAAGCATAGAGAATAGAAAATTTGCATAACCATGGCTTAAAAAAGTTAAAAATGTTGCGTCGAACAAGCACAAAATGGCTATTTATACAAGCCATTAGCATGTTTTAAATAATCATCACACCATACTTAAAATTACTCATCTCTATCCCAGTCATATGAACCTTCTCTTCCTGTTGGTTCACGTATGACGGGTCCTCCTATTGGTGGTCTGTACGCTCTTCCTCCTTGGCCACCACTTGCTCCGCTTGTGCTGCTACTTGTTTGCTCTTCGGATGACGTCCATGTAAACGTAGATGCCGGATGTTTGCCGCGAGATGTCGAAGCAGTAGTGGTACTTGAGCACGAGATTGCATCCCATAGCTTGTTGAAGAATCCTTTGATTTTGTCAAGCTTGTGATCTACCTTTTTAAGACGAGTGTCAAGAATTTGTTGATTTCTTGACAATATCCCCAATGATTGGTTGGTACGAAAGCTTGGGTCAACAAGACGAATTTCATCATCTTGCTCGAAATGTTCTTCGTGGTGAGGTTGAGGAGGTTGTTGTTCTTGATGCCTCGCGTCCCATTCGACGAGTGATATTATGCGAGGAGGTCGAGATGGGAGTTGCATTAGGCTTATGGTCCGGTGGTTAATTTGATGGACCATTGTATTCTCTGACTCAGGTAATGGCGTATCGACATTGAGGAGAAGTCGCATGATGTATTCTCCAAAATAGATAGTGCGCATTTCGCCATTATTAAAAGTGAGAAACTCATCAAGAATAAGTTGTACCCAATTGACTTGTATATTGCCAAAAATAGCATATAGAGCTCGATAATTATTTGGGTAGACAATTTCGTACGAGCCCGTGCGAGCAGTAATTGTTCTCGTTAGAGCTTTTTGAAGGATTCTTGCCATAGGTCGAAGAGAGGTGGACTTAAAATCTCTAAAGTTGATATTATCATCCATAAATCGTTGGTTTATGTTATCGCGAATATGTGGATTGAATTCTATCTCTTCTAGCTTTCTCCCGACATTTGGTGATTCTAGAATGTGTTCTATTCTATCTAAGGAAAACCAAACTTTCTTTCCACATACCATACTCCAAACACTATTGTTTGGATTTCTTGGAGTTTGGTATCCAATATTAAGGTTAGCATAAAATAATTTGACCATTATATGATTTATGGCATGGTCATTTCTTTTCAAATCCAAAAGAGAAGTTAAACCTGCTTGATCGGTTAACGCTTGGATGTTGTAGGTTTGAAAGCTTTGGAAATCAACGAAGGAATGCTCGAAAATACGAGAATTCTTCATCTTATTCCATCTAGTGACAACGACTCCATCGTAAAGCCATTGCGCTATTTGAGCATCAATTGGCTCGGAGGATGAAGAAGAGGAAGCTCTTGATCTCTTTGGTGCCATTTGAGTGAGGTTTGAGTGAATTTTAAGGAATTGGGGGCTAGGGTTTCGAAAATAATTGGGGAAGAAAAATGTTTTGGAAAGTAAAAAGTGAATGGATAGGTAAAAAATTGGTGGTTAAAGGGGAAAGTTGCCTGGGAATTGGCGTTCAGTCGACTGAATACACTGTTCAGTCGACTGGATTAAAGGCCGAAAATTTTCTAGGCTTAATTCAGTCGACTGAACAGGGTTTTTAGTCGACTGAATTTTTATCAGAAAGTTTCTGTTAGTATTTCAGTCGACTGTGCAGAGGATTCATTTGACTGAATTATAAAAAAAAATTGCTTACTGCCTTAAGTCCAGTCGATTGAGCAGGGGGTTTCAGTCGACTGACCCATGTATTTTGTTGTTCTTTGTTAATTTTGAAAGTAAACATTTTATTCAAGGAAATAACTACAATTATATAGATGTAGTACCATGAATAGATTTCAAAACTAACTATTTCTTAGGGGATGGACTTGGAGTCTTTTTCCCTTCATTCTTCATATAATTTATATCCCATGAATTTGGACTATATTGAGGAGTCTTAGGAGACATCCAAGGATTCACAGGATCGACTGGTGTACGGTAAGATGAAGACGGATCAATTGAACTAACGGGGTGAGGTAGGGGTTCAGCCACTTTGTTCCTTTTTGAGTCACAAAAATGTAAACCGATTTGCTCTAGGAAGCTTAGTCGTCTAGCCGTAACTTTTTGTTCGAAGTATAATTCTCGTTGAAGATCTATTTGTTGTTGTTGAAAGTGATGAATTTCATCAATCTTTCTTTTTGTGTCTGGAGAAATAAAGAGTCCGCGTTTTGCTTTCTTGAATTCTGGTGTGTAGCCAGTACAATAATTGTTCCATTTGTAAACTGGCTCATGTGTCCGTATTGGAGTGGGAAGTTTTGGAGACGTTGGAGTGTTATCGACTGAAGAGGTGATATTGATAGGGGAAAAAGAGTTGTTGGACGACATTTTTATAATGAATTTTTCAAGCTTTTATTCGAGAGAATGAGTTGTGAAAAAGAAATATTTTTACGATATATTTATAGTAGGGATTTTCTAAATATATAGTGGTTATAATTCTTTAAAGTTTTCATCCACTTAATGATTTAATGGTTACCATAATTCAGTTAAAAATGTATGGTTTATAAATAACTATTATTTTATAATATATTATGTAACATATTCGAAAAATAAATTGAAAATCTCATTTTTTTTTCTTTATTCAGTCGACTGAGTATATAGTGTTAGTCGACTGAATTGTGTAGATTTTTCTAACTTTCTCTATATAATATCTTTAAAAGACATTATTCCTAACTCTCGTCGTAATTTTATGAAGGAGTTTTCTAATAAAGGTTTAGTAAATATATCGGCAATTTGATTTTCAGTAGAAATATGTTCTAAATTAATTATTCCTTTTTTGATGTTGTCACGTAGAAAATGGTGACGAATATCTATATGTTTTGTACGAGAGTAATTAACCGGATTTTTAGATAAGTTTATTGTACTTGTATTATCACAGTATATTGTAGAATTTGTTAAATTTATATTAAAATCTTTAAGTGTTTGTTGCATGTATATAACTTGAGTGCAAGCCAAAGCAGCTGATATATACTCTGCTTCGCAGGTGGAAAGCGAGACACAATTTTGTTTCTTACTAAACCAAGATACGTGATTTTCCAATGAAATGACAAGTACCACTTGTACTTTTTCTATCTGTTCGAGATTCACCAAAATCAGCATCACTGAATGACACTAACTCAAGTGAACACTCCTTTGGATAGAAAAGACCGAAATCTTTAGTGTTGTTAAGATATCGCATAATTCGTTTTACCGCTCTTAAGTGTGGTTCTTTAGGATTGGATTGAAAACGTGCACATAAACAAACACTCATCATTATATCAGGTCTACTAGCGGTTAAGTAAAGTAAGGAACCTATCATACTTCTAAACAATTTTTGATCTACACTTTTGCCATTTTCATCTCGATCGAGATGTGTAGTGGTACTCATAGGAGTCGGTTTAGCAGAAGTGTTTTCCATGCCGAATCGTTTAATTAAATTAGCACAATATTTTTCTTGGTTTATAAAAATTCCATTTGTAATTGTTTAATTTGAAGTCCGAGAAAATATGATAATTCTCCCATATGAGACATTTCGAACTCATTAGTCATTATATTTGAAAATACTTTACATAAATTTTCATTTGTTGAACCAAAAATAATATCGTCTACGTATATTTGAATTATTAAAATATCTTTGGTAGTATTTTTAATAAAAAGCGTTTGATCTACTTTTCAAATTTTAAATCCCGAATTTAATAAATAACTTTTAAGTCTTTCATACCAAGCACGAGGTGCTTGTTTAAGACCATATAGTGCTTTCTTTAATTTAAATACATGATCCAGATATTTTTCATGTATAAATAAAGGAGGTTGTTCTACATATACATTTTCTTTAATAAAACCATTTAAAAATGCACTTTTAACATCCATTTGATAAAGTTTAAAATTGTGAAAACATGCAAAGGCTAATAATATACGTATTGCTTCAAGTCTTGCAACGGGAGCAAAGGTTTCTTCAAAATAATACCTTCTTCTTGATTATACCCTTGTGCTACTAGTCTTGCTTTATTCCTTGATATATTACCTTGTTCGTCTACTTTATTTTTATAAATCCATTTTGTTCCTATTACTGATTGATTATTAGGACGTGGAACTAAATCCCAAACATCGTTACGTTCAAATTGATTTAATTCTTCTTGCATTGCGATAATCCAATAATCATCTGTTGATGCTTCTTTAGGATTTTTAGGTTCTATTGATGAAATGAAAGCTACACGACCCATTTAATTTAGTTGATTTCCTGTCCTAACTTGAGAATTTATTTCTCCTATTATATTTTGAGTTGGATGATCTTGTAATATTCTAGGAGGAGATCTTAGTTCATTATTACTATTTTCAAGGTTTGTTTCTTCTATATTTATCAATTCTTCATCATCTTTATATTAAAATTTTTATTAGAATTTTCATCAAAAGATATATGCAAAGTTTCTTCAATTACGTTTGTTCGTTTATTAAATACTCGATATGCTTTACGTCGTTCCGAGTATCCTACGAAAATTCCTTCGTCAGCTTTTGGATCGAATTTTCCTAGTTGATCTTTTGTGTTTAAAATGAAACATTTTGATCCAAATATTTTAAAATAAGATATATTTGGCTTTTTGTTATTACATAGTTCATAAGAAGTATTTTTAGTTAATGGTCCAATTGATATTCTATTTAATACATAACATACAGCAGCAACGGCTTCTGCCCAAAAATGTTTTGGTAGAGAACATCCATTTAATAATGTTCTTGTGCATTCTTGTAATGTTCTATTCTTTCTTTCTACAACTCCATTTTGTTGAGGAGTTCTAGGAAATGAAAAGTTATGATTTATTCCTTTCTTTTTACAAAAAGTTTCAAAAGCTTCATGTTCGAATTCGCCTCCATGATCGCTTCGAATATTTTTAATTTTCAAATCTTCAGTGTTTTGAATTCTTTTGACAAATGTTTTAAAGTGCTCAAAAGTGTCACTTTTATTTTTCATAAAAATAGTCCATGTATATCTTGAAAAATCATCAACTATTACAAATACGTATCGATTATGATTAATGGATTGAACTTGTGTTGGTCCAAATAAATCCATATGTAGTAATTCCAATGGTTGTAAAGTCGAAATATTTTTCTTAGATTTGAAAGATGATTTCGTTAATTTTCCTTTTTGACAATCATCACAAAGACGATTTATTTTAAAGTTTATTTTGGGTAAACCTCTTACTAATTCATTTTTAGAAAGATTTCTAATAGTTTTAAAATTTATATGACAAAATCTTTTGTGCCATAACCAAGGATCATTATCTTTGGCTAGTAAACACATACTTGTATTATGATTAATATTCATATTTAGAACATAAATATTTCTATCTCTATTTCCTTCAAAAACAAGATTTTGGTTTTGATCAAAAATACTACATTTATGATCCGAGAAAGTTATTTTAAAACCTTTGTCACACAGTTGACTTATGCTAAGTAGATTATGTTTTAAATTTTCAACTAATGAAACATTTGTTATAAATGGTAAATTTGATGTACCGTAATTGTTCACTTCTCCTTTGCCAATGATATAGCATTTTGAATTGTCTCCGAAGGTAACCGAGCCACCATCAAAGTATGTGATGTTTGTAAGCATATTTTTGTCTCCGGTCATGTGTTTTGAACAACCACTGTCTAATATCCATTTCTTATTTTTGAGTGGGACCTCAGAATCTTGAGCCATGAAGCATACATTTGCCTGTTCATTGTTGCTATTACTATCATTTTCCGATGAAGATGAATCTGAATCGTGCCATGTTGCATAAAATGTCTTCTTTTTGAATTTATCCTTCTTGTTTTTTTTGTTGAAGCTATTCTGATTTTCCTTCATTTGTTCTTGACAATCTTTTTGCATGTGTCCTTTCTTGTGACAATTAAAGCATTCTATATTTGAGGATGAAGGTTTGTTCAAAAAATTGTTTTTGAATCCGTTTTTGTTTCCTTTTCTATACTTTAAGAATTTCTTGAAATTTTTGGCTATAAATGCTAGATCCTCATCTTCAGACTCTGATTCTTCCTTTTCCGCATGAAAAGCAACATTCTTTCTTTTTTGAGCTTGATCTTTCTTAGCTTGCATATTTACTTCATACGACATAAGATTTCCAATCAATTCTTCTGGTTTCATTGTAGATAGATCATTTGCTTCCTCGATTGCTAGTACTTTTCTCTCCCATTCATCAGTGAGTGAATTTAGAACTTTAGACACAATGTCAAAATCCGTGTATTTTTCTCCTACTCCTATTAAGGCATGATGAATGTCTTGAAATCTCGAGTACATGTCATTGATGGATTCATTTTGTCGCATTCTAAAGTTTTGGAATTGGTTCTTCAGCATGGATATCTTTGTTTGTTTAACTTTGTTTGTGCCTTCATGTATGACTTTAAGTGTTTCCCATATCCGATATGCAGTAGTACATATGCTAACACGGTTGAATTCATTTCTATCCAGGGCGCAAAATAGCATATTCATAGCTTTGGCATTTGCACTAGCTTCATTCTTCTTAGTTTGTGTCCATGTAGGATAATCGGTCGTGGGTACAACAAACTCTGCTTGAGTAGCATTCCAGGCTTCGAAACTTGTTGCTTGCATATAAATCCTCATCCTTGTAGCCCAATAGTTGTAGTTTAGTCCATTGAACAAGGGGGTCTTTGGGTAGATTGTCCTTCTGCAAATGTAGAACTATAGACAGATGTTGTGCTTATACTTGCGTAATTTTCCATATTATCAATATGTCTGATAACGGTGTTATGGTTATAAGACGGCCTTGCTCTGATACCAATTGTAAGATGAGGCTATGCGGTAGGATCGTGTAATATGGAATAACGGAATAGTCTAGGTAGATAAAGTAAGTAAATGCAAGGAGACACCAGGATTTTATATTGGCTCGGACCTCTAGTCCTACGTCTAGTTCCTAAGCTTTACTTAGGAATTTCACTAACTGACATCCTCACTTAACCCGAAGGAATAGGTTTACAACTTACCCGAACAACCGAACGGGATTTCTTGCCTCAACTACCGAAGAGGAATTCAACTCAATTACTAAAAAACAATATTCGACTTGTTGTGTTCTTATCAACATTAATGAGTCTAATGTAGTACAATATTCCTATAATCTTATCCTCGAGAGTATGCAATGTGTTTGTGAAGATTTAGGAAATGTGAATTGCTATGAATCAAAAGATTGTTATAAACAAAATAGTGATTCAAGCAATAGATTGGTGATTGCTTTGAGAATATCTAGAGAATATGATCAAGAAAATAGTAAGATTAAAGCAAGAGAATTCAGTAAATTGAATGATGTTAGAATTATGTATATATACTTGTAGAAGAGGTGCATTTGTTGTCAAAGGTTGCAAACAAGAGATGCTTTCATTTCCATTGGAGAATGGTTGTAACTCTTGGGAGGAAGAATGTGTCTTTTCAGAGAAAATTCGCAGGTTCAAATTCGGTCGACTGAGCAGGGAATTCAGTCAACTGAAAATATGAAGGAAAATTTCAGGAACAAATTCAGTCGACTGTGCAGGAAGTTCAGTCGACTGAAACTGTGCATGTTTATATATTTGTACCAGTTTCAGTCGACTGGCCATTCCTGTTCAGTCGACTGAACTACTAAAATATGCGCAGTGAAAGTTTAAATGAAAATAAAGTTCATAAAATGGGTTCTAGTGTTCGTGAAAACCTCTTGAGGATAAGATTTTAACAATAAATCTAGACTAAGACCTATATAAAAAATCATACTTATGTTTGTTTGGTCTTCATCGATCTTCCTTTAGCTTTGCACATATCTCTTCCTTTTTTGTTGAAGCACATTGTCATTGATCAAAATCTTTGTGTATCAACACCTAATATTTCTTCTACTGCTGTCGTCGCTACCAACATTATCTTTATCTCAACAATTCAATATCAACATCATGCCTACATCATCGAGGGATTCTACGGACAACACCCATATGGAGTTTGGATCTAACCACACCTTCTTAACTACTGATACTCTAAAAGGTGTTGTGGTGTCCATCTCTCATAATCATGATAAGTTGTTATTTTATGTTCTACATTCCCCACTGTTCTCACCTCTTGGGATCACTAAATTTCCCACATCTTTCTTAAAGGACTGTCTTAATCTCCTTCCCGATTAGTTGCTTATGGTTCATCCTTTTGTGCTTAGTATAATCGGTCAAATCTTGGCTTATTAATCTTATGCTAACTAATTTTATTTCATTTTAAGGTTGGCAAAATCCTCTAACTACACATCATCTTTTGAGGAGCATGATTCCACCCTTTCTAGTACCATTAAGGCTTTGGAGGAGAAGAACCGCATTTTAGAAACCCTACCAGAACTTTTCCTCTAAGAATTTTCATATTGCCTCTCTTCTTGCCTCAGGAAAAGGAAAGAATTTTGGTTTGAAAGATAAGTTAAAATCGACTAAAGAAGCTTTAATGCATAAGAAGAAGATGTCCTCAAGCTCAAATTTGAATAGCTAACCTTGAGAGAGATTTAGCCAAAAGGATTCTTCAGTAAAAAGACGAATGATGTCCTGTAAAATGCCAAGGATAAAGCATCTTCTATCTTACAGGACATTCTTCATTCTTTTGAAGATCGATATACATAAGGTCCTTCCGCTCGTGGTACTTATTATTTCCTACTTTGGAGTCTATAGAGGTTAAGTATACAAGGAAGTTTGACATCATCCTTGAAAGAATTCCTGGTGAATTACCAGAATTTGAAATGATGAATTGGTGGATTTCATAGAATTCTTATCTTTCGATGGCCTTCCATATGATGGCAAGGATGCAAATTGGAATCAAGACAGAATTTAACCCGATCATGACGATGATGATGGCAAAGAAGATGATAGGGATGGGAATGATGCTAAGGGTGATCTGTCGAGACCCGATAAAGATGAAGATCATGATGACGAAGGTATGAGGACAAAGGATAGTGCTCACGAAATTGGCTACGATGTTAACTTTCCCTCTCCCATTGCCAATTCCAAGGTTGATGATACTCTTCGTCAAAAGGATTTTTTGATAAACCTCCTTCATCTAATTTTGGTGGTTTTGGTTGATCATCTCTTAGATCTATGAAAGTTCTTTCTTTGAGGCCAAAACCTTATGCGTCTCTGTCTCAGGTAATTCAATACTTCTGCTACTTTCTATTTCAGCTCAAACCCTTTACTAAAATTATATTCTTACTACCAAAATAAAAGGAAAATAAGAACTATTTTGAGGTTATGTTAGATTGAAGTAGGAGTGAAGTTTTAAGACTTAACAGAGAAGGAGAAAGACTTCGTAAAGACCTTAACAAGGCAAACGATAAATATATGAAACACTTAAAACGTCTTAGATTCTTAGAAGACTTTAAAAAAATCAGTTTGTTCTGCTCCTGCGAAGCTTCCGTCTTACAATTTCCACAAAGAAAATAAAGAGTTTACGGCCTTATCTGGATGCTTATCGATGATAGAGACAAACTAATGAATTGCCCTTATTTAGTACACATCAAATTTCTGATGATGGACTTGTCTTTCTTGGATGATGACTTTAGGGGTTTGATTAGGTAATTACATAGAATATATCTTGACTAATATGGGGAATGCAAGAATTTTCCAAGAGTCAATACTTCTTCGATGACCATTCACATGTTTCCCCCAGAAAAAGTTAATTTTAGTAAGAATAGGTTTATTTTTGAATAATATAAGGGATATATTCCTCACGAACCTTTGTATTATTTTTTTGCTTACATAATCAAAATTTATGTTTTGATCACTATATTTATGCTTTCGGATATAAATTTTGTAGTTTCATTTCTACTTTTGGTTTTTCCATGATAATAGAACTAAGAATTTTTATCTATTTTTTGACTTTGTCTTCCACTCTTAGGGACTTTCTATGTGGATTCTTTAGGCTTAAAAGGATTTATAGAGAGACTTCTTCTCTTATTGAAAAATCATATATAGTGAGATATTATTTCCTTCATGACCTTCATCATGTATTCACTAATTTTATGAACTTAGATTTCAGTTTTCAATGAGATGAGAAAGAATATTTTTTCCAGGACTTCCAAACTGATTGTGGAAGGTTATTATGTGGTGAAACTAATCCACTTCCTCTTTTTTTTCCCTTTTAAGGAATGAGATTACCAGTTCCCTCTAGTCAATATTCCCTCAAATATTGAAGTTTTATTCATAGATTACTCTATATATCTCGAATGTCCTATCAAAATATTAAGAAATCTCTTTTGATGACTAGTTCTTAAAAAAAATTGTTTACTGATTTTAGGTTGAATGTACTTATGGTTTTATTTCGATTGGAATGTGCTGAAATTTTGGTTATTTTCTTGTCATTAATATAACATCTTTTTTGTGTTGCATTAGTTTATTAATTGTTTATATTGAATTTTATTTTACAACTTGTCTTAGGCATAAGCCATACATTGTCTCTAGATTCTTTCGACTTATTTCGTTACCATAACAATATTAAGGCTAAACTGGTTAAAAAATATGGATAATCAACCTTCCTAATCCTCTTTTAGATTATCGTCAATCGGCAACAAGGAGTAAGTTAAGTGGTATAAAAAATACTTGCGGTCGAAATCCACTTTAAAAATTTCTCAGAAAATCATTTCAAATCTTAGAAGGAAAATTTCCCTTAAAGATGAGGAGATTCGTAAACTCTCTAGGACACTCAATTTTAGATATCATCCTTCGGTTTAAGGATTTGATTATGATACAAAAGTGTTAGAGCTTAACAAATGGATATTCGATTGGAAGTTCATATGTTGAAGTCATGCAACAAGTGTCAATCATATGAACTCATTTCGATCAATGGAGAGATCGACCTACTCGCACGTACACCAGCTCACTATCTAGAAAAGACTTTTTCTAAAAAAATATTTCTTCTTGTGGTTTCTCGGCGAGTGGTATTAACCATTCCACTCCATCATCGCCCCATCCTCCTCCTCCTTCAGAACAAAGGTCGAGAGAGTTCGCAAGATTGAGTAGACCATCCAAGTTTGAACGCAACAAGAAACTGAAGGATCACTGGAATAAGAAACTTATAGATGAATTTTCTAACCTACGATTTTAGAAAGAAACCTTATCGTGTGAAAAAATTGTTCTTACCATAAAAATTCAACGGTTGGAAAATGATATAAAGAATTCCTCACAATGTATTTCTTAGTTAAAAGGAGCTAACAAATCCTTTGAACGAAGAATAATTACCTAGAGTGACTCAATTGGCCTCTTAACATTATTCGAAGAAAGAGAAAAAAAGGAAGGAATACTAATTAGTGATAGTTCAACACATTACTAACCCTTCCTCGCCATAGAGACACTGGAAAAGGAGGTAAAGGAACAATTGAAATCGATGTAGTAATTTTTTATAAGAGATTTCACAAGTTGACTCATTTGTTGACATTTAATCGAAATAATTGTTGCTTTCTACTTAAAATTTAAGTTCTCATTTCTATGAAAAGAAAAATACTTACGTTTGAGCAAGGCCATAATCTCAAGCTATCAAATTTTCTGACATTTCTTTGTCTACAGTTGTTCAGACGAAGATATGGGAGGTTCTTCAATTTTATACAAAGAAGCAACATCGACAAATAGAAGCCATCATTGTACCATGGAAGCCATTTATGAGGAGGGATGGGAATCGGTATATCAACATCCGCATTACCATAGGCTTTTGGATTTCATAGATATGAAGTCGTTTTTAGTAGTTGTAATATAAATATTTTAGGAAATTGTTAGAAGTTGAATGTATGTAACAGAAGTTGTGACCATGAATAATCATAATATAAATTTCTTTTTACCAATGCTCATGATTGTATTCATTAATGACATGAGCATATCATTTGATATTTTGGCTTGCGAAAAATTGGTTACCTTATGAACATTTCTGCCTTTCCGAAAAGCAATTACGTAAGTTTTTTTGGTTTATTTTATCTTCAACAGACCGTTTTTGGGCTATTCGCTACTCGCTATTTGCTTATTTGGCCATCTGTCTTCTTTAGAGAGTCGCTTTCATCGGGTTTATAAGTTGGACCAAAAGGTTGTTTGGATAACCATCCACATTTTTTAGAGGGTTGCTTTAGCCAATCTATGAGGCGAGACCAAAGGCTTACTAGACGATCACTTGAATCCTTTAGATGATTGCTTTGGTCAGGCCTTGAGAAAGGACTATAGGCTTATTTGATGACCACCCATAATCTTTATATGGTTGCTTTGGCTAGGCTCTAAGGCAGGACTAAATGATTATTTGATGACCATATGTATTCTCTAAATGGTTGCTTTGGCCAGGCCTTGTGGGGGGATCAAAGGCTTAGATTGATTTGGCCAGGACTAGAGGTAGAACCAAAGGCTTATTTGACTAAATCTTTTGTTGGGCACCTTGGAAATTGGTCAAAAGCTTCAACACATCGGATGCAAGGTCTTCCTTTGCTCAAAGAATCTACTGGCCTTGTCAAGTTGGGAGCTTAATTGAACATAATGCATCTTAAACTAAGATTGCCTCTTCATTTATACTTGGGGAGGGAATAAGTACATCTTTCTGTAGATAGGAAAGAAATCATTTAACAAGTCCTATCTGATTACTAAGGAAGTCCTTCGATAATTTTGGCCTTCATTTGATTTTCCCTATACCAATTTTCAATTATTGTTCTTGATGAAAACTCTTTTTTAAGATGATTTCTTTTAAAAAAGGATTTACTTGAAATTTTATTAGAGTTATAGAAACTTTACTCATGTCTCATTTTTCAATTAATTTTGTTTGGCGAACTCTTGTAATTCTCCTTGCCTCACATGATATTCAATTATTCCTGCTAAGGCTTGACAATGATTTCTTTCATGCTCGTTCAACCCAAGATATTTGCAGCATGCATCTTCTTCGTTTTTATGAAAATGAAATAGGGAAAATGGACTTTAAATGATGTTTCTAAATGGTTAATCAGTCTCAAGATCTATATTTATCCTTAATGAAACAAAATGGCCGAAAATTGGAAAGTTCCAAGCAAGTAGTTGCGGCGGATTTGATCATGGAGTCGAGTACATCGCCTTAGACGATGTTTTAAAAGAAGAAATGTGGATGGAACAAGTATTTAAAAAGCTTAGAGTAATCCCAAACATTATAGGTCCAATTCTATTGTATTGTGACAATAAAGCGACAATACAAATTACCAAGGATCTACGAGCTTGCAAAAGGTCGAGACACATTCTCCATAAATTTCACATGACAAGATAGTTTATTAATGATGGAGAGACAATGATCTGAGACAGTATACTAAAGATAACATCATAGATCCTTTATTAACACCTTTTCTAAGTCTATTTTAGGTAGACTGATCGAAGGTATAGGCATGAGGCTCCATAAATGTCCCCATTTGCCAACAGGAGATCAATGGAGTTAAGCGTGAACCCTATGGGAAATAATGTAATTTATTATATAACTTAACTTTTGTATGAGAATCCACTTTGAAATGAATTATGTTTTTGGTTTTTTTTTCTAGTTCCATATCCTTTTTATGTGATATAAGTAATGATTTGAATATATTTAATATATATGTAAGTAGAAAATTCTTTTCAAAAGTATTTAATCGCTTGTGCTTGTAAATATGTTCGTAACGATGGATTTTGAATTGCATATTTAAAATATTTATCCTTAAATTTTTTTAGTCAAGATGTATAAGGGAAAGGAAATCAATACATCCGGGGACACCTAAGAACTATCTACTTCGTTGGAAAAAGCATAGAACGTGTCAACGAGAGTCTTATATGGGTTAATTTAGCTAAGTCAAAATAGGAAATTTCATGCAACAATATGCAATAGTCTTCAAACTTGAGAGTACCGTTGGCCATAATTATCTAGACTGTTCTTTGATTATGATCAATAATACGACATCATAATAATGTTACGACCACAGTTAGGTACACTGGAAGTACTTGAAGTGAAACACTACTAAGAAGAGAATTTTGTCTCCTTTGTTATTGAAGTTAGTGTCAACATGATTGAAGTCAACTTGCAGTCAAAATCTTTGGCCAGAGTAACTGATTATCAGTAAAAGATACAAGATTGGACTAATGCTTTATAAATGGCACTATGCCATTAAATACAGATATTATTGGAGTTTTTGATGATTGACCAAACCGTAGATATCTTAGTGATATTGATGATGAAATGAAAATGTGCATAAAATAATGTTGCTTAGTGTGTAGCTTAATAGTGATTTGAAATCTAATTTCACCTAAATGACCTATAAGAAACTAAACTTTTATCCGGCACTGTATTCAACAATGTCTTTATATGCTTTAATATTTAAATTATTTAAATATTACTAAGGATCGAGTTCATATTAAGGAGTAAACATAATAGTGTTCACAGTAATTTTTTGAGTTCAACTTGTTTAAATTAATAAATGTTATAAATTACTAATTAAAATTAGTACAATTATCACATTAATTTTTTATCGATTTTAATTATTTAATGCCCTAAAATTAAACTAAATTAAATTATATACCTTTTATATAAGAGTTTAATATATGGGCTGAAATAAACATTTAATTGATTAATATATTATATTAATTAGGCCAAATGTTATGGAATTTGTTCATTGATGTGACAGACCGTACAATGAGGAAGAATGGGAGTTTGAAAATTTCTTTTGACTAGACGAGATCTAGATTAAAAATAGGAAACAAAGAGGATTGAATACCACATCTCTTCCTTATTTTAAACACATAATCAAAACTAAAAATCCATTGACCCTATTGCTAAAAAAATTGGAGCCCATAATTGGGAGTAGCAAATCAAGCTAGAAGGATGAAGAAACCATACTCTAAGAGGAAAGATTAGCAATACAACGTGTGAATAGTAGGTCGAATCCAGAGTTAAAAGTTCTTAATTTAAATCTGAATTTCAATATATGTGCATTTATACATATTTATACATTTACACATATTTATGTTCAACCTTCATTAAAAAAATTATAACTGAATTACAATTTAAAACACACACAAGCGCATACATATACAACAAAAAAATTCCCACATACACACACACATATAGATACATACATAACAACATATATATATATATATATATATTGTAATTATGCAACACACTATAAACTACACATATTACACATGATTTAGTTATAAATCCCAGTGAATATATATGCATCTCATATTATTTATTTCATGAATTTCTTAAACAAGAATATATTTTATTTATGCACTTTATCACATTGATTATATTGTACATGCAATCTTCAATAGCAAATAAATATGTAAATCAGGCATTAAATTATATCGATCATATTTAAAACTAAAATTAAATAAAATTTATCAAATAAAAATATCAAAATTTTGATTAAATAAGATTTAATTTTAAACCACAAAAATTACTTTTATTGAAAATATATTAAATATGATTAAATGACTATATTATTCATGATAACACTAAAATATGACCCAGTACAAAATTAATAAGCAAACTTCATTTAAAATTTGATGTTGGCCATGCATCTACTCCAATAGGTACAAGATACAGATAATGAGATGCAATTTGTGAGAGGATTTTTAGGCAACAAATGCGGCAGCAACAACTATGTATGGACATGATCAAAAATTCATCATAACACTATATGTTATTAATTTTTATTGTATGCAGCTTTGGAGTTGATGCTATTATTAGTTTGATTTACTAGACTTTTTATGTTTAGATATGTATATATTTTCATATATCGGAGGTCTATGATGTTAGATTTGTTATTACATGTTATGTGATGTATGACTTGATGCAATTTGTGTTAAACTTTGTCATGTTTATTGTTATATTTCATATGTGATGTTTACGTATGTTAATACTTTAGATGATGGTATATAATTATCTATGATGATATATAATTATTTATGATGATATATTGATGATAGTGCTTATTGGTCACAACTGGATTTACTTCATATGATATTGTATTGTAGTTTGTGTTAAATGGAGGAAAATGCAGTTGAATTCTACCAATATTATTCTAGGTTGGTTTCACTAAACCCTTCACACTTTAAAAACAGTGAAAATTTTGTTGTTACAACATTGTAAATATTCGACATTAGTAAGCTAATGTAGAACTTAGGAAATGAGAAGTCAACAAGACGGAGGAATGACATCGCTAACTACTAGCGTAGGGAAGGCATTGGTAAATTATGGTTTAGTAATGGCTTCGATAACACCTAACAAGGTGCATTATAATGGTAGGTATAAAATTATAGCATGAACATTTTTTCATCGAGCCCTTTAATGCCAGCATATCGTTAGGGAAAATTTTCCCCATACCATAGCAACACAAAATATAAAAGGAATGGCTACCCACTCTTGTATTGAACAACATCATGATTATTTGTTCCAAACACAAATTTCTGTAAAATAATTTGGATCAACTGTTAAAATTTAATATTAAATTGAAATTGTTTTAGTTAATTAAACATATTATACAGATTAAGATTATGCCTATAAAATTTATAAATATGTCATATAAGTTTATAAAATGCTATTTTAAATTATATGTTTGTGAATTTGATATAATTTTATTTTAAATTATTTCTATGCTTATTTATCTTACAAAAAATATAATTTAGTTAAATTAATTTTATGCATACACACATACATCTCTATGCACACACACACACACAGACATATATATATATATTCATTAAACTATTATAAACATAAAATAATGGAAAAATACATTCTTAATTGATTTTAAAATTCTTTATTACGTTAAATATAATTAATGACAATTTAATTGTATACAAAAATAAGAAAAAAGAAGGTTTATTTTTATATTTTGTAGTCGAAAGTTTAAAACAAAATCAATGACATTAAATGATATATAGTTATGTCAAAATTTGAATACTAAATATATATAACTTTTAATTTTGAATTTAAAAATTAGATAAGAATATCTAAAATTTAGACTATATATATAACTTTGCCACCATTCCTGTTTTTGATTAATTCAATGTTAAAATATTTTATATAAAATTTAAACAATCGGACTAGGTCAACTTTAGATATATTATTTAAATCTAAAATGGTTAATTATAATTATAATATAACATTTGGTTGTAAAAATAGTACATATTGATATTTTATGTAAAATATTATGTATGTATTATGTATATGTATATGTATGCGTGTGTGTATGTATATGTATATGTATGTAACAACCCGTAAAATTTTCAATAATTTAATTTGTTAAGTTAATAAGTTTTTGTAATTTAATAAAAAAATTGAACGATGGTAATTAGAACTAATTAGTAACAATTGAAATGAAATTACAATTTAGTGAAGTAATGAAAATTGGTACACTTGGCTATAAATTTGTGTAAGAAAACTAATGCAAACATTTAAATTTATAAAATGAATAATATGAAATAAATGACTCTTGAATAAAGATTTGTCATATAATAATGGTAACATTTGTTGTGAACAATTAAATCACAAGTGTGAATGTTGAATCATTAATGAGATAATATATGATTAATATAAATTGAAGTAAATCAGTGTTAATTAAGTAATTGTAACATTTGATTTATAAACAATAATGGATTCATTAATGTAACTTAAAGTAATAGTAACGGTTGTAAGTTACTATTTAATTTGCCTATTAATTTAGTTGTAACTGTTATATTTGAGTATAAATTTGAATATAAGTAAATAGGGTAAGTGGTGTATAAATAAATGAATTAGTAGAATTAATAATAATTGAATGAATTCAATATTAGGTATGTAATTAAAATAATTAGTTGAATATAATAAACTTAAGCGTAAATTAAATGGTAATGGTAACAACTATTATAAGTTGCGTATTTAGTCTATAAAATAAATAGGAAATATTTAATGTCATTAATGAGAATTAATGCAGTAACGGGAGGTGTGAATGTATGAATTAAATAGAAACATAAATTTATTTATAAAGTAATAAATTGGTAAAAGGAATGGACCTAAGTTAAATGAATTAATTGGTTTTAAACCTTAATTAATGTGTACAATTGACAAGATTTCACATTTAGAAATGTAACATTTAATACAAATTTAAGATGAAAATAGGAGTAGACTAGTGTAATGGAATATAAAACTAATGTAACTAGGTATATAGGGTAATAATGGACCTAGTATAAAGATGGCAATTAGACCAAATCAAATAATTGAAAGCAATTTTTATTTAATTGGAATGTAATCTATAATAAAATGGATTATTATAGGTAAATGAAATTAATTACTATGTAACTTGAAATTTGGATGAATTGGAAAGTTATTAATGTATTAGTATATAAACCAACGTTAATATTACCCATAAGGGGACAAGTTAATAGTTTATTCAACAAAAAAATTCAGAAATCAAATATATGGATTTATTGGGGATTTAAACCTATACTTTTTAAGTTAGATAAAATACAGTGTTTACACGCAATGACTTTCTATATTTTATTTTCCTATGTTTGTTTCTCTAGTTTTTATTTTCTATTTTATTTGTATAAACTTTGAATATATTTATTTGATTTTTGATTGATTTTATTTTTAATAATAGCTTAGCAATTTCAAGAGATATATGTTACTTGTTTTTTTATTTGTTGCATTTTTCTTTTCCCTTGCCTTTCCATTTGCAAAGCCAATTACTTCCCATATTCATAGCCGTGAATTCTTCTCATAATTCACGTACATATTGTTCCTCAAACCTCTCTTTTCATTGCGTGCAAACAAAGAATTTTTTTTATTAAATACTTCAAGTTATTTGTTGCCTTTTTATTTCCCAAACCATTCAAACTCCTACCTTTTATTGCCTAGCCTCTTTATTTCTTACCGTTTCTTTCTTTTGGATGTGTATTTCCTAAAACCTAGCTGCCATCTATTTTTTTCATGTGAAAAGTTTCTCCTCATTTCTTATTTGCGTGAGAAAAAATACTAGATCTAAATCCATGGCTTCCTCCTTCTTTTCCTCTTTTCTATTTTTGTTTTTCTTTTGTTTCCTTCATGCCTAGTTCGGCCTCACCCTATTGCCGACCACACCGCCTCCTCCTTACTACCAAAGCCTAGCCATGACCACCATGGAAGCATACTTCACCAACGTTTGATAACAAACCCTAACCAAGCCATGTACCGATCACCTTGCTTTGATTTATCAAGGTTATGTCATTTTATTTCCTTTCTTTTCATTATTTTATCTATATTCTTTTTTATTGAATCATTGCTTATATATGTATGTATTGTGTTGTTTACAAGTTTAGATCTGACTCTTCACCCACTCAAAAATATAGTCGTGCTTTGTCATGCCTTTTCATGCTTTATGGAGTTTGGATGTGTGTTTGATTTTGGTTCTAGCTTTCAAAAAGGTGAGTTATTCACTCTAGACATTATGTACTTATATAATTGTAAAATGATAACAAGTGAATCTGTATAAATTGATATGTTATTCATATATGTTGGTGATGTGATTACATGATGTTAAATCCTGTTTATATATATTTGTTCATCGCCTAATATGATATTATTTGCTATATTGTTATTTTATTTCTTGTTATCACACTGCAAGTTCCCCTTCACTATGGGTTGAAATGATACATACTCGAACGAACTGTAGAATAAGGAAAAATCATTATGGGTTGAAATGATAGGCTCAAGTGATTTCATTGATTTTTATTGTATTTATATTACTTGGGATTGCGGTTTGAAATGATGGAACCCGAATTTTCTTTTAAATTGCGGACTGAAATAATATACATCGATATCGCTTGACCTTGGCTAAAAAATATTATACAGGCCCATGGTTAATATTTTTAAGGTAATATTTTCCTAAAAATTTATTAAGTATTTTGAATATTTAGAAAATATGAAATTTTACCTTGAAATTTTATTTGATGATTTAAAATATAAAAGATATTGGTTTTCAGCAAGTTAAAAATTTATAAGTTGATGATTGGTTTAGATTGTAATTTAAAAATCTTTATTTGGTTTTAATGGTAATTTAAAGAGCTTTAATTGTGATAAATAACTTAATAATTTAAGTTAATTAATATGGAATTTTAAAGTCTAGCCTGGTAATTGCAATCAATTTTTATTTTATGAAATGAATATGTTTGTATAATAAATGATGTCCTTTGAATTGATAAAAAATTAAATACAATTGTAATTGTACATTTTTTAATAAATGTATTTAGCCTGAAATCATAGTTTAATTGATGCTTAAATGAATAAATTTGCAAAGAAATTGATCGTTATATTTACTATGATAAATTACTTTATTTATGGAATGGAAATGTTTGGAAATTGAATAATTATGATTTAAGTGGAAAAGTGTATTTTCAAAATATAACTTAACTTGATAATTGGAAATTTGGTTTTAATTGAAATTGTTAAGTTAATTAAATAAATGGAAATTTAGTCTTATTTATGAAGTGGGTATTTTAAAATAAAGTGGTGAGTTATTTGTTGAAATAAAAGAAGTAAAAGAATATGTTTTCGAATTAATAAATGAATTATATTTTAATTTGGATATTTATTACTAAAATTTTATTTTATTAAATCATAAGTTATATGGTATCCAAATGAATATTTTGAAGTGGGAAATGTGATTTTTATAAGTTAAGTTGGCTAAAAATTGAAATTTTAATGTAGCTAAAATATACAATTTTTTGAAAAGTTTATAACTGAATGAATAAAATTATAAATGCTACAACTTTGAAATGAATATTATTTAACATTGAATTTAAATGGTTAAATGAATCTTGTTTGGAAGATATTGACATTGAATTTAGATGGTCTAAATAAACATGTTTCAAAATGTTCGGTTTTAGATTTGTTATAACTTGAAAGTAATATGACTTTGGAAATGAAATTATTGGAAAGACTATTAAATTAAGAATTGTCTTTAAATATATAAATTTGGAACTTATTGGAAATGGAAGATTTAAGAATATGACCTTATAAAGTGGTTTGGGTTAAGGTGATTTAAAGGAATATTTCAAGTTTAATAAAATGAAGGAAATATTCAGTGATTTGGAAACTTGGGTTTTATTTAAATAAGATATTGATTTGGTTTTTTTTTGAATATAAATGATATATTATTACTTTGGTTTTTGAAATGGTAAATGATACATTGATTTGATTTTGAAAGGAAATAATATAGTATTTAGTTTTGAAATGGATATGATATTTTGGTTTTAAGTGTAAATGATTTTGAAAGAAATATCCATGAGTAATAATAATGTTTGGTTGCTAAAGAGACCGGGATCGCAAGTTGTCATACTCTCCGTCAACTCCGAAAACCACTTTAACAAGCATGTACGCGGTGGAAATTCGATAATGAAGTAGGATGGCGGCGACGTCCTTTGAGGTATGAATGTGGACCCGACTCCCGTGAGTTGGCTTAAGGTGGCTAAAACAGGAGCGATCTCGGGCCAAGGAGGTAGCCCCTCTTATCAGACATACTCCTTCGATATTATATTCTGAATTTGAGATTGATTTGGTAGCCACTTTTGATTTTTGATTTCGGGTTATGGCTCGAGGTGGGCGGTAGTAGCTGCTATGCGTTACCACCAGCCCGTGTGCGTAATTGGTATATCTACCCTGGTATTGCCTTGTGTGCCATGTCACCTATCGTAGCGCGCCTTGTACGAGTTTGGATTTCTCCCGTAGCCCGTGGAGTATCCTCTGGTGGCTTCTCGATCATGAGGAACCATGATACTGGATGGACTACTGGGACTATTACGTGTTAAGGAGAATATTGGGTAACTCCTTGACGCTATTTAAAAGTAAGTTTATTTTACTGTAGACATTATTATAGTAGCGAAATATTACTACATAGTAAATAGTTTAATACATCCTTAGAGGATAGGCAGTCCCAGGCATCCTTTAAGTTACTTGCACCTTTTATTACAGTTCACTTGAGTTGGTTTACATTGTATAAGTATGTATGTCCTGACTCGAGTGTTTTGTGTATTTTCTTTATGCTCGGGTCAGACTGAGTGATACAGCATTAGAGACTCACCTTCAGAGTTGGAGCTTTGCTTGAAGATCCGGATATCTATTTCAATTTCAGTATTCAATTGATTCCAGTCATCCAGTTGATTCCACTGATATATTCAGCTTTGTACTTGATTATTATATTGAACTTCTGTTGTATCTTGTTAACTATGATGTATTTATATAGTAGCTTCATGATCTACTATCTCTTTGCTTCCGCTGCATTTTATTACTCTATGTCTCTGATGATTTATTTACTGTTTATGCTGTGTTTTGCCAAATTTAAATTACAATTCACTATTTTGAACAATTCAAGTTCGATATGTGTGGATGCGAATGATTGAAAATATCAGGTCATTACGATGTATGTATGTATGTGTTTGCATAAAAAGTGAATAAACACCTCCAATTAAATTTATTACGGTGAATTCAATAAAAGTAGAGTGCGAGAAAAGTAAAGTACACCAAGATATATAGTGGTTCAGCAATAACGGGCTGACATCCACTGTTTACTCTCATTCCCTTTCTTATATTTCAGCTCTTACAGGTATATGAATGTGAAATACAATGATTTATTGTTAAATATTAGGATTCAGAATCACTATTCGGCTATTCCTGTTTGGTAGAATTTAGAGGCTCCCAAAAATTTATTCCATGACGGTTAGAAGCTTGGATATTTATAGAAGTGTAGAGGCAGAAGGTCATTTCGATAAAATAGGCAGTTTCTATATAACTTGCCCAGTTTGGTTATTTTTATATATAGAAGATACGATCGGGAATTTTCATATATGATTAGATTTCATTCCATTAATAACATGTTTGGTTTGGTTGGAATGGCTCTATTTGGGGGCGGTTGGTTCGGCAAGTGGATGCAAACATCTTTCTGTCCATATTACATATATCTCCTTTGTTCGGCATAGTTCCACTCCTTCCTTGCTTGGTCCTGAATATGCACCCAATATGATATTCCGTTTAGTGTATATAACATCAGAAAAATATTTCGTTTAGTACTATCTTGCACCGGATAAGATATTCTGTTTTGATACAAAATAAATTATCTTGTTTGGTAGTATCTTGCACCGGACAAGAATTCTTGTCTAGTGTACCACCAACCAAATAAGAATTTCTTGTTCGGTGTTGGGATTGCCGGACAGGTATTCATTCCCGACGCATTCTTATTATTGTAAAAAACCACTATCTAGACCAAACACATGTTGGTGGATCTATTGAGTAGAACAAGTTATGGGATCACCGGACCGAGCCTATGTTTGTACGTCCACGGGG
The DNA here is from genome assembly GCA_030765085.1 of Allium cepa. Classification (NCBI taxonomy): domain Eukaryota; kingdom Viridiplantae; phylum Streptophyta; class Magnoliopsida; order Asparagales; family Amaryllidaceae; genus Allium; species Allium cepa. Next base: position 663,005,705 of record CM060945.1, read on the forward strand.
CACGGTGACTCTACTTTGTTCCTTTCGTCTCTTCCATTAACTTAGCCTCGCTTTCCTTACCTGCAGCTCTCTAATTCCCTTACCTCCATATTAGTTCACCTCACTGTGCCTAGATCCCATAGGCCTGAATGCCTATAACACTTGCGTACTGAAGCTTGGTTCATGAAACAGAGAGCAAGCTTTGTTTGAAGCCTTCTTAAATTATTAAACGAACAATCTTGCATTCACACCAATTCGACATATTAAGCTCGATGTTAAAGATGGGTTCGGTATTCCTTTTGTTAGGCGTTCTTGGTTAGGCATTAGCTTGCCCGAAAAAAACTTACGTTCGACCGTATTTGTCCAGTGCCGGATATACTTGCTTGCCTATATAAAGGCTATGCTTCCTTCCAACCGAAAATCTTTATTCATTTCCCAACCTTCCCTATTCCTTGTGCTTGTTCGTCTCTCGATTGTAATGCTAGTGCCGATTCTTCTCCGAAGTTGCAGCAATCATCGCATACACTTTCCATTTATCTTAGTAAGTCGTTTATTAACAATTTAATCTTATATGATCTTAATTTTCTTATTATAATTTATGTTTACTTGGAATAATGTTGGGGGTTAGGGTTTTTCTAGGCATAATGAGGTGAACTAACATGAAGGTAAGAGAAAGCAAAGAGCTACAAGGTAAGCAAAGCGAGGCTAGGTTGATGTAAGTGATAAAAGGAACAAAGTAGACTCACCTTTCCCGGAAGATACACAAACATAGGCTCGTTCGGTGATCCCATAACTTGCTCTGCTCGATAGATCTGCAAATATGTGCTTGGTCGAGATAGTAGTTCGTTCTAGTGATAAGAATACACTAGACATAAATTCCTGTCATGTAATCCCAACATCAAACATGAATTCATATACAATAGAAGGTACACCGGATAGGAATTCTCATCCGATGTAAGATACTACTGGATAATATATTTTGTTCGGTATCAAATACATCGAATATAATACTTTGTCATGTGCAATATATTACCGGACAAGATATTTTATCCGGTGTTATATACACCGAACATAATATCTTGTCTAGTGCATATTCGGGACTGAGCAAAGAAGGAGAAGAACTATGCCGAACCAAGGAGATTATGAAGGAACATGGATAGAAAGGTGTCTATATCCACCTGCCGAACCAATTCCCTCGAATAGAGCCATTCCAGTTGAACCAAACAAGTTATTTATGGAATGAAATCTAAGCATATATGGAAATTCCTGATTATATATTCTATTTGTGGAAATAACCGAACAGGGCAAGTTATATAGGGAACCGGTTTGATTTATCGAAATGGCTCCTACCTGTACTCTCTTATAAATACCCAAGCTTCTAGCATCCATGGGACAGCTTTTTGGGAGCCTCATAATCCTGTCGAACAAGAATGGCTGAATAAAGCTTATGGATCCTAATATTTAATAATAAACCATTATACTTCACATTTAAATACTTGTAAGAGCTGAAATATAAGAAAGGGAATAAAAATAAATAGTGAACGTAGTCCCATTATGGCCGGACCACTATAAATACGTATGTACTTTACTTTTCTTGCACTCTATTTCTACTGAATTCACCGTTATTAATTTATTTGGAGGTGTTTGTACACTTTTCTTGCAAATGATATGTTTGCATATGTATATTCACTTTATAATAAGCATATATATATATTATGAAAATGTGTAGTTATAAGTATGCATTAACACATAAACACGCGCATGTGTGTATGGTAAGGATCCGTCACACATCTCCTTTGCCACACCTCATTTTACACCTCCATGGTTTTCGATGCTACACTAGTTCAAATCAAATGAAATTTTAGAGATGTTCAATCTACATTACGAACATCATGTCAACAAAAACAAGTCATTTTGAAACTTTTATTATGTTTAAAATGTTAAGTCAAATATCAACCGCTAAAGCATTTATTTTCATCATTGATTTAGGCGTGATTTTGAACATTTATTCTACGCTACTCTTCGCTAAAATAATGTGCAAGGGTAGTACATACATAATTGTTGTAAATAATATTCAAATAAAGGTGTAACGAAGAAGGATGCAGAATTACACAGCGCACACACAAATATGTGTGTGTGTGTGTATAACCACTAATTATTGTAATATTAGGACATGCACAAATTAAATAAATTCAAATAACATTAAATAAATATTAATTAACCTTTCCCAAATTAAATGCAAACATACTAATTATGGTTCGCTATGAAACAAAATATTTATCCACAACAACATAAATGGTCTTGTACAACTTTAATATAAGGATTTTTATAAATTCACCTTTTTAACCCGCTACATGGCGTAGTTGATTCAACATTGACGACAAAATGTTATGTTGTCAAACACTAAAATATCTTATTTATTGGGTGAAAATGTATTATCGTGAAATAGTAAGACATAGTCGGTGAACATACTTGCATTATAAATGCAAATTATCATGATTGTCGAATGTATACAAAACTTTAAGCTTGTTTTTGAAAAAAAATCTAGAATTTTCTATGGTTTTATTTCAGTTTATCCAAAATAATAATAAAAATAATAATTGTTGTTGATGTTTTTATTGTTGTAATTGTATGAAAAATACAAGGGAGAAGATTAATTTCCAATTTTTGAATGCTAATGAATTTAAATGAAAAAACTTTTGTTAAACCTTTGAATCCATGTTATCATTTTGGAATTTACTGAACTACTTTAAACTTTAAAAAACCCATTTTTAAAAGATTTGTTTTTTAAGTGTCTTTTGTAAAAATTAAAGTTTACCTTTTCTAACAGTTATTTGAAAACATTTTTTATTTTATGAAAATGTTTGAAATTCTTTAGGTAAAAATCCATTTCCATATTTTTTCCAAAATACTCAACTTTTCAGAAAATTAACATATTTAAAAAGTTTAAATATAAATTTTATAGTTATTTGAATGTTAAAATAAATATGAGAAATTTGATCTGAGATATTCTTGAAGGGAACCAAGCCGATATTTAGATAGGTTGTAACGACCCAAAAAATTAAGTCGTCAAATTTGAGTATTTAATTTATTTAAATACGTGAATTTGAATTTAAAATATAATAAAATATATGTTTCAAATAGTTGTCTGATTCTTAGTAATGTATTTTTAATTTAATTTATATAATGTTTCTATAATTTTTAATTTGAAAAATAGTTAAATTTCCGTTCAATGTATTTTACAACAAGCGTCGGTATTTTTGAAACTTTACAGAATAAGTTAACCTATCTATTTTATTTTATGACCGCCTCACATTATTGTGCACGATCGTAATTTTATTTTTGTCGTTCGTTGCTCGTACACGAAAATGATATTGGGTGGTGGTGTACCGCAAAAACTTTTTCGAAACAAAAAATTTCACACGTAGACAACCATTATCCCTTGTTTCTTTCCTTGTTCCTTGCACATACTTCTAGGGTGTTGACACTTAGATTGCTTAGCCTTTAACAAATTTTTCTATAAGGGAAACAAGTACACATGTTGAATACATTATTGTTTCATGAACAAAACTTTAATTCACAAAAAAAACTTTAAACACATTTTTACCCAACATGTATATGCAAAGCTTTCAACTTGGATTTGTGTGTCTTCTTTTGATAAGATAGAAGTGTGCAAAAATGGGCTTACTTAGTTTTTGATTAGAAGTTTGTTTATATATAGGATCACATTCACACCCATGGAAAGGAGCATGAAAACATTCTTCTTAAAACATTTCATTAGTAAAAGGTTTACACAGCATCATTTTTCACTTTTTTCTTCTACTTCCTATTCATGATATTCCTTTGCAAAATGAAACATAAAAAGATACCAACCATACGTATATATGTGCGCACGCGTGCACGTGTGTGTGCATGTGCACTTGTGTGTGAGTATATATTTGTGTGGAATGCATGCATGCATATGCATAAGCGAAGGCATGTGTTGTTCATGGCCATGAAGGAGTTAGTGTAAAGGCATAGTGGTAGTCGAATGGGGGTGCTGGGGTCGATGGCGGAGATGACGGTGGTGCCATGGGTAGCGATGGTCAAGAAGGTGGTGAATGGATCAAGGATTAGGTGCGTGCTTTTCTACCTGGAGGAGAATGGATGCTACTATTCAAACAAAAGGGTTTGCACTTAAGTCCCTTGAAATGTGGATAATTGCATGCATGGTGAGGGGTTGTTGGCAGGCGTTGGGCTTTCGGTCTTGTGTTCTTGCATGAGCCGTCAGCTTTGGGTGAGAAAGTTTATTTAATTTAGTTTATTTGTTAGTTAATTAATTTAGTTATCTTAGTTTATTAAATAGTTTATTAAATGTATTAACTCAAGAAATGAATAACTCACTCACTTTAAGTCCATTTAACCCTCGAATTTTTGTGTTGGACTCATATAGTCGAGTAAAATATCATAATATAACTTATTAATGGATTTGATGTTAAAAATATTAATAAAATAACAGGGATTGAATTTAATTACATTTTTTTAAATAATAATATTGTTAAATTAATTATACTTTATTAGTGACATCCATGTGGCCGAATAGAATAACATTCTGTTAAATTAAATTAAAAATTATTTTGGATATCTATGTAGCAGAATAAAATATAATTATATTGAGAGCTTTTTGATGACATCTGTTTAGTAGAATAAATCCCAGTTTTGCTATTATATTAGTTTGAAAATTTATCCATATGTAGTTAATTGATATATGGATTAACTAATATTGGATAAGCGAAGGATTAGCTAGTGGTTGCTAATTGATTTTATTTACCTATATGCTTGCATATGTAAATACTAGTTATGTGACTTGAGAAGTCAATTTGAATTTAATGGTAACTTGATTTAGTACCATTATGGTCACTAAGCCTCTTTTAGAACTTGTAAAGTCATGGATTCAAAATAACTTTAATTTTATATCAATTCGAGGCTAAGTGTTTATTTAATTTTAAATGATTTTAATTATTTTATTTAATAATGTTTTAAAAGTCAATTACTTATTTTATTAATGATGTTTAAAGGTTAATTATTTTTATTACTAATGTTTTAAATATTTATTATTTATTATTATTGTTTAAAGTTAATTAATTAATTTATGATGTTTAAGAAATTTACTACTTTATTAACGATATTTAAAGTTGGCTAATTAATTATTTAATTAATGGTATTTAAAGTCAATTATTTTATTAGGGATGTTTAAAGTTAATTATTTGATTTAATGAATGGTATTTAAATCAATAAAGTGATTTATTAAAGGTGTTTATAAATGATAAATTGTTTTATAAATGGGATAATGTTAAATAAAAGGATTAATTAAAAAAATACGAATGATATTTCATAAAAGAGATTTACAAATGATATTTCATAAAAGGGATTTACGAGTGATATTTTGTGAAAGGGTTATATAAGAGATATTGTAAAGATAATGCGGATTGTGGTAAATACATATGATTTATAAAATGGGTTTGGAAATTCATAAAAAGAGTTTTATAAAGGGTTTTATAAAAGTTTTGTATAAAGGAGTTTATGAAGGGAGATTTACAAAAGAGTTTATAAATAAAACCAGTTTATAAATAGAAAGGATTTTATAAATCATTGTTGAGATTTATAAAAGAAGTTTTATAATTAATTTGAATAATTACAAAAGGATTTCTAAATATGAAATGGGCTTATAAAAAGGGAATTTTATAAAAGAATGAATTTTTTTTTGATACATAACCTTCTTAATTATGGTGGCATGAAATATTCTTTCCATACTTAACACTAAAAAATTGTGGTTTGGCGTATAGAAATCAAGGTTTAAATGACATTTGTTTTAGCCCTTTTAAATATGAATTTGAAAAAAAGAAAACTTCCTTAACTTTTGTTAATATACTTATATTATTGAGATAAGTGTATGAATATATTTTTCTAAGTATTGAAAGTAAATGTTTGGTAAGCTACTTATACCGGTGTGATAATCATATATATATTCCAAGTATTAAAAGGAATATAAGAGATCTATCAATAGATCCTTTATGAAGGAATTTTTGATAAATAAATGAAGGCATAGTGGATTCTACATGGAATTTAATCTATGTTAATTATTTATTTTTTGATTATTAATAACCAACTATCAAATCTTGGCTAAAGTATAACTTTGAAAATGCCTAGGAGAAATAAGAGATTATGTGACACGGTCATCTTCGGTGATACTGTACTGTGTGTATAAATTTCATTTTGTTCTCCTATGAAAAATGGTAAGAAGATTCGTCCACCTAAACGGTTAGGAGGTGATCCCCGGTTTATGCATTATCTGTTTATTTTTAAAAGAATCGGAGTTGAGTTTACTAAAAACTATCGAATGCTGGTTTGAAGAGACCAGGAACAGATAAGTATAATTATCCAAAAACCACTTCGAACCAACTCAAGTGTTCGAATTGGAAGCATTTGAAGATGATGGAATCGAAGATAGAGTTCTTTGAAGTGCAAGAACAACTTGCTACTAATCCTGAGGGTGATTCCAAAGTGGATGTTGTAGAAGTAATGCCTTTGTTTTATTCATATCCACACAACTTGTACGGACGAACGCTAGCATTGCATTGTCGCTTGGAGGGCAGTGTTAGCATTCCAAGTGGGAACTGCTAGGAGGAAAAAGTAACATGTTCTCACAAGCTTGAGAACTGGGAAAACGGCTAAAATAGGGTAGATGCGATAGAGTTGTGTGGTTCGCTATAATTAGTAGCATCATTCCTCAGATCTAGATCAGAATTTTTGATTTTGGTATGCGTGCAAAGGGTAGGGACAAGGTCTGGAATAAGTTTCCATAGCTGGTACTCGAGGGATGATGTAATCTGGCATGTCATGTTAAAGGGGCAACCGAATATGTGTTGGCGGGGGGCATAGATTGGCCCTTGCGTAAATTTTATCTAGAGGTGTATTATATGGAAGGTAGTTCCTTACCTTGTCATGTTGGAATTCAATCTCCGATACATACCTTTATGAAATTAGAATTGCCCAATTATGTTGAAATATGAGATGCAAGCATTTCAGCTATTTTATATATTTATTTTCTCCCCTAGACATTATTATAATGTCACAAGATAAAAATGGTCTGGTTATTGTAAGGTAAAAATCTGTGTTTGTTTATGTGCGGTGTGGTTTTACGAGGTACCCTTTATTTCAAAACGTTTATAACATTATGTAACCCATTTGATTGTCTTTCTCATGCTAATTTTACCAGACTGACCCAGGCATTGTTTTCCTATAATGCTCGAGTTAGCCTGTCCATGTATTCCAAATTAAGCTGGACACTTTGGAGCATTTAGGAGATGAGCTGGATGCCTCCTAGACGTACTTCCATATTTTATTTTATTTTTTGCTATTTGTTCTTGTCTATACTTATCAGCAAATTATAAGGACGGGCTGTTATAACTGTCCAGGCTTAGTCTTAGATTTGTTTAACTCTGATGGTAGTATGTGTATTAAAATTCAAATTTTCTTTTGTAAAGATCATTTTTATATTATATACTACTCGTCACGTTGTGAGATTATATTCTTTCTTTTCTTTCTTTCACCCCAACAATCTATCTTTTCGGCACTTAGATGTTCGACACATGAATATTGTGGATGTATTATTGTCGACTTCTAAGGATCGAAAGGGTGGATTGTTACACTTAGTATCGGAGCTTAAGGTTAAGCGAGAAACTTGGCTTTAGTGGGGTAAACTCGTTAGAGATATGGTAAGTGATACCCTAGAATGAGTTTGAGTGTATTATATATGAGAGCATGTATTTGTTAGTACTATAAAAATATTTTATATTGTGTTGATGGATCAGTTGAGTGGTTTATGAATTCTGATCGACGCGTCTGATTAACGTTGTCGATAGGGATTTTTAAACACTTGAACAAAGCGAACCGACACAGTATTATTTTAAATTAGTAAATGAAATAATTTTACCAAGAATTATATTTTATATACATAAAGGAATAATTTCTAAAAATTTATATATATTTATGATGTGTTTGTTTGCTAGGAAATGATAATATTCACTTAGTCTCATTTATTGGTTGAGTTTATATGTTGGACCAGTTTTTCCTTTTTACTACATGGGTTGGGTAGATATTAATTTCGTGAACATTGAAATAAACACCTCATGAATTCGTTTCATAATTTGACTATAAGGCGTTCGACGTTATTGTTGGATTAAAATTTATTTTTAATAAAATTTGTTTATTATGAAGTTAACAAAGGTATACGTATGTGAAATAATTATACCTAAGAAAGTGAAATTATATGAGTATAGTTTGTAATAAAAATAGGTTCAGCCTGAGAATTTGAGAACTTAAATCCCGGTGCTTTTGAATTTCTTTTGCCTATCATCACTGCTTTGATTGGTATTATTCTATCTTAAACGTTTTTCCCTTTCTGCTTCTACATCTTTTTTTTTCTGATTGTTTAACTATTCCTTTCTGGATGAATTTTCTTTTTTGTACAGATACCCATAAGTCATTTTTCTGGTCTTGATTTAATTTAATTTGTTCTATTTCACTTCTAATTCCTCTTAAGAAACTGACTCTCTCTCTTCTCCATCTTCCTCCTTCGAATATGTCCTCCACAATCAATTCTTTATCCTCTGACTAGGATCATTGAGTTTATTCCTAAGTTACTCACCAAATTGCCTCCTTTAAGCTAAGGATCATACCAAAAGCTGATGGTTCTCCCATCGACAATTTGTTAATGCACTTCAGTTCTTCTGTTCTTGATTGGTTTTAACACATTTTAGGGCAATTACATTCCTGAAATGATTGGTTTTAACACATTTTACTATGATTTGGACCCGTAACCACTCTTCATTAAGAATTTTCCAAAAAAATTATTCTCTAAGCATTTTTCAGTTCGTCCAGATTCATAAGCCATAAACTTCCTTCTAGTTTGAGTTTGCAAACAATCGGCCAAGGAATTTTGCTAATCTTCGATTTCCACAAAAAATTTAGTATAAAGACATACTATTTCGTGAATTGTGGCTCTTGGCAAGTCAGAACATGGCATCCAGAATTGGACTATATGGTATACATTCGAATTTAGTAGCTCCGTTTTACCAACGGAACTTAGCATTTTTGCTGCTCACCCTTCCATTCAATATTGGTATTTTCTATTAATAGACCAAAGTCTTCGCGTCTTAAATTAACGTCAGAAAGTGGAACGCCTAAATATATGATTGGAAGTGCACCTCCACCTATATTCAACATATTATAAATCCTCTCCTTATTTGTACAACCCTTGTTGTTAACCCGCCTTTTGGAAAGAAAGTATACAGACAGATTTAACCCAATCGATTGCACAGTGATCGAAGCTGGATTATCAAGGACTTAGTTCAAACAAATGGATGGACAATCAATCACAGATAATAAACATGATTATGAGGCTAGGATATGACATTAGTCGATGGACAAACACCACAGGATACTTGAGTATGGGTTTTTGACAAAGGTCGAGCTGCTCTAGGATCACAATGGATTTACTTTGGGTTTTCAGGAGGATTGCTTCAAGACAAAGAGGTGTTTGCTTCAGGTCACGATGGGACATTCCTTGAAGGGGATGGCATTGGACTTCCTTGGATCAGCATTATCTTGTTTTGGGTCATCTCAGCATTTACTTTGAGTCATTGGAGGGGTTACTTCGGGTCAAGGAGGCAGTTACTTCGGGTCAAAGGCATGGATCGATCAATGTCCATATGATTCACATCATTTCATATCCATCTACTTCGTATCGTCTCCTTCACATAAATCATTTTGTATCCATCGAGTTTGGACCGAACTAATCATTCTTTTGCAGCATGCTTCGTATCGTTCATCCACTTGATCGATATGAAGAGGATAACCACATATCAATACGAAGGAAGAACTTCAGCACCGATACGAAACCACACATAAAGCATCGATACGAAAGCACTGGAAATTCATCGATACGAAGATCTCGGCGCTAAATGGATATGAAAGACATAGTTAAGCGAGAGGAAGCAGTCTACAAGCGTGAAACATGGATCTTTCCAAAACACTCAAGCCATGTCATCGATACGAAGTCTATCAATACCCATGTATCGATACAAAGTGCTCAACCAACTTGTAGATTCAATCTTCGATCGATCATAACTCAAAAACTACAAGTCCAAATGCCACAAAATTTTCACATAAGCTTTCTTATTCACTCAAAAATGCCTACGATCGATCGCAATTCCATTGGGAAATTTTTGGATTGATACGAAATGAACTTGGATCGATAAGGATCGATCCCGAACGACCCCAGATCGATCTGGTCGGCCCACCCACGTGTGAGAAGAGTTGTTCCGTGGTTTGAGTGAGAAATTTCCAGTTCTACTCTTATAAATAGCGCCCTTATGCCTACATAAAAGGGACTTTTGACTCTTTTGCGTCGTTACTCTACTGAAAATCCATTGTAACTTGAGCGTTATTGTAAATCAGTAAAGAATCATTAATAAACAGTAAACTCTTCAAAGTGGACGTAGGCTATAATGTCGAACCACTATAAATATCGTCCTTTTACTATATTTTTTAAATTTTTTGTTGTTCTTCATATTTATATCCTCTTCACATATTTTATATGTGGTCTGCGAGTGTGAATTGGTACTTTCATCTACAATTGGGTGTTTGTGACCAATCTTGGCATAAACATTTTGGTGCTTTCACTGAGAAAGCCAGCACTCAGGGATTCTGAATCTTGGATTTTAGATTTGAAGGTTTAGGAACTTGGAAGCCATGGCTAAGCTATCAACAAGGGGACAGAGAACGAAGAAGAGCCATCATGAGGGAAGTCAGGGCTTCCTCAAGAGCTAATCAGACCTCAATTTTCATCACCAAAGATGAGATGGAGATGATGATGGATGCTATGCAAGAAGGGATGTTGAAAATGTAGGAGGAAATGATCCAGAACCTACTCCGATAGGTTGGACAAGCTGGAGTGCAAAATCAAGAGTATGGAGCTGTAGAGAATGATGGAAATGTGGATCGCGAAGCCCGAATAACAGGAGTAGAGGAAGTCCAGAACCAGAGTTAGGAGAATGAAGCAACCAGGATACAAGATAGAGTGGTGCCACTAGGAACAGCCCCTGAACTAGGGGGCACGTCCCTAGATCAGATTGGCTTAATTCTAGGTAGGATACCAAGCGGTGTTGTGCAATTAGGTGCTGATAGAGGAATGAATGCTCGTCCAGGAGAGTAGATTTCAGGATTCCCTCGAGAACTCAGGGGGTAGGTTGGAGGCAATGAACAAGAGACTACCTCTTGGTGACAATGATAGATTGGCAGAAGTGGTCAGACGGGCCATGAGAGAAGGATTGGTGAATAAAGATATAGAGGATGTGAACAGGAGCGACCACCATTTGCATCAAATGAAGACAGCCACGAATCAAGGCGTTATCTTATCATCAACTGATCAGGATGATGAATAATAAGTAATAAACTCCACAATAAAATAGTTAAGTCGCTTATACTTGTACGGAATCACGAACGGTCCTCAGACATGCTCAGAGATGACTATAAACCGCTACAGTGGAGATGCTTGCACTTTGATGTTTCTGTTTTGCTTTTGTTTTGTCTTCTTTGTATATGGACTCGATTTTCTTAATTGGACATTTCAATTGTAAGGCTTGTTTGAATGTAAAATTTGATATTTATAATTACAACACCCGACCTCGAACGGTTACAATTCGCCTCGAACGGCATCCGACCTCGAACGGTCATAATTTGCCTCGAACGACTTCTGACCTCGAATGGTCACAATTCGCCTCGAACATCACCCGATCTCGAACGATCACATCTCGCCTCGAACGACACCCAACCTCGAACTATCACATATCACCGAGAACGGCATACGATCCCAAACGATCGCTATTTACAATCATGTAAGATCATCGACCCCGTCACAGGTTATCAATGGGCTCCGAACATCAAGCTTATGGCGCTACAAAACACACATTCCTATCGCAATGCATGTTTTAGGGGGCAAAGTGTTAACACCCCTTTTGGCAAGACAATATACGGGTGGATTTAACCCAATCGACGGCATAGTGATCGAAGCTGGATTGTCACGGACTTGGTTCAGACAAATGGATGGACGATCAATCACGGATAATAAACATGATTTTGAGGCCATGATATAGCATAGTCGATGGACAAGGACCACAGGATACTTGAGTATGGGTTTATGACAAAGGTCGAGCTGTTTCGAGATCACAATGGGTTTACTTAGGGTTTTCAGGAGGATTGCTTCGAGACAAGGAGGTGTTTGCTTCGGGTAATGATAGGGCATTCCTTGAAGGGGATGGCATTGGACCTCTTTAGATCAACATTATCTTGCTTCGGTTCATCTCAAAATTTACTTCGATTTATTGGAGGGGTTACTTCGGATCAAGGAGGCAGTTACTTCTGGTCAGAGTCATTGATCGATTGATATCCATATGATTCACATCACTTCGTATCCATCTTCTTCGTATCCATCTGCTTCGTATCCATCCATTTCGTATCCATCGAGTTTGGACCGACCTTATCATTCATTAGCATCATGCTTCATATCGATCATCCACTTGATCGGTATAAAGAGGAGAACCATAGATCGATACGAAGGAAGAACTTCGGCATCGATACAAAACCACAAGTAAATCATCAATATGAAAGCAATGGAAATTTGTCGATACGAAGCGCTTGGTGCTAGATGGGTACGAAGGACACAGTCAAGCCAGAGGAAGCGGTCTACAAGCGTGAAACATGGATCTCCCCAAAACACTCGAGATAAGTCATCGATACGAAGCCTATCGATACACATATATCGATACGAAGTGCTCAACGAACTTTCATATCCAATCTTGGATGGATCATAACTCAAAAACAACAAGTCCAAATGCCATGAAATTTTCATAAAAGCTTTCTTATTCACTAAAGAATGTCTACGATCGATTGCAGCTCCATAGGGCCATTTTTTGATTGATAGGAAATGAACTTGTATCGATCAGGATCGATCCCAAATGATCCCAGACCGATCTGGTAGGCCCACCCACGTATGAGAAGAGGTATTCCAAGGTTTGAAGGAGATATTTCCAGATCTAGTCACTTTTATCTTTGTCGCAAGATTTGTTATTTATTTTTTCCTTTAGATCTTGTATAGACCCTTACTTCTGGCATCATGTTACAGATCTCTTTTGCCCGTTCTTTTGTTTGAGTCATCTCTTAGGATAAATCTTTCTTAGTCCTTTGATGTAGAAATTATTTCTTAAACATCGGATGTTCTTAGATTTGTTATTCCATATTTTGTCCCTTTTAGATATGATCTTGGATTCTTTGTTCGTTCTAGGTTTTGGACGTTGGGTACTTTTATCCCATTTGTCTTTGTTCATTTCCCTCTCTTGGGTTCCATCTTAGTTTTAGACGATGGATAGATTCTTTTCCTTAACCCTTTATCTACTTGGGTTTTTGACTTCATCTTAGATAGTAAATTGTTTTCTTTCTTTATCCCTTTATTCACCTAGGTTTTGACTTCTTGTTTTGAGTTATATACATCTTTGTCTTTCTTCTCTTGCTGATGCCTCCTCTGGGTTTGGACATCTTAGTCCACTATTTGATGAGCCTCTTCTAGGTCCTGGACATCGTAGTCCATTGTTTCATGTGCCTCTTCTAGGCCTTCCATTGTCTTAAAGGAATATTGTGCTCATTGAGCTAACCTTCCTCTAGAAGGTTGCTGATGGTTGCTTATCCTGACCCATCCCCTAAGAGGTGATTTTGACGTTAGAGATTCTATCTCTCCCTCTAGAAGATGCTACAAAATAGCATCGTAGGCTTATGTCCCTCGCTCTAAGAGGTGCTATGGAATAGCGTCGTTGGCTTATGTCCCTCCCTCTAAGAGGGGCTACGGAATAACATCGTAGGCTTGAGTATTTGTATATGAAAATAATTTATGGCCAATTAAAATGGAGTCTCCTTTGAAAGAAAGAATTTTATAATTAAACCCTTCTAATATATTTAGGGGTTATCTTTTTAAAAATAATTTGAACTCATTAATCCTTTTGATAAAAGAATTTTTCTCAATGTGGTCTTTTGCAAGAACTTTCTTGTTGTTCTTGTCGTAGAGACGCGGATCTCAAATAAGAAACTAGAAGGTCATGATTCATGAACCAATAGTGTATTAGTTGAGAATAAGGTTATCTAATTTGAGTTACAATAACATCTTTCTTGAACAAGTATGGATATGCTTTTTTCTACCCGTAATTTTTAGAAAACTTTGAAATATTGAAATTGATCAGTTTGAAGTCTTTGGTATGCATTCATTAATACTATATAATACCTCAAATAGGTTGCATAAACCAGCTTTTAGAGCAAATAGGCATTTGTCTTCTCCCAGGTCGTGGGGTAGTTGAAAATAGTTTTCTTAGGAAGATATGTTTGAGAAATTTCTTTTAAATTATTTTCTAAAAATAGAGTCATATATGGACTTTCTCCTAAATTGATGTAGGATTTGACAGTAATCTAATATTTCTTGGAGGGAAGCCTTTGTGTTGTGTTGACTGAAATATTGATAATTACCTCGTATCTTTTATCTGATATGTCCTTTTCAAGTAGCCAGGAGTGCATTGTGCTCTAAGAGTATGTTGAATGCTTTGGTCTTATTTTTTTTACCTGTAATAGCACTCGATTATTAACTAGTATATAGTCAATGCACAACATAAATCTAAATATGAATGGAAATACAAATTGAGTTAATAGGATAAGAAAAGTGCGAAAGATAGTTCATAGTTGAACTAGTGCTGTGAGACTTCATGACTTGATAGGAATATGCATTTAGAATTTGCTAAGCTGCTTTCCTCTCATCTTGAATAAGATGTCCCTCGGGTTTCTTTGAGAAACTCTTGCAGGAATCCTTCCCCAATCATGCCATTGAATTTTTTCTGATACGACACTGCATTCATCTGTTTCATGTCCATTTTCTTTATGGTACTCACAGTAACTCCCTCCTTTATTTGGTTCTGGGGCACTCCGAACCTTATGAGGTGCAGTAAAATTCTCATTTCCTTTCATCTTAGAAATATGTAGGAGAGGGGTTCGTTTAAGATTGCATAAATTGTTTTGGAATTCTTCCTTCGATTTCCCTTCGGGTTTTCACTTTCCCTTGGTCTCTTGTCAAGATGCTTCAAATCAGATTTTTCCTCCTTGGATTTTCAGTGAAATTCTTTCTTAGCGTGATGCATATCATCCATTGTATAAACTTCTTAGCCCGGAGAAAGAAATATTGTAGGTCCCTGCATCCATTAATATAAAGGTCTTTCTAGAAAGGAGTTTGTTTAATTAGCCCTGATCGAACTGCCATAAGCTATTCTCTATCAGTTGTACTTTCTGCCTTTAGTGCTTCTGTGCTGAATCTATTCAAGTATTCGCCAAGTAGTTCCCTTAGCTTTTGTATGATGGTTGCTAGCAAGCTAAAGTCCATAGTTGTATCTCTGAATATATAAAATTGGGCCACGAAATCTCAAGCAAATTGTTCCCAAGAATAGATGGTTTCTATTCAGTAACTCCAATACCATTTGATAGCCACTCCATGGAAAGTGATGGGAAAAGTTTACAAGGAACTGTCTCTGGAGAATTGTATAAGTTCATCCAATTTTCAAAGACAATAAAATGGTCATCTGGATCAGTTGTTCGATCATATTTTAGTGAAGCAACTTGATGTGTGGGGGGAGGTTTGCTGCCATTATTTCTTCGAAAAAGGGAGCCTTTTGCAGGATAACATATTCTTCTGGATCAAAAATCTCCATGTATCTAAGCATATTCATCACTATTTGGTGTAGGACATTTTCTTGGTCAATTTCATTTTTGTGACTGCTTTTGCTGTTTCCTTGGACTGGGCTATTTGATTGCTCAAGGGACCTTCTTACTTGACTTTCTCGGTTTAACTCTTGATTCTCCTCTTCATTTGGAGGTCGCGCTTCATCCTCCATTTCCATAATTCTTATTGATTCTCAAGACGGAGTTCTTTCAAGACATTCTTCTATTACTATCATTTGTGGCGGTTGATTCTGGACCCTTATCTTATTGTTTTCCAATTTTGTTAGGGTCGAGGGTTGTCCAACTTTTGTATTCCCTAAGTTAGAGTTTCAGACCATGTGATCTTTCAAAGTTGATCGTGAAGCAGCCTCTTTTCTTGGATTGCCATTGTTACTCCTTGCTCTTACCATTTTTCTTCTTTTAAATGACCGATAATATGCAATTAATCTGATATGAAAGCTTGGAGCTTCGAGCCCTCCTTCCAACACCAAAAATGTTGACAAGAACATTTGTCAACACCTCAAATTTTGAGTTGGAATATGAATAATGCTTTATAAACCTCCTTTCGAACGAGTGGGGATTGCTAAAGCTTTTCAGATAGGTAATGTGATAAAAAACTTGTCTTTGGTACCTTTCGACGCAATCGAAAAGGTAGTTTATGCCTTGGAGAATTCTTTCGAATGGGCAGATTATGAACTCTGTCGAAACTACCTTTCGGCATGGTCAAAAGAGCCTAGGTTTAGGTTCTAACTGACCCTTGAAATAGTTGTGTTTCTAAGGTCTCGAGTCGAATGGGGTGACTATTGCAATCAAGTAGATTTGAGCTAAGGCTTTTAGGGAATAAGAATAATAAGGGTTCCGACTTAGTCGAAGGGGCTCCTTTCGATCAACTCAACTGCAGGTTGATATATTTAGGAAAAATCACGAAGTTTGTTTTGCTAAGTAAACATGATTATCATAATCTTCTTTTTATTGAACTCAATTGTACAAATTGACCAAACTCCTCCTTTAATTTGGGAATTAGGGTTTGCAAGTTTTAGAAAATATAAGCGAGAAATGAAAGAAATCTTCCCCCTAAAACTGACCCTTAGGGTCATATTTATTGGTGTGGGTTGGGAGCTTTCGACCCCAAGCTTTCGACGCGGTCGAAAGGTCAACTCCTCTGCTTTCATGAAGGTCCACTGCGCCATACCTTTTGACCTGGCCGAAAGGGTTTTATTTATTCTTCAACTACCATTGGAGGCTGGGCTCCCCTTTCTTGCTTTTTTCCTTTCGACTTTGTCGAAACGAGTAGCACGATAGCCTTTACACCTTACTAAAGGGTCTATTGTTGCGCCTTTGACTTGAATGGTAATGTGTCGAATGAGTTAACCTGGGTACTAGCCTTTGTCACAGTCGAAACTTGCCTTCTTTTTGGTTTCGAGTGAGTCGAAACTCCTAAAAGGTTTTATTGTGAATGGTCTCTGCCGAAAGCCTTCGCCCCAACTTATTTGGAACCTCATGCCTTTATGGTAACAGACACGTAGTTCTTTTTTCTTTGGTGATAGTGGCCCTAACCATTTTGAAAGGCTATATATGCTTTCTAAAGTGGTTGAATTGGTTGAATACTTCTTTGGTGGAAGTGAATGAAGGTGTAACCAAGATGTTTTGAATGGTTTGGTGCAAAATGTAGAGTGTCTCCTATCCATTGCCTTCGAGACATGTCTTTTTGAGTACTTTGAATGCTGTTAGCATGTTTGTTATTGCCTTTTAATGGTAGCCTCCGCCCTTCTCGAAAGATCCCTTTCGAATAGGTTGTAGTGGTTGAAACTCCTTTTTGTATAACCTTTTGATACAGCCGAAACACCTAAATCCGTTTTATAATTCCTTTCGACCTGGTTGTATTGGTTTAGTATTCTATCGAAACCTCATTTCGAAGTGATTGAGATGGATTGAGGTTTGGTCCCAAGAATCTATGGATATGACTGGAGTTATAAGGTTTCAACTTCCTCGAAAGATAACCTTTTGATCATGTTGATATAAATAGATCATAAGAAGAATCACGTAGAAGCATTAGGTTAGCCAATATATCCAAAAATACTATAAACTTGCTTTTATTATCTTTCCTTATATTACTGGTAGCTTAAGCAATTCAAAGCATATAATCCCCAATCTAATTTTAGAATTAGGATTTACAAATTCAAGAAAGTACAAGTATTAAATGAATGAAATCGGATCCCTAAACCAGACCCTTAGGGTCTTATTTATATATGTGGATTTTCACCTTTCGATTCAGTCCTTTCGACATGGTCGAAAAGGGGCCCGGGAGAGCTTTTCTTGCCGTTCACACTAAGGCATCCTTCTACATTACTTTTAAATGGACTTGAGTGCTTTCGACTTCATCACATGGGGGATGTATGCTTCTCAATCTTGTTGCTATGTTGTTGCATGTAAGAAGAGACATAAGCTTTTGACTTTATTAATAGGTAGATCTTTGAGTTTTTGAAGGTGTTAAAATGCTGAAGTTTTAAAGCAGAAGGTAACTTTCGAAGACATGCTTGTTGATTGGTATGGATCCCCATCTTCTGATATAGGAGATTGCCATATTGAACTTTAGCAAGCTTTTTCTCTTGATCGTGAAAGGTTTTAACCGTTTCGAAAGGCTTTGTTATGCTTTCAAAGGGGTTGCTCTAACAAAATATCTATCCATGGTATTTGAATGAAGGCGAAACCTTCAGTTTCGTAAGGTTTGGCGCGTATGTGAGTGGTTGTAATTTGCTACCTTTGAAGGAGCTCGTTAACTTATTCGAAATGTCTTTATTAATAAGAAATTTTGTTAACACCCCAAAGTGGAGTTTTTAGGACAAGGTCAATTCCTTGTGGTTTCTCTTAGAAGATTTAAGAGGAATGGAAATGTATATTTACTTTGGAATCCTTTTGGTATTGGTTGTTATAGTGAAAGCTTACTTAAGTCAACCTTTCAAATCAATCGAAAGGGCTATTTCCTTTCCTTATTAACCTTTCGCCTTTGTTGATATAATGTATTTTCCCTACAAAGGCTCTCCTTACAAAGTGGAAGAAGAATCCAAGTAGATGGTCTTTGGGATCACTGGACGAGGGTTGATTTAGAGGGTTTCGACCTTGATGAAACTTAGTTGTTAAGTGACTCGGGCTTTGATAAATATCTGAAGTAGGGGTTTCGACCTTGTCGAAGGCTATGAGCTTATATGCCTTGGATTTGGGTTAGAAGTCTCTGGTTAAAGCAATCTTAAGATAGGTTTAGACCTCGTTGAAAGCAATATCCTTAGGTTTCTTGTCTCAATCCAAGGTTGAAGTGATCTATGATTTGGTTTTGTCCTTGTCAAAAGCAATGGATCAGGGGAAGATACCGTGAAGCATATAAACTGAAGTTATTTGAATATATGAGGTTTCGACTATGTCGACAAGGACCTTACGATGTAGGGGACACCTGAAATACAAGAGTAAACCTGACAAAAGCCTTAAAAATAGAAAAGTAATCCGAAATATTTGAGACTTCCCTTTCGTGAGCAAATGATGATTTTATTACTTAAAATCCCCAAATCAATTTGGCAATTAGGGTTTACAACACCTTTGATTAAGATGATATAAGTTTAGAATGGAAAGAATCTGATCCCCAAAACTTAACCCCTTGGATCTTATTTATAGATGGGTTCAGCACCTTTTGACCCTAATGCTTTTGACTTGGTCGGGAGGTGGCTGTCGAATAACTTTAAGTATGCTCCCGCCTTTGTTGAAAGGAACAGTTGTGCTTCTCTTCTTTATGTTGACTTATGAGTGTATCCAACTCTGTCAATAGGCTTTGTTCGATGGTTTCGATGATGTTGGTTACGTCTGAGTTCTTGTTTCTGATTTGATGCGGAACCCTCCTAGATCACATTGGCTTCGACCGGGTCGAAAGGCTTATTATGGCTTTTGAAGGAGTTGTCCAGGATAATGCTTAGTTTCACGTGGTTTAAATGAAGGAAAAACTTTTGGTTTCGAAAGGTTTGGCGCATAAGGAAAGAGATGCTCTTCATTGTCTTCGAAAGGTGCTGTTTTGACTCATTCGAAAGGTTATCATGCATATGAAATGACCTAGTCGAAAGGTGGTTACTGAAGGCGGAAGGATGCTTTCGACTCTTTCAACTCCTTCGAAAGGTAAGAACCCAATGAATTTTGATTGTAAAAACCCTTCGACATTTCAAAAGGTCCTGTAACTTTCGAACTTTAGCTATAGCATCCCTTTGACTCTTTCGGAAGGTCTAGCTGGAGCTCTTTTCTCTTGTTTTCCTCCGCTCTCTACTCAAACAGGTTCAGATGAAGTCGAAAGGTCGATTTTAGGAGTAACATCTACCCCCGCGAAGGAATGCTCTTGACTTTCCAAGTCATCTATGTCGAAACCTTAAATTTTTCCGCCTCTTTGTCTTTCCGCATGAATCTGGGTCGTCTGTTTAAATCTAATCCAACGGCTTGTAGCTATTTGAAAACCTTTCTTATAAGTATGCTCTTTCTCTCTTCTTCCTCATTTACCTGTAATCGAATTTTCAAGTACAAGTAACAGAACTCCAAAATTCTTAAACCTTCTTTTTCCTGAATAAAAGATGAACGAGATCTATTCGTAAGTTGAGATTATTTCTACTTATAAAACCTTTATCTCCTTTTCTTTGTTTTACTTTTTTCTTCTTACGGTGAATTTTAGTCCTTCATATTTTATAATCGAGTTTTCAATTTGTAAACTATTTAAATTTTGATTTTATGAAAAAGCATGCGATTTGATTCTTCTAAGATTGCTTGAGTTCAAAAATTTGAATTATTTGAGAGACTTTTCCCCGATGCAATTCCATGAATCGATGGGATTTATTTCTCGTTTTGGATTTTTATTTCAATATTTACGATCTCTATTCTTCTTTAAAAGTCTGGATTTTTGTTTGATAATAATTTTTTACACTCTTGAAATCGAAAGAGGATGATTCCTATTGAAATCCACTTTCTTAATGGGGTTTAATTTATTTGTTTAATAATTTTTTTGAAAACCTAGATTTGCAATCGTGTTTGGGGAAGACAGAAGCTTTTGTTTTCTTCATTGGAAGCTTCAAGTTGTACGGATGAAAAATTGGCGCCACAAATTGACCATTCTATCCCTTCGAAAGAGATGGAGGTGGCAACATTGGTTTTGCTTCATTAGCCACTTTCGATGGGGCTGAAAGGTGTTGTAGCATGAATTTGATCAACCTTTTCGAAAAGGCTATTTAGATAAGCAGAGTGTAGTCTACCCTCTCGAAGGCCAAATGTTTCGACTTAGTCGAAACCTTTTGTGCCGATTGCAATCCATTCTCTTTAGTTTGCCTTTGGAACCATAATGCCCCTTCGACACTTTCGGATCCTTTTGTGTCTAATGAGTCGAAACACACTAGAGCTATCTTTATCCAGTATTGTCGAAACTTTCTAAGTGCACATGAGTTAACTTATGACCTTTCGACTCAATGAGTGTATAAGGTTTCGATGGCATTTGTATTTCTTTTAGGAAACCTAAAGGTTTCGACAGTGTCGAAGGGCCTTGTTATCTTGTTTATGAGATATTTGTAGTGTATATTCTTACTCAATTTTTTTAAGTTAACTTTAACTATTTCCTTTTAACAACTTGGTTCCTATGAAGCTTTCAAAATTGTTGAAAAGTGCCACTTGAAAAGACATTTCGATTCTTCCTTTCGACCTTGTTGAAAGCTCAATAAATACTCTTACTTAAGCTTTCGATGTCATCGAAAAGTATTTGCTAAGTGTCAGTGTCCCTTTCCTTTCGACTCTATCGAAAGCTCAATATCTTTGACTTTTACTTTAAACATTTTTCAAAATTTTGAGTTTCATGTTTGGTTTTTAATTTAAGTTATTTAAGTAGGTTTTTTCACTAATTCTTGAAAGAATGCTACGTTTATAATAAACTTGAAAATTCTAACTAAAACGTCTTCACATGGTAGAATCATGAGCTCTCCAAAGAAACTCGAGCTATTTCAAAGCATTCCTTGATATCTTTATAGGACGAGGTTGATGCCATCCTCAAAGACTTTGGAATTACTGGTGTGGAAGCTATTTTACCTAGGGAAACACATACCACCGACAACCCTCCCGGAGGGTTCTTTGCTTACACTGCCATCCACATATAGCACATAGGATTTCTGCCCTTTCAGGAGTTCTTGTCCAGATTTCTTTCTTATCATGAAATTGTTCCAATCCAGTTGTCCCCAAATTTCTACACCTACCTCTTATCTATGGAATTAATCGCACTAGAGTTTGGACTCCCCTTCTTAAACGTTGAAGCTTTGAACCACTTGACCCGATTAGTCAAACTCGGCACTCTCAATCATCAGATCTAAGCTTCCCCTCGCTTGACTCCACCCTTGTTGATAGAGTAATGGGCAAGATCAATAAAATAAAGTAGGGGATTGAAGCAACAGCAGAGGAGGAAACTGACACCTCCAAAATTCTTTCTTTCGACGTCCCCTCTTTTGAAATTGAATCTGACTACGAGGATGAAGAGGATAAGGATGCTGCTACCAAGTAGGGTGATGGCGATGACAATGATGATAATAATGATGATGATGATAACCTTGATGGCAGCCAAGGTTAAGGTGGTGATAAAAGGGGCCATTCCAGAACTTCTGGGAAGGATGGTGATGACAATGTTAAAGCTCCTAAAAGGAGCCATCTCCCAAAAAAGATGTTCTGTCTGAATCTGTCGGGCTTTTGCTCCTCAAGAAGAAGACCTTACCGCCATTAATGTTGAAGAGCTGAAAGGAAAAGAGCAGGCTTCCAAAACTTTTGTCCCAATATATCCGATATGAGATCCTCTATTTAAATATCTTTCACTTCGAAGATAATAGTAATGCAAATCATTTATTTTAGATAAAGAAGAAATCTATCAACCCCTATAAAACCAAACTTGAAAGAAAATGAGTAGACATAAATAGGTTATATACGGAGTTAGACAAGAAAATAAAGAGCATAATGTACTTTCAGATAAATATCATAGACTTGATAGAAGTGCATCGGTGTTGGTGTCTTTTAAGCATCAATACTAAAAGAGCACACCTTCGCTATGACACTTTCTTAAAAGAAAACTGGAAGTTAATCACCCTATTTTGGATGCAGATTGAAGAAAGAAACATTCTAATCAACTTCTTATATAAGGCTTATTGTAGACATTCAATTATTGATTTTTCATACTTAGGCGAATTTAGTGGGGTGTACTTAGACGTTTTCATAAGAGATACTTGGATGAATTTAGATCTGGTCTGTACTATGGAACTTGTTGGAACTTACCATGGGTCCGATCGATTCCCCAAGATCTCCCCCTAGGCTTAGATGAGAATGCTGTGGGTAACTAGCGTAGGAAAGTTAAGTTTGAAATAACTAAGTATTTCAATGAGAACCAAAGAGTGAAGTATTCTTCGATTATCAATGAGTATGCAGCCAAGATTTAGAAGCTTAAACGCAATAATTACTTCCTTCAGAAGTGCATCGTGGTATTTGAAAAGGAAACCAAGACCCTTAAGGGTGCAAATACAGCTTTCAACCGTGCTCTAAAGACAAATATTAGTACCATCGATGATGCGGATAAGGTTAGGAAGAAGGAAAAGAAACTTATAGAAGTTCTCTGCGCCACAATTCGTCATATTGTGGATC
Source organism: Allium cepa (assembly GCA_030765085.1). Lineage (NCBI taxonomy): Eukaryota > Viridiplantae > Streptophyta > Magnoliopsida > Asparagales > Amaryllidaceae > Allium > Allium cepa. The sequence goes on from CM060945.1 coordinate 663,029,210, forward strand.
CTTCAGTCTTCGAGACTCTTAACAAAGCAGCACAAGACTTGTGACATATTTGCATCTTTCAAATGTATAAGCTTGTCTATAGCTTTATAGTTTTGTAAATAATTTCATAACTTATGTAAATAACTTAAATTTTGTAAATATCACATAATTTGTAATCCTTTTCTGTAATGTCACTTCTGAAATGCTTTTTGATAGCTCATTCATTATTTCTGTATTTGCTGAATCTTACATTTTTTTTTTTGCTGTGCTGATTACCCTGAAAAGTATGAAGCATACAATATTTCTAATTGTTAGCTTGAAATCGACATACCAGTTTATGTATATCATTTTCTTAAATTAACAAATCATCTTGTTAATTGCATGAAAAGTAGTTTATATTAAACATCTAAATCCCATCTTTAACCATGATGAGAGATAATCAAGAATTTAACCTCAACCATTTGGCTGGAATATCTTAAATTTGTCGATAGGAAATCCCACACTATCACTAAGGCATAAATGTTGGAAAGAGATTTCACGAGAGATTTAATAAAGGGCTAAATCTAGAAATCATTGTCTGAATATCCGTAGTAGAAACCCACTGACCTATTCTCGAATATTAATGAAATTTGAAAACTCAAAAATTCAAGTCCTAGATTCGGGTATTGACGAAAACTTATAATAATCTTCTTGAGAGTATTCTTTGACCTAGATTTGGGAATTTGTGATGGTTAAATAGAAGTCCATTATTGAAATTTTACATCTAGATTAGGGCTCATATAAGTAATAGTCTTAATACCCAGATTCAGGTATAACAATAATAGTCAGTGATCGATAAAGACCCGAAACCAAGATTCAAGTATTAGTAAATGAAGTCCTGAAACCCATACTTGGGTATTAATAATGAATGTCTCAAAACCCAGATTCAGGTATTAATAAATTTCTGAAATGAATGTGCCAAAACCCAGATTCGGGTATTAATTGATGAAATTCAAATATGAGGGACTCGAAACCCAGATTTGGGTATTAATGGATGATATTTAGAAATAAAAGTCCTAAAACCTAGATTTAGGTGTTAATGAGTGGAGTTCTATTCTACTACTTCGATGTATGAACCCTTCAGGTTTTGTACAGAGGAAATTTGGCTTGTTGCCTCTTGAGCTCGGACGCCTTAGTCTATTATTTGATGCGCCTCTTCTTGGGTCTGAACATCTTGGTCCATTGTTTGATGGACCTCTTCTTGGGGCCTGGACATCTTAGTCCATTGTTGTCCGGTGCTCTTGGTTAGCTCATCTTAGAGGCTGTAACGAAGGACTTACCCAACCTCCTTTTAGGAGGCGCCCTGCCTTGGCCATAGCATGGCGTGGATGAGGGCATGTTTGGTGCTTTACCCCGGCCGTTTTATGGCACAGATAAAGGCTTACTCCATTCTCCCTCTTGGGAGTGCCTTACCCTGGCCATAGCGTGGCACGGATAAGTGCTTGTTTGGTGCTTTATCTTGGCTATCTTATGGCATGGATAAGGGCTTACTCGCCCCCCTTCAGAAGGTGCTCTGCCCTAGCTAATTCAGCGCAGATAGAGGCTTTCTACCATCTTAGGTAGACTACCATCTTATGTAGTATCCAAATATAAGGAGCATTTCACTCCCAACCATGTAGGTTTTCTTTTTAAGAAAAGTAGCTCTTTATTAATTTTTCTCAAGTTCTCTTTACAAACTCATGCATTTTTCCATGTCGAAAGAAATTTGTTATCATTCCCTCCAAGGCTTTGCAATGATTGGTTTCATGACCATTCATCATGTGGCAGTAACAGTAGGATCCTCCCAGATTCCTTTCATATTTTGGTTTCTTCTAATTTGATTGAATATATTATCACTTCCATTTGTCCTTTTTCCTAAGGCAAAAGTAGGGGTGGGGCCAACATGAAAAGGATTTAAACTCCATTTCTCAGGATCATAAGGTTCCACTTTTTTCTAGTTTATAATTCTTAGAGTTTCCTTGATGATTTTTGGAGAAAATCCTATCAAATGTGGTTCAGAGGACTCTTGTTCAGATCTTATGTTCTTCTGGCCACAATTAAACTAAAGTAGATGAACTTGCGATTGAGATAAGTAGGTATAGAGAATAGTAGTGCTGGGTGTTTAACCAAGTCGATGGTTCGAGCCCTCCTTCTAGTGCCAAAAAGTTAACAAGTAACACCTCAAAGTGGAGTTTTTAGGACAAGGTCAATTCCTTGTGGTTTCTCTTAAAAGAGTTGAGAGGAATGGAATTTGTATATTTATTGTGGAATCCTTTTGGAACAAGTTTTTCTAGTGAAAGCTTACTTAAGTCAACCTTTTGATTCAGTCAAAAAGGTTATTTCTTTTCCTTGTTAACCCCTCTCCTTTGTTGAGATAATGTATTTTCCAGTCGAAGGCTCTCCTTACGAAGTGGAAGCAGAATCCAAGAAAATGGTCTTTGGGTTCATTGGATGAAGGTTTATTTAAAAGGTTTCGACCATAATGAAAGCTTATTTGTTAAGTAACTTTGGCTTTGTCAAATATCTGAAGTACATGCTTCAACCATGTCGAAGGCTGTGTGCTTAGATGCCTTGGATTTGGATTAGAAGTCTCTGGTTAAAGCAATCTTAAGATAGGTTTCGACCTCATCAAAAGCTAGACCTTTGGGTTTCTTGTCTCAATCCAAGGTTGAAGTGATCTATGATTTGGTTTCATCCTTGTCGAAAGCAGTCGACCAATGGAAGATAGCTTGAAGCATATAAGCTGAAGTTATTTGAGTATAGGAGGTTTCGACTATGTCGACAAGGACCTTACGATGTTGGTGACACTTGAAGTACAAGAGTAAACCTGAAAAAGCCTTAAAAATAGTAAAGTAATCTAAAATATTTGAGACTTCCCTTTCATGAGGAAAAGATGTTTTTATTACTTAAAATCCCCAAATCAATTTGGTAATTAGGCTTTACAACACTTTTGATTAAGAAGATACACGTTTTGAATAGAAAGAATCTGATCCCCAAAAATTGACCTCTCGGTCTTATTTATAGATGCAGGTCGGTACCTTTCGACCCTAATGTTTTTGACTTGGTCGAAAGGTGGTTGCCGAATAACTTAAATATGCTCTCGCCTTTGTCGAAAGGAACAGTTGCGCTTCTCTTCTTTATGTTGCCTTATGAGTGCTTTCAGCTCTATTGATAGGCTTTGTTCAATGATTTCGATGATGTTGATTACTTCTGAGCACTTGTTTCTAATTTGATGTCGAACCCTCCTAGATCACATTAGCTTCGACCAATTTGAAAGGCTTATTATAGCTTTCGAAGGGGTTTTCACTACAACAAAAGTATGTTTTCACTACATTTGCTATCATCATTCAACCATTGAATGTTGTAGTACATATTTTTCAAAGAGTTATATCTAGTGATAAACGCTGAAAAAACTAGTCCGCTAGGTTTATTTCGGTTTTCCACGAACTCGTATTTACTTATGAAAAAAATTCTGCTTCCCTCGTCTCTTAGTAATTCATTTCCCTCTCCATCAATTTTCATTTTCCCTTTCGTCCATTTCGATTTCAATTCGCCTTGCACCAGAACGCATCTTCCATCATCCTCCGCATCGATTTTGATTAAGCATATTTGTCGTTGGCGCTTTTATCCACATTGATTTCGGATTTGATTGCCCTAAACTTGGCGGAACCTGTGAGCATTTATTTCTTAACCCTAGTTTTAGTTAAGTTTGAAACATTGCAAAGTATGAAAATCTTGCTTATCTGATTGAGTTTAGCCTAGTTTTTGTTCTGATTGAGTATAAAGTTTACACTACCATTAATTAAATGCTATGATTTATATTTAAAGAACACTTTGTAATTCTAGTTTATCACTATTTCAATACACATGGGTTATGAATTTTGAAGAGACAAGATATATTGGCTTACATGCAAGTATTGGTTTAGAAAACCATAGCTCATGGCACTACTGGAAGCAATGGCTTTCAGTTTAGCAGTTTTGGGTGCTAGAAATTAATTCAATTCTCTATTTAATTTAGTTGGAAAGAAGATCACAATTATCTAGAAAAACATATTCTTTTTAACTAAAACAACGCCATTATATCCGGTAGCTTACTTTTTATAACTAGCTGTAGAATTAAGAATGGTTGGATAATTTATATATTTTTACCTATTTGTTTCGAATGGAAGCTAAAATGATACACCTAAGAGGCATTAAGAAAGCTTCAATAGAAAGCTACAACAAAGTGCTCATTCATTATTGTTATCTATATGTATAACTGGATCTAAAAAAGAGAAGATTGAATGTGTATTGTTTTTCAATTCTGGAAGGTAACATTCAGTTGCTTCTTCACCTGCTAACGTCAGCTAGGTAAGATTATTTTATATCCAAGGAAGTGAAATAACTCATTATTTTCAAATCTTTTATCAAAAATGTTTCCCTTGTTGAATCATTCTTATCCTTGTTTTGTTCCTTGAGTAACCGTCTACTCTATTTTGATCATATGACTGATTCTGTAATAACCCTAATTCCAATGGTTCGGGTTTTACACAAAAATGCTAAAAACCAAGCCAACTGAAGCCCGAGTTGAGTATCTGGTATCCTGCAAATAGGCAAAGACAAATATATCCGAGCTCAATAAGTTATCTCACAACAGGATTGACTAAAATATAATAGTAAGTAAATACTCACCCAAATGATAACACTTTCTAAGCAAGTGTTATAAAGCTGAGAAGTCTCTGCCCTCTACCTAACCTGTAGTATGTTACGAGGAGGGGGTTAGAACAATAGTTCTGGTGAATGAATAAATTATATACTTCAAGGCTTAGTTCTACATATATCATTTTATTTTCATTTACTCTTATATTAGGTTTATTAGGTTACAATACTCTCACCTCTGTTCGTGAACCATGCCCATCTACTCTATAGTTGATTGAAACCTAATAACTTATATATACATATATGTAGCTATATACCCAATGACCATATTGGTCCTACGTACCACCCATGGTACCTTCTTTATCCTCCTTAAAAGGGATTCATCGTCTTGCTTTAAGAGCGTTCTGTAACTACATCTGTAAAGGACTACTTCGTAAGGCCTACAATAAAGATGCTCCATCGTCTTTCTCCATTGCTATACCTGTAAAGGATTGCTTCGTAAGGCCTACAATATAGATACTCCACTACTTACTATGAAAATGTAAATCGATTCTGCACTAGTCTATGCCAGTGCTCGGACATCCATAATGTACCACCCATTGCGTAATCGTTCTGTCTACTATCTGAATCCAGCCAACAAGGTCTACCTTGTACGGAATTCAGTCAGGAATTTTCTATATCTATAAAGGAATGCTTCATTAGGCCTATAATACAGATATTCTAGTTTTTATGTCTCGTTTTCATCATGGCTATGGCCCCACGCAGCCACCCTTAACTAATCGAAAGACTTCCAAAGAGCTAAGTGGTTGTGCCCTACCGCAAACAATCTAACATTCAAATGGTGGTGCCCCTCATCCAATGTCTCAATAGTGAAATAATCATTGGCCTGATGGTTTAACTCTTGTCTTTCCCGAAATCGCACTTGGTTTTGATGCTGGCCAATATCCGCATGCGACTATCCTTAAACTTACTTGCAAGTACTAGACATATGAATACCCTACTCCGAACACCAATCCCTTCTGACTGCCTACAAAGGTCTGCTTCGTTAGGCCGATAATGCAAATGCAATCAAGGCATACTCTCTTGATGGAACACCTACAGACCTGCCTCTAGGGGTGCAGCTTCGTTAGGCCTACCCAAAGGGCCATCCTAGAGTATCATCACATCCCAATAAAGTCTCATGCTTCCTTAAAGCCCGTGATGAACTACTTCGTTGGATGCTTCATCCTTTGGGCTGCTCCAAACACATCTCAATTCTTTTATTAGATCCTAAGTCTAATCTTTAATTTGCGTTTAGTTCACTTTCTTATTCCGTTGGCTGCTTATTTACCTAATTAGCATATTCTTGCGCTCCTCTCACCTCTATCTATTTTAATATTTCCATTTATTTAATAGGGAATGCTATTGGTATGAGCCACATTCATTATCTTGGTTATTTAACTTAATATAAATCTTAAGTTTATTAAAATGCGCCTCTTTTGTCATTCCCGCTTTATTTTCTTATTGACTTAATATAAATTTTTTAAATAAGCTTCTACCATTATTATTTCTCATTAATTTGTTCAAAGTCTCAAAATTAGCTTTTCCGTTCTTATTACTTAATTATAACCAATGTTATAATTCTACATGTATTTGTCATTTTCTCTTCTTTTATAGTCCGTACATAATTCCAACATTTCTTTTCTGTTCTAATCTGCCTTCTTTTATTATGATATAGAATATTATTTTATTCTCTTATATTATATAATTCACTTATCATAATGACTATCTTCTTAAATAGTCCACGTAGTGAATGCAGACCTAGGTTCATTATAGTTTACAGCTTCAAGTTCTTATCTAATACTTTACTTGATTTATGTCATACTTTGCTTTATTATCTTCTATTCTAGGAAGTAATTCTTTTTTATTTGGTTGGTTATGATAACTATATTATAAAAATCCATTTCCATATTTTAATATTAAATAATTCCATAAACAATAATCTGTAACTGCTAGATATTTCTTTTACTTTTGGAATAGTGTAAATAAAATACAATGGTTTCTTTATTTTACACTAATTCTCTTTTTCTTCCTTTAGTTCTAGAAATTACGTTCATCGTTGTCTTTTAAATATTATATTATAGGAATGTAATTGCTAGAATAAAAGAAAATAGGATACACGTGCTTAGACAGTGTTATCATTTGGGTGAGTATTTGCTTACTATTTTATTTTAGTCAATTCCATTTTGAGATATATTATTGAGCTTTGACATATTTGTCTTTTCCTATTTGTAGGATACCAGATACCCAATTCGAGCTTCAATGGGCTTGGTTTTTAGAATTTTTGCGCAAAATCGAGACCATTAGAATTCGGGTAGTTACATTTGGTACCAAAGCCTAGGTTTAGGATTTCTAGGTAGATATTGAGTGAACGTATTTGTGTTTTTGAATAAAATATAAATATATTATGTACTAAAATTCAAATAATCCCCAACCACATATTTTAATAAATAGAAAGTTTTTAGAGGTATATTTATGCATAGTTTGTTAGATGGGTTTGGGATGACCCAAGTATGTAGAGCTCTATGTTATTATCGATTTATAGCATACAAATAAGCCATGTTTTGAGAGAAAATATGCATCCATATGTTTTAGGAAGGGGAAGTTCCTTAGGGATAGTAGGGAGAGTTTTTTTATTTTGGGAAGAATAAGAGGTTTTAAGTATGAAGAAAATCCACTTTATGTCCAACCCAATAAAAATGAAACTTTTGAACTAAAAAAGTTGAAAAATATAATTGTTAGTATATTTGAGGAAGTAAATATTGGGTTTTTGAAAAATAAGTGGTGTGAAATTTAAATTGGTATTTATATGATGTAAATTTTGTTAAATGTTAAATTCTTTTTTTGTAGAGCATGTATAGCTCGCTAGTTTCCTTGTAGGTAAACAATGATTTTAAATATAAAAACTTATAGTGTGTTAAGTATCGAAAACTTCGGTAACAACATTTATTGTTGTAATAAATGTTTTTAGTAAAAATAAAGGAAGCATAGACTATGACACTATTGTTATAGTAGATGACTCCCAAAGTAAATATTTTTATATAGCATATGGGATTTATTAATATTTATTTTAATTGAATCCATATATAAGTATTTTTGGGTTGCAATAATGGTGTTTTACGCATCATCTATTTTGACCCAAATGGGTTTTGGAGATAATTTCTGAATTGGTTTGTATGTACACTTATTATTTAAATAAGCACATGAAAATATTTTCTAGTTATAAAGAAGTTTTAAAAATGAGTTCCTTTGAAAAATAATGTACGATAAATTAATGAATTTAGTAGGAAATATCTTATGTAAGTAAGTATAGAGTAAACAACCTTAATTTATTAGAATGAAATGAATAATGATATAATTTTCTATAAATCACAAATAAAGATTTTTTATGCAAGCTATAAGGAATACATGAAAGAAATGTACAAGGTACTGAAAGCACCATATTTTGTATAGCCTATGTCGATAAATATAAAATAAATTCCTTATAATTTCACATAACACATGAAATCCTCCTTTAAAGAGCTCATCGAAGGTTTTAACGTTAATGGTTTTTCATAAGAGAAAGTAATTCCAATACATTAAGGTATAAAACCATTAAATGTAGCAAGTTAGTAATTCCTTCAAGGTTAACTAATTGGAAGAGTAGGAAAGTTCAGAGACTTTGATAAAATAATTCATCTTATTTACTCCAGTTTTAGTAAATTCAAAAATCTATAAAAAGGGATATTTTGAAAACAACTGAGGACATTTTTTTAAAAGTCAAGAAAAAAGAAAAATGTTTTAAGAACAAGCAAGGCTGTTTAAAAAAATGGTTTGGTGGAAAAATAGATAAGTTTTTGAAAAGATAAAATTTAGAAGTTTTAATTTTTGAAGAAAAATTGATAAATACCAAACCAAATCAGACTTTTAAATATAGAGTAGATAGGAATCATTTCCTAGGTGTAACAGGAAAAGTACAAGGTTATAGCAATAATTACTCTTAGTAATAATAAAAGTTCCAGTAAGGTGTATGAGACACTAGTGAAAACGTAGAAATGTTGCTTCATGTGTGCAGACTATAGAAGAATAGTGAAATGATATTAGTAAGATGATAAGACACAGGTGGTTGGGATAAGTAGACCATAGTTGGAAAAAATGAAAGGTAAAGAGAAAATTTCCCCAAGCTCAGTTGTCTTTTTAGATAGAGACTGCAAGATTGAAACCCTTATCCATTGCAGTAAATGAGACTTAGTTATTCCTTTTTGAGCATGGAATAAAAGATATGAATAGATCTTATTCGTCATGAGTAATACAACGTAAGTTGCTAACAAGTAATAGGTAGTAGGAGGAGCACATGAGTTACTTGGATTCCTAGAGTAGGACCTTTCTGTGACTAAGTGGCATGGTCCTAGACCTCATTGCACTAGATGATAGCCGTATTTAGTTGCTATATAAAAAAAAGAGTAAAAGCAGAATAAGCTAACTAAAAGGAAAATAAAAAATTAAAGAAAGCAAAAGAAATATCAATAGAATTTTTTTTTAAAAGAGATATTTTCTTATGTAAACTTTTCTTGGGGAAGTAAATAATTTATTCATTCACCAGAATTTTTATTCTGACCCCCTCCTTATAACATCCTACAGGTTAGGTAGATGGCAGAGACATCTCAGCTTTATGATACTTGCTTAGAAAGTGTTATCATTTGGATGAGTACTTACTTACTATTATATTTTAGTCAATCCCACTGTGAGATAAATTATTGAGCTTTGATATATTTGTCTTTGCCTATTTGCAGGATACCAGATACCCAACTCGGGCTTCAGTAGGCTTAGTTTTTTGCATTTTTGCAAAAAATCCAGACCATTAGAATTTGGCTTACAGTTTTCTAAAATGCCTCCTTTTATATTCAGTGCATAGTGAACCCCACATTAAGATGCCTCTTTATGCGCCTTGTGCATAATAAACTCCACAATCCTTGGAAGCTACTCAAAACCTATGATGTTGTTATAATTTACTAGAATTGTCTTGTAGCACGTAAAAAAACATTTTTGAAATTGGTTTTCATTGAAATCTCATCAGTCCTAACTTAAAGGTGCCTTGCTCCAAAGCTCTTTCTTTTATAGGTGCTGAATAACGAATCAGACACATAAGTTAAGGCTATGTAAAACTCAAATTATGTCAATTGGAAGTCTAGTTTCTATTTTAGTAAACTTATAACTACTTTGGCTTACAGAATTCCTTTTGGTTTGTGGCCTAAATTCTTGTGAATGTTAATCATCTTGAAACTTATAATCTATAATAAGACAACCCATACCTTCTTGCCAAACCGTATACAATGTCATGTTTCTTGGACAAGCCACTATCAGTTTTTATGTGCTGAACCATGAGGATCTAAACTTATTTTAACATAGTGTCCAAATTATTTAGGGGTATATAGGTAGGATCAGGAACTTTTCCCATTTTTAGATGTAGCACATTTTTCCAAGTTCTTGGATGACGTGTGTGAAGCAGTAATATTTGGACTCGGTAGTTTTTACCATTTTGAGTATTCGTAGTCATCTGTAGTGATCACTTGATTTTTCTTTAACAAATGATCAACAATAATCCATTTTTGGTTGACCCTTGTAATATTCCTACTTTGAGGTAAACTTTCTAATCATGATTTACTTAAGTCATAAACTGTATTTAATATTGTTATGTGTTTTCTAGGCATAAATGATGTAAATCTTATATCTATTATTGTGCTAGTTGAATTTAATATTGAACCAATTTACTTTGCTGTTAGAAATTTTAGCAACTCAAATCGTTTTAGCATTTTCTCTAAACCGCATGCATCTAATTCATATTAGCAACTCAAATGGAGCGGTACCCATTTTAGCAACTCAAATAGAGCTGTAACACACACTAAATAATCAAATCCATTGGATTTTTTTGATAAGAACCCATACTCTTTAATTAAATTCCCAACAATTTTATTTCACTTAGGAAAAACAGATCATGTAAAAAAAGCAAATTTTGCAAATGTTCTTGTTTTTAATGGTAGTTTGTTAAATGATCATCTTTTTTTCAGTCTGTTTCAATATTTGTATATGGCAAATAATATATTTGAATGCCACTGAGCAACAACGAACATTGTTGATATTTTCTTTTGCTATAGGCAATTGTCGTTGCTCATTGAACAAACTATTATGGTTAACCTGTATTTTATTTTGACAATTTAACAAAACAGTATTGATATCTTTCTATTGTTTGATGCTTTTTGTATTGAACTTTGTACGTGTTTGAGTTGAAGCTTATTCAAGTCTAGTGTTTTGTAAGAAGTGTATCAGTAGGTATTTTTATTTTAAACTTTACAATCTGTGTCCACTTTGATTTCTAGTATTCAAAGTTGCAAGGATAAGTATATTGTCATGATACTTTTAGTTCACTTATAATATATTAAATATGTTTATTTAAAATTATTCTAAATTATTAATGAGGTAATATTATCAAAACTTTTATGTTTAAAAAGTTAAATCAGGTATTTATGATCAAAATATTAGTTCAACCATCAGTTCGACATATCGTTTTTAATATGATTATTTAGTAAAGTCGAAAGCCATTGAAGCTTTAGATGAATATTTGTAATTGTTTTGAGTTAGTTTTATTGAGCATACGTTCCCTTTTTCATTTCACTCAACTATTTATTTTGAATGTTTAATGGGGTGAGCTCTATTAAAATCACTGGCTTATGTGCATTTATTGGCTTATATGTGCAGTTTTAATGGAACAAAATCAAAGTAGTTGATTTTTAGTTTTTTTTTATGCATGGATGATGTTTAGTAAAATTGGATTACATATAAGTTATTTTTTTTAGATTCAACATGGATGAGCATTAGCGCTGGATGCTCTCATATACCTTATATGGTACTTAACCATATAAGCTTATTTGAAGAATGCTTTTCATTTGATGAAAACATATAATACTGTGTGCCAATGCTAATTTATTTTGTCAATGGTGATTGACAACCATATGTCTAAGTCATGTATTTACTCAGTGCAACCACCTGGTATAAACTCGGTTCAACCATTGAGTTATAAACACACTATTTCACTCAGTACTTGTGCAATGAGCGAAACTTTGTGTAGTTTCATTGAGTCGAACTTAGTGCTCAACACTGAGTTTTACTCAGCGACAACCTTGAGTTTAACTCGGTGATATCCCCAAGTTGAACCCAACTTAAAAAACTACGTTACATAGCAAATTAAGTTTAGTTTTCTATGGCGTCAATTTATCTGCAGTTTGTAAGAAAGATTTTTATAACTATTTTTTTATTTATACGCTTTTCTACATAGTATAAATTTGTTTATACCTTTGTTAAACTTAGTCCCAAAAATTAAAATTTATTTCATTATAATTTTAGCACAGGATCACATAACTACTTTCACAATAGCAATGTTTTATATTCATTTTTCATTCAAGTAATGAACGTGATTAGAATCCTTGCCCATGTCGATAAGAATGTTTATGGGGGATGACAACACTAAGCTTTAGATTCAGGTTTTGTATGTCAAAGTTATTACATGGGAATTGAATTTATTTTGCATAGGATCTTACCTGGCTATTTTTTATGTTAAATGTTCATATCAATCTCGATGAGGAGAATAAGGTTCCACTTTGACTGATAGAGGTATTGTTATGACTAATGAATCTTTGAACAATAATTTAAGAACAATACCAAGTTAGGAACTTCAGGTACTGCTGACAACAACATCTGATTTTACCTACTTTATGCTTGATTTTTTTAAAATATAATGCTTCTTCAATTTTTTTGTTTGTTTACAGCTTTGGTTGAGAAATTGTGAATAGGAGGTGACCTAAACCTCATTTTTCCAAGTTTGGTATTAAGCAGTACTCTGCAGAAATATTACTTATTTTAGTATAGTTTTAAGATATTTGCATGTTCTAAAACTGATATTATCAGTTAGTTTGCACCCTTTATTTTTAAAGAAAATCAAAATGATGAATATCAGTAACAAAATATCATTTCCGACTTTCAGAGAATCTGAGTCAGGTTATTAATTAAAGACATTTTTCGACTTTTTGAGAATCTAAGTCATTATATCAACAAAATATCTTCTTTATTACAGCTCTCATTTTGTATATACAAACAAATAGTATTGGTCTCACAATTTGATCTACATACATACCTAATACAGGCAATGTTGAAATGCATGATCAGAGTTGGTGCGCTCATTATATCTGATGTATGAAAAAAGATCATTCAACAAACTCCTCACACCAACATCGCTTTGGTTATTTACAATGACAATAGTTGCCATTTTTTGGACTCTGTTGACTTATCAGGCCATATCGATTTTCATCTTCTCAATATTAAGCATGATTCCAGACTCACATGCTTCATCAAAGTGTCAGATCAGGTATGTTCTATTCTCACATTACCCTTTGCTTCTCTTATGTTTGCTGAGCTTGATCTGTTTAAATGCAATGTCTGATTGTCTTATGCAGACTAGAATATAAATGGCTTTTCATATTCAATTTTTAAGTATTATGTCAAGTAATCAACTGGTTTAAGTGTGCACCAAAGTTGAAATGCCAACATGTTCTAAATTTTGCTATTTCTTAGGCATCCAATGACCAAATTTATATGTGTACAATAATATCTATTTTGGGTGATACGATTGTATTTTATTTATGAACATTTTGTCATAAGGTAATATGGATTAAAGTAATCGATTTGTTTACTCATAACACACTCATCTTGCTAATCTTGGTAGAGATATTGTTCAATATTGGAGTTCGTTGATTAGGACATTCTTCAACTATGAGTTTCAGTTATCATATATACAATTTTAACTAAGTGAAAAATAAGCTATTATTGGATGTTACTTATAACTAGTAATCTAAATGGCTTTGGAGTTCATTCTAGTCTTCCATTATGATTTTTTGAAGACAGTTGGATAACTTAACCTAAGCTTGATGTTGCTCTTGCTATTACATGTTGCAGTTTCAGTAGGCAGAATATATAGTCAAGTTGCTTCTAGTGCATCCATATGAAACCAATACTTTGCAATATATATTTGTAGTGACCTATAAGGCAATAACATACAACAAAACTTAGTAATATTGATGTTGTAGGAACTATGTAATTGTAGCAAGAAGTTCACTAGATACCTGGCACAAAATGTACACAAATCTTTTTCAATTCCATATTTGTTGCATTCGTTAAAAATATATGTTATCTTGTTTAATATTGAAAACCTCTTAATTTTTAACCTATTGAAATGGAAAAACCGATAATGAAAATTTTGCAATTCAGCATGTCAGTACTTTCAAATTCAAAATGTACACAATTTAGCTGCTTGCTTACTATTGTGGTAGAATATGCCCTTTGTAGCTATTCGTTCAAAAGCACTTTGTAACAAATCTTTCAAAAGCATATCTTATAACATGGATATATGTAATTGTATAATGTGGATGTTGCTTACTAAGACATTTCATGCTCTTTATTAATGTAATGCAGGAAACCAGTTGAACATGAATATTATACAAATTTTTTATTACATAAATATGGTATTCATTTTTTTTTTGAAACAGGTACATTATTAACAAAAAAGAGTATATATTTCCATGATATGCCTCATTAAAACCTTGCAATCCCCCTAACCTAATCGGGTACCTTACAAGGAAAAAGAGTACATATCACTTCCATATATTAACGATACAAAATTGAATAGACAGATCCAAGTTGTTGAACAGATGGAGGAGTTGAAACAAAGTATGGGTTATACTCAAAACCTCCGTAGTAACAACTTGGTCGGTTGACAAAAAACAAAACTACAATGCAAAAGGTTAGCCTTCACGAGGGAAAGGACAGAACCTTCATAATAGATACGCAAATAAACTTCTTTCGTGAGTTGAAAACAAAATCATAGGGACAAAAGGCAGTGGCACAGATCTCGAGCAGGTAGATCTAATAGAGCTGAAAACAAAAGGAGACATTAAAAGCTTCGAAAGGGAGGGGTCAGTAGCATCCATAGGGGAGATGGATAAGATCAGGGGGGATGCTGACGTTCCGAGGGCCTGCTGACGATGTTCCAGTTATCGAAGATAAGTTTCGAGTCTCTGCTTATTTTTCTATCCTTGATTATGTACCGCGTAAGAATTTTAACATCTTGATTTATCAGGATGCTTCTGATCGAGGTTGGCATTTCAGTACCTTTGAAGATCCTGTTGTTTCTCTCGCACCAGATGTTCCAAATCAGGGAAGTGAAAGCAATGTTGGTGATTTGGCTAATTAACGTTTGATTCTTGTTTCTTTTACTTATGCATTCTAGAATCTGGTTAATATTGAAGTTGAGATTGAAATTTAAGTTCAATTTTTGCATGGTATTTTCCAATAATCTACTTGAGTACGGGCAGTTGAAAAAAAGATGGTCTCTGTCTTCAAGTTGATTTGAGCATAAATTGCACCGTTGGTCAATGTTTATGTTCCATTTACTAATACGAACCTTGGTTTTCAATTTGTTTTGGATGGCCAGTAGAGCACATGTTGACATTTTAGGAGCGCATCGATTACCTCATATGATCTTTGTCCAGAAATGTTCTGATTGCTTGTTTCTTAGGTGATTCCATGCTGACTTCATTGTAAATTGTCCATTGTTACTGGGGATCCAGTTCCAGTAGTCTTTTTCCAACTGTGGTTGAATGTTAATATTGTGTATGGCTTGATGGTACTGACTTGGAACGTAATTAATGTTTTGTTTCCATTTATTGTTAAAGATCAATTCAGATACTTTTTTGTCATGTCCTCTAACTACTGACATGGCATTCCATCCTATGTTATCTATTAATGAGGATCCATTGATCCAAGGATCAAACCATAAGCTTGTGGTATCCCCATTGACAATGTTTTTGGTAATGAGACCTTTGCACCACTGTCTTGCTCGAAGTAATGTTTTCCAAGTATATGATGCAGTAGGGTCTATGTTAGCATTCCAGAAGTTTTCATTTTTACAGTATTTATTTTGAATCCATTTAGCCCATAGAGAATCACAATTGATAAATTTCCACAAAAGATTGGTAGCCACGGCTTTAGAAATATCTTCAATTTTCCTTATTCCAAAGCCACCTTCAGTTTTAGCACCACAAAAGATTGGTATTCATTTTCTTATCAACAAATTCAAGCACATATGCATTATACTTGATTCATGATTGAATCAATTTCAAAGAGATTAATTTTTATCGATATTAAAGTATAATGCATCATCCAACATGGCTGGCTCGGTTGGTCGATAGTTTTAACTACAAGATTAAATGTCATGAGTTTGAACCCTTTGATCGCCACTTGTTGGCATTAATGAGCATAATAAAAAAAAATGTATAATGCATCATTAGAACCACACTCATATAGTTGGCTTTTAAAAAAATTATGACCATTCAAGACTATTTTAGTCACATACCTGAAATTGGCACAGTAAATTAAAATTAAAATTAAAATTAAAATTAAAATTAAAATTAAAATTAAAATTAAAATTTATTTTCGGTTCTTACTGCTTCGTATATGATATTTTACGGACTTAATTATCTTTTTTATGATATTTGTTTCTAAAGTAATTGCTTATCCAATAATTTCATGACAATTTTGAAATAGAATCCTTATAGGAAGCATTATTCCAAACTACAACTTCTTATGATTTATTAATGTTCCAAGGTCAAGATAATAACATATTAATTTCATTTGTAGGTTTATTAAATTGCAAGGATGAAGCTGTCGTTAGAACTACACGTCACATTATTGCTAGCATAAAACAAATTTTCACTCAGGTACAAATTTTCGCTCCCTAGCATTGTCTTTATAATCATTTTATGTGCTAATCTCATAGTTTCTCTCAAATTCACTAAATCAGTTGTTATTTTGTTAGATTGCTTAATTGGAGCTCTTTAATAGGTATCTCAGAGGTAAGTTCTCTGAATTTACAACGCCTAACATTTTGAAATTTAATGTCTAATCTTTTATAATTTCTTTTTTGCTTCTAAGATCCTATGACAAAGGCATGACTTGCGCATCACAAACATCCTTTATTTGGGTTTCCAACATTGGTGTGGTTTGGTTAGTGAACCTGCACTTCTTATTTTGAAGATTTTTTTTTGAACTAGTACTTTATATACAACAAATCATTGGGACAACATATCCCATGTCAAATAAACGTTCGAAGCAAGTTTCGAACTTGTGAAGTCCTGCACCAAAGCCGAATCAATTAACCACTTGGACAAAGGTACTTGTCTTATTTTGAAGATTTTATTTTGAAGATTTGGTTGTAGTTCTTTGGTGAATTATCAATCATTTTAGTATCATTACTGCACTTATTTTTGGGTCCGAGCTTTACAATACCTTATGTAGTTCCATTGTGTTTAGTGAGTTATCAACCAAGTAATGTATGTTTCTCTCTTTAAGAGAAGAAATAAATCAAAATTCTTGTTCTCTCTCTATAATTACTATTTGAAATCTACATATTGTACCCATATATTAAAACAAGCTTTGTATTCTTAGTGATGACTTTGATATAACTGTAAAGAATATACATTACAGACATTAAACATGATAAAGGGGAAAATCATATTACTTTCGATGGATTCTTCTTTGGAGGGACAATATACAAAGAAGATGCTTCAAAGTTGATTGATCTTACTTCAAATACCAATAATTTGAAACAAAAGGTCGCCCCAATTCTAAATTTCACTTATACATCGTGACTTCTTTTCAAAAGAAGAAAGAGGTACCTTTTTAGCTTTTTCAAATTATGCAATGTTTTATATTCTTATTTTAATTCTTGCTTTTTTCAGGTGGCATCACATGCATTCATGGGTTTGTTTAAAGCACTCATTGCACTACCAACAACACTCTCTCCATTGGTATCACAATTGCTTGGCCTGCTAATAAAGTTATAGCAGATGCAAGTTCAAGTAAGTGTAATTTACATGATATTATCATATTTGCAAGTTCAAATATTGCTCATGCCTGCAGTTTGGTTGCTTGTACACTACATATGCATTGTCATTTTTCCATAGTTATATTGTCATCTTGTTCAGTGCCTATAATTATACTAGCCATAATACACCCATATGTATGTTTATATGATATAATTATACTGTCATGCATTTGGAGCTTCTCTGCCATACAAAATACAATATATATGCTTTATTTTCATTTTGAAGAATTTTTTAGAGAGATCACGATATGGAGAGTCATCTCTAGTATGTTACATGTCACAATCTAGTACAAGAGAATATTATTACTATTTCAAAAGTTGATAAACATTTTTATCTGTACGAAATATGTAAATGAATAAACATACATTATACTACTCACCACTTCCAATATTCCAAAAATACCGATTTCAGATTATGTACTTTCATGGTCAAATTATGTACATAGATTTGTTAGGCATGACATTATCATGACTGTAAATAAAATTTTACCAAAGAGTCTCAACTGCTAATCATTGATGTTTATCAACTGTGTCTAGTTATATGTATTAAGGCTAATCAAATACGATTGCTTATTGTGAAACTATAGATAATACATTGTAAGCTATACATATGCATGTATGCATGTATTTATATAATATATGATAATATTTATATAATCTATGATAAACTTACATCTTTGTTCTTAAACTAAAGATTAATCTTGGCTATCAAGATACAAAAACAAGGCCTAGCCTTCTCCTCCAATATCATTTGCTCCCGGTTCCTTGTTTGTGCTTTTATTAGATGGAAAAATATAAATAAACTAAAATAGTTAGTGATTTTATAATTTAAATGGGATATGATTAATCTTACTATAAATATAGTATTTCAATGACATATTACACTTCTAATATAAATTTTGTTTCATGATTAAAGGTTTTGCTCATCATATGTATACGTGCAATATGAGGTGATACATATGCATGGTTGCAAGTTTAAATTTATAACATGAAGAGTAATGTAAGTTGGATCATATATCTTCATAAACAAAGATAGTCAAACAGTTAGCTGATGTAACAATAATAATATTAGGAGAAAGAAGAAGGTGGAGACTAAGTACTAAATATACAAATAAACAAATGGTTCTATTAGTATATACTACATTGGTTTTACTGCACCAATAGATAAATGGTTATATTATTTTTGGCTTTTATTATGGCTTTTTTGGATATTCAAATCATGCTTCTATTGGTATATTCTGCACCAATTTTACTTATTGCTTTTAGTTGATCTTGGTGTGTTTACTTATTACCCTTAAGGATAGGTAGAATGTTCCTTTAGAGTGAAAATAAAGTATATACATTAATGAAAAATTGGTTCAAGTTTGTAATTTATAAAACCATCCCTTATGTCCAAGAATAATTTAATTTAGAGATGGATATGTTAATATGAGTCTTCTATTACTAATTTAATTTGCTAAAGCTCTACTGGATTTGTTTAAAATTGAGCTAATTAATTAGCTCGTCGTATAAAAAATGCAACTTTAGTCTGGCATTGACATTTTTTAAAATTATGTTCTTCTATTGCTCTCTCCACTTATAGCTGTTAAATACCATATATTTCAATTTTACAGTTTGCTTTATTTCTCTACCTAAATTGCTAAATTTTGCCTTAATACCAAATAAATTCCATACTGTTTGTAGACTCCTGATAAAAAGTGTCATTTACATCCATTACACATGTATATGCTTGTGGACTCTTGGAATTATGAAATCATGTAAAACATAATAGAGTGTCTGCATTAAATTTTGTAGAATGCAATGATACTGGTCATTTACAGTAAGATGAAATGTCATATAACCATCTTGTACCGAATGAAGCATATCCAAAGAATGTAACAAGAGAAATCTGGCATATTAGAGTATCTCCCTGTAAATAGATGATCAAATCAGTAAATTATGTTTCATGTCTTGGGAATAGTAGGTCCTGTGTAATGTTAATAAATTTCCTTAAATGAAACATGATTCATCATTTGTAGTTTTATTTACAGATTGTTAAAGTATGTATAACTAAAAAATTTTTACTTTACAAATTGATAGATGTCTTTGATGCAAAAAAGTAGTAACATGCCGCAACAAGTTATGGATTTGAAGTTACTTTTGATGGCAGAATTACATTTTGGTTTGCATGCTTATATGTATTACTATTATTGGTCACTATCCGTTACTTGTTCACAATGTGAAAATTATGGATGTAGTATATATGTTTCAACGTAAGAATATTGCATATGTTTATTATATAATGTTACATATTGATTATGAGATGTGAGATTAATATAATATGTTGATTATGAAATATATGTGTTTGTATTGACTGTGCTATATATAAACCATAATTGTGTAGTGAACTGGAACCTGTAATGGGAAATGTAGAGACCTTAGACGACAACATTTTTAAAACATTATGAAAAACATTCAACAGCGGTTTTAAAATGCTGTAGAAAATTTCAATAGCGTTTAGAAAATGCTATAAAAAGTAATTTGGCTCATCAACACAAATGCTAAAAATTTACTAGTAACAGTTATTAAAACATGCTTTCTTTCGCATGGTTTAAATAAAGGCAAAACCTTTGGTTTCAAAATATTTGACACATATGCAAAGAGGTTATCTTCACTATCTTTGAAAGGTGCTGCTTTGACTTATTCGAAAGGTTATCATGCATATAAAATGACCTTGTCGAAAGGTGTCATTGAAGGTGAAGGGGTGCTTTTGACTCCTTCAGAAGGTGAGAACCCAATGAATCTTGATTGCAGAAACCCTTTGACACCTTTGAAAGGTCCTATAGCTTTCAAATTTTGGCTATAGCATCCCTTCGATTCTTTCGGAAGGTCTAGCTGGAGTTCATTTCTCTTGTTTTTCTCTGCTATCTACTTAAACAGGTTTCGATTAAGTCGAAAGGTCAGGTTTCGATTAAGTCGAAAGGTCGATTTTAGAAGTAACGGTCTTCATGTAGGCGGAAGCATTTGTTTCGAAAGGAAACATTTAAGGCGAAAGGGTACTTTCATCCCCTTTCGACCTCTTCGAAGGCTTATAACACACATAATCTTTATTGTATCATCCCTTCGACTCCTTTGAACGGCTTTGTTGATGCTATCATCTCTTGTAAATTCTTTTCTTCTACTCTTCTTGGTTTTGAAAAGGTTGAAGTGAGAATTGATGGTAATATATATCATTGATCATGACGAAGGTATTTTCTTAATGCTTAGGAGGCCTCTTTCTTACCTTATCGAAAGCCTTGTATAATGATTATAGAAACCATTCTAATGCCTTTGAAACCTCACTAATGCTATTGTTCCTTCTTTCATACTTTATTCTTGAGAAGGTTTTATGGATAACACGGACAAATCACCAGCTGATGTAAGTATATAATTTTCATATGGGAAATCAGATATCATGTACTTATCACCACTTTTCAATTTCAACTTTGTACTATCCCTCCATTAAAAATAAAGTTGGAAAAGTTAGATAACTACTCTTGCCTCGATGTGCATTCTTTAGCTCTCGTGGATATAAACATGCTTCTATACCTCGAAAGTTAGTGTCAAGTATAAGATGAAGTACCTTTAATATACTTGATTAATCATTACCCATTTATGGAAATTAGATCTCTTATACTAATCAGACTTTTGATATTTCGAGTTCTCTATCCCTTGTCGAGAATCAAAGCCAGGCAAGTCAGGACACTGGTTGCACTTGGACTTGTCTTAGTTAAAATACTATGATTCTATATCTCACATATAGAGGAAATTATACTCATTGGTTTTTAGTGCTACATATAAGATGACATACTTTCCATAAACATGTCAACGTTATAGTATCACTTATCATATTTCTTTTTGGTTGCATAAAGAGATCCCTTGCCTAAAACAAAGCTTTTTTGTAATAATCGAAAAAACCAACTTTGAAAACTTATTTCTAGTCTTCAATTTCAAACTATTACTTTCCGTCGGTTAGAAATAAAACTGCTTAAGTTGGAATATCAACATCTCTCAAACCTTTGCTTGGCAACACTTCCAACTTTCAAAATAGAAATATGTTTCATACATCGAAGTCTAAAAATTAAAATAGGATCCCAGAGTTCCAATATACTTGTTCTTAAAAACTTGTTTCCAAAATTACTTACTTAAACCAAAGTTTGACTAAAATGACTACATATTTTCCTTTATAAAAGTAAACACTTTTTTAATTGATAAAGTCCAAACCACTCTAAAACATCTTCCCTTTACACAAGTAAAATTTTTATTTAATTATAACAAAGTGTTATAAATCAACTTCCTTTCCAGTTTCCCGAAACCATTTACTATAAAAAATGTTATAGTCCATAATATCTTTTCTTTTCACAGAAATATTTATAATAACAATAGTGTTGAAATCTATGCTTCCTTCCTATTTTTAAAATTACTTTTAAAACTCTTTAAAATAAGTTTGAAACTTGTATTTAAAATATCCCCTTCAAAATGGTCGCTTTAACCAAAACTTGATTTTGAAACAAATGAGTAAAATTTAAACCGCTTGTTTAAATAACTAAATAAATTCTTAAAAATTGATTTATAACTTTAAACTTCCTTTTAAATACTTATAAGGATTTTTGAAAAGATCTTCCAAAATATCTAGAATAGACAATTCTTTTTACTTTACAATAATCATTGATTTCCAAATTGCATCCATATCGACCATCGTTCTATGGACCATAACTTTTAAAACTTTATTTTGAAAAACAAATAAATTTTAAACCACATTTCTTTCTATATTTAAACCACTTTAAAAACTTTACAAAGAGGTTTGAAATCAAAAGTCAAGTTTTGAAACTATTTCAAAACACTTTAGAAACAAGCAGTAATCGCTTAAAAGTGAGCACTGGATTTCAATGTCACAATAAAACAAACAACAAGTAAGTTAACTATAACTAAGCAACATACTTTCCATATACATAAACATTTACATAACCAATAATATAGGTAAATAAAAATCAACGGGGTTAGGAATCCTTTAGGATCCCTCTACAAAATTATCATTCTTAGAAGTGCTTCCATATTGACTTATTCGCTTCGAAGACACTTCGTCTTCCATTCACTTTGTTTTTGTCCCTTGTAACATAATGATTATTTATGTCATCTGCTTTCAAGAGGGAATCAACAACAAACAACAACATATTCACATCACAATATATACAATCAATTAAATAAGTAAGCTATAAATTATTACGACATTTTGTCAATTTTTAAACTACTTTAAAGTGAGATATCTTACTTCAGATGTCAACCAAACGCTCGCCACTTGCTACCACTTTTTTCCATCACCTAAATAACTAGCACAACACGTCCCTTACCCGTGAATGCTCACACACATGCCCTCCTCTCTCTCCTTTCTCTCGGTGCAAGGCCCGATGGACTTCCTCATGCTCACGGCTCACAAAAATGAGGGGTTTTTGGAAATAAACTTGCTTCTTTGATCACGTGAAGGGTTTGACAATATTATTTCAAGCTTATACAATGATTTAGAGGAGGAAAGGTTATGTTTTGACATGGTTTTCTTTTAGAACATGGAAGTAGAAGGGAGTAATAGAAGAGAGTGAAAGAGAGAAAGAAATACGGAAAATGGAAAGTGAGAAATGAAAGTGGCCGTTACCTCCCAAGTGGCTGTAAATACCACCTTCTTTTATCATATTTAAAATAGGTAAATAAAAACATAGCCCCTATTAAAACTAGTTGAAACATAATGCTAGGATTTTCACATCAAGCTATGAGGAAGACAATGCCATACTTTGTAAAGAACGACCAA
This sequence comes from Allium cepa, assembly GCA_030765085.1. NCBI lineage: Eukaryota > Viridiplantae > Streptophyta > Magnoliopsida > Asparagales > Amaryllidaceae > Allium > Allium cepa. The sequence continues at coordinate 663,052,675 of CM060945.1, forward strand.
CAACACAATGTGCCAACAATCAGCCTGATCTTGAGGTGATCTTACATTTAAATTCAAATTCAAATTACATACTTATGTATACATCTCCTTCTTTATTTTCAGCCTTAACATAAAAAATTAGGATTAGGATACACATACATACATACATACATATATCTCTGTGTGTGTTTGTATTTATGGAGGTATATAAATATACGTATTTCATGGATAGGCTTGTATATGATAGTGGGTGACGTCACTGAAGAGTGAGTGGATAGAATCGCTTTTTTGAATGAAATTACAGGATGAATAATTTTTTGAAATTTATTTTGATCATGTTCTACACGTAAATTTAGTTATGTAATTTTATAGTTTGTAGTAATCTTATTTTAAAATTTAACGGAAGTAATCTATTATCTCTATGGTGCAAGAAGCAAAACATAAATAAATATTAATTAAAAAATAACATATTTTTTCATATATTAAATTTATCACTTACGTATACTAATAACATGTGCACATGTATAGTATAATATATATATATATATATATATATATATATATATATTGATTTACTAATATGGTTTAAAATAAAATTAGGTTTTTAATTATTATTAGTATTCAATAAAACAAAGTTTAGATCCTAACAGATATTTATATATATACATATAAATATATACACATACACATACAAATACACATACACACATACCAAAAAATATGTATATTGTATGTCTGTGTGTTTGTGCGTGTTAAAATTAAGAATGGCACCCTAAAAAACTATGGTGACTAGGTTTTATGTAACAAGCAGCAATTTTAATGATCGAAAATTTAAATGATTAATTTGAATATTTAATCATTGGTTAACAGAACACCCACTATGCTCGATTTTTCAGAGATGGATAAATTGGGACTAGAGACACCTGCCGTTGAGACTGCAATTCCGTCATGAGAAAAATGAATATAGACTTGTTGGAGTCAATGTTTTTTTGGAGTGAACGATGTTTTCTAGAAAGGATTGAAAATTGAATGTTGGGATTAGGCCCGTTGACTTGCCTATAAGTGCAAACCCTCTTCATATTTTCATTTAATTTCTCATTTTCATGTTACTTCTTCTCTTCCTTCTCTAACGACTTCTCTAATTTCTTTTAATCCGCTTAAGCTATATCCACTAATTTCCCTTCAAATTAAATTTCTACATTGAAACCAAAATCACCATAATTCCACTTTACCCACTCTTCATGTAGTTGACGAAGGAATTGATTTGAAGTGGAGTTTGGAGCAAGATCCCAACTTTAAAGAGAATGTGGAGTTGGGTTTTGTTGATTAAAGCTTGGTTTTATGAAGAAGTAGGTGAGTGGGATGATTCTCCTAACTTATTTGCATGTTATACTTTATATATTTATTTATTAATCATTATGGAGTTATGTATAGTGATTTAGAGAATGTATGTGATGTTTTAGGCTTATGTTTGTACTATAAACATGATTATATCACCATATTAATTGTTTGTGACCTTATTTACCAATTTTATAAAAGTTAGTAAACTTGGTAATTTGATTTTGGATTAATTTGATGTTTGTGTGTGATATTTGGATAGATTAGAGAGTATTAAGTGATTTAATAATGTATATATCATTAGTTAGTATAGACTATACCATTTGAATTGATTTTAGAAAAGTTAATAAGCTAGTTAAGCGAGTTGGGAGCTATACACTTATTATTAAAGTGATTAGATGTTTAATGAAGGTTAATTATTACTTATAAATATTATTTAAGTAAGAAATTAATTGAAGTGGAAGATATATTTTATCTACACTTCTATTAGCACCCAAAATTATGCTTCTGGCTACCAAAAATTCTTAATGGATATCTAGTATTTTTATATGCTTCATAACACCAGATTCAATTTTTTCATTTGACCCTAAACAGCTTGTGTCTTTGAATTTCTACAACCATTCGCTGATGTATGGTGATAAACCGCCATACTACTTTGATTTCCAATGGCCTTTCATAGCAATACGATGGTAAATAACTAAACATTATTTGGGCCCTTATTCGATAAAACAAAATAATTTATGGTATGAGTAAACATATGGATAAAGTTTGTGTGATGGCCATTAGTTATAGTAGCGCGAAGTGTTTTTTGGATGTTTATTGTAGTACACTATTTTATAAATAGTACGAGATTTTATAAAATAACAATAAAGATATATTTTATAAAATAGAATAAGAATTAAAAAATAGTATAAATGATATATTTCATAAAATGGAACGATTTTATAGAATGGTGGAAAAAGAGATTTGACTTTTATTAAAAATATTGAGTAAATAAAAGTAAGTTTTAGTTTAAGTAATAATTGAATTACTTACTCGAATATACATGTACATATATGTGCACGAGCGGGTTTACCTATACGTGTATTTGAAGCAGTATAACAATCAGGATGATTCATGTGTTGTAATTAGAATTATCGCAAATTTGGATGAAAAATCCTTAATAATACTTAAAATGGAGAAAAAGTCCCTATCGATAATTTCTGTAAATCAAGTCCCTGCTTCGACATCTCTTACTCTGCGTCCCATTGTTCTCATCTCTGTTTTGATACATTTAATTTGAATCTTTAAAATATAATAACTTTTTGCAGAAAAGGTGAATTAACAAGCTATTTTCATTATTGAATCATAAATTTTATTCTCTTCATAATTTTATGCATTATATATGTAAAAATTAAATTTGTAAAACGCGGTAAAGTAGATCTATTTTGAAACTAATTCAAAATATATTAAAAAAATGCGTAACTCATATGCAGTTAGTTACTGCATTTACTTAAAATTGCAATTTTCAAATGAAGTAAAGTAAATTAATTCAAAAAACATTTCAAATTAAAAAACATAACTACATAACAGTTATAGTTAATTAGTACATCCTTCAATGCGGTTTTAGGGCTATAAAATTACTAAAATCTACCTGAAACAATAATTAACTACTCAAAACTACATCTTTCAAACGTGATGAGATAATCTATTTTAAAAATGGTTCAAAGTATAATAGAAATTCGCTGCAAATATTATTTTAAAATGTAGTTTGAAGGCTTAAAAATTCTCAAATAATTACTAAAACAATAATAAACTACTTAAAACTGCATTTTTCAACTTCGATAAAATATATCTATTTTAAATCTGCATCAAATTATCAAAAGAAATTAACTACATAATAGTTATGTAGTTAAAAAACTACACTTCCAAAGTGCAGCTTAAGACATTAAAAATGTAAATACTACCAAAAAAATATTAAACTACATCACAAATATATTTTTTAATCTATATTTAAATATTAATTTGTTTACTGCATATAGTCACGATGTTAACACATTTCTTAAAGCATTTCTAACCTTTAAAAGTAGTAAGATGCAGCTATATAATATTTAGGGATGGCAATGGGGTGGATCTAGGGTCCAAATCTAATTGACCCGTCCTTATTTTGGCCCACCCTGACCCGCCCCATTGGGTCATCAAGGCGGGTAGACCCTTGACTTGTTTGAGAGATCTGGGTCTAGATCAGGCCGAGGCTTGTCTGACCCGCCTCAACCAGGCCCTCACTACTGAGATCTCATGAAATCGCTTTAGTATTATAATGATGATTTGTTAATATATGTCTATGTGTGTGCGCGCGCGCGCATGTGTGTGCGTGTGTATTTTTGTGATTATGACATGGATATTATAATATTCCAATCAATAAGCTATATTTTTTTAATAATATTGAGGTATATCATTGATAATTATACAATAACATATGCATATTTTTTTGAACTATTTGGTACACCACATTTTTATTATCTCCCCTTATCATTTTAAACACATTGTTATTTGTATTTAATGTATCATTTAGTAACAACAAATATAAATATATGTACATTAGTATACAATTTTGAATCAATACAAAAAACCTCATCGGGTCTCGGAGCGGGGTGGGTCTACCCTGACCCGTACGGGTTTTGGGTTCGGGGCAAAATTCCAGACCCGCACTGGGTCTACGAGACGGGTCCGAGACGGGGTCTAAAAAATTCGAAGCGGGCCTGGGCACAAGAAATCCACCCCATTGTCATTCCTAATGATATTGCATTACTAAGATGCAACTATATGATATTGCATAACTACATCTTTTTAAAACATTTGAATCTGCACTAACATATCACGGTTTTAACGATGAAAAATGCATTAATACGATGTTGTATAACTACGTCTTATTAATGCAGTTAAACAAGCACTAATATGGCACAATTCTAAATGCATAACCAAGATGTAGTTAAAAATTGCATTATAGTGATGCAATGCACAATTCATAGTTTTGGCATTTCTAGGTATAATAAAATTTTCTTAATGCAGTTAAAATTGTATTTTTTTAATGAAGCTAAAGAGAAATAACTAAATTTGTTTACTATAAGTTTTAGTTATAAATGCATTTTCTTAGTGCGGTTAAAATTACCTTGTAAAATTATGATTTTCAAAAATTTATTTTTCTGTTTTAATAATGGACATCATTGAAAAATTTATTAAATTTATGATTTAATGGTGAAAATGATTCTTAAATCCTATCACAACCTAAAAATTGAATTTGAATGAGTTGGCAAATATCGAAGGTGATGTTAAAGAAGTAGGATCTAGTGTAAAAAAAAAATATAGACGGGGACCCGTTTAACATTTAAAACAACAAATATGGACTCAAAGTTAATATTCTATAGAATTATTGATTGTAGTTATGTGTATATTCACACACACAACACACGCAAACACGCAAACGCGCAAACACATATATATGTATATGTGTATGTGTGCATATGTTTGTTTGGGAATATCCATATTTGTATATAACGTGGCGAGTGTCTCATGTAGGCACAGTGACCATTGTGTGCGCTAAGTTGCATGAGAAGATGCTGAGTCGAATAATCGCTTCAGTGAAGTCCGAAATGTGATTTATATAGTTGTGGTGTGTTTGCGTGTACATGTGTTGTAACACTCTGTAGATTAAATTGTAGTTAATTAAAAAAATTAATGAATAATTATTAAAGCTTAAAATTGAATTTTTACAAATGTTAAAATTTGGCTATGAAATTTGCACCATTGTGTTTATGGAGATTTTTTAATCAACTTTCACATTAAAGTTTTACAATCGAAATTCAAACAGAAAAGCAATTAACATTTAGAGATTTGAAATCAAAAATAATTCAAGATATATTAAAGGAAATAAATTAAGCTAAAGTAAATGTTAATTAAATTTTAAGTAATCATCACTATCAAAGCTGATAGAATCAGCGATTAAAGGAAACAAAGCAAATTAAATCAATGTTTAACACAAACAACAATAGACCACTGATCGATCAACACCTTTATTGGGCTGGCTGACCACCGACCGGTTTCTACTGTGGCAGCGAGTATGAATCCCAGATTAACGACCTAAATTTAATATAAATTAATCTAATGAGTAAAACTGATTCGTACACCTGTAAATATAGGCCCAACCTCATCTTACTTCTGATATTTTTCGAATCAGGGTGTGAAGTTATGACATTTTCTCTTCTTCACTAATTCTAGAAATTGTAGAAATTATAAAATATTTTACATACATACGTATATATAGTGGAGAATATCATAAAATAAAAGGGAAAAAGAATAGGGGTGAATCAATTCTACGAAGAGGAGGTAAATTCTAGATCTAAATTTAAACAATGCTTAATTCAAATCTTTTCTTAGATTTATAATTCAAATAAATATGTATGCGCTTTAGGCACATATTTTCGATTGAAAGAAAAGAAGCTAAACAAGGAGAGCAAATTTAGATCTGGAGACATGGAAGCTAAGAAATGAATGAGAAATTATATGTTTTACATAATATTGGATTTATATCATTGTGAATCTGTTTCTTTTATGTTTGAATATAGATTTTAGGATTGAAGGCTTAAATATATATAAAATAGAGATTCTTGCCTACATATTCGACAGATTGTTAACTTTGATTAAATGTTGTATACATCGAAATCTTGAATGTAAGGGCTAAAGTAGTCCCTTAAAATTATGAGATAAGTCACTAATAAGTTGGTATGTTAGTTCCAAATTTTGTTATTGAATGTTATAAGTTATTAAACTTTAATTGAAGGTTATTTCAAATTTGATTAAGATTTAGTTTATATTTTATTTCATTGGTGAATTTCTATAAATTTTCCAACTATACAATCATATATGAAGCGTGTCGTTTGAAATAACAAGGAATGTGCCTGAAGGAAAGAGATGTGAAATATATTGATATTTATCGTATTTTATATACTCTATTTCATTAAAATAGAAAGGGTAATTCCTTGTAATTCCGAATACAGCATAATTGCTCTTTTAGACAATTTATGGAAAGTTACAGCGATAACATTTCCTATTGGGGAAGATACAATTCCAATGTATTAAAACGTAGAAATCCCTAAATGTCAAACCCAAGTGTTATAAGTGGAAATAATAATAACAACCCTATTGTCCATTAAATATATGTGATTAAATATAAGATAGGAAATAAATAATAAGAGCTAAACATTAAAAAGATAATGAATTGAAGAATTAAGGAAGTTATGTTAATGAAGTTAAAATGGGCATTAATAGAAAAGAAGCGGTAAATGATAATTAATTGTATTAATAGAAAAGATGCAATAAATGATACTTAATTGTATTAACTGAAAAGAAGTCGTAAACGATAATTAATTGTATTAAGGAAAAAGAAGTAGTAACTAATATGTATTGGCATAAATGAAATAAGAAGTAAGTTCATGGAAAGTAAATGAATATTAATAATTAAACTTAGGAGACATAATAAATTTCTAGTTGAAATATTGTGACCTCAAGAATGCATTTATGATTGGTGTGGATTAATGGGTCAGCCTCAATATTTAGATTAATTATAAATGATGTGATCATTAGTATGGATTAGGATGCGAGATCAGTAATGTTAACAACAGAAGTCTTTCCTCCACAATAGGCTACCAGTAGTTGTGTATATATCATACTAATATGGGACATCTCCAACTGTAGGACCTATGGGGATATACATTCGTGTATATGTTTAGGGAATATACCAAAGTAGGTTTGCCTCAGAAGTCTTAGATGGCCAGTTATGGTTTGCTTCAGTTCCAACAGGAGGTACATGATAGCCCCACTTCTCGACACACCGATCCAAAGTCTATGGTGACTTTCGGACTCGCGTCATGTCGAGAAATACAAGCTATCATATTTTTATAACATTACAGAGACTAATAGTGAACAGATATAAATCGATATGATCAAAGATATATTAGACTTTTAGAACTCATAATGAAGGAACAAAATATAAGTACTAAAAACATTCATCTCAGAAAATATCCCAAAACACATAGAAATAGTACATAATCAAATACATACTACATAAAAATACCACTCAAAGTCTGATAAAAGAAATGCTAAGTACTGGAAAGATAAATAGTTACATGGAGAGTAAATGAAGATCACTACAACAAAAGGGGGCTTTTATAGCATTTAAAAAACTCTATTATACCCTACCATAGCGTTTCAGAGAATGCCATGAAACGACATGCTATGCTAGACCTTCAAATTTAAATAGCAGAAACAAAAACGTTATGAAAAATAAATTTTCTACAGCATTTTCGGTATGCTAGTAAACAAAAATGCTATAGGAGATATTATCCAGTGTCTACTTCTATAGCGTTTGTTCTGCATATTTGTATAGCGTTTTCTTTGCAAGTTTTATAGCGTTTGTTATGATATGTTTATAGCGTTGGTTAGCATATGTGTTTAGTTTATTTTGTACATATTTCTATATCATTGTGTTTTTATGCATATTTATATAGCATTTCTTACAAATTTCTATATCATTTATTTAGTTATATTATAGCGTTTTATATGCATATTTCTATACATTTCACGACCAGTTTCTATAGCGATTTTTAAACAACAACATTTGTTTGTTTTTTGAGAAAAATGTGTGATCCTCTAGCAATAGAGGAGAGCACACATGAAACTATATATGTAACACATAATAAAGTGCTGCCAACATGTTTGGCAGGAAACAAATCTTAGTACAAGTATCCAAGGAAAAACACATGTACCCCTATAATGAGCTCCAGCAAAGCCACCACCCATTTCACCCCAATATCGAGCCCCGGCATGGCCGCCGCCCGATAGTAAGGTGTGAGAAGTACTTGAAAAACTGAATAAAATCAAAAACCAAAGATACTGAAAGCCAACACCATCTAGTAAGGAAACTCTAAGCCGCTGCCTGAATAGGGCTGTGGCTAATCTAGAGTAGAATGACTAATGATCCAGAAAGTAAAACTGCACTCTGAAGACTCGGTATAGCTGAAAGTAGCACCTGGCTGAGGAGTGAATCATCATGAAGATAGAACGCCTGCAATCCTGTAAATAGCAATCCTGTGCACCTGCAAAGAGACACTAATATCCTATCTATCCCAGACCTGTAACTGACAATTAACTAGGAAAATAGTTAGAATGGCACACATATATGTATATAAATAAAATTTATATGCCTATATCTGTACATAAAAATCTAATAGGACATAATAAAGCAAAGATAAACTTGTACAAAAACTAAAAGCACTAAAAAAGTAAAGGTAATATGATCCATACTGAAGAAAATTAAAGAAATATATACAAGTATAATAATAACTAAAACAAAATCAAAGAAATTTCTAGAATTATCTTTGTGGACCAATAATCAAAAGCAAATTATGGTACACAGTGGGATCATCATTTAAGTTTGAAAAAATATTAATACTATTATTATTAATGTCAAAAATATTATTGTTATTTTTGAATATATTAATATTATTACTAACCTTATTAAGATATTCCCTAAAAAGGTTATTTTTAACTAATTTATATTTAGGATTAGAGATCCAATTAAAGCAAAAGGACGAAAATAAAAAATCAATTTATTAATGTGAATATTATTATTAAATATTCTCCGATTTCTTTCAAACCAGTTATACCAACAAGATATAATGAATAAAGTATCAAATAAGTATTTATTATCCATATTGAATTTAAATCTAAAAGTATTCCAATAGAATTCACAATCAGTAATTCTAGTAATAATATTAAAACCAAATTTTTTAAGGGTATTAGTTAGAATAAAATAAATATCCATATAATCGAAGTAAATATGTTTAATATCTTCAAAATGCATATTACAAAAATAATATTTATTATCAATTTGTATATTTTTTCTTTTTAAAAATTATATAGTATTTAATTTTCCATGCATAATTAACCACATGTGAATTTTACACTTAGGAGGATCATTTGATTTTTAAATAAATTTCAAAAAGTTATTAGTTACAACCAAAAAGTTAATAAATCTATAAAAAAAATTGAAGAATATTTCTTACACTTAGCCCACTCCCAACTAATATAATCATTATCATTATCAATATTATAAAGATTTGATCTAGCGTAAAGCAAAGAAAGCTTCCTAAGGGTTGAACCTACTAGAATTCTGTTAAAACTAAAATTCCAAGGAGGGTCGTTTTCGGGAGAAAAAACTTCTGAAATTAATGCATATTTAAAATTAAAAATATCATACAACTCTCTAAACTCAATCCTAAGGAGGATAACGGAAATCTAACTATAGTGCCAAAAAGAAGTAATATTAGCTGAATGAACTATAATATTACTGCCTAACTTAAAAATCTCAAGACTTTTTAAAATGGATTTTCGAAAATATGATTGTTTACGGATGACCGAAGGAGTAATTTGATATAAATTATTACTACCATTGTAGTAATATTTAGAAATAATTTCTTTCAAAGTGGCATTATCATTTATATTCTTGAACTTCCCTAACCATTTACTAGTAGAGACAAATTCATATTACACAAATTAATGAGTCCTAAACCACCACCCTTTTTGGATTTACAAACATTTTCCTAATTTACCAAATATTTTATGCAGCTGTTTGAATTTTCATCACTCCATAAGAAATCTTTTTTAATTTTATCTATTTAATCCATCACCCAATCAGAAAACAGATGCATAGACATCCAATAGATTGAAAGAGATGATAAAACAGAATTAATTAGAAATAGTCCACCCGCTCTGGATAAAAATCTCTCATTCCAATTAGAAATCATATTTTTTATTTTATCTATGATTATAAACCAGTCTTCATGTTTTAGTTTAGTAGGTCTAATCATAAAACCAAGATAGTCAAAAGGAAAAATCATAGTTTTACAATTTAGCGAATTAGTAACTAAATTTTCAACTTTCTCAAAATCATTTAAAACTAAAACAGAACTTTTATCAAAATTTATTTTTAAACCTGATAGAAGTTCAAAACTATATAGAATAAACTTAAGCGAAATAATGTGTCTAGGTAAATGAGTAGAAAAAAGCAAGGTGTCATCTGTAAATTGAAGGAGTGATATACCGTTACGCGATATATCATTACCTATATTTCCCAAAGATCCATTATCAACCGCTTTTTTAACTATCTTAGCAAAAACATCTGCGGTTAAGTTAAACAGAAGAGGCGATAAAGGATCCCTTTGCCTCAAACCTCTCTTAGATTGAATTTTATTACCTAAAATACCATTTACCAATACCAGAGTTACCAGTTTTAAGCAAATTCATGATCCAACTAATCCATCTATAACTAAAACCTCTAGCATGAAAAATATCTATTAGAAAATCCCAATATACCGAATCAAAAGCTTTTGTGAAGTCTAGTTTTAAAATAGCACAGGTAATATTATTCTTACAATAGTGATGAATATATTCTTGAACAATTACCACCCCATCGGTGATATTTCTCCCTTTAATAAAAGCAGATTGCGAACAGTCGATTAGGTCATTCATTCGTATACAAAGTTTGTTAGCTAAAACTTTTGAAATAATTTTAACGAAACATTAATCAATGAAATAAGTCTAAAATATTTTAAATTATTAGCACCTACTTTTTGTGTAATAAAATAACATTTGCAAAATTGGACCTTTCTAATTGCAAATTTCCATTGTAGAAATCATTAAACATACTAATTAAATCTAATTTTAAAACATCCTAAAATGTTTTATAAAATAAAATTGGGAACCCATCCAGACCCGGAGATTTATCACTTGGCATGTCGTCAATAGCTTTCTGAATCTCCTCTTCAGTAAAAGGATTATCAAACTCAGAAAGATCAACGTTAGAAATAGACGGATAAATATCACTCCAACATTAATTCTTTGTTTATTTTTATCACCAAAAATATCTTTATAATAGTCTGTAAAAGCCTTACTAAGGTCTCTCTGTCAACTAACTCATCATTATTTACAATAATGGAATTAATCGTATTAATACGCTTTCTACCGTTAGCCATATTATGAAAGAATTCGGTATTATTATTACCATCATTTATCCCCTGGATTCTGGATTTCTGTTTCCACATAACCTCCTCCTTTTCTAAAATAGAATTAAGATATTCTTTTAGATTAGCGAGAACATTACGCATTCCTAAATTTAGTTGTCTAGTTTCTTCAATCTTATTTATTTTAAGCATCTCATTAAGAATATTATCTTTTTTAATTTTTATATTACCAAAACAAATTTATTCCAATTTTTAAGAAAAGTCCAAAGATTCCTAAGTTTTAAAACAAAATTCTTAGGAGAATTATCTTTATCTCTAATATTATAAAAATTTAAAGAAATCCACTTATATTTAATTAAATTCAAAAAACTAGATTCTAAAAGCCATATTTTTTCAAATTTAAATAATCTACTAATTATCCTATGCTTTTACAAGTGAGAATAATTGAACAATGATCGGAATAAGTGTAAGGCAAACCAGAACTCTACAATGAAAAATTTATCCTCGATTTCATCACTAACGAAAAACCCATCAAGAAGAGTCATAGAAGGGGATTCCCTAGTATTACTCTATGTAAATTCTCTATTAGTAAGAGGGATTTCAATTAAATTAGAATTAATAATAAATTGGTAAAATTCCTCCATAGTAGAGAAATCATCTTCCCGAGAACGCTCTTCCATAAAACGTGTAATGTTAAACCCCCCAAAATCCAAGAACCCGAAGCTAAAGATCTAAACTCTAGGCATTCGTTCTATAAAGTCCGACGACTTATTTTTGATTTAGGCGCATAAGCATTAGAAATGTTTAAAAAAGAATTATCAACAAGATTAATAAGAATAATGTGCAAAGAATGCTGCTTTGAAATACATTGGATAAGTTTAAAATAATTATCCCGCCACCCAATCTATAAACCCCCAGAAGCGTCCACGGAGGGTAAAAAAGCCCATTTTCTAAAATGATAACCACCTAAATCTTCTATAGAAACTAATATCTGGACAATCAATTTTAGTTTTCTGAAGGAGAGCGATATCAATAGAATAATCTTTAAAAAAGATCTAACTTTGTCACACTTATTTAAATCATGTAAACCTCTGATGTTCCAACTAATAATCCTCATATACCAACAGATCTACCCCTATCCAATTCCCTACATCTAATATACTCACAATAAATCTCAGCATCGGAAAAAATGAAACAAGTATCACTAGCTATCTTACTAAACTTAGAAGAAGACAAGCTACCTAAAGCATACGAAGAATGCATACTACCCAAATCAAAACGCATACCTGAGCCTGAATTCGTAGTGCCACTCGTAGCACTCGAACCAGGTAACTCACCCGTGGACTGAGACTGACTACTTTGGATCCTGGCACTACGTCTAACAGATCCACTAGCAACCATGGATTTCCTTCGCCTACCTATCTTAGACGTAGATGGACAAGAAGCAGACTGGTTACCGCTTCCACCATTTTGAACATCAGATAAAAGATAAAAACACTCCACCAACTTCGAATCCAGACCACTGGACACGTTATAATAGTTCTATGTATCAATTGTTTCTCCAGAAGCCAAGTCATCACTCACATGCTTTTTTAAGACAACAATATTTTCAGTATTCCCCATCAAATTATTAAATCCCAAACCAAACGACATTCTCTTATACAAATTAGCATCACAATTCATCTCCGACTTAACAATGCAATCTTCACCAGCAAAACAAACACCTGACTCAACTATGTGATCACCAGACATAACTCCAGTATATTCAACACTTTCACCTAACATAACATTGCAATCACCTAGAAGATTAGCAGCAATGGGAATATAACTTGAAGCTTGCAAATCAACCGATCTGTCTAAACCCTTTGCAACATGCACACTAATTCCATCAGGCATATCAGTGAATTCAACAATGGACATTGTCAATCTCTCTTCATTAGGTTCAATTAAAAACTTGTGAAAATAATTAACAGCCTCCCTCTTCAAAAGCTCTTCTAAATCACCAGCAATAAAGTTGTCTTCATTTTCAACTCCACCCAGTTTGAAAAGATCAATAGCGAGCGGCAACTCATCACTCAAAACATCCATCCACTTGTCTTTACAATTGACATCTGAATTAGAACCATTACTTCCCTCTATATTATCACTCACTAACTTTAATTGATTCATAGCGGCACTGTCTAACAAAGAATTACTATCCCTAACATTATCATCTCCATGCCTTACATGACCGTCAACTACAAAAATCACACTTTTACTGCCAAAAGAACTCTCATCTTTCTCATTAGATGCCTTCAGTTTTGTAACATCGTAACTATCAACAGAAGTATAATAATTGATCCACTTTCAACACCATGACTTTCAGAAAATAGACCAGTTGCTATAAAAGAATCAAGACACTCAAATGGATTAGCAGTAGATAACTCAAAAATGCATTTTTCACGAGATTTTATTTTGTCTCGTTTTTTCATTGAAAGAAACCATCATCACTTGACCCGTCATCATTTCCAGAATCAATCAAGAGAGAGACAGCATTAAATGGCACAACATCTTCCTTTGGTAAATGAGAATTCTCAGAAAATAAAAAAAAATCGAGATAAAAAAGAATAGTGTAACGACCCGCTATTTTGGACCATTCAAATCGACAATAAAATCATACATATCCGACTTGAATAATTCAAAATACCGAATTGTTAATTAAAATTTGGCAAAACTTAAAATATACATTAAATAAATCAATCACGGATCACAGAGTAATATAACGCAGCGAAATAGATAAAGAATATTAGTTCATGAAGCTACTATATACATCAGAGTTAGAAAAATACAACCGAATAGTTCAAATGCAGTGAAGTCTCCAATGCAACAGATGATTTCTCTGAACCAATCAACTGGAAAGGCTGGAATCTGAATCGATAGTTGGATTTCCAAATGAAGCTCCGAACTCCAAAGGTGAGTCTCAAATGATGTATCACTCAGTCTGACCCGAGCGTAAAGCAAAACACAAAACACTCGAGTCAGGATTAACATTCTTATATCAATAAATCCAATTCAAGTGAAATATCAACTGAAATACAAATAACTTAAAGGATGTTTGGGATAACCATCCTCTAAGGGTCCATGGAACTTTCTAAAAGGTAGAAATATACACTATAACACAGTGGTCATTTCAGCTTAATTTATACTTCAAAACCAAATCTCATTTTTCACTTCAAATATCTCTATATTTCCCAAAATAGTATTTATATATGTTAAATAATTTATACAGTAAAGTATTTTCAATTTCCTCAACTTAACAAATCGTTCCAACATCAACCCGACCTTCCCATTCAAGTTAAATTCAATCTCAATTTATCAATTTAAAATTCAACTCAATTTCTGAAATAAACACTTAAATTTTATCGATCTCAAATTCAGATTTATAATCACAAATACCCCTTTATATTTCCATATATTTCAAAACTTTAAGTATTCAACGTTTCATCTAAATTTTCATTCAATTTAGTTTTCTAAATAATAAATTCAAATTTAGTTCAACCTAAATTTTCATTTTAATTCAATTTAGTTGCTAAATAACAATTTCAAATACAGATCCGAATCTCAACATAAACCATTTAAATTCCAATATAGTTCAAGGCTTTAATATTTAAATGTTCTATATAACAGTTTCATATAGATCTCGATTTAACCTCATTATCATTTAGTCTTGAAATACTCCCTTATTAGATTCAATATCATTTAAGTAACCTTAAATTACATTTTACTCAATATTTTCTTTAATTTATTTAAACGTGAAATATTCATTAAATCACTTAAATTAAAAATCCAGTTATAAAATCATACCCTTTAAATTTCCCATTCAAAAATTTCAAATCGATTTAATTAAATAAATCCTTATTTAAATTCCATTTTTATAAACCCAAATTTATCTCCCAATCTTAGTTATTCAATTTATTACAAGAGAATCTAGAAATGTAGATTTACATAAATACTTAACCATATTATATGTATTAAATCAATCTAATTTAAATCAAATATTACTACTAAATCTATATGTACAATTTTCATTTATATAATATCTTAAAAATCAAATTTATTAAACCATATATTTCTTTCCAAAATTATAGAAATTATTTTAAAAATATTTATATGGACCAACGGTGTCTGTATATATTTCCTATCTTATAGTCAAGTGCTATGGATATTTATCATTTCAATTCGTATACTAAATATATACGGGTGGATATCATTTCAACCCGTAATCCTAAATTCAATTAAATGAAAATCGCTTGGGTTTATCATTTCAACCCATAACGATTTTCTCTTATTCTAAAGTCTGTTCGGGTATGTATCATTTCAACCCATAGTGATTTCTAAACTACAGGGAACTGGCAGTGTGATAACAGAAAATACAATAAACTAACAGGCATATATCATCAATAACACTATATTATAAACAACAGGATATGCTGTCATATCCCGCAGGTGAACAGTTACAGATAATAGCATATATAACAAATTTAAATAACTACAGCAGCATATTTCAATTGTCGTTTCAATTGAAATCAAATTTAATGAATAAAAAAATGTTAATCGTGAGTGATTGCTCACCTTTCGAGGCTAGAGAATACAGAAGGAGACACGGATATGCACACTGATACAGACACTGAAATTAAATTTCAAATCCAAGCAAAGCAAAATCGGCACGAATTCAACGATCAAAGCTGATTGGCACGAATTGATGAAACGGATCAGATCAGAACTGGAACGATGAAGATAAATGGTATAAGCGAACTTTTATAACCACTTATAACTATATATACACATATGAAATTTATATTCTAAGTTCAAACATCACAAATTTAATTTACATGTTTTTCAAACATATAAATAAATAAATAAATCAAGCTTACATTTTTTTAAAATCAACATACACTTAAAATATATATATATATATATATATATATATACTAACACCTTTATACCAAACTTATATAACTAGTATATATATATTCTCAAACAGATAAAATAAATGTTTAAATATGAATACCTAAAAGAAAACTTTTATATATATATAACTATTTCTATATATATTAAATGTTATATATATAATTTAAATTCATCCATATTTTTACATTCAATAACATATTATATTCAACATATATAAATTTCCAAATTATATATGTGTATTAAAATAATTTACAAAGTAGAGTATTTATAGAATCATCTTAAATCCAAAATAGTATAAATATAATACTGTACATAACCTATATCAACCAAAAAGAACAAAAGTTGACTATTGTTTCTAAAATATGGGCATAAACACAGACTGCTCATGTATAAAATGAACTAACTCTTATATAACCAGAAACATATTATAGTTATAAATATACATATATATTCATACGTGCTTAAAAAATTTCAAAAAGTCAATAAAACTAACTACTGACTCACAACATCCTATACAACCAGTTGTATAACAAATATATAATATAAACTCATCTTAAAATAGTAAAATATAGAATGACAAAACAAAGCAGCCTGGATATAATATATATATGTGATGCACCAGATGTTCAAAATACAGCTATCTTAAACTCGTATAATATAAACTATACATATATGATAACTCGTATTAACATATATCATAAAATTTTATATAAACCTTATAGTATATAAATAACTTACTTTATATACTAAATAGAACCTATGCATGTTAAAATATGTAAGCTAATATCGGTTGCGACCATTTTAAAAAAAATCAAAATACATTATATACTTAAACAACAATAAATTATGTACACAGTACATATTAAAAATTAACTCAGTCTTACTATACATATCATATAATAATATATATATATAAAACAAAAACTGATTTATATAAACAGACATATTGAAGAATAACATATGAAACTTATGTAAACTTTATATATACACAAAATGTCATTTCTACTAACATACATACACTGTCAAACTCATATATTACTAACATTTACATTGGAAAACTGATATAAATCATTTATACCAAAAATCCTTTTTTTTCATAACATATTTTGTAAACATAACATACCAAGCTGTTAACAAAACATGTTTTGTATAAATATATACTCTGCCAAAATATATAATAATACTATAAAAGCTATATATTTTATATGCAGAAACCATATAGCCTCCATATACATAACACAAACAACTAATATATATAATAATTTGTACAACATAAACTTATCCAAATATGCAGAAATCATATATACATACCAAAAAATAAATATGTGTTATGAAAATCTATTTCAAACTTATAAATAAAAACTTAAAATAACCAAGCAGATTATATATATACGCTCTAAAACCAACTCACCAGGATACTTGAAAACTTGTATAAAATAAAATATACATATAAATCTATGTTTTAACAAACCTTTCGTATGCTTGAATATATATAAAGCTGCAAGTATAGGAAATAGATATAATATATAAAGAAATACTTACATATAAAGAATGAAAGAAGAGAGGAAATGGTTGTGGGTAATCGAGCATGTGGTGAACGCGTGGAGTAAAGAGGAATGAGGGGAAGAGTTTTTTCCAGAGAATGAAAAGAAGAAGGAGAGATATGCTTATCATGGGCAATATATATATGCATTATTCTTATTTTTTTTTTTCCATATAGTTAGTAAAAGATACGCTAAATTTATACAAAAAGTAACATATCTAAATTTATACGTTACTTATTTATTCTCTACCTATTAATTTATACGATTTATTCTCTACCTATTAATTTATACTATTTATTCTCTACTTATTAATTTATACTATTTATTCTCTACCTATTAATTTATTACTTATTTATTCTCTACCTATTAATTTATACTATTTATTCTCTACCTATTAATTTATACGTTTTATTCTCTACCTATTTACTCTCTACCTATTAATTTATACGTTACTTATTTATTCTCTACCTATTAATTAATTAAAAATTTCTTTTTACTTTAGTAAATTGTTGTTTAGTCCTGGTGTGTGGTCGATGTACGATTTCCAACGACTATCGATCTATGTTGACCTATTATATTCCATATGTAACGACCCACAATTTTCACTCATTTACTTTGTGAATATTTAATTAAATTTAAATACTCAATATATAGGTTTTATAATAAAAATATAACTCTTTTAAATGATAAATAATGATGGTGAAATAGTTTTTAAAATATGTTTATAAAAACATATAGTTCGAAGAAAAATCGAAAATGTGATCGGAAATCGTTTTCTGAATTTTTGACTTTTCAATGTCTTAAAAATTATCAAGAAAACGTTGTGCACATTTGAGTCTATGTATATACACATTTACAAATAAATTTGGGTATATTTTGATATATAAAGACATACTTAAGTTTATTAAAATTTTGATTTGACATTTAATGAATATTTAATTAAGTTTAAAAAGGTAAAATGAAAATTTTCATAACACGTCATGTTATTAGCTAACAAAAAGTACACTAGCCATAAATGAATGATGGAACTAAATAAAAGAAGGGGAGACAAGGTAATTTTCCAAATTTGGGGAGCGGGAACAAGGGCATTGATGTGGCATTCATGTAATGGAGGTTATGTATGATAAGGGTATTTTGGTAATTAGATTTTTGCAATTTATATAACATCAATTTCTAAATATCCTTTCATTTCTACTCTCATTTCTAACACTTTCAAAAATCTTACCTCCATCTTTCTTAAGTTTTTCAAGAAGCTTTCACGGCTTTCTATTTTAAAATTTATAAATTTTAAATTCAAAAATTTAGTTTGTTTCATATGTTTTCAAACCTTATTAACCATTTTTACTTATATTTAATTCGGCCATAACTTCCTCCATACAACCCCAAATGGAGATTTTAATTTTTCTGAACCGTATGAAATTCCAATAGCTATAGCTTTTTTTCATACCACATTTTCAAATTTTGAGTGTAGCTATGTCAAAAATGCATTTCTCTCAGACATGTTTTTGGACTCAGAAATCCATGTCTGAAACTGGTCCTTCTTATTTGGGCCATAACTTCCTCAAAATTATCCATATTGAGTAATTATTTTATTTAAATGATAGAGGAAAGAATTTACCTAAAGCTTTTCTTTTGACTGCATTTTCAAATTCCGAGAATAAATGGTCCAAAAATCGAGAAGAGAACGACCTATTTTCGAGTGGTTTTCCAAGCTGTGCAAGGGTAAAGCATTTCAAGTTCTAAAAAGTTTTAGTGAGTAAACATTTGTTCAAAGTTCAAAGTTCAAAGTTATTAGCTTGAAATATGTTATGTTTATTTATTTTATAATGTATGCTGGCTTTTGTTTGGTTGGTTATGTGTTGGATATTTTGATTATGGTTGATATGGGATATATTGTAAAAAGGACTTGAGTGTGGTCTAAAGTTGTGAACTTGGACGTGACATAGTATGTGAACATGAAATATTTTGTTTAAGTGGATTTGGTTATGATATTGTAAGAATATTTGGATGTAATGATGATGGCAAACTAGTTTGCAAAGTTGTTAAGTAAGATTCGAGTCCCTTGGAAACTTTGTTTATTTGTTTAATACTTTTAAAAGTAAAAGTTTTCTTTTTTTAAAACTTTATTTTGGTTTTTCAAGTCTTTTCCTTGAGTTAAGTTTAAAAAATAAGTTAAAGGAAGAAGTTTGGAGGTCAATAATTTAGAACCAAATTCTAAGTTACTACATCCATAGTAGTAGTCGCCGTGAATGCGGTTTGGGGAATAATAACATTTTTAAGTAAAGTGCTTTTAACTTAACTTTTAAAACTATATTTTTCCAAATTTTTAAATAGAGACAGAAGTTAATTAGTTTTTTTAAATGATTAATTTTTATTATTTAAGTTATAATAATTAATAATCAATTAAGATTAAACAGGGTTTACTAATTGTAATTAAGTAAATGTCAGGTATGATTTTATTAATTAATAATTGAGTAAGATTAATTTTTAATATAATTTAAGTATATGGTTTATTTTCAATTAATTATTAATTAAGTATAAGGTTAACTATCTAAATATACTAATCATATAAAATTATTTTAGTTAATTAAGGTTTAAATTTAAAATAAATTATCTATTTAAGATTTAATTTATTATTTAATTTTTAGTTAAAATATCATTTAATCAATTGAGATTAATTAAAAGTTAATTATCAATAATGGTTTTAAATTATTATTTGATAATTAATAAAGAATTAATTAAGGGTTTAATTTATAAATAAATTATTTATTAAGGTTTAATTAATTAATAATATATAATCAAATTAAGTTCAAATTTAATAAAGATAATTAATCATTTTAAAGGGTGTTTTAAGTTTTAAATCATTGTTTTTGAAGAATCAATTTATCAAAGGTACTTCTTTTTTGAAGATGGTCTTGAACACAAGGGATTTAAATAATAGTATTAATTATTATTCCTTTCAATATCATTTTCAATATCATTTAAATAATAATATTTGATTTTTCGAAGATGGTCTTGAACACAAGGGATTTAAATAATTTATAAAATGATATGTGTACATCGTACTGATTTGATTTTTCGAAGATGGTCTTGAACACAAGGGATTTAAATAATAGTATTAATTATTCCATACTATTAATTAATTATTCTTTCATTAATTACATTCATTAGTTAACTAACCCTGAAATTTAATCAATAAATTCCTTAATTCATCAATCCTTAATTAATTACAGTAACTAATTAACTCCTAACAAATTTATCTTTTAATTACATACACTAAATAATTCATTTACATGACTTGTTCTCCAATTACTTACATTAATAATCTTAATTCAACAATTAATTAATTACTAATTTCCAATTCATTAATCTCTACTTAATTAATCAATTATCCATCCTAATTCATTAAATAATTTGTTCTAATATTTAATTACAACTTAGTTCACTTAAACAACAATTTGGATTTCATCTTTAAACCTTGGAAATTTGTTTAAATTGGCAAGTACCTTGCTTAAAATGTGCGAAGGCACTTTGGCCCAAAGGTTTGGCAACCCAAAATTTATATGGAACCGAACCCATCATTACACAACATAACAGTATCGGGCTGAAGCCCAACAAACACTTCCACTAACTTCTCCTCTTCTCCTCTTTAATTTTTTTTCTTTTCTTTCCTCCTTAGTACAGTAATACAATTCCAACACACGAGCAAAGACCCGAGCCAGTTCCCCCTTTAACCCGAGCATCACTCCGAGTATTATTTTGAACAGCCACCAATCCAACATCCTGACACAGAGGCAATCACCGTGCACGTGCTCAGTTCACCCATGCCGCCGCTATCTCCGATGACTCCTCACACACGTCGGCAATCGACCACTTAACCGATCCCGACCCTCAAACTATCGCCACGAAACCCAAAGCAAATTCGAGCCTTCCTCTTGAACTGGCAACTCATAATCTCCTCAGAAAATCACCTCGTCAAAGAAATTTCGACCACCAGAACAGTCGTGACTTCGCCAACACCCTCGTCCACGTCTCCAGTATGTCTCCTCCACGATTGGCCGAGCTCAATGCCTCAACGATGGAAAACAACCCCAAAATCAGTCCTCTATTTCTTAACCCTCTTAAGCCCTAATTCACACTACGGTCGACACCACGACCATCAAACGCCACCGTCACCATTTTTTCCAGTGTCGCCTGACATTCTGTCCCCCTACATGCCAATTCACGAACCCCCACACGACGTCGATCAACGGCAAAAGCCAAAAGTCCCAAAATTGGTCATCTAAAGTTTTCCCGACAACCTCAATCCTTAAAATCAAAAAAACTTATACCAAAATTCAAGATTTTCTATCCTGATTCCAATCATGCAATTCAATCATGAAATAATTCCCATCAAGTTTTGAAAATTTTCTTATTATCACAGTATTTTCTTACTTTTGAATTAATTCAACTTGTCAATACTTTCAAAAAATTTAGATCTTAAATCTTATTAATCTAGAATCCTTTTTGTTTTTAAAACATCTCCAGAAATAAGAGATTTAGTGTAGAGATCATGGATTATGGTTTGACTTTAAACCGTGTGAACTAAAAAATAGAACAACACAGGCATGCATACATATATTATATGCCTATATACATTAAATCACATTTACTCAACCATGCAAGCATATTTCATAACATAACACTTACAGATAATCGCATGCATCAAATTCTAATAGATAATAGTTTGATTTACTCACCTGCACATGCAAGGCAGAGGATGCCTGTAACCCGATAGTTGATTGAAACTTGACCATCAATTATAACTTGATTTGCTTAAACCTTTAAGTTGATGTCGAGCTTTTGCTTTAGGCTGAAATTGTAGCTTCTTAACATGCTTGATTTCAGTTTTAGGAAAGAAAGCTTATCCTTACTTTGATTTGTGGAAAATCTGAAAGTAGATCTTCCATTTAGTTGCAGTTTGTAGGTTGTAGATCCAATTGTTGTGAAGAATTTGCAGATTTTACTTGATGGTTGCAGGTTGATATGAAGTTGCAGATTTGCTCTTTAAATTTACAGAATTAAATTTCAGATTTTACTTTGCTTTTGGATTTTGATTTCAGATTTTAAAAAAGTAATTTCTGTTTTGAGCCTTAGAAAAGAAAACAAGGAAAATGAAAATGTTAAGAAAGGAACTAATTTTGTTCTAAAAATATTTATAAAAAATTAAAGAAAGTGAATTTTTTAAAAAGAAGACAATTGTAAATTAAACTTACACTTGTCATATTATTTGCTTAATAGCTGACAAGTGTTAAAGATCTTTCCAAAAATTGTTTTTAAAACCTTATAAAAATAATATCTTATTATAGTTAAATTTTAGTTTTATATAATAATATATTAAGTGTGTTTAACAAACAAACTTTTCTTTGTTCAAATTTTATTTATTAAACTTACTTTTGTAATTATGCATGATATATTTATTTTAAATGTTTGTAAAGCTTTTTTATTTATTTTATCAATTAAGATCATTTTCTTAAATAATTTAAAGAAGGTTTCCTTTAAAGAAAATAATATAAGACAAATACTATTTTGAATCTAAAATAGTTTAAAGTATTTATCTTTTGAATTTCAATTTAAATCCATAATTCCAAAAAAAATCAACTCATAAATACAAATATACATCTTTAAGCAAACACATCTTAAATTTGTTCAAAAAAAAAGTATTTTAACAATTTTAATCCTGTTAATTTCCAATTAACAGATGCCCAGAAATTCGGGTTATCACAGAACCATTGGGATTACTAAGTCTCCTTTTGAATTTACTAAGTTTTTGAATTAAATTCTATTCTTTAATCAATTTATGTTTAAAGGTTATAAATGATTTTTGAATATTTTTATTATTTTATAAAGTTATTTTAGATAATATTTTTTTTAAAAGGGGTTTATTAAATAAAAGGTTTTACCTAAGGTGATTTACAAATGATATCTTGAAAATGATATTTTATAAAGGAGATTCTATAAAGGAATTATGAAGGAAGATTTTAAATAGTTTTAAAAAGAGAAAGAGACTTTATAAATCAATTTAGATATTTCTGAAATAAGTTTTAAATCTAGTTTGAAAACTTTTAAGTGGTTTGAAAGTGAAGGGAACTTACGGGATACATAAATGTGTTTTATAGAAGGTGATGTTTTGAAAGCGAATTATTTGGCCATTTAATATGGAATTTTCAGGAAAGGAAATTTCCAAAATGTTCTGGTAAATACTTATACTGTTTTTTCAAGTATATGTTAAAGGTTTGGGGAAGTGTTTTAAAAGGATCTTTTGATCAAGTTTATAAGTGATTTTGTTAATAAAGGATTGGTACATCCCATATGGAATCAAATCAATGTTGGATGATTGTTTGTTTGAGAGTCTAATAACTGACCATCAAATCTAAACCTAAACGTAACTTTGGAAATATCTAGGAGAAACACGTGAGTTATATGACACAATCATCCCCAATGATGTTGTACCATGCGTATAAACCTCGTTTCGTTTTTCTAGGATAAATGATAAGGAAATCTGTCCACTAATGGTTGGGAGGTGAACTCTGCTCTTATCTTTATCTGTTTATTTTATAAAGAACTGGGGCTGAGTTTACCGTAAATTATCGAAAGTTGTTTCAAAGAGATCGAGATCGGATATGTTATCCGAATACCACTTCGGTCCAACTCAAGCGTTTCGAACTAAAGACGTGTTGAAGAATATGAAATCGAAGATGAAGCATTGAAGTGAAAGGGTTGTTTGAGACTAGTCTCGAGGGTGATTCGAAAAAAGATGTAGTAGAATTAGTGTATTCGGCTTGTGCTTATCCTAGACAACTTGTATGAATGAATGTTGACACTACATTACTGCTTAAAAGGCAGTTTTAGCATTCCAATTGGGATTGCTATTCGAAAGGTATGATAGCCTCAGGCCTCATCAACCAGGAATGACCAAAATTAGGGGAGACGCAGCAAGGCTAAGTGGGTCGCTCCCATTAGGGTGTATCATTACCTTCTAGATACATCTACATATTTATGGATTGGTTCTGCATGAGATCTCAAATAAAAAGGATTACAAAGCAACCGAATGATGACGTATTCGGTACTATCCAGTCAGGGGTAGGCTGGTTTTGTTTTGGCAGGGGATCCAAACGAGGCCCTCGGTGCATTTTGTAGATGTGTACTGTGACAGGTGGTACCCTGGTGCCTTATCATGGTATGGAATCCAATATCCAATACGTGCCTTTACGGCTTTGATTGTAGAGCCTAGTATGCTGGATTTTAATAATGATAACTATTTTGGCTATTTTCATATATTTATTTTCAACACTTGGACATTATTATAATATCACTAGATTTTATATAGAAGTGTTAAAAATCATTCCGTGTTTATGCGTGGCATGGTCTTACGAGATACCTTTAATTTTAAAAGGGTTTTAAATATAACAATTCAATGGTTTGAGTTTAGTCACACTAGACCCATGTTTGACTCGGAGTTTTATTTTCTTTTCCTAAAACTCTTGGGTGCTCAAATTTTTATGGACAACCAAGTAGTTCAGCTTTTCCCACGGATGCATTTTGAAGGAGCTTGGAGAATAAATCTTCATCGATAGCTAGTTATTACCTTATTTCCTCTGTATTGTATGTATCTTGTGTCAGTTAGATGGGCATAGGCTATTATAACCGTCTAAGGGTAGAATTTGTATTAGTGTGACTCTGATGTATCATTTTAGAAATGAATCTGTAAAGTATTATGTTGATTAATATATGTTATTCTGGTGCACTGTGAGATTCTGTGATTGTTTAATTTCTTCTATCTTCTATCTCCTTTCTTTTCCCTAATAATCTGTCTTTCCAACATTTTGTTGTTCGGCATGTAAATAACATGGATCTATTAGTGTCGACTTCTAGGGTTCGAAAGTGTTGTTACATTTGGTATCAGAGCGCAAGGTTAAGCGAGAACTTTGGCTTCGGTGGGGCAGCACATTAAGAGATATGGTAATGGAATGCCTTATTGTGAGTTTGAGTGTCTTTCTTTGTGTGTGTATAAGAGTGCTTATTTGTTAGTCATAGAAAAATGTTTTATATTGTGTTGATTAATTTGTTCAGTGGCTTATGGATTCTGGTCAATAGGAGTAGCTAATGTTATTGATAGGGATCTCTAAACACTTGAACTGGGCCATCCGATATTGTATTATTTTGAAATTGAGTAATGAAATAATTTTGCCTAGAATATATTTTGTATACAAAGAATGATTTCAAAAATAGTATAGTATTTTGAGGTATTATTATTAGGAGATGATAGAAATTATTATCATTTAGGGTTTGTTCAGTTATGCTGTCCAGTCGAGCATTGACCATTGTTTGTGTGTATAGATAGCTTCCCTTTTTAAGATACTAGGTTTGGTAGAAATCAAGAAAACATTGAAACGAATACCTTGTGAATTAAGTTTCACGATTTGACTATAAGGCATTCGATGTTAATATTGAATTAAAAATTGATTTAATTAAAGATTTTTATTCAAAAGCTAGAATATTTGAAATACATATTTGGAAAATGTTTAATAAAAGTTGATCTTATAAAATGAATTCATAAGAAGGTGTCTTTTAATAAAAAAAGAATTTAAGTTGAAACTTGAGGACTAAAATCCCAGGACTTTTGATAAATATATTTCAAGGATTGGAAAAAAATATAATACTATTATTTAAAAATATTTTTGGTTCAACTATAAGATTTTGGGAATGAAAAGGTTAACTAAAAAATGTTTTCTTTGGATCAATTTAGGAGAACGAGTCTTGATTGTTTTGTAATAATATGAATAATCTTCTAATTGATGATTGGATGTTTGCTTAGGCAAATGCTGTGGGTACTTAGTAAATTATTCTCTTAATTATTGTACAATCGAAACAAGTTCAAACCCCGGACAAAACCAAAGCGAGTTGGTGATAAATGCTTTGTTGGAAAATGTAAAGTACTATTTCAAAAAAAGGGGATTATGAAATAAGAGAGATATATTTAAGTTAACTAGTTCGAGTGGCTTGAAAATAACTTAAAATTAAGGATCTCTTATCTTGAGTATTACCCTTCTTGGTAAGGGAGATATATATGATACTATTGTTGAGACTTGGTTTTGATTCATGATACAAAGCAATCACTACGACATACAAATTTGACGATTGCAATGACAAAAGGAGAATATACTACTACAAGGAGACAAGACTTCAAAACCAGTGCATCAATTATATTATTTTATTTTTGAGTCTTAGGTCAATCTTGTCAAAATCTCTCCTCGTTTACGTATATATTAGCTTATATATTTAATCATCTTATTCTCAAATATTTTATACATATAAAAGCATATAAAATATATATTATATTATAGAAGTTTTTAAAGTTATATATATTACTATACCTGTGCAAACTGTGCAAATTGCACAGATTTTACCAGGTCAGTCGACTGATCTAGAGGCTCAGTCGACTGACCCTGAAAATTCTGTGCAACATGCACAGGTGCGCAGATATACAATTATGTATTTAAAAATTCATTTGAATATTCATTCGATTGACCCAAAGGTTCAGTTGACTGAATTTCTACAACGGCTACTTTTTGAAAAGACACAACTATTTATGAAGAGGTATGAACATCTACGAAAAGATTTGGATGCAACACTTCAATCGAAACTCTTCATCAACAGTCGCTGCTCTTTAACCTCTATAAATACATACTCTAACTTGATTTGAAATCACCGAATTTTCTTATCTTTCTAATCTAACTTTTTGGAATCTATTTGCTATTATACTTTCAATTATTATGCATTAAAGCAGTACTATACAGAACAACGATGCAGCGCAGCAGGAGGCAGTTCCTCTCACGCAAGTGGACAGGAGGCAGCAGGAGGCTGTTGTTTCTGGTCGAGAACAGTATACAGTAAGGAAAGAAGGGGCGGTGCAAGAAGAAGGGTTAGTAGGTAAGCCTCTCGCTCAGGTATGGCCTTCTCCTCCTACTCCTTATTCTCTTCATTCCTTGTCCAATTCTACTTTTGCTATAGTGGTCATGCTTGATTATTTGGTGATCGTTGATGTTACACATGATAATCCTTATTGTTTTGTTATGCTATGTAGTTCACCAGATTATTTGCCTTCCTGTTTATACTCTATTGATGCTTTCCTGATCATATTTCCCCCTAGTCTTGGTTGTACTGCTGTTACTCCCCCTTTCCTTGATTGTACTGGTTTGCTGCATATCCCCTCTGCTGTATACTGCTATGTTGTCCACTCTCCCTTGTTGATTCCTTTGTGTTATCTCTCTCCGGATTGTTTTGTGGGTGGCTATTTTTGTGGGCTTTTCCTCGACTTGTGATGTGTGTTGTGTGTTCATCGGTGTGCTGAGGCTTCCTTGCCTCGTACGGATGGGTGCGTGCTTGGGGTGTCTTTTGGTTATTGCTCCTTCCTTGTGTGTGTGGTTGAGCTGTGGTGGTGTGTGTGTGTTGGTATTGTGGTGGGATGGGTTTGTGTTAGTGCAGTGGTGTGGTGTGTATGTGTTAGTGTTGTGGTGTGAATTGTGTGTGTATGTGCTGTCGTGTGGTGTGTTTGTGTGTGTTCAGTGGTGTGGAGTGTTTGTGTTGGTGCTGTTCTTTGGTGTGTTCTAGCCTGGCTGTTGTGTGTGTTCGGGTCTCTGCTGTGTTCTCCTTATTCGCAGCAGCGGGCTTTGTTTTGCTGTAGGTTGTTGGGCTGCTGGTTGGCCCACTAAGCAGCGGTCTAGCTACCCAAGCCCTGCATTTTCGGCTGTGTTGGACTGTGTTTGGTTCAGGTATCGTGTGGATTCCAGGTATTGCTACGTCCCCGTGTCCTTGATGTCTTTTTATTTGTTTTTGGTGTCTTTGCGTGGGTGTTGCCGGCTTGCCTGTAAGCCACGATGGGCTAGGAGCGCTTGCTGCGTACTTTCCTCTTGTCATAGTCACATAGTGGGTACCATTGCGGTCTCCCACTATTTGACTGGCAAGGTGAGTAGTACCCAGTCTCAGTTCCGCCTTATTGTGGATTACGGTCCGGACGGCTTTCGAGCTAGCTCAGATTCGCTGGGTAGCCAACTTGATGACTACTCGGTTATGACTAGGCTCATACAGAGATTAGGGGTGTACATTGTGCGTTCCCCTACATGTTATTTTTCGGTTGCTTTCCCTGGTTCTTTTTCTGTTTTTCAGTCCTACACTAGTTTTGGTTCTTCCTCCTCCGTGCTTTCATCCCCTCCTGTTAGGCAGTGTCTTCCCTCCTTTTCTTGTCCTCTCCTTAGCCAGTCAGAGATAGAGGCCATTTCTAGCCTTCTACTCAGACTGACTAAGAACTCCTCCCGCGCTGTGGCTGAGACCTCTCATGACTCTACCACCCCGCTGCGGGCAAGGAGGTCCTATCTCTCTCTTCTGATCGCGAGGAGATAGCTGCTAGGCCCCTAGCTCCTCGCCATCGTCGCTCTCGTCGGCCTAGTCGTTCGACGAGTAGCACTCCCTCGACCCCTTGTACCATTCGCACACGCTCTATAGCAGCGTCCGAGCAGATTGTCCGATCTACTCGGTACACTCTTTATCTCCGCTGAGTCCCCTTTCCTCTCTTCCTTCTTATTCTTTCTGTTTTTACGTCCGATGGCGTCCTCTCTGATCTGGAATATCCGAGGAATCGGTAACTCTGAGTCATCCGCCAGGCTTAAGCGGCTTGTTCGGAAGCATTCTATCTGTTTGGTCGCTCTCCTTGAACCGCTTGTCGGTCCGGATGCGCTAACCAACACTGTCCTTTCCATTGGTTTCGTCGGAGGCATTGCTAACATCTATGGCAAGATTTGGATCCTGTGGTCCCGATCGTTAGTCGTTTCCCCAGCATTTGATTCTGAACAACTGCTGTTTGTGGTTTGTTCTACCCCTCTGTCTCCTTTACCGTGCCTTTTCTCGGTGGTCTACGCTAAATGCGATCGTTTAGAAAGACTGTCCCTCTGGTCTGTCATTCTCTCGCTTGCTGACCTTCATCACTCTCTAGTAGTCATTGGAGGACACTTCAATGTCATTGCTAGCCATGCTGAAAAGCAAGGCGGTGTTATTTCCAACAGACAGGGTATTGAGGATTTCAATGCCTGCATAGCCGCTTCTGGTCTTTCTGAGCTTCCTTTCATTGGTTCTGCTTTCACTTGGACTAACAACAGAGAAGGTCCAAATCAGATCCTCTCCAGGCTTGATAGGGTTTTCGGTTCAGAAGGATGGCTAGCGCTTCCCTTCACCTTCTCTGTCTCCCACCTTCACCGAACCTTCTATGATCATTCCCCCTTACTCTTGGTTTGCTCCCCTCTCTCCTCCTCTGGTCCTTCCTCCTTTCGTTTTCAGAGTATGTGGACGTCTCACCATTCCTTCCTTCGGGCTATAGAGCAAAACTGGTCTGCTCCCCTGACTGGTCCCCCTCTATCGGTCTTCTCTCGTAAACTTCGTTGTCTTAAATCCTATCTCAAATCTTGGAATGTGGACGTTTTCAGGAACATCTTTGATAGGGTCCAAGCGGCGGAAGAATCCCTGATTCTGGCCGAAGCCGCTTTTGATGAGGATCCTTCGTCGGTGAACAAAGAAGCGTGCTCTATTGCTCATACAGCTTTCTCTTCCAAGCTTCACGTTGAGAATGATTTTCTGAGACAAAAAGCTCGTATCAAATGGGCTGTGGAAGGGGACTTAAACTCCAAATTCTTCCACTCCTCTATCCGCAAAAAGAATCGTTTCCTTTCCATTTTCGAGATTCAACAGGAGGACCTTTCGATGACTACTGATCCGGTAGTCATTAAACAAACCTTAATGTCTCACTTTCAAGAATTCCTTGGCTCCCCTTCTGCGTCGGTCACCGATCAATCGCTTCTTGCCTTCATCTCTCCCATTTTACTCCACTCTGAGAGCATTGGACTGGTTGATCCTCCTTCTCAGGAAGAGATCTGATCCTGTGTCTTCTCCCTCAGCAAGGATAGCGCTAGCGGACCTGATGGTTTCAGTGGCATTTTCTTTCGATCCCGTTGGTCTATCATTCAGGCAGACCTTTGTCTTGCTATCCAGGCCTTCTTCTTAGGGGAGTCCCTTCCCCAGGGATGGACGTCTACCAACTTGGTTCTGATTCCAAAGTCGACTTCGCCTCGATCTTGTTCGGATTTCCGTCCCATCAGCTTATGTAACTTTGCTAACAAAGTTATTTCCAAGATCCTGTCTTCCCGTTTAGCTCCTTTCCTTAATCGTCTTATCTCTCCTTCCCGGGCTGGCTTTGTTAAAGGCCGTCTAATCTCGGACAATGTCCTGCTGGCACAGGAATTGACCTCTCAAATAGACCGCAAGGTTAAAGGATATAATGTTGTCCTTAAGTTAGACATGGCTAAGGCGTATGACCGTATGTCTTGGTTTTTCATTCTCAAGGTTCTCAAATCCTTTGGCTTTCCGAAAATTCTCATTGACGTGGTATGGAGACTCATATCCAACTGTTGGTTTTCTGTTCTTGTCAATGGCTCGCCCTGTGGCTACTTCAGAGCAGGTAGGGGTCTGCGACAAGGAGATCCTTTGTCTCCCTCTCTCTTTGTTCTGGCCGCCGAAGCCTTGATTCGTGGCATTCACTCTTTGACCATCTACGGTCAAATTCAGCGCTTCGGCATTCCAAGGGGTTGCCCTCTTATTTCCTCCTTGTCCTTTGCTGACAACATCATCATTTTCACCAATGGCCACCGGCGGTCTATTCGCCGTCTTATTCAATTCCTCCGGCAATACGAGAGAAGCTCGGGCCAACTCGTTAATTCGGCTAAGAGTTGCTTCGTATCTGCTAAAGATATAACTCCTGCCAAATCCCTTTGGATTCAATCGTTTACGGGTTTTAGATCTTCCTCTCTTCCGTTATCTTACCTTGGCATTGCCCTGTACAAGGGTAGGAAACTAAATGCCCTCTTCGATCCCTTAACGGACAAAGTCAAAGGAAAGATTTTGTGATGGAATTCCTCCCTTCTCTCTCAAGCTGGAAGACTGGTTCTGATAAAGTCTGTTTTGGACTCGATCGGAACCCATATCTTCGCAGCTATCACCCCTACTGACTCCTTCTTCAGGTCCTTTCGCTCGTTGGCTTCGGCTTTCTTTTGGGGTTCCAAAGAAACCGCTTCGCGGCATCATTGGATCTCGTGGGACACGGTCTGCTACCCTCGCTCGGAGGGCGGCCTCGGCCTGCGAAATCCTAAGGATATGTGTACTGCCTTTGCTTGCAATCTCTGGTATCGGTTTGGGCAAAATGATTCTCTCTGGGCATCATTCCTCCGAGCTAAATATCGTTGCCTCTCTGCTGCGAATTTCTCGGGATCTCCTTCCTTCTCCAGCGAAACCTGGAAACGAATGCAAGCGGTCAAATATCTGTCCGACGCCCACGACGGAATGGCCGGTTAGGATGGTTCTTCCTTCTCTGTTCTTAAGGTGTGGAATTCCGTTCGTGCATCGGCCCCGTCTCGTCCTATCTTTTCCTTTATCTGGGACTCCCGCCTTCCTCTTAAAGTATCGATATTTATGTGGCGTGCGCTGCATAATGGGCTCCCCCTCCATGCCAATCTTCGTAGGATTGGCATTCCTATCGTCTCTCGATGCGATTGCTGCGGCAATGGGGCTGAGGAGACCATCTGCCATCTGTTCTTCGAAGGCTTTGTTGCCAAAGCTATCTGGAACTTCTTTCATAATTTTATCGGTCTCCATGGGGACTTCTCCTTGCCGGCTGCAATTCTCTGCTCTTGGTGGAACGTTCGTACTGGAAAGTCTCTTAGATCTATTCTGTATCATTTGATTCCTTGCCTTATTTTGTGGCACATCTGATGCTCACGAAACAAGGTAGTCTTTGATGAAGTACGGATGGACCATACTTCTGTGATCCATCGAGTTAGGAACGATTTGTTCATAGCTTTCCAGGCTCGCCCTTTCACAAGGCACCTCGGATCCCGATCGCGCCAGCTTGCTGATCGTCTCTCCATTGCTGTTAGGCCCCTTAGAACGAGTATCGGTTGAGGTTTCATTGGATAGGTTTTGACTACTCAGGTATTCTCTGTTCTAGTAAATTCCTTTTATTACTAATACTACTGCTAGTCATACAGGGTTAGAAAGCATGGAGCATAGGTATCTGACAGACAGACTGCATTGGAGTGTCCTCGACTAATCAGGTATTCTCTGAACTAGTAAACTCCGTTTATTACTAATAATACTGCTAGTCATTCAGGGTTGGTAAGACTGGAGCATGGGTTTTTGTTGAGCTTTAGGGATTGGACGATGGTCTGCTCAGATTTCTATTGGTCGAGAGTCTCTGTATCATGCTTACAGGCGGTGGCCATGCCGGAGCTTGTTAGCGTGATACGATGGGCGGTGGTTTTACCGGAGCTCATCCAAAGATTCTCGACAGGCAGCCTCCTTCTTTCCCTTATGCTGTGCAGTTTTTGATGTACATCTATTATTGTACTATTGCTGTCTTTTGTCTCCTGTAGCTCAGTCACCTGCCAGGCTTGTTGGCAGCTCCTTTTCCCTTGGATTGTCTATATATATATATATATATATATATATATATATATATATATATATATATATATATATATAAAAGCAATACTATACCTTTCTTTTCTTCATAAACTTCAAATATATATATATATACACACTCGAGGAGAAGATTATAGGGTGTGCTACAAGTAAAAAATCCGTGTTATTAGAACACACAAAGTCAAAACAATCTTTTGTATTTTTGAAGTTCTGTTCTGCTGCTCAGACGTGTGAAGTCCTCTTCGGCTACTAAGGCGAAATCATGTTCTGCTGCTCAGGTCCCTGTTCGGCTGCTTGGGGGTTGTACAGACCTGTTCCTCTGGGTTAAGTGAGGATTGTTGTTTTAGTGAAATTCCAAAAGGAGTCTGGGACTGGACGTAGGACGGTGCTCCGAACCAGTATAAAATTTCCTGATGTCATTTTACTTTACTGTTTTTATGTTCTGCATTATTTACCGTATAACTATCATCACTATACTCGGTATTATTGTATATAATCCATAGCACACTTTCATTTGTTATCAGAGCCAGGCTATCATATAACCATTACACGCTTATCTAATAATCTAATAATATGGAAACTAACACTAGCACTAGCATTAACACTAGCTTCATTGAAGGATAATCTACTACACGTCCACCACTATTTAATGGCGTGAATTATAACTATTGGGCCACATGAATGAGATAACACATGTAAGTAAATGGTTTTGATTCATGGAATATAACTCAGACAAAATATATTATTCATACTGAAGAGTATTCTAATTGGTCGAATATATAGAAACTAGATGCCACAACTAATGCAAAAGCCATGATATGTTGTTTTGTGCCTTAGATAAAAATGAATATAACCATGTTAGCATGTGCAATACCGCATACGAAATATGACACACACACAAAGTTACACACGAAGGAACCAACAAGGTCAAACAAAGCAAAATATCCATACTCAAATATCAGTTTCAAAACTTAAGAATGAAAGAAAATGAATCTATAAATGATATGTACTCAAGATTTCAGGATATCTATCATTCATTAGTAGGACTAGGAGAAAAATATTCAGACTTTGATATTGTATCCAAAATCCTTTACTCTTTAATGGAAGAATGGGAAAGATAAGTTCTTGCTATTGAAGAAGCGAACGATATTTCCAAAATAACTCCAAAAGAGTTAATAGAAAATCTAATGTCCTATGAAGTGAATTTGCAGGCTAAACGAGTTCAAGCTCTAGGTAAAAATAATATAGCATTCCATGCAAAATAATAAGAATCAGATTCAAACAAAGACAACCTAGCCTTTATTGAAAAAAACTTTAAGAAATTCTTGAAATATAGAAAAGGAAACAGAAATAATGGCAAGAAAAACTCAAACAGCATTAAACCATCGTCTTCATCAGTTATGGAGTGCTTTAATTGTCACAAAAGGGGCATATACAGAAGGACTGTCCAGATCAAAAGAAAGAATATCGAAATAAAAGGAAGGACAAATTCAGAGGAAAAGCACTTTCAGTTAC
The DNA here is from genome assembly GCA_030765085.1 of Allium cepa. Taxonomy (NCBI): domain Eukaryota; kingdom Viridiplantae; phylum Streptophyta; class Magnoliopsida; order Asparagales; family Amaryllidaceae; genus Allium; species Allium cepa. Next base: position 663,087,620 of record CM060945.1, read on the forward strand.
ATGGGATGATTCAGATTCCTCCTCTTCTTCTGAAAGTGAGTGTGACAGCGATAATGAACAAGCCAACATATGCTTTATGGCCAAAGATAATGAGGCTAGTGATTTAACTTTCGATGATATGATAGAGATAAACTCTGAATTATTATATACTTTAAAAAGTCTCAAAAGAAAATATAAAGAGGCTGTAGAAAATCAGAACAAGACAGAATTCGAAAGAGATATGCTTAAAGACGAGAAGAAAATATTTTAAGAAGAACTTGAGAAAACTCAAGAATCTATTTCAAATGTTAATTCTCAACTTATATTATTGAGCTAAGAAATAAAAACTCAAAAAGAAAAGGATGATATTCTTGTTTCTGAAAATCATGTTTTAAAACTAATATTAAAACGGTAGAACTAGAAAATTCAAGTCTAAAGACCAAACTAGAAGGAATCACTAAAAACGTTTCAAATTATAATAAAGGAAGAGAAAAATTATCTAGAATTATTGAGAATTCACGATCTATTAACAATAAAAATAGCTTAGGATATAAGAAAAAAGTCAAGAATTCACAATCTAGTAATTTAAACAAAGTTAAGTCTAATAAAACATTCACATCTTCAAAAGGACTAGTTTCTAAAACTATAAATATATGGGTACCTAAAACTAACAACAAGTTAATAAGGAAAAGGTATATTAGTTCAGTCATAGAAAATATTCATAATAATAAAAATTATATTTATAAAAGAGATACTAAACCCACTTGGGTATGGTTTTCTAAGACCTAACACTTAGGACCCTATTAAAAAAAGTGGGTACCAACGTTATCTCATAATTTGTGCAGGTCCCATTCAAGAAAAGAGGAAAATGGATACTCGACAGTGGTTGCTCAAAATACACGACAGAAGACAATGATATGCTGATAAATATTACATACTCAGATGGAGGTTCTGTCACTTTTAGAGACAATTCCAAGGGCTATATCATCGGCAAAGGCGATGTGAGCAATTATGGTACATCTAATTTACCTCTTAATACAAATGTTTTATTAGTTAAGAATCTAAAGCATAATCTATTAAGTATAAGTCAATTATGCGATAAAGGTTTTAAAATATCCTTTTCTGAAAATAAATGTAGTATCTTTGATCAAAATCAAAATCTTATTTTCGAAGGAAATAGAGATAAAAACATCTACGTTTTGAATATGAAAGTTAATCATAACTCAGACATGTGTTTAATAGCCAAAGAAAATGATCCTTGGATATGGCACAAACGATTCTGTCATATAAATTTCAAAAATATGAATAAAATTTCTAAAAATAATCTCGTAAAATGATTACCAAAGAGGAATTTTAAAGTTAATAATTTATGTGACTCATGTCAATTAGGTAAATTAACTAAATGCTTGTTTAAATCTAAGAAAGCCATTTCGACATTACAACCACTTGAATTACTTCATATAGATTTATTTGGTCCTACTCAAATTCAATCCGTAAATCACAATAAGTACGTGTTTGTAATAGTTATGATTTTCTAGATATCATGGACTATTTTTATGAAACTAAAAGTGATACTTTGAAAATTTTAAAACATTTGTTAAACAAATTCAAAATTTAAAAGGTACTAGAATTAAAAATATTAGAAGTGATTATGGAGGTGAATTTGAAAACATACAGTTCGATAATTATGGTAAAAAGAAAGGAATATTTCATAATTTTTCGTTTTCTAGAACTCCACAACAAAATGGAGTTGTAGAACGAAAGAATAGAACTCTACAAGAATGTGCAAGAACTCTACTAAATGAAAGCACGTTACCAAAACATTTTTGGGCAAAAGCTGTTGCAACTGCTTGTTATGTTTTAAATCGTGTTTCTATTAAACCCCTCACTGAGAATACACCTTATGAGTTTTTTAATGGTAGAAACCAAACATATCTTATTTTAAAATATTTGGTTCAAAATGTTTTGTATTAAATACCAAAGATCAGCTTGGCAAATTCGATTCAAAATGTGACGAAGGTATATTTCTTGGATATTCGAGTCGAAGCAAAGCTTATCGAATTTTCAATAAACGAACTAATACTACTGAAGAGACACTCCATGTATCCTTTGATGAGAACGCTAAACTTATTTCAAAAACAAATAATGACGATGATTTACTTAATAATAAAACAAATATAATAATAAATAATTCAAGAGATGATGAAGATATTGTTTTTAATTCTAGAGAAGATGAAAACAATGTTAATAATTTAGAAAATAGAAATATTACTAACACAATAAAATCTCCTCGAAGAATCTTACGAAATCATCCCACAGAAAATATAATTGAAGAAATAAATTCAAATGTTCGGACTAGAAATCAACTAAATTTAATGGGTAATGTAGCTTTTCTCTCTACTATAGAACCTAAAAATACTAAGGAAGCATCATCCGATGAAAATTTAATTATTGCTATGTAAGAAGAACTAAATCAGTTTGAACGACTGAAGTTTGGGAACTAGTACCCAGACCACCGATTAGACTGTTATAGGAACTAAATGGGTTTATAAAAATAAAGCAAACGAATTTGGAAATACAACTAGAAACAAAGAAAGACTGGTAGCACAAGGATATAACCAAGAAGAAGGAATAGACTACAAAGAAACGTTTTCTCCAGTTGCTAGACTAGAAGCAATACGAATCTTATTGGCGTACGCATGTTTTAATAACTTTAAACTCTATCAAATGGAAATGTTTATGTTGAACAACCTCCTTTATTTATTCATGAAAAATACCCGGATCATGTCTATAAACTTAAGAAAGCTTTATATGGTTTAAAACAAGCACCACGTGCTTTGTATGAACGCCATAAAAGATATTTAATTAACTCATGAAATAGGAAAATTAGATCAAACTTTATTTATAAAACATTCTAAAAATAATATTTTGATAGTTCAAATATATGTCGACGACATTATATTTGGCTCAACTAATAATGAATTATGTAATGAATTTTCTAAAATAATGACTAGAGAATTGGAAATGTCCCATATGGAAGAATTATCGTATTTTTTAGATCTTCAAATAAAACAAGTTTCAAATGCAATATTTATTAATCAAGAAAATACTGTAATTGTCTTATCAAACATTTTGGAATGGAAAATACTTCTGCCAAACCAACACCTATGAGCACAACACATCTTGATAAAGATGATAATGGCAAGAGTATAGACCAAAAACTATATCGTAGTATGATAGGATCACTACTTTATCTAATAGAGAGTAGACCAGATATAATGATGTGTGTGTTTATGTGTACGATTTCAAGCTAACCCAAAAGAACCACATTTACGAACCGTAAAACGAATACTACGTTATCTTCGTAATACCACAGATTTCGGACTTTTCTATCCAAAAGAGTGCTCGTTCGAGTTGGTATCATACAACGATGCTAATTTCGGAGGATCATGAACAGTAAGAAAACGTACAAGGATACATGTCACTTCATTGGTAAATCATTAATATCATGGTTTAGCAAGAAACAAAACTATGTCTCACTATCAACTTGTGAAGCAGAATATATTTCTGCGGCACTAGCTTACGCATAAGTAATTTATATGCAACAGACACTTAAAGATTTCGGAGTCAATCTATCAAAATCAACAATTTACTACGATAATCCTAGTGCCATAAATCTATCCAAAAATCCTGTAAACCACTCAAGAACTAAACACATAGATAGTAGACATCACTTTCTACGCGATAATATAGGAAAAGAAGTAATAAATTTAGACTACGTTCCATCAGAAAATCAATTAGCTGATATTTTTACTAAACCATTGTTAGAAAACACTTTTATAAAATTACGTCGTGAACTCGGTATAATGTCATTAATGATATATAAATAATTAAATACGAAATTTTGAATAAAAACTCAAAAATATTTTTTTATAAAAACTCATATTTCTGACCATGTTGAGAATTGAACCTATGACCCGTTGTGAATAGCCCAGGTGTCTTAACCACCTAAGCTATTGAATATTTCTGTTATGGCCTAGGACAGGGACTCTACTATATGGTGACAACAATATATTAAATTATGTATAATACTTATCTTTATAAATATACTTTATTCCTTTTTATGCATATTAAATTACATAAGACAAATCAAATAACAGAAGAAAAAAACGAAATAACACAATTTTCCTAACTAACTACCATTTTATTTGGCTAAATTCAAGACAAGCCATTCAATTCAACCTTCTTTTACTCAACCTTAGGCTATAAGTAGATATGTCTACTCTATTTTTTTTTCAATACAATCAAACTGAAATACAAACAAACTGAAATACAAACAAACTAATTTTCAAGATGTCAACTTCTTCATCAACTGACTCCATTGAAATTCTAACCTCTAACAATTCACCAAAAACTCCCATCCATCATACTTCACCATCTTCTACCTATCATACTGGATATACTCAGGATAAAAAGAAAACAAAGAAGATGATTGTATCTCCAAATACTAAACAAAAAATAGATGATTTTCATCATTATCAACAAGAATCGCTGGTGCTTTAACGTGAAATATATTACAAGCAAAAGATTAACTCCAGACGTCCATGAATTATCGAGCACATTGCTATGAAGTTTTGCGGGACCTCTTCACATCTAATAGACGAACATGTCATTTCGCCTATTCGACGACCTTCAACTTCATCCCCACCACGACCATCGGTCTCACCAAATTCATGGGATCGGAATGAAGCATCGAATTCTCGTCGCAAACAACTATAGTGTGACGCCCCACCTCTATACCCACGCTAGCCAAGAACATTACGGTGAATGCTGTCAACTAGCACGGAGAGTAAGGATGTTGAGGAGCGACCATCCATGTAATTGCTTTGCGCGAGCATTGATATGTCAAATAGTATAACATGCATTTCTTTATCAAGAGGGAAAGCCGACATACTGACACAAACTCAAAGCTACTATACAGTGGCTATAATATCTTCAGAACAAATATAGAAATAAACATAACATAAATCAGTCACAGACAATTCATATCACAAAGGCGGAAGAAGATATGAATAAATAACTAACACATGAAAGTGTATATCAGAGTAATGGTCAAAAAGATCCACAATAATACAAAAGAATAGCAACACGTGCTATACAAAAGAATACAACTATGAGTCTATATCTCAAGTGTATACTACAAAAACTGCTAATCTATGTGGTTAGCCAAAAGTCAGAGTAATGAATCCTTGGGATAAGTCAAGCAGAAGCACCTGCAACATCTCGGTCTGACCCGAGTATTATTTATAAGAAAATAATAAACGGATCAGTCTAGCTATAAATATCAGATGACATGATATAAAGTAAAAGATATGGCATAAACATATAATATCCATAATGTCATACTACTATAAGCATGCAAATGATGATCAACAAAAGACCGTTCATTTCCACAAGAATCTTCACAAAGATCCAAAAAGGGTTTCATACCCAAAACTTGTATTCACAACAAGTCAGTGACACACGGATTCACCAATGCACAAAAATTGATAAATCATATCAATGAAAATCACTAAAATTGGTGAAGCATAAATTCTAGAATTCAGCACACGAAATCCAGAAATCGTAAAAAGGGGGAGGCCTATCACACGAACGGGAGCTTGAAAACTCACCAACATATGTATCACACGAATGAGACGCTATCTCATGGTAGCTAGCCATTAATTTTTGACACACGAACGACCCGAGGACCATGGGGTGCTACCCCACAAGTGTGAATCGAAATAACACTGAATCAGGGTCTAGTCTAAATCGCAAACAAAGAGACATCGCACAATTGCTAGTCTAAATCACAAAAATGATCGTCATGATCATCAAGAAGTGTCAATTACAGTAAGCTAGTAAATATATGAGCTTAGCTTCATGTCCCATAACCACTAGCTTAACTTAAATATTTACGAACAAATTGTAGATTTCCACTAGAAAATTGTCACAAGAAATTCAATCGAACAAGTCCACGAATTAACCGACGAAGTAAACGCAAGCGTTTCATACCACTTGTTTTACTAAGTCGTTTATTTAGATTTCTCATACGAGTGAGGAAAAGGTTTGTATATACTAATAGATTGGAAAACGGTTTAAGAGAACGAGCTTTGTAATAAAATAGTGTTGAAATCATTTTGATGAAAGAGTTTTGATATTTACTACTAGTATTGAAACCTTTATATTTTTAAAGTGAAAAATCATAGAAATGATTGTGGAAACAATCAATCATCAAAGTTCACATTCGAAGACGTGAATTAATTCCAATAAATCGATATCAAATCCATCAAAATGGATATTCCCAAAAATCCCGATATAAAAGACATCAAAGTCGATAATAAATGAAAATCAACAAATCGGATAATCACGAATCGATTAAATTTGGAATCCGAGAAAAAAATATGCACAAATAGGCATAATAGGAAAATAGGAGAAAATCAGTCAACTGGCCCTCTCAGTCAGTCGACTGAAGCAGAAACATGAAAATTTCATTACCTGCAGTCAGTCGACTGACCTAAAAATCCAGTCGACTGATTGCAGGGAAACAGAGGACCCGAGCCTCTGTAATTTGCCTTCAGAATGCCTATGTGCTACAGCCAGTCGACTGAATTTCAAAACCAGTCGACTGACTGGCACCAAGGCTGTTTTCTTAGCCTATGAAATGAAGATGCAATCTTCTCCAAAATGCAACCGGGCAAGCAACGGAAACTAGGGATTTATGTCAATCGACTACCCGACCCTATAAGCTTCACGATGCATCACCAAAAACATGTTCAAATAATAAAACTATGATTTTCATAGATTTTGGTTTCAAAACACCAAAAATTGGAATATACACCAAATCAATTCAAACCAAAATCAAATGCATATGAATATGTGTTAGGAATTCATACCTAACAATCGAAGATAATCATAGACATAGATGTGAGATAAAAATCTCACCTTTGAACCCAAACAAATGAAGAAGAAGCTCTAAAGCAAAGGAGAATCAACCACTCTTCAAATCCAACTCAAGAAGCTTGATTCTAAGCTTTAAAAGAAGAACATTCCCAAAGTTAGGTTTAGGGATTTCTGAAACCGATAAGAGAATGAGTTGGAGAAGAAGAAGAGAAGCTTACCAATGGGTTCTTCTATTAGTTTGGAGCTAGAGTTTGATTTGCAAAAGAAAATTAGGGCTTGGAGTTTTAATTTCCTCTTCCACTCTCCATTGTTATGAAAGCTTAAATATTAGGAATTAGAAATGAAGTAATAAAGAGGAGAAGGGGTTGGGACTGAACACATAAGTGGGGTTATTGGGCTCAGCCCAAACCAAAGCCCTAAGTGAAAAAGTAGCAAAAATCAACTTACTCCAAACATATCGAAGCTTATACTCAAAAAGGTCGCAAACGACATTTTAAACTCAATGGGAGTGGGCCCGAGTCCTAATTCGACTGTATGCAAAAAGTAGCTTTTCGGACTAAATTCCGAGTATCGATTAAATATTTAAATATAAAAATCAATAAATATGCGGGTTGTTACAGACTCCCCTCCTTAAAGAAATTGCATCCTCGCAATATTTAAGAAGAAGATATATAGTAACAACCATAAAGTATATTCAACATAAAAGAAGTTTGAAATAAGAAGTTCACCTCAAAGAGCTCGAGAAAGTAAGTCCGGATGTGCTCGCTCGATAAACTCTCTAGATTCCCAAGAACAATCCTTAGGATTTGAAGACCAATGAACTTTAACAAGCGGAACATCTTTATTTCGAAGTCGTTTGACTTTCGAAGCAATGATACGAATAGGATGTTGCTCATAAGTTAAATTAGGCAAAACTTCAATCTCTTCCACAGCACCGGGCTCAAGAATAGAATCGGAATCTCGAAGACATTTCCGTAATTGAGAAACGTGAAACACGTCATGTATGGCAGAAAACTGAGCCGGTAATGATAGGCGATAAGCCATGCAACCAATACGTTCAGTGATAGGAAATGGCCCAATATATCGAGGCGCCAATTTTCCCGATCGACTGAAACGTACAACACCTTTCATAGGTGAAACACGAATGAACACAAGATCTCCACAGAAAATTCTAACTTCCTTCTCCGGTTATCGGCATAGGATTTTTGTCTACTCTGGGCTTCTTTCATCCTATGTCGAATAAGTTCAATCTTTTCTGTGGAATCACGAACAAAGTCTGGACCTAAAACCATCTTCTCACCGGCCTCAAGCCAACAAGAAGGAGATCGGCATGGCCTTCCATAGAGTGCCTCGAAAGGTGCCATACCAATACTAGATTGGAAGCTATTATTATAGGAAAATTCAACAAGTGAAATATGATCCTCCCAACTTCCACCAAAATCAAGAACACATGCACGAAGAAGATCTTCAAGAGTTTGATTCACACGCTCGGTTTGTCCATCGAACTGGGGGTGATAAGCGGTGCTAAAATTAAGCTTCGTTCCTAAAGCTTTTTGAAGACTCTTCCAAAATCCACTAGTAAACAATGGATCTCGATCGCTAACAATAGAAGTAGGAACCCCATGTAATTTAACAATCTCTTTAATAAAGAGTTTGGCCAAAAGAGGTACGATTCGGTTAGACCGAACGGGAATAAAATGGGCAGATTTAGTAAGTCTATCAACGATCACCCATAAGCTATCATGACCCCAACGAGAACGGGGAAGGCCATCAATAAAATCCATGGAAATTTGGTCCCACTTCCATATTGGAATTTCTAAAGGTTGCAATAACCCACCGGGCCTTTGATGTTCGGCCTTAACGAGTAGGCAAGTCATGCAATGCTTAACGAAGTTAGCGATGTCAAGTTTCATTCCCTCCCAATAATAAAGTCGCTTCATATCCATGTACATTATACTACTACCGGTATGAATGGTAAATTTAGAACGATGAGAATCTTCTAAAACATCTTGACGAAGATCACTAATATTTGGCATGATAAGTCTACCAAATCTCCGAATGCCGCCACGAGAATCAATATCAAAGTCTTTCAAACCTTCAATATCAATTTTATCCTTAATATTTTGGCCAAGAAGGGCCATGTCGGGATCTAGCCTTTGAGCTTCAAGAATGCGGTCTAAATGAGAAGGATGAGCCTCAAGGCTACATAAAACAAATGATGAGCATAAATCGGATACGCGGTCTCGAATCTCACAAGTGGATAAGATCTCGAGATCGTTCCATTCGGATATCATCATAGAAACAACAACATGTTGTTTACGAGCATCGGCGACACGATTACCCTTACCGGGGGTATAAAGAATATCAAGATCATAAGGAGCAAGGAACTCGAGCCAACGTTGTTGACGTAAATTAAGTTCCTTTTGAGTGAATAAATATTTCAAAGACTTATGATCCGTGTAAAGAATAAATTTCTCTCCCAATAGGTAATGATGCCAAATTCGAAGGGCGAAAATAATAGCCGCGAGTTCTAAATCATGTGTGGCATATCTAGTCTCGACCGACTTCAATTGTCTAGGAGCATAAGCAATAACACGTTCTTTTTGCATAAGAAAGGCACCCAAACCAACGTGACTAGCATCGGTATAAACAACGAAATCTTGATTCCCCTCGGGAATCACAAGGATAGGAGCATCGGAAAGGAGTTCTTTTAATTTCTGAAAAGAAGTTTCACATTTGTCCGACCAAACGTATTTAACACCTTTCTTAGTCAAGCCAGTAAGAGGCACGGCAATCTTAGAAAAGTCTTTGATAAAACGGCGGTAATAACCTGCCAATCCAAGGAAACTACGAATCTCTGTCACACTCTTCGGCCTCTTCCAATCTTGAATCGCTTCAATCTTTGAAGGATCCACGGAAATTACGGATTCGGAAATAATATGACCGAGAAACTTCACATGAGATTGCCAAAAATGACATTTAGAAAATTTCGCTTTTAATTGATTACTCCTAAGAGTTTCCAATACAATCCGAAGATGCTTCTCATGTTCCTCCTTGGTTTTTGAATACACAAGAATATCATCAATAAAGATGAGAACAAATCGATCGAGGAAGTCTTTGAAAACTCGATTCATTAGGTCAATGAAGTAAGCTGGGGCGTTCGTTAAACCAAATGGCATAACAAGCCATTCATAAGATCCATAGCGCATACGGAAAGATGTCAAAAGAATGTTATCCTCTGTAATACGAAGCTGATGAAAACCGGTTGCCAAGTCCAATTGTGAAAAGACTCTAGCACCACTAAGTTGATCGAATTGATCATCAATCCGAGGTAAAGGATATTTATTGATAGTAAGATCATTAAGCTTGCGGTAGTCAACGCAAAGCCTAAGTGTACCATCAGATTTCTTCACAAAAATAGCCGAAGCTCCCCAAGGCGAGGAACTAGAGAGAATAAATTGCTTCGTCTCCAATTTAGGTAATTGTTTGCGCATCTCCTCATTTTCCTTATTGGACATACGATAAGGAGGACGAGTAATAGGTTGAGCTCTAGGGATAAGATTAATTCTGAACTCGATTGCTCGCTTAGGTGGTAATCCTAAAACGGGCTCAAATATGTCGGAAAATTCACGAACAACGTGAATAAGAGAAATTATATCTTCCTCATCATCATTATCGTCATCACGAGGATTTAAAGAATATAAAGATGCAACCAAGCTGGAATCCGAATCTTTAAAATTAATAGAAATCTGCTTAACAGATAGAGGATGTCGAAGATGAATAGTCCGCTCAGGACATAGGATATGAGCTTCATAATGGTTAAGCCAATCCATTCCCAAAATCATTCCAAAGCCTAAATAACGCATGACATGCAAATCGGCTCGGAAAGAAAAATCACACAAAATAATCTCGACATCTTTACACAATAAACTGATTGTTGCGGATCCACCAACCGGATTCGCAATTCTCAAAGAAGTCATTAAAGCAACAACACTTAAAGAAAAGGTATCAACAAGCTCTTTAGATATAAAAGAATGGGATGCTCCCGTATCAAAAAGAACTCGAATAAGTTGATCACGAAAAATAATAATACCATCAAGGATAGAATGAGATATACCTTGACCACGAGATGTGTTGCCAGGGGCTTGAGCAACATTAAGCTTTCCCTCTTTTGAAGTTTGGGACATATATGCATAAAATGGTCCGGGCTTTTACAATAGCGACAAGTACGAGGCTTTGAACACTTGTTCGCAAAATGGTCTCTGGAACCACAGTTAAAGCATTTCCCTTCAGTAGAGGAAAAGGTCTTTGCAACAGGAGTTGCTTGCCTTCCTTTCTTATTGGGATAAGGACCTTTGAATTTGTTTGGCCTCTTCTTGTTGTTTAAGTTTGGTTTGGAACCCACCACTTCAACATCACTTTCCCTATCCGCCTCTTCAAGACGAAGAGCGATATCAATGAGTTGGTCGAAAGGAACTTCTAATTTTAGAAGTAATGGCTTCTTGAGATTTTTGTTTAAGCCATAAACAAATCTTTGGTTCTTCTTCAATGGGGTGTTGATGTACTCAACTCCATATTTAGAGAGAGATTCAAAAGACGCGACATAGTCAGTCACAGAAGATTCACCTTTAACAAGGTCAATAAACGGCGAGCCAAAGTAACCTTCTCAGCTTCTGGTATGAATTTTAACTCGAAGCGCTCTCGGAATTTCTCTCATGTGAGATCCGCTTCATTTATTTCAGCAATCAGAAGCTCGTACCAGTCTAATGCTCTTTCTTGGAGCATGCTAGAAGCCACCTGAACTCGGTGAAGATCAATGAGGTTCATGCGAGAAAAGATTCGATCGCATGACCTTAACCAAGCCTGTACATCAATAATAGTTTCAGAACCTTTAAATGGCTTCCCACCCAGGTTGGTGTAATCATTGCACAAACGTGCAAACCCAGATTTAGGGTGAGTAGGTTCCGGATTAGAACCAGCTGCTTGAGCATTCGTGACAAGGTCAAGAAGTTGCTGGGTAGTCACAAAAACTCCATCTTGGGGTGTAGCACTAGATGGTCCAGCTCTGGGACGACCAGTTCTAACCATTTCTCTTCTTTAAGAAAGAAATAAAGAAGAAGAAAAAGTTATTCTCAAGATAAATATCAAGCAATTCTTGATAGATAAAACAAGGAATCATAAAGAAAATAGGATGAATCCGTACGAAGACTCGAATTAAATCCTAAAGCACGACTCCTAAGAAAGACTTAGGACGATGATCCTTGTTATAATATTCCATATTGTTCCGACGTTCGGCTCTGATACCAAGCTGTGACGCCCCACCTCTATACCCACGCTAGCCAAGAACATTACGGTGAATGCTGTCAACTAGCACGGAGAATAAGGATGTTGAGGAGCGACCATCCGTGTAATTGCTTTGCGCGAGCATCGATATGTCAGATAGTATAACATGCATTTCTTTATCAAGAGGGAAAGCCGACATACCGACACAAACGCAAAGCTACTACACGGTGGCTATAATATCTTCAGAACAAATATAGAAATAAACATAACATAAATCAGTCACAGACAATTCATATCACAAAGGCGGAAGAAGATATGAATAAATAACTAACACATGAAAGTGTATATCAGAGTAGTGGTCAAAAAGATCCACAATAATACAAAAGAATAGCAACATGTGCTATACAAAATAATACAACTATGAGTCTATATCTCAAGTGTATACAACAAAAACTGCTAATCTATGTGGTTAGCCAAAAGTCAGAGTAATGAATCCCTGGGATAAGTCAAGCAGAAGCACCTGCAACATCTCGGTTTGACCCGAGTATTATTTATAAGAAAATAATAAACGGATCAGTCTAGCTATAAATATCAGATGACATGATATAAAGTAAAAGATATGGCATAAACATATAATATCCATAATGGCATACTACTATAAGCATGCAAATGATGATCAACAAAAGATCGTTCAATTCCACAAGAATCTTCACAAAGATCCAAAAAGGGTTTCATACCCAAAACTTGTATTCACAACAAGTCAATGACACACGGATTCACCAATGCACAAAAATTGATAAATCATATCAATGAAAATCACTAAAATTGGTGAAGCATAAATTCCAGAATTCAGCACACGAAATCCAGAAATCATTAAAAGGGGGAGGCCTATCACACGAACGGGAGCTTGAAACCTCACCAACATATGTATCACACGAACGAGACGCTATCTCATTGGCAGCTAGCCATTAATTTTTGACACACGAACGGCCCGAGGACCATGGGGCGCTACCCCATAAGTGTGAATCAAAATCACACTGAATTAGGGTCTAGTCTAAATCGCAAACAAAGAGACATCGCACAATTGCTAGTCTAAATCACAAAAATGATCGTCATGATCATCAAGAAGTGTCAATTACAGTAAGCTAGTAAATATATGAGCTTAGCTTCATGTCCCATAACCACTAGCTTAACTTAAATATTTATGAACAAATTATAGATTTCCACTAGAAAATTGGCATAAGAAATTCAATCGAACAAGTCCAAGAATTAACCGACGAAGTAAACGCAAGTGTTTCATACCACTTGTTTTACTAAGTCGTTTATTTAGATTTCTCATACGAGTGAGGAAAAGGTTTGTATATACTAATGATTGGAAAACGGTTCAAGAGAACGAGCTTTGTAATAAAATAGTGTTTAAATCATTTTGATGAAAGAGTTTTGATATTTACTACTAGTATTGAAACCTTTATATATTTAAAGTGACAAATCATAGAAATGATTGTAGAAACAATCAATCATCAAAGTTCACATTCGAAGACGTGAATTAATTCCAATAAATCGATATCAAATCCATCAAAATGGATATTCCCAAAAATCCCGATATGAAAGACATCAAAGTCGATAATAAATGAAAATCAACAAATCGGATAATCACGAATCGATTAAATTTGGAATCCGAGCAAAAAAAATATGCACAAATAGGCACAATAGGCAAATAGGAGAAAATCAGTCGACTGGCCCTCTGCACTCAGTCGACTGAAGCAGAAACATGAAAATTTCATTTCCTGCAGTCAGTCGACTGACCTAAAAATCCAGTCGACTGATTGCGGGGAAACAAAGGGCCCGAGCCTCTGTAATTTGCCTTCGGAATGCCTATGTGCTACAACCAGTCGACTGAATTTCAAAACCAGTCGACTGACTTGCACCAAGGATGTTTTCTTAGCCTATGAAATGAAGATGCAATCTTCTCCAATATGCAACCGGGCGAGCAACGGACACTAGGGATTTATGTCAATCGACTACCCGGCCCTATAAGCTTCACGATGCATCACCAAAAACATGTTCAAATAATAAAACTATGATTTTCATAGATTTTGGTTTCAAAACACCAAAAATTGGAATATACACCAAATCAATTCAAACCAAAATCAAATGCACATGAATATGTGTTAGGAATTCATACCTAACAATCGAAGATAATCATAGACATAGATGTGAGATAAAAATCTCACCTTTGAACCCAAACAAATGAAGAAGAAGCTCTAAAGCAAAGGAGAATCAACCACTCTTCAAATCCAACTCAAGAAGCTTGATTCTAAGCTTTAAAAGAAGAACATTACCAAAGTTAGGATTAGGGATTTCTGAAATTGATAAGAGAATGAGTTGGAGAAGAAGAAGAGAAGCTTACCAATGGGTTCTTCTATTAGTTTGGAGCTAGAGTTTGATTTGCAAAAGAAAACTAGGGCTTGGAGTTTTAATTTCCTCTTCCACTCTCCATTGTTATGAAAGCTTGAATATTAGGAATTAGAAATGAAGTAATGAAGAGGAGAAAGGGTTGGGACTGAACACATAAGTGGGATTATTGGGCTCGGCCCAAACCAAAGCCCTAAGTGAAAAAGTAGCAAAAATCAACTTACTCCAAACATATCGAAGCTTATACTCAAAAAGGTCGCAAACGACATTTTAAACTCAATGGGAGTGGTCCCGAGTCCTAATTCGACCGTATGCAAAAATTAGCTTTTCGGACTAAATTCCGAGTATCGATAAAATATTTAAATATAAAAATCGATAAATATGCGGGTTGTTACATACAGGGCTACAAAACTCCTAGCCCTTCAAAATAAACGTAGTTGTTATTATTTGTTGATTTTTTATTTCTAAATAATTCTACTAAAGTACATATGCTTTCTTTTTGGAATAATTCATTTCTTCTTCATATCATCAACACATATACTAGTTATAATATTCAAAAATAAATTTATAATGTTAATATGTATGAAAATTTATAAAAATTTACTCAAGAAAACATTGATTGTATAAATTCACCCAGGTAAGTCGAGTGAGGGTGTCAGTCGACTGACACCTAAGTAAATTTTAAAAAAAAAACCATGGTCAGCCGACTGCCTCAGTGACCAAGTCAACTGGACCAGAAGGATGAAAATTTTCGAATTCCATACTTAGTCGACTGAACCACTGATTTAGTCGACTGAATCGTGAATCTGAGCAACATTACTACTTCTACCCACTCACTTTTCACCTTTTAACCATTACGTTTCCCATCTCTCTCCATTCATTTCATATTTTCAACTTCTCTAAAACCCTATCTCTTCAAAAATTCAATTTTTTAACATCCAAAAAATCAAATTAATGGCTCCTAAGAGAAAAGGACAAGTAATTACTAGGGTAATAAGCATTACAAAAGGCAGAGAAAAACATGTTACAAAATTCCTTTTTTGGTATAGTGTTGTATTAAAAAAAATATAATACTCAAACAAATATATATAGGTTTTAAAATTCAAAAAGATAGCAAGTTTTAAATTAAAACATGCATATCTTGGGCAATGATGTGTGTGTGCACACATACATACATATGTTAAAACTTAATACCAAAATATAAAGTGGCTGTAGTTTAGTGGTAAGAATTCCACGTTGTGGCCGTGGAGACCTGGGCTCGAATCCCAGCAGCCACAATTCTTATTATCTTATCAATTTTCAAAAAAGAAAAGTATTTAATGTAGTGAAAATGTTTTTTTAAAAGCTACGAGATTTTTATAAAAAAAATGCACTTTTTTAGTCTATAAATATAAAAAGGTCGTGACCCTTTTGAGTAAAAATATGTTATATATATATATTTAAAGGCCACGAGCTTTATTTTTACATACCGATATGTATGCATTCATGCATGTATGTATTTATGTATGATTATCAGCTAAATTTTATTCTAATATGTGTAAGACAAAATAAGGATGTTACATTCACACAGACACACATACAAATATATATATATATATATATATATATATATATATAATCATAATTATGCATCTCCTTATATATAATATACAACGGAGTTGAATATATGTTTGCATGTATGTGTGGGTACGTATATACATACTAGTTGCTATATTATTACTAAGATATTTGACAATTAATCATTAATATGTAAATATTTAATAAATTATATTGGCTATGCATAGAACAAAATGAAATAAAATATAGTAAATAAAACAATTAAATTAAAAGAAAGACAATAATAATTTCAAAAATTAAAAATTATTTTACAAAAAATATATTAAATACCATTTAATGCAAATAAATTAATCATGATAATACAAAAGTAAGATCTAGTGCATATATTGTTTTGAAATTTATTGCTTTTACCCTACTGCAAATACACGTGATCCAATAATTCTATCAATCTCGCATTATGTTACTATGAATAACTAAGCAACATATATAGAAAATTATTGCAAAGTCTAATTAGATGTGTGTATAGGAAAGGGTGTTTAGTTAAAGATAAGGCTACTGAATTAAGGAATGTCCGTAAGAACTGGAAACCTCTATACTCCCGACCCTTACCTAGCTCATGGAAGTGGTCTATATTTTAAACATGCCCTTAGTAAGGCACAAATTGTTATGCCTTGGATTGATTCAAATAAGCATGTTTGAATAACATATTAAATTTGAATTTAAAATTATTTTATATTAAAGTTATAATATATTAAATTTATGAACAAATTTGAAAATGTTTCAAATTTATATTCATACACGTTATAAAAATAAAAATAAATTTAAACTATGTAAATTTGAATTTATCAAAGTTATAAATATATAAATTCAATTTTTTTGAAATTAAATTATAATAGTTATAAATAAATAAGTTCAAAATAAATATGAAGTCGAATATGAACTATAAATGTTGTATTTCATAAAAGGTTAAAATAAAGTTGTAATAATAATTAATTTTTAATTAATAATAATATATACATAAGTATAAGGTTTATCATTATATTATAAATGTTATAATTAAATAAGGTAATCTCAGTAATTTAAAATAAAATAAAATATGAGTTGAAAAGTTTAAATCGAAGTAAAACCTATTATAGTTATAAGCAACGAATGCATGTGTATACAATTGTGTGTGTATAGAAAATGACATGTTAGAATAAGCATTCTGAATACTTATCATTCCTTATAGACGATAATACTCATCATCATCATCATCATCATCATTGTTTTGAGAATATGAATCTAAAATAATATTCCTCTTTATCACTTACACCATTGTTCAAATATATGTCGACGACATTATATTCGGCTCAACTAATAATGAATTATGTAATGAATTTTCTGAAATAATGAATAGAGAATTGGAAATGTCCCATATAGAAGAATTATCGTATTTTTTAGATCTTCATACAAAACAAGTTTCAAATGTAATATTTATTAATCAAGAAAAATACTAATAATCTTATCAAACATTTTGGAATGGAAAATACTTTTGCCAAACCAACACCTATGAGCACAACACATCTTGATAAAGATGACAATGGCAAGAGTATCGACCAAAAACTATATCGTAGTATGATAGGATCACTACTTTATCTAATAGCGAGTAGACCAGATATAATGATGAGTGTGTGTTTATGTGCACGATTTCAAGCTAACCCAAAAGAATCACATTAATGGCTCCTAAGAGAAAAGGACAAGTAATTACTAAGGTAATAAGCATTACAAAACGCAGAGAAAACGTGTTACAAAATTCCTATTTCGGTGTAGTGTTGTATTCAAAAAAAATATAATGTTCAAACAAATATATATAGGTTTTAAAATTCAAAATGATAGCAAGTTTTAAATTTAAACATGCATATCTTGGGCAATGATGTGTGTGTACACATACATACATATATTAAAACTTAATACCTAAATATAAAGTGGCTGTAGTTTAGTGGTAAGAATTCCATGTTGTGGCCGTGGAGACCTGGGCTCGAATCCCAGCAGCCACAATTCTTATTATTTTATGAATTTTTTTTAAAAAAAGTATTTAATGTAGAGAAAACATTTTTTAAAAAGCTACGAGATTTTTATAAAAAAATGCTCTTTTTTAGTCTATAAATGTAAAAAGGTCGTGACCCTTAAGTTATATATGTGTATTTAAAGGCCACGAGCTTTATTTATACATACTGATATGTATGCATGCATGTATGTATTTATGTATGATTATCAGCTAAATTTTATTCTAATATGTGTAAGACAAAATTAGGATGTTACACTCACACAGACACACATACAAATATAATACATACATATATATATATATATATATATATATATATATATATATATATATAATCATAATTATGCATCACCTTATATATAATATACGTCGGAGTTGAATATATGTTTGCATGTATGTGTGGGTACATATATACATACTAGTTGCTATATTATCACTAAGATATTTGACAATTAATCATTAATATGTAAATATATAATAAATTATATTTGCTATGCATAGAACAAAATGAAATAAAATTTAGTAATAAAACAATTAAATTAAAAGCAAGACAAAAATAATTTCAAAAAGTAAAAATTATTTTACAAAAAATATATTAAATACCATTTCATGCAACTAAATTAATCATGATAATATAAAAGTAAGATCTCGTGCAAAATTAAAAACAGTATATTGTTTTGAAATTTATTGCTTTTACCCTATTGCAAATACACGTGATCCAATAATTCTATCAATCTCGCATTATGTTACTATGAATAATTAAGCAACATATAGGGAAAATTATTGCAAAGTCCAATTAGATGTGTGTATAGGAAAGGGTGTTTAGTTAAAGATAAGGTTACTGAATTAAGGAATGTCCATAAGAACTGGAAACCTTTATACTCCCGACCCTTACCTAGCTCATCGAAGTGGTCTATTTTTTAGACATGCCCTTAGTAAGGTACAAATTGTTATGCCTTGGATTGATTCAAATAAGCATGTTTGAATAAAATATTAAATTTGAATTTAAAATAATTTTATATTAAAGTTATAATATATTAAATTTATGAACAAATTTGAAAATGTTTCAAATTTATATTCATACATGTTACAAACAAATAAATAAATTTAAACTATGTAAATTTGAATTTATCTGTTTGCGCAAAAAATGGGCAAACACCTCAAAGTCGTATGATTTCGTTGATTTTAAGTTGTTTTTAGTGATTTGGGTGATTTATGCAAATATATAAAAAGCAGGGACTAAACTGTAAAAGACACACAGATTTATAGTGGTTCGGCCAGAACGTGCCTACGTCCACTTTATATGTTATTCTCCTCTTTCCCTTCAGATTACAAGTACAAAGCTTTGGTGACAAGTATATGAAAGTTGTTTGAAAGTTCCTTCCGTGCTTGAGCTCTCAAACTTGTCCTCCATTGTTTTAACCATGCCCCTCTATTTATAGAGTGAGGTTGGGGGCAGAGGTCTTGGATGTTTAAAGCTGCTGGTGGGCCTAGCGCATCTGGTTCGGCATCCTCTTGGTTCGGTGGAGGTGGTTCGGAGAAGTGCCGGTCCGGTGGTGGAGTTGGTCTGGATAGAGTGTTGGTTCGGTGATGGAGTATGGTGGACCGGTAGTGAATGGACCGGTAGTAGGAGCATGGTCTGGTTCGGCTTAGGCTTGGAGGTTGGTTCGGCAGGATCTGGTCCGGTGAGAGCTAGTTCAGTGGTACGAGGGAGCCGGACGAAATTCTACCCAACACACCGAATCAAATACCTTCTTTTGCCGATCCGGTGATTTGCCGGATGAGTTTGTTGTTACCAAAGTACCGAATGGCTTACGTGCCGAATGTGGTTCCGCCGAATGGACTCTCACATGGCTTCACCTAATGATCTTTTATATTTGAACCTTGAGTGAAATCCTTGACTTATGTACGCTTGCTTGCTTCTTCTTGGTTCGGTCGTGGTGGAAATGCACACAACATTGATATTCCAGTTTTGACCAAAAATCCAAAAATGGGATAACACTATCAAAGTCATAAATATGTAAATTCAATTTTTTTGAAACTAAATTATAAAAGTTATAAATAAATAAGTTCAAAATAAATATGAAGTCGGATATGACCTATAAATGTTGTATTTCATAAAAGGTTAAAATAAAGTTGTAATAATAATTAATTTTTAATTAATAATAATATATACATAAGTATAAGGTTTATCATTATATTATAAATGTTATGATTAAATAAGGTAATCTCAGTAATTTAAAATAAAATAAAAATATGAGTTGAAAAGTTTAAATTGAAGTAAAACCCATTATAGTTATAAGCAACGAACGCATGTGTATACAATTGTATGTACATATAAAATGACATGTTAGAATGAGCATTCTGAATACTTATCATTCCTTATAGACGATAATACTCATCATCATCATCATTGTTTTGCGATTATGAATCTAAAATAATATTCCTCTTTATCACTTACATCATTTTTCAAATATATGTCGACGACATTATATTTGGCTCAACTAATAATGAATTATGTAATGAATTTTCTGAAATAATGACTAGAGAATTGGAAATGTCCCATATGGAAGAATTATCGTATTTTTTAGATCTTCAAATAAAACAAGTTTCAAATGTAATATTTATTAATCAATAAAAATATAGTAATAATCTTATCAAACATTTTGGAATGGAAAATACTTCTGCCAAACCAACACCTATGAGCACAACACATCTTGGTAAAGATGACAATGGCAAGAGTATAGACCAAAAACTATATCGTAGTATGATAGGATCACTACTTTATCTAATAGCGAGTAGACCAGATATAATGAAGAGTGTGTGTCTTTGTGCACGATTTCAAGCTAACCCAAAAGAATCACATTTACGAACCGTAAAACGAATACTACGTTATCTTCGTAATACTACTCATTTCAGACTTTTCTATCCAAAAGAGTGCTCGTTCGAGTTGGTATCATACAACGATGCTAATTTCGGAGGATCATGAACAGTAAGAAAACGTACAAGGATACGTGTCACTTCATTGGTAAATCATTAATATCATGGTTTAGCAAGGAACAAAACTATGTCTCACTATCAACTTGTGAAGCAGAATATATTTCTGCGGCACTAGCTTGCGCACAAGCAATTTATATGCAACAGACACTTAAAGATTTCGGAGTCAATCTATCAAAATCAACAATTTACTATGATAATTCTAGTGCAATAAATCTATCCAAAAATCCAATAAACCACTCAAGAACTAAACACATAGATGCTAGACATCACTTTCTACGCGATAATATAGAAAAAGAAGTAATAAATTTAGACTACGTTCCATCAGAAAATCAATTAGCTGATATTTTTACTAAACCATTGTTAAAAAATACATTTATAAAATTACGTCGTGAACTCTGTATAATGTCAATTAAAGATATATAAATAATAAAATATGAAATTTTGAATAAAAACTCAAAAATAATTTTTTTTACAAAAATTCATATTTCTAACTATGCTAAGACTCGAACCTATGACCCATTGTGAATAGCCCAGGTGTCTTAACCACCTGAGCTATTGAATATTTCTGTTATGGCCTAGGACGGGGACACTACTATATGGTGGCAACAATATACTAAATTATGTATAACACTTATCTTTATAAATACTTTACTCCTTTTTATGCATATTACATTACATAAGACAAATAAAATAACAGAAAAAAAACGAAATAACACAATTTTCCTAACTAACTACCAATTTATTTGGCTAAATTCAAGACAAGCCATTCAATTCAACCTTCTTTTACTCAACCTTGGGCTGTAAATATATATTTCTATCTATTTTTTTCAATATAACCAAACTGAAATACAAACAAATTGAAATACAAACAAACTAATTTTCAAGATGTCAAATTCTTCATCAACTGACTCCATTGTAATTCTAGCCTCTAACAATTCGCCAAAAACTCCCGTCCATCATACTTCACCATCTTCTACCTATTATACCGGATATACTCCGGATAAAAAGAAAGGAAAGAAGACGATTGACGTATCTCCAAATACTAAACAAAAAATAGATGATTTTCATCATTATCAACAAGAATCGCTGGTGCTTTAACGTGAAATATACTACGAGCAAAAGATTAACTCCAGACGTCTAGGAATTATCGAGCACATTGCTACGAAGTTTTGCAGGGCCTCTTCACATCTAATAGACGAACATGCCGTTTCGCCTATTCGACGACCTTCGACTTCATCCCCACCACGACCAACGGTCTCACCAAATTCATGGGATCAAAATGAAGCATCGAATTCTCATCGCAAACAACTACAGGGCTATAAAACTCCCAACGCTTCAAAATAAACATAGTTGTTATTATTTGTTGATTTTTTATTTCTGAATAATTCTACTAAAGTACATATGCTTTCTTTTTGGAATAATTCATTTCTTCTTCATATCATCAACACGTATACTAGTTATAATATTCAAAAATAAACTTATAATGTTCAAATGTATGAAAATTTATAAAAATTTACTCAAGAAAACATTGATTGTATAAATTCACCCAGGTAAGTCGACTGACACCCAAGTAAATTTAAAAAACCATGGTCAGTTAACTACCGCAATGACTAAGTCAACTGGACCAGAAGGATGAAAATTTTCGAACTTCAGACCCAGTCGACTGAACCACTGATTAAGTCGACTGAATCGTGAATCTGAGCAACATTACTACTCCTACCCACTCACTTTTCACCTTTTAACCATTACCTTTCCCTTCTCTCTCTTCGCTCATTTCATATTTTCAACTTCTCTAAAACCCTAGCTTTCTTAGTGTTGATTTCTTAGTGTTCCTTCTCCTTTCTTTTCCCTTTTCGGGGACGAAAAGTTTTGAGTAGGGGAGAGTGTAACGACCCGTAAATTTCATGGATTTATTTTGGTTAAATTAATGAGTTTTGTAATAAAATTTAGTAGAAATTAAAATTTTTATAAGCAAATATTGAAATGAACGCTAAATTAAATTATATAAATGGCGACTTAAAACTTATTTACTAGTAATATGAATAAATTTCAATAAATGAAATAGAGTAAGTATTATACCTGGATATAAAATTCATTTAAAGGAAATTTATTTATATGTTAATGTAAATTTAGAAAATATGATAAATCCATTCGTACTTGTAAGCTGTTACTATAAGTTGCGTGTTGAAGAGGATGGATTGAATTGAAATTTATATTTAATTTAAATGGAAATACTAAAGGCTTATAATAACGGAAAATTTAGGTAATAAAAGTTAGCACAAGTGGATAAATAATAACCATATAAGAGAAATAAATGTAAGCATTTAAAATATTAATTAATGTTGGTTTGGTGATAACGTAACT
The DNA here is from genome assembly GCA_030765085.1 of Allium cepa. Classification (NCBI taxonomy): domain Eukaryota; kingdom Viridiplantae; phylum Streptophyta; class Magnoliopsida; order Asparagales; family Amaryllidaceae; genus Allium; species Allium cepa. Next base: position 663,111,207 of record CM060945.1, read on the forward strand.
GGAGATTAATTTGATAGTAACGGAAGTATGAACGTAAAGTAATAAAAGAGTAGATTTATGTTAAGTAATAATTTGTGGTTTGGGAAATAAAGTCGAAGTTTTGATAATTAAGAAATTAATAAGAAAAAGTATGCAAAGTAAGTTATAGAATGTAAAGTAAGTTATAATAATAAGTAGAAATTGGATGACATCAATACAAGATAATGAAGTGCAAATTTTAAGTTTAAAATAAAGTGTGGATGGAAATTTGATTGATTATAATAATTGAATGGAATTCAACTTTGATGGGAAAGGTAAATGGATATTTGGTAATAAACTTAAACGGACTTAAATAGTGCATTTATTTAATTTATACATAATAATAAGTAATGATTGAATAAAAACCTATACCTGTAAATATATATAATATTTGAGTGGAAATAATAAACTTATAAATATGGGTTTGAGATTTTTACAACAATTTTTATGAGTTATATACTTAGTTCATTCAATTAAATTGGAAATCATTGCAATAAATATAAATTTAATGTTATGCAAATTGGGATAAACAATTGGAAAATGTTTAAGTATCTAGATATATATATAGATGTATATATATTAAAATAAATGGTAAACCCTTTTATTTGAAATTTATGAATGGAATGAATATAGGTTAGAGTAACGATTATTGTATGTTGCCTATTTTGGTAACTTGTTAATTTACAATTTTGAAATCAGTTACAATAATTTTAATTGAGTTTTTCGTTAATGTTAATCAAAGTAGTATTTGTAAATGTTAAGACTTTTCGTATTGGATAGTTTGTTGTAATATAAGACTTGGAAATAAAGTTATTGACGTATTGGAAAACGATTACATTTAGATGAAATTAATTATCTCATTTATGTGGGTGAGAACTGTAATTGAAAAGTATAAAGGTAATGAGCAACGGAAATGCATATTTATTTCATAAGTTAATATAAAAGTATGAAACCTATTTAATGAATTAATTGAGTTTCTAATTTTAGCACATGTATATAGTTGGGTTGGAATAATAATTTGGAATAACAACTTCAATATATTTGGAAATAATAATTTATACAAAGGGAAGCTGGAAATTTGAATATATATGGAATGAAATGTGAGACAAGTGTTAACTGCGTTACAAAGTAATGATAGGCTCAATTAAAGGGTTGGAATTGAATCTAATCAGTTTAATTGGAAAGCTATTAAAATAAATTCGGATTGGGTGATTTATTTCCAATTAAATCAGTTCACGTTTCAAAATTTAATGCTAGTTTATTGCATATATGTTTATACCTAAATTTAAACTTATGTTTAGATCCAATCAGATCATTAAAAAGAAAGGATTATTTATATTATGAAGATAGGCTAATTTAAGGTTAGTAATTAATGTGTGGAATGAAATGGATTTAATGTAAATGTTATATTAGGCTGTAAATAAATTTGTAATAAAATTTTATTTAATTGGAAGGCAATCGATAATTTATGAATTTGATGGTAAATATATACATAAGATGATGATTGTTGATTTAATAAAGAGAATTGAATACAAATGGTATAAAATTTCATTGAAATAAGATTTTATAATTTATTGAATTTACTTTAATTAAATGTAAACACTAAAATTTTTGCAATAAATCCTTATTTGATATGGAGGTTTGGTTAATAAATTTGAAGCTAATTGCAATCAGAAATGATAGAAATGGTAAGTTGATCATTTATTCATAATAAGATCTAAAAGTCAAATAAATGGATTTTTGGAATTTAAATTGACAAATTGTGAATTCATTTAAATTCGGATCCATCTGTCTATTCCAACTTCATCTATAAATACCCCGCTAAACCCTAGCCTCCACCTACTCTCATTTGTCTTAGCGTAAAATTTCTTCAGCTCCTCTCCTCCTCAATGGCGGACAAAATTTCAGATTCAGATCCATTTCAAAATTAGAGGCAAAAAGTCAAAGTCGTCAGAAAAATCTCAAAATAATATATGTTGAAACTCTCGACGAGCGTAATTCAATGGTGTAATTCATTTTTCAATTCGATGCATCGTTTGACTAGAAATCGCGGTCAAAATTGATTTGGGCGTTTTTGACTGGTGCGTCTGATCGAAAAATCCCTTCTGGGTTATGTATAGGGGCTAGCACATTGTCATCGACGAAGTTTTGCGGTGAATTGACGGTCGAATTGGTGGCTAGGCATGGTCAAAGATCGGTCAAACGGAGGTGTGTTGGGTTCCACTTGCTGTGTGCGCGTTTATGAAAGAGGGGAGTGAGGTTGATGTGGCATGTCGCAAGGTGAATTGTGTTTTTTTTTTTGTTATTTTATTTTTGAAATTCAAGCGCAATTTTCGCTATATATTTTCACATACGGACTCGAATTTACGCGAATTTTTTTTAGGATCGTAATAAAATTCCGGACGCTTTGACGCTGGTTTGGACCGATTTGGAGACCGTCGAATTTTTGGGTTTAAATTGGATTTAAATTCAATTTAAATTCAAAAGGTGAGTGTTTTAACCCACTCACGATTTCTAAAATTTCTTATGTTTGTTAAATTGATTTTTGATGTGTTTAAAATTTTATTTATAGCTGTTTGGTATATATTTCATCAATTTCTCAGTTAAGTTGCATTCATTTAATTTATGCGTTATTTAATTCATTATTGCACATTAACTGCCAGTTAAATTATATTTATTTTGCATATAAACTGCCAATTAACATTTATTAAATTTATTTGAGTATAAACTGAAATTGATACCAGTTATTTATCACCTGTTATATATTGATGTTTGTTTAAATTGGATGATGATTATAATTAGTGATTGATGATTGATGTTTGGTGAATGGATGATGTGTACTATATTTTAAAATCTGCAAGTTATCATGTATTTCATTCATTCGGGATTGCGGTTTGAAATGATATACAACCACATTTTTTTTATTTTTAAATTGCGGATTGAAATGATAAATATCTGTATCACTTGACCATAGGATAGAAAATTATATACAAGCACCGTGGTGTATATATATAAATTATTTTTGAAATGATTTTTCTATGGTTTGGATATGACACGGTTAATAAATATAGATTTTGATATTATATAAAATCTTATTTTATATATACATCTATAGTTAAAGTATTGAAGATAAGCTATGTATGGATTTGTTAAATAAAATAAATAAGTTGAATGATGGAGTTTGATTATTTTATATTATATGGTTAAGTACATGTTAAGATATTGAAATTACATATAATTTTAAAGGATTTAAATTAATTAAGATTGGGAGTTAAATTGGAAAATTTATTTGGAATTGAGCTTAATTAAGAAGTTAACTTCATAAGTTGATGTAAAATTTATTAACTTGAAATTTTAAAAAAGGTTTGATATTTATAACTGAATTCTATTCAAGGTGAATTAAATGAATATTTCTAGTATAAAAATTGAAGGAAATTTTCTTTTATAAGTAATTTGAGTTTTACTTAAATGATTACGGGTTTATTATGCAAGTATTATTTCAAACTAAATAACAGGACTTTAAATTGGTGAAATAGAAATTTCCAACCTTAGTTCCAATTGTTTAATATTCAAAGTTTGAAATATATTGAAACTGAAGTGGTTTATTTAAACTGAAAGCGATTTTAAATTTATGGATTTTGACTTAATCTTAAATGAAATAAATTGTAAGTCGCGGAAATTATTTTATTTTATAAAGAAATTTTGAATCCAAACTATTGATGCTATATACTGTTGAATATCCAAACCATTTAAGTTTTAGAAATTATGGTTTAAAGCGATGAATTTTCGAAGTATTATAGTTTGAAAGTTATTATTCAACGTTTGGTTTCTGATTATTATAAGTTTGAAAACAATATGATTTTGGAAAGGAAATATATATTTGAAATAAAATGATATTATATTAATTTGGGTTTTTATAAAAATAATATCAAATGAGTTTGTTTTGGAATGGAAATAATATCGTATTTATGGGTTTTGAAATGGATAATTATATTCTGGTTTTTGAAAGTATAATTAATTTTTAAATGACCGCGGTGTTATAACGTTTGGTTGTTGAAGAGACCGGGATCGGAAGTTGTTATACTCTCTGCCAACTCTGAAAACCACTTTAACAACCGTGTACACGGTGGAGATTCCAGAATGAAGTAGGATGGTGATGGTGTTTCATGTAAGGTAAATACGTGGACCCAACTCCCGTGAGTTGGCATAAGGTGGCTAAAACAGGAGCAATTGATGGGTTAATAAGGTAGCACCTTTGATCGGACACATCCCTTCGATATTTTACTTTGACTTTTGGATTGATTCGGTGGCCACTTTTGATTTTTATTTGGGGGTGTGGCTCGAGGTGGGCGGTAGCTGCGCGCTACGTGGTACCACCGACCCGGAAGCGTAATTGGTATATCTATCCTGGCATTGCCTAGTTGTGCCGTGTCACCTACCCTATCGTGCCTTGTACGAGTTTGGTTTTCTTTCGTAGCCCGTGTGGTATCCTCTGGTGGCTTCCCGATCAGGAGGGACTATGATATTGGATGGACTACTGGGACTATTACGTGTTAAGGGCTGTATGGGTAACCCCTTAATGCTAAGAAAAAAAAAGTAAGTTTATTTTATAAATAGACACTATTATAATAGCACAATATACTACATAGTAAATAGTTTAACGGATCCTTAGGAGATGTATATCCCGAGCATCTCTTGAGTTACTGCACTCATATTTATTTCTGTTAATTTAACTCACATAAGATCTTTTAGTTCTGACTCGAGTGTTTTTGTCTTTTCAAATTCGCTCGGGTCAGTCCGAGCGTTTTAGGATTTTAAGATTTAGCTCTGGAGGACGATGCCGAAGATTTATGTTATTATTATTTATACTAGTGCACTACACTCATATTGTTTCGCTGCATTGATATATATTGGTATGTGAACTCTGATATTTATTGTATATAAAAAAAGAATCAAATGTTTTGTAAAAGGATTTTATGAACTGTATATTTATTATTATATTTTATCCTTCCGCTGTGAGATTCTGTTTTGTTTTATTTCTTTCCTATTTTTCTTATTTACCCCATAACAATCCGCCCTTCCGTATGGTTTGAATTGGCACGTGTGTCGATTTAAAGCGTGCGAAAAGGCGGGACTTTACATTTGGTATCAGAGCTTTGGTTTAGCGATGAACCTTAGCTTTGTGGGGTTTGACTCTTTACTAATAGGGTAGTAATACCCTATGGGAGTCGCTGAGTGTATGTATATCAGAGAGCGTATTTGTTAGTGTTATAAAAGATTTTAATATTGTGTTAATCTGTTCCGTTTTGTATTTATAAATTCTGGTTGATGCATGGGACGCTGTGACATCAATAGGGATTTCTAAACACTTAATAGGACAGACCGACATAATATTTGTTTTTAATATAGGTGAATGAAATAATTTTGCCTATTATATTTTCTATATATAAAATAAAAAAATTCAGAAGATATCTATATTTGGCTGCAATAGATTGGTTGTTAGGTAATAAAGATTGAAAAATATAAAATAAATAAAAGTGGAAATTTAGAACTAATGATCCGGGGTTTTGAAATTTCTTTTGAATAAATTTTGGAACATAATAATATTGTTATAAGTATTTTCTGATACAAATATTTGATATAATTTGAAAAAAAATTGTTTTAAAGTGGATTTTGGAGAAAATAGGTTTTGTACTTTCCTCTCTGTCGCTGGAAAATAAATTCGGTGATGGCGGCCGCATCATCGACTTTCATTTTCGAGTTTCGAAGGGGAAAGGCCACTGTGGTAGTTCTACTGCAGATTCATTTTTGAATATATATAAATTTTGAATTGTTTTAAATATAATTAGAGATATATAAGTTGTAAGAATATATTTATCTATTGTTTTAAAATAAATTGAAAATTTAACCGGTATTAAATTCTTAAATTTCCATTAATTAATTTGTTTCGAATTAGTGTAGTGAAATGAAAAGTAAGTAATTAATAATTGAAACCTCTAATTTAGGTAAGAGATTTAATGCTAAGTCATAAAGGAACTAAAAAGGAAGTTAAAATTGTAACTTATAAAAAAAAGGTAAAGATTTATTGAACAATGAATGAATTAAAAGAATTGAGATAAAACTTGTATAAGTTCATCTGCATTTTCTTTAACATATATAACTTACCAAATATGAAAAGTTGAAATGTTTAATAAGAAATGTAATGAAAATTGTACAAGTAAAAGTAGGTAATGAAGTATTCAATGAATTTTCTATTAAATGAGAATTTAATGTTATAAACTTAAGTTATGATTGGAATTTTACTATAAGTGCATATAATTAAAGGTAAGTAGTTCAAATAGATGATTGTTAACTTAAGTAAATAAATGGAAATGCTAAGAAATAAATGGGACATGAATACTATTGATAAACAAATGAAAATAAATGAGGGCATGCAATAAATGAATAATTATAATGAAATAAAAAGAACTGGCATGACCTGAGTTAATGGGAATGAATAATTATAAGTAATAAGTGAAATTAAATGAAACAAACATTGAATGAGTAAATGAAATTAAAAGTTTGTTAGAAATAAATGTAAATTATAAAAGGAAAATTTTTGTGGTATGAATAAAAAGAGAAATTTAACAACAAATGGATGAATGAAATTAATAAGGATAAACAAAATTTGTTGTTCAAATTGGTTGTTATTTGGTTATGGTTGTTTGGGTAAGATACTTTAAAAATTGGGTTTGGAAGAATGAATAATCTATTTAGTTTTATCTAAGACTGTTGAGTAAATGATGAGCTAGTAGTTTATTCTTCATTCCGTACAATTTAAAGGTTTTGAACCCGAACAACTATTTGTTTGTTTGGTTTAATGGTTGCTTTGAATTTGTTGGGTATGCTGTTTGTTGAAGTTGATAGTTGTTGTATTGATTTGTTGTTAATGATTGAAACCACTTAAATATTTCACTTTACATAAATAGTTAACCCTTTGGATTTTATAAATGAAATGCAGGTTATGGAAGCAATTGCTACTGCTTTTGGTTCCATAAATTAAGCGTAAAATGCCCGAATAATAGGTACGTTTCAGATTTCAGTTTATAGCGCTATTTTATATATTTTCCTGTGTAGGGATGTATTAATTTGAAAAACATATGTTGTATATTGTTATATTTAATATTATATTTTCTCTCGAGCCTCTCCGTACAAAGGAGACTCTGCCAAAATTTTCTGTAAATTTTGGGCTTAGAAAATATTTTGAAACTGTTTTCCAAACTTTAGTAATTTAAGTATAAAAAGATTTAATGGTTATAAATTGAGATATTTTATCTAAATTAATTAATTTTATAAATTTAACTTTTTACAAAGTTAATGTTTCCTTCTCCTTTCTTTTCCCTTTTCGGGGACGAAAAGTTTTGAGTCGGGGTGAGTGTAACGACCCGTAAATTTCGTGGATTTATTTTGGTTAAATTAATGAGTTTTGTAATAAAATTTAGTAGAAATAAAAAACTTTATAAGCAAATATTGAAATGAACGCTAAATTAAATTATATAAATGGCGACTTAAAACCTATTTACTAGCAAAATGAATAAATTTCAATAAATGAAATAGAGTAAGTAATATACCTGGATACAAAACTCATTTAAAGGAAATTTATTTATATGTGAATGTAAATTTAGAAAATATGATAATTCCATTCGTACTTGTAAGCTGTTACTATAAGTTGCGTGTTGAAGAGGATGGATTGAATTGAAATTTATATTTAATTTAAATGGAAATACTAAAGGCTTATAATAACGGAAAATTTAGGTAATAAAAGTTAGCACAAGTGGATAAATAATAACCATATAAGAGAAATAAATGTAAGCATTTAAAATATTAATTAATGTTGGTTTGTTGATAACGTAACTGGTGATTAATTTGATAGTAACGGAAGTATGAACGTAAAGTAATAAAAGAGTAGATTTATGTTAAGTAATAATTTGTGGTTTGGGAAATAAAGTCGAAGTTTTGATAATTAAGAAATTAATAAGAAAAAGTATGCAAAGTAAGTTATAGAATGTAAAGTAAGTTATAATAATAAGTAGAAATTGGATGACATCAATACAAGATAATGAAGTGCAAATTTTAGGTTTAAAATAAAGTGTGGATGGAAATTTGATTGGTTATATTAATTGAATGGAATTCAACTTTGATGGGAAAAGTAAATGGATATTTGGTAATAAACTTAAACGGACTTAAATAGTGCATTTATTTAATTTATACATAATAACAAGTAATGATTGAATAAAAACCTATACCTGTAAATATCCATAATATTTGAGTGGAAATAATAAACTTATAAATGTGGGTTTGAGATTTTTACAACAATTTTTATGAGTTATATACTTAGTTCATTCAATCAAATTGGAAATCATTGCAATAAATATAAATTTTAATGTTATGTAAATTGAGATAAACAATTGGAAAATGTTTAAGTATCTGGATATATATATATATATATATATATATATATATATATTAAAATAAATGGTAAACCCTTTTATTTGAAATTTATGAATGGAATGAATAAAAGTTAGAGTAACGATTATTGTATGTTGCCTATTTTGGTAACTTGTTAATTTACAATTTTGAAATCAGTTACAATAATTTTAATTGAGTATTTCGTTAATGTTAATTAAAGTAGTATTTGTAAATGTTAAGACTTTTCGTATTGGATAGTTTGTTGTAATATAAGACTTGGAAACAAAGTTATTAACGTATTGGAAAACGATTACATTTAGATGAAATTAATTGTCTCATTTATGTGGGTGAGAACTGTAATTGAAAAGTATAAAGGTAATGAGCAACCGAAATGCATATTTATTTCATAAGTTAATATAAAAGTATGAAACCTATTTAATGAATTAATTGAGTTTCTAATTTTAGCACATGTATATAGTTGGGTTGGAATAATAATTTGGAATAACAACTTCAATATATTTGGAAATAATAATTTATACAAAGGGAAGCTGGAAATTTGAATATATATGGAATGAAATGTGAGACAAGTGTTAACTGCGTTACAAAGTAATGATAGGCTCAATTAAAGGGTTGGATTTGAATCTAATCAATTTAATTGGAAAACTATTAAAATAAATTTGGATTGGGTGATTTATTTCCAATTAAATCAGTTCACGTTTCAAAATTTAATGCTAGTTTATTGCATATATGTTTATACCTAAATTTAAACTTATGTTTAGATCCAATCAGATCAATAAAAAGAAAGGATTATTTATAATATGAAGATAGGCTAATTTATGGTTAGTAATTAATGGGTGGAATGAAATGGGTTTAATGTAAATGTTATATTAGGCTGTAAAACAATTTGTAATAAAATTTTATTTAATTCGAAGGTAATCGATAATTTATGAATTTGATGGTAAATATATACCTAAGATGATGATTGTTGATTTAATAAAGAGAATTGAATACGAATGGTATAAAATTTCATTGAAATAAGATTTTATAATTTATTGAATTTACTTTAATTAAATGTAAACACTAAATTTTTTGCAATAAATCCTTATTTGATATGGAGGTTTGGTTAATAAATTTGAAGCTAATTGCAATCAGAAATGATAGAAATGGTAAGTTGACAATTTAGTCATAATAAGATCTAAAAATCAAATAATTGGATTTTTGGAATTTAAATTGACAAATTGTGAATTCATTTAAATTCGGATCCATCAGTCTATTCCAACTTCATCTATAAATACCCCGCTAAACCCTAGCCTCCACCTACTCTCATTTGTCTGCGCGTAAAATTTCTTCAACTCCTCTCCTCCTCAATGGCGGACAAAATTTCAGATCCAGATCCATTTCAAAATCAGAGGCAAAAAGTCAAAGTTGTCAGAAAATCTCAAAATAATATATGTTGAAGCTCTCGACGAGCGTAATTCAATGGTGTAATTCATTTTTCAATTCGATGCATCGTTTGACCAGAAATCACGGTCAAAATTGATTTGGGCGTTTTTGACTGGTGCGTCTGATCGGAAAATCCCTTCTGGGTTATGTATAGAGGCTAGCACATTGTCATCGACGAAGTTTTGCGGTGAATTGACGGTCGAATTGGTGGCTAGACGTGGTCAAACGGAGGTGTGTTGGGTTCCACTTGCTGTGTGCGCATTTATGAAAGAGGGGAGTGAGGTTGACGTGGCATGTTGCAAGGTGAATTGTGTTTTTCTTTATTATTTTATTTTTGAAATTCAAGCGCAATTTTCGCTATATTTTTCCAATACGGACTCGAATTTACGCGAAATTTTTTTAGGATCGTAATAAAAATTCCGGACGCTTTGACGCTGGTTTGGACAGATTTGGAGATCGTCGAATTTTTGGGTTTAAATTGGATTTAAATTCAATTTAAATTCAAAAGGTGAGTGTTTTAACCCACCCATGATTTCTAAAATTTCTTATGTTTGTTAAATTGATTTTTGATGTGTTTAAAATTTTATTTATAGCTGTTTGGTATATATTTCATCAATTTCTCAGTTAAATTGCATTCATTTAATTTATGCGTTATTTAATTCATTATTGCATATTAACTGCCAGTTAAATTATATTTATTTTGCATATAAACTTCCAATTAACAGTTATTAAATTTATTGAGTATAAACTGAAATTGATACCAGTTATTTATCACCTGTTATATATTGATGTTTGTTTAAATTGGATGATGATTATAATTAATGATTGATGATTGATGCTTGGTGAATGGATGATGTGTGCTATATTTTAAAATCTGCAAGTTATCATGTATTTCATTCATTCGCGATTGCAGTTTGAAATGATATACAACCGCATTTTTTTTATTTTTAAATTGCGGATTGAAATGATAAATATCCGTATCACTTGACCATAGGATAGAAAATTATATACAGGCATTACGGTATATATATATAAATTATTTTTGAAATGATTTTTCTATGGTTTGGATAGGACACGGTTAATAAATATAGATTTTGATATTATATAAAATCTTATTTTATATATACATCTATAGTTAAAATATTGAAGATAAGCTATGTATGCATTTGTTAAATAAAATAAATAAGTTGAATGATGGAGTTTGATTATTTTATATTATATGGTTAAGTACATGTTAAGATATTGAAATTACATATAAATTTAAATTAATTAAGATTGGGAGTTAAATTGGAAGATTTATTTGGAATTGAGCTTAATTAAGAAGTTAACTTCAAAAGTTGGTGTAAAATTTATTAACTTGAAATTTTTAAAAAGGTATGATATTTATAACTGAATTCTATTCAAGGTGAATTAAATGAATATTTCTAGTATAAAAATTGAAGGAAATTTTCTTTTATAAGTAATTTGAGTTTTACTTAAATGATTACGGGTATATTATGCAAGTATTATTTCAAACTAAATAATAGGACTTTAAATTGGTGAAATAGAAATTTCCAACCTTGGTTCCAATTGTTTAATATTCAAAGTTTGAAATATATTGAAACTGAAGTGGTTTATTTAAACTGAAAGCGATTTTAAATTTATGGATTTTGACTTAATCTTAAATGAAATAAATTGTAAGTCGCGGAAATTATTTTATTTTATAAAGAAATTTTGAATCCAAACTATTGATGCTATATACTGTTGAATATCCAAGCCATTTAAGTTTTAGAAATTATGGTTTAAAGCTATGAATATTCAAAGTATTATAGTTTGAAAGTTATAATTCAATGTTTGGTTTTTGATTATTATAAGTTTGAAAACAATATGATTTTGGAAAAGAATAATATATTTGAAATAAAACGATATTATATTAATTTGGGTTTTTATAAAAATAATATCAAATGAGTTTGTTTTGGAAAGGAAATGATATCGTATTTATGGGTTTTGAAATGGATAATTATATTCTAGTTTTTGAAAGTATAATTAATTTTTATATGACCGCGGTGTTATAACGTTTGGTTGTTGAAGAGACCGGGATCGGAAGTTGTCATACTCTCTGCCAACTTCGAAAACCACTTTAACAACCGTGTACGCGGTGGAGATTCCAGAATGAAGTAGGCTTGCGGCGGCGTTTCATGTAAGGTAAATACGTGGACCCAACTCCCGTGATTTGGCATAAGGTGGCTAGAACAGGAGCGATTGACGGGTTAATAAGGTAGCACCTTTGATCGGACACATCCCTTCAATATTTTACTTTGACTTTGGGATTGATTCAATGGCCACTTTTGATTTTTATTTGGGGGTGTGGCTCGAGGTGGAAGGTAGCTGCGTGCTACACGTTACCACCGACCTGGAAGCGTAAATGGTATATCTACCCTGGCATTGCCTAGTTGTCCCGTGTCACCTACCCTATCGCGCCTTGTACAAGTTTGGTTTTCTCCCGTAGCCCGTGTGGTATCCTCTGGTGGCTTCCCGATCAGGAGGGACTATGATATTGGATGGACTACTGGGACTATTACGTGTTAAGGGCTATATGGGTAACCCCTTAATGCTAAGAAAAAAAAGTAAGTTTATTTTATAAATAGACACTATTATAATAGCGCAATATACTACATAGTAAATAGTTTAACGGATCCTTAGGAGATGTAAATCCCGAGCATCTCTTGAGTTACTGCACTCATATTTATTTCTGTTAATTTAACTCATATAAGATCTTTTAGTTCTGACTCGAGTGCTTTTGTCTTTTCAAATTCGCTCGGGTCAGTCCGAGCGTTTTAGGATTTGAAGATTTAGCTCTGGAGGACGAAGACGAAGATTTATATTATTATTATTATTTATACTAGTGCACTACACTCACATTGTTCCGCTGCATTGATATTTATTGGTATGTGAACTCTGATATTTATTGTATATAAAAAAGAATCAAATGTTTTGTAAAAGGATTTTATGAACTGTATATTTATTATTATATTTTATCCTTCCGCTGTGAGATTCTGTTTTGTTTTATTTCTTTCCTATTTTTCTTATTTACCCCATAACAATCTGCCCTTCCGTATGCTTTGAATTGGCACGTGTGACGATTTAAAGCGTGCGAAAAGGCGGGACTTTACATTACTACATCCATAGCGATAGTCGCTGTGAATGTGGCATGTAGAATAATCAACATTTTTAAGTAAAGTGCTTTTAACTTAACTTTTAAATTTTCCAAGTTTTAAATTAGAGATGAATGTCAATTAAGTTTTTAAATGATTAAATTTTTATTAATTAAGCTTAAATAATTAATAATTAATTAAGATTAAACAGGTTTATTAATTATAATTAAGTAAATATTAGTTATTAACTAATTATCTTTTAAGGATAAGATTGATTTTAATTAATTAATAATTAAGTAAAGATTAATTTTAATATAATTTAAGCATATGGTTTATTTTTAGTTAATTATACATTAAGTATAAGGTTATCTATTTAAATAAACCAATTATTTACAATTATTTTAGTTAATTAAGGTTTTAATTTAAAATAAATTATTTATTTATAGTTTAAATTATTATTTAATTTTTAGTTAAAATATTATTTAATCAATTGAGATTAATCAATAGTTAACTATTAATAAACGTTTTACATTATTATTTAATAATCAATTAAGGGTTAATTTATAAATAAATTATTTATTAAAGGTTTAATTAATTATTAATGTTTAATTAATTAAGTTCAAATTTATTAAATATTAACTATTATTGAATAAGAGTTTATCTTGCAATTAATCGTTTTAAAGGGCGTCCTAAGTTTCAAATCCTTGTTTTCCAAGAATCAATTTGTCAAAGGTACTTCTTTTTCAAAGATGGTTTTGAACAGAAGGGATTCAAATGTCGATACTGTTAAGTAGACAAGCAATTGTGAAAGCGTTATGTAAATGGTGTGATTATGTGGATAGTGTTTATAAATATTATATATAATACTTTGTTTTTCATATATTAAATTTTAGGCAATATATATATTTTAAATTATATATATATATATATATATATAATTTCAGCTAATTTTAGGCAATGTATATTTTAAATTTTAAATTATACATACATATATTTCAAATGTCGATACCATTAAGTAGACAAACAATTGTGAAGGAGTTATTTAAATTATGTGATTATGTGGATATGTGTTTATAAATATTATATATAATACTTTTTTCATATATTAAGTTGTGATTATGTAAAGAGGTATGTAAATTTAGATTATATTTATGTATACATCTCCTTTTTCGGCTTTAACACTAAAAAAACAATTGAACTAAGATACATGTATACATGCATATAAACATATGTATTTATAAATATTATATATAATACTTTTTTTCATATATTAAATTTTAGGCAATATATATATATATATATATATATATATATATATATTTTAAATTATACATATATAATTTTTTAGCTAATATGGTAGTTTCACTTGTTGATGGTTCATACCGCTAGACCAAAGGTCATGAGTTCGAACACTGGAACTAACACTTGTCGATGCTAATTAACCATGTTCAAAAAAGATGGCTTAAAACAAAATTAAGTTTTATTATTAATTTGCACAACATTAGAATTGTCATTTCCCAACGGTTATAACTGTTGTAATTCAAATTTGTAGTCGTTATAACCATTAATGCTAGGTACGTGACAAAATCTGTTATACACTTCCCAAGGGAAACTCCATATATCCAACGGTTATAACCATTGGGAATAAAGAATTTCCAAATGGTTATAGCCATTGGGAATAAGGACTTTTCCAATGGTTATAACTGTTGGGAAATTCCTTAGTACCATAAATGTAAAATTTTAATATTTAGTACAATCAAAAAGAGCATCAAGTTCTTCTATCATTTGGATGATATCTTTAAATTTAATGAAACAAAGTAAATGCAATAAACTGATTAAAATAGTAACACGTTGGATAATCCAGTCATTTACTTCATTGCTCGCATGTAACAATCTATCTCATTATTGCGCTAAACATATGTTTAGTCATCATGCAATATTTTTCACAGTTAAACATATTAGTTTTCTTCTTTGTTTCAGTTTTTTTATATGCAATATTTCACTGAAAACTAAAAAAATACCTTGTCCTTTATTATGTTACATTGGAAATGCATAAAACATCGATTGAAATAGTCTATTGCAAATAGTTCTAAAATTTTTAAATGTAAACTCTTTAATTTTCAGATGCAAGGCAATGTCTACTTATCTAAAAACCTATGATTTGATTCATGCAGCTTCTTTGTTTACCCTCTAAAAAGATAGGTACTGTTTTGTCATTTTAATAAAATAAAACATATTAATAACTTCATTCCTATGGTTGTACTGCATGTGGTTTGATGGTCTAAATATTAGGCTATGTGTGTCTTGTATACAATTTCGAACTAGTATTTAAGAAAAAACATCGGAATTCGTAAGCCAAAATTGTAGCAGAAATTTCAAAATCGAACCAAAATTTTAGATTTTTGCGATGACCGGAATGGAAATGGAAAACGTACTATCGAACCTTGATTCAAACCATAATTACAATGTTGAGAATCCAAGGATATGTTGGTAAGTTTACGTAACATTTATTATAAGCTATGTATCCTTGTATCGACTAGCCATAATTATGAAATTAGACATGTTCAGGTTTATAATCAAGTTGTGTTATTACCATAAAAGATCTCTTATTATGTCACAGTATTATTATTTTACTCGTGAAAATAACTTCTGGGTGAATAACTAAAGGAAGAAAAGGAAAATTAAAAAATAACCTAAGAATTATGGGATCTGGTGTTAAATTTTGTTCTCTGCTGCACTAACAGTCTAACCGTGTGCATGTTCTATGCGTAGAGTGGTACCCATGCAGTAAAAATTCTTCACTATTGATGCCCATATTTGTTTATGATTCATTCACGTATGCATGCAAACATATGAGGAAAAAAGGCTCAATTTTAATGATTGACCATTACCCCAAGCTAGTAGGTGGCGTTAAAGAAATTTTAGTAACTTAAATTCAAGTTTACTATTAAAATTCAGCAATTAAAATGTAGAATCAAAATGTACATAATTTCATTTTTTTACTTCAACATTCCAGTATGAAGGACTACACTTTCAAAAAAAAAGTATGAAGGGCTATAAGTGTGAGCGCTTGTGTTTTTAACATGCAATACGAAATTTAGGTTGATTTGAAAAACTTAACAAACATGGTCAAAGTATTCCAAACATCAACAGGCTAGTGTTGTACTTACAATCATTTAGCAAGATATGGCTTCTAGCAGCTCCTAATCATTCACTGCATAGCATTGTTGTACCTTTTAGCTCTTGACAGTTCCTACGTAATGTATTATCGATTTTTGATGCTCAATATTAAAAGTATAAAACAAAAATATACTCCCAAAAACTTTATGAAAGACAAAAAAAATATACTTCAGTCTCATTGATACATAACACATATGGAGTTCAATAGAACTAACTAAGATGATAGTTGGTAAAATTTATGTATTACCATCAAGCAAGAGCAAATTTTAATATATAATACAATAAACCAGGAAATGAAAATCAAGAGAAAATTTGTGTTTAGCATTTATAATACTAGTTCGGAATCAGTTTAGAACTAACAATACAAAATCTGCTTAAGCTGTGACCATGGAAAATCTATAAACAGTTCAGAACTAACAAAAAGTATGCAAATTCAATATTGAATCAAGTACAAACAAATACGACAGAGCTGAACCTTTTAGTCCTTCTATAGTGTAGGTTATTTCATATAATTTGTATGACTGTGTGACGGAATAAGAAATAAAATTGTACATGGCTATGGATGATAATTACATGGGATATCAAGTTAATATATGAAAAGCTTTTTACATGTGTCCAACCAGTGGCGAAGAAACTAAGCAATAGTGACACAATAAAAAAATACAATTAATTTATATGAACACCAATGCTTATTGCACTGGAAAACTAATTTATGCAGTCTTGTTTTGTTGCCATTTAGTGTGGTGTGCTTTCAAATAATTAATACATAGTCAATAAGCTCCAAAGAATCCTATTGTAGCTGTACATATGCAAGAAGTATGCAGCATAGCAAATTAAAATTTCCTAAGCATAATAAATTATGTGTCCCAACAGGTATGACAAAAATGCATCCATACGATACTTTTCTTTAATCACAAAAAGTTTATGATTGTAAAAATTACAAAAGCGTATAAATTGAAGTTTTAGGGTAAAAGAAATATTCATTCATTAAATATAATCATTATACCTTGACCAGTGAAAAAAAAAATCACCGAGAAGTGTTTGATGCATTCCCTTTATTTGACTTATTATGGGAACTGTACAAATCATTTGTTGTTTAGACTACTGAGTTTGAATCCATCAAAGTGAAGCATATACATTTTGATCTTGCTGCAAAGATGTCTATTTCAGTTACTAATCCATGAAATGACCCGGTTATTCTAAAAAGTAAAATAACTCCAGACTTACTTGAGTTAAGACTCTATTTTAGCTAGATTTCTGCCTGCAGACGTTCAACCTAGACAATAAGACCAAGAGTTCAACCACACTTGCCTTTCATCAATCCTGGAATGACATTCAGACCACTTTCTATTGAAATGCGATGCTTCGACAATGGTAGCCACATTATGGCTACAACTCAAACCTCTAAAAAAATCCAATAGACAAATCATATTTAGACTTAACCATCACTAAACGACGATACATAAAACTAATAGAACCGTTCAAAATTTTAACAATAAAAATAAAATAAAATATAAGGAAAATATTCAAACCACTTTTGGATGTAATAAATTAAACTAAGAAGCTATAATCTAATGTACAATGCTTCACATCATGTAATTTACTACTAACTTGGATAAGCCATACCCATCTGATGTCAGTCATATCAAATCTGACCAGTCTTTGCCTCTGTTGAGACTACAAATTTTGTTATGTAGATGTTTAAAAGAGTTTGGATCAATTACATGCCATGAAATTATAGTTACATACTAGTGTCAAATGGTAGTTATACTAGTGTTAAGTTCTTCTATCATTTAGACGATATCTCTAAATTTAATGAAACAAAGAAGATGCAATAAACTGACTAAAATAGTAACATGTTGAATCCATTATTAGTTAATTCATTGCTCACATTTAACAATCTAGCTCATTACCGCGCTAAACATATATTAATCACCATGCAATATTTTTCACGCTTAAACATATCAGCTTTCTTCTTTGTTTCAATTTTGTTTATATGCAATATTTCACTGACCATGAAAAAGATCTAGTTGTGCGGTACTATTAACAAACAAACACATCGGTATTACATAGTGGACATGCACACAATATCTAAGTGCATCAGGAGATGATTTATTAACATAGGTGAATCCTATGTTATGCTATGTAATTAACAAATTAACACAAATAGCATAGCATTGAGATAAGGCACTCACTTATATTAATTATATGTACATCGATACCAAGAGCAGCAGTAACAAACACCTATATATTCACACATACACAATCAGATTATATTTTTAAACATCAATCTCAGTTCATGCTTTTATATACATACATAATACATACATATATACATACATACATATATATTGATGATTACTCAATCATCCTACATATATAGCAAAATATACTATCACTTATTGTAGAAAATTTCCCAACTATTTTTAAATAAAATTAGTAATTATCTTGTATATAATAGAAGTCTGTCTTCTAACAATACAAAATAAAGCATTTAAATTTTTAATATATATGTTTGATACACACACCTGTGTACACATACATAGGTACACATATGTATATATATGCTCCGGAACAACTAATATTACACACTCTGACTTTTCAAAACAATTGACTTTTATGAAATAAACTTGAATTTATTTTAACAAAACTCGCATTACTTTCACAGTACCAACGTCAATTTCCTAGTTATAGAGAGTCATTAAGTATTTGCTACACTTGTTAAAAGTATGATAAAAATAATACAGGGTAGATACCTTAAAGTAGCAACATGCATGTATCTAATTTCAATATAGTCGATCTTTTTTTCATTTACATTTAAATATTATTTTCTAACTGAATTAGCTGAAAATTATTCACCAAACCAACAAAAATCATAGATCAAATAAACTTAAATCAAACCAATTATAGATCGAATTACAATGGAAAAAACATCAATTGATCTAAAAACTAACAGCGAATTTAAATTAAATTGACATTAATCAAATGGTTGTCATTTATAACATATTCCCATATTATAGTTGAATCAAGGTTTGATTCCCATATTCGCTATTAGTTTGGGTTCCAAAAACCTAAAAATAAAATAAAATAAAATCAATAGTCGGTATATTTAAACATATAGGAATAATAGGTACTATAACCTAACATCGATTAGTTTAGCAACTGAATTATATTACAGAAAACCTAAAACTGAAAATCGAAACTAAATTTCAGATATGTTAGAAGCATTAGTTTTGTAAAACTAAAAATCATTGTAAAACAACAATAATCAAATCATAAAACCGACCAAATAATTTTAAGTACTGATTTGAATTTGAGGAAGAAGGAAAGTTACCTGAATTTTCGAAACCCTAGATGGTGCTGGAGCATAGAAGGAAATGAAAAAAGATGATGAGAATGAAAGCGTAATCGACAGTCGTAGAAACAATAAAATGGCTAATTACATTCCGCTTCCACGTACTTTGAATTATTTACTGTATTACCTAATTTTATCACGGTTATAAGTGTTATAAAGACTTGTAACGAAAATATCCCTTAGTAATTACTAAGGTAATAAGCATTACAAAACGCAGAGAAAAACGTGTCACAAAATTCCTTTTTTGGTGTAGTGTTGTATTCAAAATAATAATAATATTCAAACAAATATATATAGGTTTTAAAATTCAAAATGATAGCAAGTTTTAAATTTAAACGTGCATATCTTGGGCAATGATGTGTGTGTATACACATACATACATATATTAAAACTAAATACTAAAATATAAAGTGGTTGTAGTTTAGTGGTAAGAATTCCACGTTGTGGCCGTGGAGACCTGGGCTCGAATCCTAATAGCCACAATTCTTATTATTTTATCAATTTTCAAAAAAAGAATTCAATGTAGAGAAAACATTTTTTTAAAAGCTACGAGATTTTTATAAAAAATGCTCTTTTTTAGTCTATAAATATAAAAACGTCGTGACCCTTTTGAGTAAAAATAAGTTATATATGTATATTTAAAGGCCACGAGCTTTATTTATACATACTGATATGTATGCATGCATGCATGTATGTATTTATATATGATTATCAGCTAAATTTTATTCTAATATGTGTAAGACAAAATAAGGATGTTGCACTCACACACACATATAAATATACATACATACATACATACATACATACATATATATATATATATATATATATATATATATATGAAATCATAATTATGCATCTCCTTATATATAATATATGTTGGAGTTGAATATATGTTTACATGTATGTGTGGGTACGTATATACATACTAGTTGCTGTATTATCACTAAGATATTTGACAATTAATCATTAATATGCAAATATATAATAAATTATATTGGCAATGCATAGAATAAAATGAAATGAAATTTAGTAAATAAAATAATTAAATTGAAAGCAAGACAAAAATAATTTCAAAAAGTAAAAATTATTTTACAAAAAATATATTAAATACCATTTAATGCAACTAAATTAATCATGATAATATAAAAGTAAGATCTAGTGCAAAATTAAAAATAGTATATTGTTTTGAAATTTATTGCTTTTACCCTTTTGCCAATACACGTGATCCAATAATTCTATCAATCTCGCATTGTGTTACTATGAATAATTAAGAAACATATAGGGAAAATTATTGCAAAGTCCAGTTAGATGTGTGTATAGGAAAGGGTGTTTAGTTAAAGATAAGGTTACTGAATTAAGGAATGTCCATAAGAACTGGAAACCTCTATGCTCCTGACCCTTACCTAGCTCATCGAAATGGTCTATTTTTTAGACATGCCCTTAGTAAGGTATAAATTGTTATGCCTTGGATTGATTCAAATAAGCATGTTTGAATAACATATTAAATTTGAATTTAAAATTATTTTATATTAAAGTTATAATGTATTAAATTTATGAACAAATTTGAAAATGTTTCAAATATATATTCATACATGTTACAAACAAATAAATAAATTTAAACTATGTAAATTTGAATTTATCAAAGTTATAAATATATAAATTCAATTTTTTTTGAAATTAAATTATAAAATTTATAAATAAATAAGTTCAAAATAAATATGAAGTCGAATATGAACTGTAAATGTTGTATTTCATAAAATGTTAAAATAAAGTTGTAATAATAATTAATTTTTAATTAATAATAATATAAACATAAGTATAAGGTTTATCATTATATTATAAATGTTATTATTAAATAAGGTAATCTCAGTAATTTAAAATAAAATAAAAATATGAGTTGAAAGGTTTAAATCGAAGTAAAACCCATTATAGTTATAAGCAACGAACGCATGTGTATACAACTGTATGTACATATAAAATGACATGTTAGAATGAGCATTCTGAATACTTATCATTCCTTATAGACGATAATACTCATCATCATCATCATTGTTTTGAGATTATGAATCTAAAATAATATTCCTCTTTATCACTTACAATATTGATAGAGTGCTATATATTTATGGTTATTGAGCACCCTCGAGCCGTAAAATATCTACAATGATGTTTGTATTGTTCTAAATTGGTATGAACGCTTTGTAACTTTGTTGATCACCCTCAAGGGTGACAAAAATTTCTTTAAGCAAGCATGAAATGATGGATCATGAGTATCCAATGTACTTTATGATTTGTTAAGCACCCTCAAGGTTACAAAGATGATTAGGAGAAAAGAACGTATAGTTTGGAATTATGTATGAGATATAACCAATGATGTGTTATTTGCCATTTATGGGGACTACAATTTATTAGGCACTCTTAAGGTTGTAGTGACATGGATAGTGGATCCTAACACTCAATGTAGTATTTTTAAAATTCCCACATCTTATTTAGGACTTTTAAGAGATAGAGTAGGAGGCTTAATAGAAAAATATAATAAGCTATTTAAAAACATGTGTAATATTATAATAATATACTTTAAAAAAATGTCACACAATAATGAAATTAATATAATTGTTGAAACTTACTAAAATAATTGAGTTAAAAACTAAAAGAGAACTGTAAAGATTTACTTACTAATAAATTAAACATTTTTCATGTTGTCGTTTCAAGATCCATGCAAGAGACAAATAATAAAACAAATTAATTTTTTGAGTCTTATTGACTTAATTATGAAATTGCCCAAGGTTGTATATTGTTTTCTATAAGTTCTGAACGCTAAAACAATATAAAGGTATGGATACCCGACCACACAAATGTTATGCGGTGAACAGTTTGGTTTCATAAGATATAGAGTTTTGGTGAAATCATTTCATTTAAAACAAGCAATCAAACTATGGTGTAAGATCGTATGCTCAATTTGATTGAATACAATGAGTATCTTGTTGGGTTGGGAACGATATAAGACCCGAGAACTACAGACATACTTGATAAGTGGATCTTTGAAATGTCAATTAGATCAATTTACTTAAGTTTTGTTCTTGAAATTTGTGAGTGAAAGTAACATAAGCATGGTTGGGATGAAGAAAGGGAGAATAGACACCCCCCTTTTACCAAGAGGCATATGAAACAGGAATGTATAAAATATTTGTAGATGCTTAACAAATACAAGGGAATGTGATATCTATTCCAAATTGTCTTTCTTATGTAATCGTTATTTGTAAGATCTATTTCTTCGAGTTTGAGATACTTGATATGAAACTCTTGACTTTAAATAAGTTATAATATAAGAAATAAAACAACATATAGTATGTGATTTATTATAGTATTTATCTTTTATATTTTTATGAGTACTATTGTACTCGATGATATACAGATAAAAGGTCATATACATACAATATTATACTATTGTCTAGGTGATGTATGTATGGATGCACATAGTTATTGGAACACATAACTAAGTATACACACATGTTAGTAGCAAGCATTATATACTTATATATTTAGTGTTAAGTATATATATATATGTGCTTATTATTATTATTATCATCATTATATATTTTATCTATATATGTACATTTATCTATACGCAAAATCAATGATTTATATATATTATATGATAATTTAAAACCCTAATATATAAAGCAAATTAAATAGCAATTCTAAACTAAATGACCTTTAGGAAAAAATTATTTATTCTTATAGGAAATAATATTGTGGTTATTATTATAAGTTTAAAATCCTAAAGATTAGCAATAAAGACTAATTCAAACCATTAAATTAAATAAGATACTTTTTTTATTCAAAAATAATTCTCAAAAATTAAAATAAACCACCACATATATTTTCGGGTTATTGTTTTTGAATTATACACACACACACCCACACACACACACACACACACACATATATATAGTTACTTATTGAATTAAAAAATCAGTTCAACTTCTTAGTTAAATAAGAAATACTATTTAGTTAAATAATTTTTAGATTTTAAAATTACATGACACCCACATTCTTAGTTTCTCAAGGTTATGTTTTTTAGATTATATATATGAATTATTATTTTTTTTATAAAATTCTTAATACATATTTATATTTTTAAAAATTAAATTAAATTTAAGAAATTAGAAGCTTTACTGGAGTAATTTTTTTTGAAAACATATCATTAAATCTATTGATTAATAATTTATTTTTGGTTAGTATATCATTTTAATTATAGGTGCTATATTTAAACAAAATATAATTCAGGTGTTATAATTCATTTGCTTATATATTTAAGTCGAATATATTATGGGATCATGACATATTAAAATAATGGATAAGAATTACTACCTTTTGATGATAAATGTAACGACCTAGAATTTCATTCAATTGATTTTGGAATATTTAAATTGATTTTAAACATTGAAAAGGTTAAAATTTATAAGTTAAACAACTTATATTTCAAATTCAACGATTTAATTTATAATTAAATTGTTAAATTGAATATTTGGATTTGTTTAAATAATTTAACCCTGAATTTAATGTGAATAAAAATGAGTTTGAAAGTTGAATTTAAATTCTATTTGAATAAGACTTAAGATAGTAAGCTTATAAATTTAGATTTAAAAGTGATTAACTTGGTTTTTATAACAATTCTTTTTAATTAACGGGTAAAAATAGCCTTCTGGGGCACTATCTTGCATTTTGATGAAACTATTTCCATCGAATCTATTATAATAGATTATAATATGCTGTCAAATTTCGTGGCGATTGAGTGTATCGTATGGTCGTATGAGTTTGAAATGTATATAAATTAGTTCTAGGAATTTATGTAATATAATCAAGTTTTAAAAGCTGTTTTATGTATATGACCAATTAAGTCTCGAGACTAGGTCCAGTGTGTTCGGGATAGGGGTATAATATATTGAATGCCATGCGGCACGCCTCGTTTGGAGTTCGAGAATTTCGGACGCTTAAAAGCTAGACATTATCTAATTTAAATAGTATACATATATGTACTTTATGTATTTTCTTATTCACCATGCTTAACCCATACCCTTTCCCTTATATTGGCACGCAACTAGAAAATAGTTTGCCAATTTTATTTTTTAAATTCAACTCCTCCATCCAATGGCCACCACACTTCAGCACCAGATCATTTCCAGGCTTTGACTCCAACTAAGAAAAGGTGCGCGACGATAAGATGAAGGGATTCAATGGTAGAAATGTACTTCGGTGAAGCATGGCTACGAAAACGGCTATTCGAATGCACGTAGTTTGAGCTTGATTTTCTGGCGATTGGCGAGGTGAGGGGGACGAAACCACCGGCGTTGGATGCTTTGTGGTGTGGTGTTGGTTCGGTGATGGCGCGGTAGCGCCTGACGACACGGAGGCAAGATAAAGTTGCGGTTGGAATGGGTTGAATGAGGACGAGAGTAATTTGGGGTGGAATTTCTATGAAGTTAATTAAATTTTTAATGATGTAATTAATTTTAATAAAAAATCGATAGCTTATAAATTGCATAACTTATTCATACTAGGTCGAAATCAAGCGCAACGAGTGGCGTTGTCTCGTATTGGCGAATGCTACATTTTGGAATCGATTTGGTTAAAACTGGAGCTAGTGGGATTTTAAGTTGAAATCGGATGTCGTTCAATTTTAGACAAATCAGAACATCTTAGCGACAACTGGAATAATGATGAGTCAAAATCACCTTTTGGTTATCTAGAATTATTATATAGTTAATAAAAACTATTCATTGGATGTGTGAATATTTTATTTTTGATTGTTATTGACTGTTTGGATGGTTTACTATTTTATATTGTTGGTTTGGATATATTCCCGCCCCTGGAGCAGATGAGACCCTATTACGTTTTCGTGTAAGAGCGGATGACCTTTTGTATACAATCCCGCCTCGAAGCAGTTGATTTATATCTCATGATTATATACTATATATGATGCAAGGGGACAGGTTGGAGGGATCCAATAGGATTCCTCACACTGTTGTGTTTATTTTTCATATAATTTGATATATGATACGTTGGATGCCATATTTGATGACATGTGTGTGATTTTGCTTATTTAGTGCTTTACTAGCATTGGGCCTTATTTTTGGTATTTTAAAATACATATACTAATGATTTGATTTAAAATGGGATTTCAAAGTGATTTTGGAAATTATATATGTTTTAATAATTTTCTTGAATTGTTTAAAGAAGAAATTTATTGTAAAATAAAAGTATGATTTTTAGAGATCATGAATTTATAGTTTTATGAAATATTTTAAATAGAGATTTCGAACCATGATTAAAGATTTTTAAAATCCTAAAAATAAGTCCTCATTTCATAACAAAGGGATATGGTTTTAGAAAGAAAATAGGAATATTCTGGTATAAATATTTATTAATCGTTTTATATAAAGTGATACACACACACACATATATGTACATATATTAAGATTTATTTATAAATGTGGAAATTTTAGACGTGATAGTGTATTAAGGTGGCATTTTTAGAACAAAGTGAAGATTCATAAAATTGTATTTTATTAATAAAAGGATAGATTTATAAACGGTGTTTATAAATAAAGGTACCATTGGATAAATGGGAAAATAAATCAAAATTGTGGAATTATGATATGTGGATGTTGTTTTAGGAAAAATAGTTGATCCTATTTTGGAAAATCGAAAAGTTAGGATAGATTTAGAGATGTTAAATGATATATTATAAAATAGAAGGAGATTATTAAATATAGTTTATAAATACGGAAATGATTTTGTTGAAATTTAAGTGTGGAATTGTATAAAGGAAATAATTAATGTTTTAAAAGTTTTTTATTATATTAATGTTTAAAAGTTGTTTATTTATATTAATGTTATTTTAAAGTTGTTTATCAATATTTTAATATTTTGAAAAGTTAATTATTTAAATTATTAATATGGTTTGAAATTAATCATAATTATTTTTCAATAAAGTTTTGGAAATTATTCATTTTTATTTTTAACATTTTTGGAGATAAATTATTATCATTTATTTAAAAAAGTTTTGAAGTTTCATTAATTATTATTTTAAGATGTTTTGAGTTAATATTTATTTATTTATAATGTTTATGATTATGTAATAGTGTTCTAAAGTAAATGATTAGAATTTTATTTATGAATGTTTTCGAGGTTTATTAATAGGATTTTATAAAAAGATGTGGGTTTTTTAAAAGGAATCTTTTAACACGGTTTGGAAAACCTAAAGGAAGATTATCCACAAGATAAAAGAGTTTTATAAATGGTTTTAGATATTTATAAAAGAATTTTAGAAATGGATCTATAGGTTTATAAAAGGAGTTTTATAAATTGTCTTGTGGACGTATAATGGATTTTATAAATGATTTTAAAATCGTATAAAAAGGAGATTTTCCCCACAGTTTAGTGAATATACTTACACCGTTGAGATAAGTATATGGATATTTTTCGAAGTATTGAGAAATATGGATTTGTAGCTATATATATATATATATATATATATATATATATAAAGGATTTTGATTTAAGTATTTACAACGTGGGTTTAATTAATGAAAGATTAATAAAAAAAGGCTAGTGGTTGCTTGTGTGCTTAACCATTGTTGGTCTTCCCTATGGAATTAAAATCCCTAATTTGAATGTTTGTTTATTCGATGGTTAAATAACTGGCTATCGAATTTGGACCCAAAACGTACCTTTGGAAATATGTAGGAGAAACATGCGAGTTATATTGTAACAACCCGCATATTTTACGATTGTGTATTTAAATATTTTATTTAAATATAGCATCGTTATTCAGATTTTAGTCCGAATGGTTAATTTGTTCAAACAGCCGAATTTGGACTCGATACCACTTCCATTGAGTTCAAAATGGCGTTTGCGACCTTTTTGAGTATAAACATTGATATGTTTGGAGTTAGAAGAATTTTGCTACTTTATCACTTTGGGCTTTGGTTTGGGTTTCAGCCCTATATCCTAACACAAGCCCTAGCTCTACCCCCACTTATCTTCATTCACTTCATTTTCCTAACATTCTCAAGCTCTAGATAAAAATGGTGGAGGAGAAAAATAATTAGGAAATCCTAAGCCTAATTCCATTTGCAAAATCCAAGCTTTAACTCCAAATTCAAATAAGAAGCTTTGGTAAGCTTTCTGTTCATCTTCTCCAACTCGTTCTCTTTCCAATCTCAGAAATTCCTGAACCTAACTTAGAAAATGTTTCTCTTTTAAGCTCAGATTCAAGCTTGTTGGGTTGAAATTGAAGAGTGATTGTCCTTGCCATTGCTCTATAGTTTCTTCTTCATTTGTTTTGGGTTTAAAGGTGAGATTTTTATCTCACATCTTAGTCTATAATTATCTTTGGTTGTTAGGTATGAATTCCTAACACTTATTCATGTGCATTTGATTTTGATTTGGATTGATTTGGTGAGTATTCCAATTTTTGGTGTTTTGGTCTAATTTTATGAAATCCTATTATAGATATTTGGACATTGATATTCGAGGCGTATCGAAGAGCCTTTAAGGTTGGGTTGTCACTTGGTATAAATCCTTAGTCGTTGTTGCTCGTCTGATCGGTTCCGATAATCGTTTTGGCCATCATTGGCCTAGGTTCAGGGAATGCCCTGAACTTCAGTTTCAGACGTCTGAAACGTAGGATTCAGACGTCTGAATATTATACTGGGAATTTTTATTCCCCAGTATTCAGACGTCTGAATCAAAGGTTCCAGACGTCTGAATTGGTTCGAATTGAATCAGAGAAGAAATGGGCTAAAAATTGGCATTTCCAAATGTCTGAAATTATAGATTCAGACGTCTGAATTATGTTCTGGAAAATATTTTATTTCTAGATTCAGACCTCTGAATCATACATTTCAGACGTCTGAATCTGCTTGTTTTTACCTGTTTGCCTATTTGGCTTGAGTTTCCAAATTTAACCGATCCGTATTATTTCCCTTTTGTTGTTATCATTTATTATCAACTTTGATGACTTTTCTTCGAGATTTTTTTGGGATTATCCATTTTGATCGATTCGGTATCGATTTTTTTGGATTTTATACATGTCTTCGAATGTGAATTTTGGTGATTGATTATTATACAATCATTTTTGTGATTTGTCACTTTAAAAATATAAAGGTTTCAATACTAGTAGTAAATATCAAAACACTTTCATCAAAACGATTTCAACACTATTTTATTACAAAGCTCGTTTCTTAAACTATTTTCCAATCTACTAATATATATAAACCTTTACCTCACTCGTATGAGAAATCTAATTAAATGACTTAGTAAAACAAGTGGTATGAAATGCTTGTGTTTTCTTCGTCGGTTAATTCTTGTACTTGTTCGATTGAATCTCTTGTGACAATTTTCTAGTGGAGATCTACAATTTGTTCGTAAATATTTAAGTTAAGCTAATGGTTGTGGGACATGAAGCTAAATTCATATATTTACTAGCTTAGTGTAATTGACACTTCTTGATGACCGATGATGATCATGTCTGTGATTTAGACTAGCATTGTGCAATGTCTCTTTGTCTACGAGGGAGACTAAACCCCGTTTTTGCGGAGTTTTGACTCAAATTGGTGGGGTAGCGACCCATGGTCTTTGGGCCGTTTTGTGGAGCCTCGGCTCAAAATTAATGGTTAGCAACCATGGAACAGCGTTCCGTTTTGTGATACACGTGTTGGTGAGCTTTTATGCTCCCGCTTTGTGATAGGCCTCCCCCCATCTTTGTGATTTCTGGATTTCTAGTTGATGATTTCCAGAATTTGTGTTTCACCAATTTTCGTGATTTACATTGATAAGTTTTATCAATATTTGTGCATTGGTTAATTTATGTGTCATTAACTTTTGTGATTAACATTGATATAATTGTCAATATTCATGGTGTGGTGAACAAAAAAAATGACATTCTTTCCTGTGTTTTGAGATTTCTTGAGATGTTGTATGATTTTTGTGTTGTCTAAGGTATATTTGTCATTGAATGGCATTATTGTTATCATACTTTTTGTCACATCTCATATCCTATCTCATTTTATCTGATATTTATAGTTAGACTAATTCGTTTATTATTTTCTTATTAAATAATACTCAGGTCAGACCAAAATGTTACAGGTGCTTCCGCTTGACTCCTCATCTGGGATTATTATTCTGACTTTTGGCTAAATACTTAGATTAGTAGTTTATTTTATTGTATTCATTTGAGATATAGACTCCATGATGTATACTTATTCTTTTGTGTAGCACTTGTAACTATTCCTTTGTGATATTGTGGATCTTGTTTGACCACTACTCTGATATACACTTTTATGTGTAATATTCATATTTGTTTCCGCCTTTCTAATATGGATATCTGTGACTGATTTGTGTTATGTATATTTCTATATTTGTTCCTGAAGATATTACAGCCACTGTGTAGTAGTTTTGAGTTTGTATCAGTATGTCGGATTTCCACTTGAGATGAAATGCATGTTATTCTATCGGGCATATCGGTGCTCGCACAAAGCAATTGCATGGATGGTCGCTCCTTAACAGCCTTATTCTTCGTGCTAGTTGACGGCATTACTCTGTAGTGTCCTTGGCTAGCGTGAGTATAGAGGTGGGGCGTCACAACTTTGGATCAAAGCCAAACTTCGAAACAATGTAGAATAATTTAACAAGGATCATCGTCCTAAGTCTTTCTTAGGAGTCGTGCCTTAGGATTTGATTTGTGTCTTCGTACCGTTCTATCCTATTTTCTTTTATGATTCCTCGTTTTATCAATCTTGATTGTTTGATAATTATTTTGAGAATAACTTTTCTTCTTCTTTCTTTCTTAAAGAAGAGAAATGGTTAGATCAAATCGTCCCAGTGCCGGACAATCTAGTGATACTCCCCAGGATGGAGTTTTTATGTCTTCCTAGTAGCTTCTTGATCTTGTAAAGAATGCTCAAGCAGCCGGTTCTATTCCAGAGCCTACTCACCCTAAGTCTGGATTTGTACGCTTGCACAACGATTATACCAACTTGGGTGGAAAGCCATTCAAAGGTTCTAAAACCATAATTGAATCCAGGCTTGGCTAAGAACATGCGATCGAATCTTTTATTGCATGAATCTTATTGATCTTCACTGTGTCCAGGTGGCCTCTAGTATGCTCCAAGAAAGAGCATTAGACTGATACGAGCTTCTGATTTTTGAAATAAATGAAACGGATCTTACATGGAAGCAACTCCGGAAACGATTCGAATTAAAGTTTGTGCCAGAAGTTGAGAAGGTGACATTGGCTCGTCGTTTCATAGACCTTGTTCAAGGTGAATCCTCTGTGGTAGATTATGTCGCCTCCTTCGAGTCACTTTCTAAATACGGGGTCGGATACATAAACACCCCATCGAAGAAGAACCAAAGATTTGTCTATGGCTTGAACAAAAATCTCAAGAAGCCATTACTTCTAAAATTAGAAGTTTCTTTTGATCAACTCATTGGTATCGCTCTTTGTCTTGAAGAGGCGGATAGGGAAAGTGATGTTGAAGTTGGAAGTGCCAAACCGAACTTTAACAACAACAAGAAAAGGCCTAATAAATTCAAGGGTCCTTATCCCAATAAAAAGGGGAAACAAGCATCTTTGGCAGCGAAGACTTCTCCCTCTAGTGGTGGGAAACTCTACAATTGTGGTTCTAAGGACCATTATGCGAATAAGTGTTCAAAGCCCCACGCTTGTCGCTATTGCAAAAGTCTGGATCATTATTTATCTGCATGCCCCAAACTCCAAAACAAGAAGGAGGGAAAGCTTAATGTGGCGCAAGTCTCTTGCAACACTTCTCATGGTCAAGGTATTTCTCATTCTATCCTTGATGGCATTATTGTGTTTCGTGTTCATCCTACTCGAGTTCTTTTTGACACGGGTGCGTCCCATTCTTTTATATCAAAGGAACTTGTTGATACTTTTTCTTTAAGCGTTGTTGCTTTAATGACTACTTTGAGAATCGCGAATCCGGTTGGTGGGTCCGCAACACTCAATTTACTTTGTAAAGATGTCGAGATTGTTTTATGTGATTTTTCTTCCCAGGCTGATTTGCATGTCATGCGTTACTTAGGCTTTGGAATGATTTTGGGAATGGATTGGCTTAACCGTTATGAAGCTCATGTCCTATGTCCTGTGCAGACTATTTATCTTCGACATCTACAATCTGTAAATCAGATTTCTATTGTTCTTAAAGATTCAGATCGCACTTTGGCAGCATCCTTATATTCTCTAAATCCTCGTGATGATGATAATGATGATGAGGAAGATGTCATTTCTCTTATTCACGTTGTTCGTGAATTTTTCGATGTATTTGAGCCCGTTTTAGGATTACCACCTAAACGAGAAATTGAGTTCAGAATTAATCTACTTCCTGGAGCTTTACCTATTACTCGTCCTCTTTATCGAATGTCCAATAAAGAGAATGAGGAGATGCGCAAGCAATTAACCGAATTGGAGACGAAGCTATTTATTCGTTCTAGTTCCTCTCCTTGGGGAGCTTATGCAATTTTTGTGAAGAAATCAATTGAAAGCAAAATTTTATAAGTGCCATTTTTGGCAATCTCGTGTGAAATTTCTTGGTTACGTCATTTCCGAATCCGGAATTTCCGTGGATCCTTCAAAGATTGAAGCGATTCAAAATTACAAGAGACCGGAGAGCATGATAGAGATTTGTAGCTTTCTTGGATTGGCAGGTTATTACCGCCGGTTCATAAAGGACCTTTCTAAAATTGTTGTGCCTCCTACTAGCTTGACAAAGAAAGGAGTTAAATACATTTGGTCGGACAAATGTTAAACTTCTTTTCAGAAATTTAAAGAACTCCTTTCCGATGCTCCTATTCTTGTGATTCCCGAAGGAAACCAAGATTTTGTTG
Organism: Allium cepa; assembly: GCA_030765085.1. NCBI lineage: Eukaryota > Viridiplantae > Streptophyta > Magnoliopsida > Asparagales > Amaryllidaceae > Allium > Allium cepa. The sequence goes on from CM060945.1 coordinate 663,143,700, forward strand.
TTTATACCGATGCTAGTTGTGTTGGTTTGGGTGTCGTTCTTATGCAAAGAGAACGTGTTATTGCTTATGCTTCTAGGCAAATAAAGCCAGTCGAGACTAGATATGCCACCCATGATTTAGAGCTCGCGGCTATTGTTTTCGCCCTTCGAATTTGGCATCATTACCTTTTGGGAGAGAAATTTATTCCCTATACGGATCATAAATCTTTGAAGTATTTATTTTCTCAAAAGGAACTTAATTTGCATCAACAGCATTGGCTCGAGTTCCTTGCATCTTATGATCTTGATATTCTTTATACTCCCGGAAAGGGAAATCGTGTTGCCGACGGCCTTAGCCGAAAGCAACAAGCGGTTGTTTCCATGATGATATCCGAATGGAATGATCTCGAGACTTTATCCACTTGTGATATTTGAGATCGTGTATCCGATTTATGTTCATCACTTGTTTTATGTAGCCTTGAGGCTCATCCTTCTCTTTTAGACCGCATCCTTGAAGCCCAAAAGCTAGATCCCGAATTAGCTCTTCTTAGCCAAAGTTGTAGGGATAAAATTAATATTGAAGGTTTCAAAGACTTTGATATTGATGCTCGTGGCGGTATTTGAAAATTTGGTAGACTTATCGTGCCAAATATTAATGATCTTCGTAAAGAAATTTTAGAAGATTCTCATCGTTCTAAATTTACCATTCATCCCGGTAGAAGGAAAATGTACGCCGATATGAAGCGAATTTATTATTAAGATGGAATGAAATCTGATATTGCTAAGTTTGTTAAGCGTTGCATGACTTGCCAACTTGTCAAGGCCGAGCATCAAAGGCCTGGTGGGTTATTGCAACCTTTAGAAATTCCAATATGGAAGTGGGATCAAATTTCCATGGATTTTATTGACGACATTCCCCATTCTCGTTCGTGTCATGATAGCCTATGGGTGATAGTTGACAGACTTACGAAATCCGCCCATTTTATCCCCGTTCGGTCAAATTTTGGCAAACCTCTTTGTTAAAGAGGTTGTTAAATTGCATGGAGTTCCTACTTCTATCGTTAGTGATCGTGATCCATTGTTTACTAGTGGATTTTGAAAGAGTCTTCAAAAAGCTTTGGGAACGAAGCTTAATTTAAGCACCGCTTATCATCCTCAGTCCGATGGACAAACCGAGCGTGTGAATCAAACTCTTGAAGATCTTCTTCGGGCATGTGTTCGTGATTTTGGTGGAAGTTGAGAAGATCATATTTCTCTTGTTGAGTTTTCCTATAATAATAGCTTCCAATCTAGTATTGGTATGGCACCTTTTGAGGCACACTATGGAAGGCCATGCCGATCTCCTTCTTGTTAGCTTGAGGCCGACGAGATGCTGGTTTTAGGTCCGGACTTTATTCGTGATTTCACAGAAAAGATTGACCTTATTCGCCATAGGATGAAAGAAGCTCAAAGTAGGCAAAAATCCTATGCCGATAAACGAAGAAGGAAATTAGAATTTTCTATGGGAGATTTTTTATTTATTCGTGTTTCACCTATGAAAGGTGTTGTGCGTTTCAGTCGATCGGGAAAATTAGCACCTCGATATATTGGTCGATTTCTCATCACCGAATGTATTGGTTCAGTGGCTTTTCGCCTCTCATTACTGGCTCAATTCTCTACTATTCATGACATGTTTCACGTTTCTCAATTATGGAAATGCCTTCGAGATTCCGATTCTATTCTTGAGCCAGCTGTTATTGAAGAAATTGAAGTTTCGCCTAATTTACTTATGAGCAACATCCTATTCGAATCATTGCTTCGGAGGTTAAACGCCTTCGAAATGAAGATGTTCCTCTTGTGAAGGTTCAATGGTCTTCAAATCCTAAGGATTGTTCTCGGGAATCTTGAGAATTCGTCGAGCGAACACATCCGGACTTTCTTTCTCGTGCTCTTTGAGGTGAACTTTTTATTTCAAATTTCTTTTGTGTTGATATGCTTTTCTGGTTGTTACCTTTTATTTTCTTCTTAAATATTGCATGGACGCAATTTCTTTAAGGAGAGGAGTCTGTAGCAACCCGCATATTTTACGATTGTGTATTTAAATATTTTATTTAAATATAGCATCGTTATTCGGATTTTAGTCCGAATGGTTACTTTGTGCAACAGTCGAATTTGGACTCAATACCACTTCCATTGAGTTCAAAATGGCATTTGCGATTTTTTTGAGTATAAACATTGATATGTTTGGAGTTAGCAGAATTTTGCTACTTTATCACTTTGGGTTTTGGTTTGGGTTTCAGCCCTATATCCTAACACAAGCCCTAGCTCCACCCCCACTTATCTTCATTCACTTCATTTTCCTAACACTCTCAAGCTCTAGATAAAAATGGTGGAGGAGAAAAAGAATTAGGAAATCCTAAGCCTAGTTACAATTGCAAAATACAAGCTTTAACTCCAAATTCAAAGAAGAAGCTTTGGCAAGCTTTATCTTCATCTTCACCAACTCATTCTCTTTCCAATCTCAGAAATTCCTAAACCTAACTTAGGAAATGTTTCTCTTTTAAGCTCAGATTCAAGCTTGTTGGGTTGAAATTGAAGAGTGATTGTCCTTGCCATTGCTCTATAGCTTCTTCTTCATTTGTTTTGGGTTTAAAGGTGAGACTTTTATCTCACATCTTAGTCTATAACTATCTTTGATTGTTAGGTATGAATTCCTAACACTTATTCATGTGCATTTGATTTTGATTTGGATTATTTGGTGAGTATTCCAATTTTTGGTATTTTGGTCTAATTTTATGAAATCCTATTACGGATATTTGGACATTGATATTCGAGGCGTATCTAAGAGCCTTTTAAGGCTGGGTTGTTGCTTGGCATAAATCTTAGTCGTTGTTGCTCGTTCGATCGCTTCCGATAATCGTTTTGGCCATCATTGGCCTAGGTTCAGGGAATGCCCTAAACTTCAGTTTCAGACGTCTGAAACGTAGGATTCAGACGTTTGAATATTATACTGGGAATTTTTATTTCTCGGTATTCAGACGTCTGAATCAAAGGTTCCAGACGTCTGAATTGGTTCGAATTGAACCAGAGAAGAAATAGGCTAAAAATTGGCATTTCCAGATGTCTGAAATTATAAATTCAGACATCTGAATTATGTTCTGTAAAATATTTTATTTTCCAGATTCAGACGTCTGAATCATACATTTCAGACATTTGAATCTGCTTGTTTTTGCCTGTTTGCCTATTTAGCTTGAGTTTCCAAATTTAATCGATTCGTGTTGTTTCCCTTTTGTTGTTATCATTTATTATCGACTTTGATGACTTTTTCTTTGATATTTTTTTGGGAATATCCATTTTGATGGATTCGGTATCGATTTCTGTGGATTTTATACACGTCTTCGAATGTGAATTTTGGTGATTGATTGATCTACGGTCATTTTTGTGATTTGTCACTTTAAAATACAAAGGTTTCAATACTAGTAGTAAATATCAAAACTCTTTCATTAAAACTGATTTCAACACAATTTTATTACAAAGCTCGTTTCTTAAACGGTTTTCCAATCTACTAATATTATAATTTTTTACCTCACTTGTATGAGAAATCTAATTAAACAACTTAGTAAAACAAGTGGTATGAAACGCTTGCATTTTCTTCGTCGATTAATTCTTGGACTTGTTCGATTGAATCTCTTGTGACAATTTTCTAGTGGAGATCTACAATTTGTTCGTAAATATTTAAGTTAAGCTAGTGGTTATGGGACATGAAGATAAATTCATATATTTACTTTCTTAGTGTAATTGACACTTCTTGATGATCGATGACCATTTTTGTGATTTAAACTAGCATTGTGCAATGTCTCTTTGTCTGAGAGGGAGACTAAACCCCGTTTTTGTGGAGTTTTGACTCAAATTGGTGGGTAGCAACCCATGGTCTTCGGGCCGTTTTGTGGAGCCTCGGCTCAAAATTAATGGTTAGCAACCATGGAATAGCGTTCCGTTTTGTGATACATGTGTTGGTGAGCTTTCATGCTCCCGTCTTGTGATAGGCCTCCCCCATCTTTGTGATTTCTGGATTTCTAGTTGATGATTTCCAGAATTTGTGTTTCACCAATTTTCATGAATTACATTGATAAGTTTTATCAATATTTGTGTATTGGTGAATTTGTGTATCATTAACTTTTGTGATTGGCATTGATATAATTGTCAATATTCATGGTGTGGTGAACAAAAATAAAAAATATGACATTCTTTCCTGTGTTTTGAGATTTCTTGAGATGTTGTATGATTTTCGTGTTGTCTAAGGTATAATTGTCATTGAATGGCATTATTGTTTTCATACTTTTTGTCACATCTCATATCCTATCTCACTTTATCTGATATTTATAGTTAGACTGATCTATTTATTATTTTCTTATTAAATAATACTCGGGTCAGAACGAGATGTTACAGGTGCTTCTGCTTGACTCCTCATCTGGGATTATTATTCTGACTTTTGGCTAACTACTTAGATTAGTAGTTTATTTTGTTTTATACATTTGAGATATAGACTCCATGATGTATACTTATTCTTTTGTGTAGCACTTGTAACTATTCCTTTGTGATATTGTGGATCTTGTTTGACCACTACTCTGATATACACTTTTATGTGTAATATTCATATCTGTTTCCGCCTTTGTGATATGGATATCTGTGACTGATTTGTGTTATGTTTATTTCTATATTTTTTCCTGAAGATATTACAGCTACTGTGTAGTAGTTTTGAGTTTGTATCAGTATGTCAGATTTCCACTTGAGATGAAATGCATGTTATTCTATCTGGCATATCGGTGCTCGCACAAAGAAATTGCATGGATGGTCGCTCCTCAACAACTTAATTCTTCGTGCTAGTTGACGGCATTACTCCGTAGTGTCCTTGGCTAGCGTGAGTGTAGAGGTGGGGCGTCACATATATGGCACAATCATCTCCGATGATGCTGTACTTTGTGTATAAATCTCTTTTCGTTCTTCTAGGACAATGATAAGGAAATCCATCCACTAACGGTTAGGAGGTGATCTCCACTCTTATCGATGAATGTTTATTTCCTAGAGAACCGATGTTGAGTTTACCGAAAACTATCGAAAATGTTATTTCGAGGAGATCGAGATCAGATATGCTGTCTGAAAATCACTTCGATCCAACTTAAGCATTTCGAAGTGAAGACATCATGAAGATGATGGAACTGAAGATGGAACTCTCAAGCATTTCGGTCTGTCCTTGAGTGAACTTGTATGGATGAATGTTGGCATTGCATTGTTGTTTGGAGGGCAGTGTTAGCATTCCAAGCCGGAAGTGCTATATAGTGGTAAAACGTAGCCTCGAGCCTCATCAACGGGGAAATGAAAAAAAATTGGGCATGTAGCAGGACCAAGTGGGTCACTTTCATTAGGGTATTGTTATTCCAAATCTAGATCGATTACTATCAAGTCATGTATGCTTCGAGGCCCACTAACATAAGGGGTGATCATATTCGGTACTAATAGTAAAGTGATAAGCTAGCATTTTGTGGTAGGGGTATAAAATATGCTTGTCAGACCTTGGTGCATTTTATCTAGAGATGTGCCATCAAAAGGTGGTTCCTTAGCTTGTCATAGTACGAAATCCATTCTCTAATCAGAGCTTTACGGATATAGTTGTGCCCAACTATGCTGAAACGTGAGATGCAAGCATTTCGGCTATTTTATATATTTACTTTGAATCCGTAGACATTATTATAATATCATTTGAGTTTCATATGAAATGTTTTGGTTATCATAAGGTAAAACCCGTTCGTGTTAATTGACGGTGTGGTCCTACGAGGTACTTTTGATTTCAAAGGTTTTTATAACTTAAAAATCCAGTTGGATGTGTTTTCTCACGCTAGTTTACCAGACTGACTCAAGTATTATTTTATTATAATGCTCGGGTCAGACCAAGCATATTTACAGATTGCCTTGGAATTGGAGCACAGGAGGCGAGGTGGAGGTCTTCATGGCGTATTCACGTATTTGTTTATTTTTTGCATGGTTGTGAAATTATCAGCATTTGTGAGGGCAAGCTATTATAACTGTATAGGCTGATGATTATGATTTGTGTTTGTACTCCGATGGGTGTATGCATATTACAGCTTCTCGTTTGTAAATATCATTGATATTACATTATATACTATTTTGCAACGATTATAGGATTCTGTGTTGTTTTCAGTTTCTTTTCTCATTTTATTCTCTTCTTTCTTTTCTGTAATTATCCCTCTTTTCGTTCCATTTAGGTTGGACATGTGTGGTTTATTGTCAACTTGGAATATGCGGATTTGCGGGTTGTTACAATAAAGAAGAGGATTTACACATCAAACTGTAGCATTACCTTTCCATAACTTATTTCCAAATCCAACAGTCACTTGCGAGTCAATTTTTTAAGATTTAATTTAATGGGCATACGGTGTTGGATCTAGAGTATGGCTGTCAACGGATACTTTTGGATGCGGATAGTGCCTTATCCGCATCCGCATTCGAAATAATTTTCGGATATAGGATATCCGCATCCGCGGATACGGACGGATATCAGATAATTATCCTATCCGCTAACGACTGATAAATCAAGAAATATAAATATAAATTGTAAATTCAACATACATTTTTTTTCAATCCAATTGATTATAAAAGTGTGAAATATAAACAAATATGGCGATAATAAATAGTTTTGAGCGATAAATAAGCATTAAGTGCATATAATATAAACTACTAACTTAATAAAACAATAAATAAATATCTTTCATTATACTAAAGTACACATAATTTATACTATAATCTTGATGAAGTTTGGATGGATAATTTTCGGATGCGGATGACTTTTTATCCACATCCGCATTCGTTTTTCCGAATATCAGATATTATCCGCTTTACGGATACCGATGCTGACAGATTTCGGATTTTTCGGGTATCCGTTGACTGCCCTAATCTAGAGGGTCACATATTGGAATAAAATGGTTGATTTCAAAAATCTCCCTAATATTAATTTTACACAAAAATGAATTTTGTGCTATTATATTTTTTTTTACAGATTATATTAAATAATATTTAATCTAACTTTAGTTTAATCTTACTTAAAATTTGTTATGTTAAATAAATTTAATTATATTATTCAAGTATCATTATAATCAACATCCGTATAGTTTAATTTCATGTAAACAAAACAATATGATAAATGTATAGATGATAACACACACATGGTTATTAGATTTATTACTGTATATGTGTATACATACATACATACGTACATACACACAAACACATATATATATTAGAAAACACTATATGCATGAATATTCTGTATCTAATAGAAACATGTATTACAAAGACGATTGTATACATACAATATACAATATGTATGTTTCCTAGTTTATTAAATATGTATTTAAAATTACTTGAAATAAACAAGTAAATAAATTTAATGATTATTTTATATGATACTTTACCATACAAAAGGGAAAGGAAATGGCTGAATTTTGAGAAATAAATGAGATTTATTTCTCATTATGAATAAACCTATAGTCTCACGTTCTCCTAAATAAATTTTATTCAAAAGTTCTAATTAGATCTAAAAAAGAAGTGTTCTCTTCCTCATATTCTCCAGAAGAGAAACGTACCCTTCCTCCTCTCAACTTCATCCCTCATTAAATCACTTCAAACTAGGCTTGCAACCGTAGCTCGAATTGAAAATATTTTCAAACGTCGATTTAAACTTCTGAAATGTACAACGCTACACTTTCTCATCAAGGTAAATTATATTTTTTTAATTTGAAATAGGTCATCATAAGTTATATGATTATATTTGCCTTTATTCACAAAAAAATTAATGTGAAATTATATATATATATACATACATACATACATACATACATACATACATATATATATGTATATAATATGGTTAAGACATAATTTGCAAATGATTATCATATATGTGTATGTTGAATTTTCCTCCATTTTTTCAACTTCACAAAAGGAAAAAAGTATTATTGAACATTTTATATAAACAATGATTTTGAAATATAATATATGTTATATATTATATATCTTATAATATTCATACTACCTTAAATTTAAATAAAAGCGTATATCCTAAATATTAGGAATCAAAACTTGACCAGAATGAGTAATTATTTATCATGTTAAATTAGACATACATAAAGGCTCTATTTAATTAAGAAAGATATCTTAATAAAAATTATGCAAAATATGTTTTATATAAAATGTAAATAAGAATATGTACCTAAAAAAATAATTAAGAAAACACATATGCATGCACGTACGTTTTAAGTAACTTGAAAATTATAAGTGTGCATACACATACACACGCATATATATATAAATATATGTATGTACACAAATTTTGTGTAACAACTCGCCTTTTTGTACATTTAAATCGATGCCAAACTACACAAGTCGGACTTAAACCATATAGAAGGGCGGATTGTTATTGGGTAAATAAGAAAACGCAGAGAAAGAAAAAAACAAAATAGAATCTTGCAGTGGAATGATAAAATATAATAATAAAATAAACAGTTCATGAAGCGGTTTAACAAAATATTCGATTATACTTATACAATACATATCAGAGTTACAGATACCCGAGAATAATAAATAATAATGAAGCGGAATGCATGATGTAATGAAATATAATAAATAATAATAGTAATGCAATCTCCATCTTCGTCCTCCACAAATCCTGAATGCTCAGACTGACCCGAGCGAATTGAAATGCCAAAACACTTGAGTCAGAACTAAAAGATCTTATGTAAGTTAAATCAACTGTAACTAATATGAGTGGAACGGCGTCAGAGATGTTTACGGGCTTTTGACATCTCCTATCCAGTCTCTAACGTGAGTGCAGTAACTTAAGAGATGCTCGGGATTCACATCTCCTAAGGATCCGTTAAACTATTTACTATGTACCAATATTTCGATATTATAATAATGTCTATTAGTAAAATAAACTTACTTTTAAATAGCGTTAATGCTTTACATTTTCCACCTTAACACTTAATAGTGCCAAGAGTCTATACAGTACCGTAATACCTCCTGATCGGAAGGCTACCAGAGGATACTCCATAGGTACGACACAAATCAAACTCGCACAAGGCGCGCTAGGGTAGGTGACACGACACACAACGCAATGCCAGGGTAGATATACCAATTACTATCCGGACTGGTGGTGATGCATAGCGCGCAGCTACCGCCCATCTCGAGCCACATCCTCAAAAATCAAAAATTAAAAGTGGCCATCGAATCAATCTCAAAGTCAGAATATAATAGAATGGTATCGAAGGAGTGTGTCCGATAAGAGGAGCTACCTCACTGGCCCGGAATCTCTCCTGTTTTAGCCACCTTATGCCAACACACGGGAGTTGGGTCCACGTATATACCTCAAAGGAATGCCGCCACCATCCTACTTCATTCTGGAATCTCCACCGCGTACACGGTTGTTAAAGTGGTTTTCGGAGTTGGCAGAGAGTATGACAACTTCCGATCCCGGTCTCTTTAACAACCAAACGTTGTTATAACACCGCGGTCATTTCAAAATAATTTATACTTCAAAACCAGAATATACTATCCATTTCAAAACCATATAAATACGATATCATTTCCATGTCAAAAACCAAAACAATACGATATCATTTTATTTCAAATATATCCTTTCTAGAACCATAACACTTTCAAAGTTAAAACATTCTGAAATCAGAACACTTGAAGATAACACTTTCAAATTATGGTACCTTGAAACTCATACTTTGAACATAACTTCAACCACCTAAATAGCTTAATTATTAAATTACTTTACATAATAAAATAGCTTCTTCAATTTCACAAATCAATTCCAAATACAGATTTGAACCCCCAAATGTAACGACCCGAAATTTTCTAAACCGAAAATTCCAGATAGTTATGAAAAAGAAGAAAGAGATAGAAGAAGAAGAAGAAAAGAAACATCAACAACTCACATTCGCAGCGGATAAAATATAATAATAAATAATAGTTTACAAAAGAATACTATATTTGTTGATTACATTTAATATACATCACAGTTTCACATATATATATACAGACACTAGACATATAAATCATGTCCCAGATACACAATAATATACTGCAGCGGAAATACTCCGTACGTACTTGCCATCCAGCTCGCCTCCTGAGCTCCAAACGTACCTACCTGAAAATCTGTAATACTCGGTCTGACCCGAGTATTACACCAAAGTAACACCCGGGTCAGGCTGGAAACCAGCGTGAGTAAACCCATCTAACATGATTAACCAGACAAACAAACCACTTATATAAACCCGGGGTCCCTTTTATTAATTTAACAAATTCTCAATTTACTATAGACAACACTTATCCCACACATCAATTTCTAAGTATCAAACTTAGATAAAATAATCCAATTCACTTAAATCATTTCATTCCAGGCCATTGATTTCACACATCAATTTATTTATTTTCTATTTTTTTTCAAATTATTTTCGGGTATTTCCTAATACCCGATCCCGGTCTCCTCGGATCTCATGTCATCCTAACCCAAATTATCCAAATGAAATACACAACATTTCATATCAGAGATATCAACTCATTCAAAGCGTCCAATACCATTCAATCATCCATAAGCAAAACTTGATTGCTACCAAGATTCATTTAATTCGTTCTAATTAAATTTCTAATCTAAATTACTTATATTTCTTCACTCGTCATTAATAAATTTTCAATCATTAAATCAATCATCCGTTCATTAACTCATCTTAATCAATTACCTTGGATTAATTATACTTCAAATTTTTCTCAAGAAATTACCCTTAATTAACTTCACAATATAATTATGTTTCAACAAAAATCAATAAGTAATCTTTAATTACCTCGTAATTAACTAACTATATTAGGCTCATTTATCCTTCCTTGCTTATATTAGTTCATTGCACATAAGTCACTTATTTTGGATTAATCAATCTTAATTAATAAATCTTTGATTACATCCTTAATTATATAAATTACGGATCTCCAATTTTATTTTAAATTTATTCTAATCAAATTTAATTACATTAATTCAAACCACGATATTAGTCATTTCGGTTAATCCCAAACTGTATTTAACATTCCTTTATTTATCTCACTAAATAAATCAATTATTTCTTAATTCATCATCTTAATATAATTCACAAAGTAATTTTATTTTATCAATTACATTTAGTAATTAATTATCAAACCATCCAATGGTTATTCTGAATTACTTACACTTACTTAATTCACATAAACTAAATTAATAAATCCAAACCCTTACTTCTTAATGTAATTAACCCAATTCATTAATTTATTGAATAACTTATTTATCCATTTTAATTACCCTATAAATTAAAAAAATCACAAATCATTAAGTCCTTGCCAACATTAAAATTAAAACATTTTCTTATTTATGATTTGAGTATAAACAATTTAAAACCCCATCACTTTGAGTCAAACAACAATTTACTCGAGAACCATTCAACAAACCAAAGTCACCAAATCATCAATTCTCAGCACACACCAAATCAATTCAACCATTCAAACATTCATTTAAATTTGACTAGCGAAATTTAATAATAACTCAGCTGAGTGAGATTTACTCACCTTTGATTTTAATTTGCAGTCCCAACCAACCCGCTTGTTTCCTTCACGATTCAGACCTTGTATAAACATCATATAAATTAACTACCACTTGAATTTTTAAATCAACAATTTATTATTATTTACTTATTTTATTTAATTTAACTTATAAATGGACTTAAATTCTTAAACTGAAATTTCCTTAAACATATAATTTTAGTCCAAAAATTAATTAAGTTAATGGAAACAGTTTAATCCACCACATCCATCATTTTTAAATTCAAATCTTATATTTTCAAAATCTATAGTAACTTCTGTTACTTAAATATGTATATACACTATATGGATTCATTTAAATTTTATAGCATTTAAAATCTTTCCCCTTGTTCATATCTATATTTCAGTTTTAAGCCTTATAAAACAAAGTGTTTGGAAAATCACAATTTCAACTTGCATTTCCAAAAATTTACCTTACTGTATACACCCTTTTTTTATAACATGCATTGTTTTCTTCTTACTTCAGTAATAGCACAAGAATAAACATTTCAGATCTCAAATCTAAGAAGAAATAAGAAACACGAATACTGCTCACCTCACCATGCTGTCGCCGCCGCAGCCCTCCTAGTCGCGAACAGGAAACCCTCACCTCAGTTCGACGCGCCGCCATCATCGGCCACAATCCAAATCCATGCTCGACTTCCCTTCCCAACATCAGCAATTATCACCAACTCAAGCTATCAATGTCATTCCAGATCGAGCAGCCTTCTACTGTGATGTCGCTGTCGCAAAACTCCAAGCGCCTCCCTGCCCGTACGCGCGTGTGCTTCCCTGACATCGAGTACCTCGCTTCGTTCCCTCATTGCCAAAATCGAGAACACCTGGAACCGCCGCTGCCTTCCCCCCTCCTCCGGCCTCGCAACCAAACCCTAACGCCACTTGCGAGCTCGTCGCTCGAGCTACTTCGAATTCCCAGCCTTTGACGAGTTGCCGAACTCGATCTGATCATACGAGATTCGAACGAGAATTCGTTCATTCGTTAATTCGATTTGGTTTAAAGAAGGGAGCGGCCATGATTTACTTTGTAGCGAAAATTCCTTTCGAAAATGAGGAGAGAGGGAGCGGTGTTTCAACTGGAAGAAGAAATAGGGATATCGTAGAAAGAAGAAGGGCTCTCGGCCATTCTTTTTTTTTTCTTTTTCTTTTATAAGAGTTTAATTTTGATTTCAGCTGTGGGATTAGAGAGGAAGACGGAGATAAAATATCGGTTGGGAAGCTTCACGAGTACGCGTTAGATAAAAATATCTCTGACTGTTTGTACTTCAAAATTTTATTATAATTAAATAGTGAAAATATCTCGCGTTGTATAACGCGAAATCCCGAACCCCGAATCAGACATGCCGACAGACGTTTATAAGATTTTATCCGCATTTCGAACACAATGGAACATGTTCCGAAGGCTAATTTGATTATATGTGCGAGTTACAGAAGTAAACGATTGATTTTAAATTAAACCGATTAAAATAGTTCTAAGCGTTTTGAGCTGCCAGGGTCAAACGACAACTCCGATTGCTACGAAAATTGAAATCCGATAATAACTAACTATTATGGATTCAATGGAGCTGATTTCATCGAATTCCGAGACTGTGTCTCGGAAGGCTATTTTTAAATTCAATTTAATCGATATATTTTCAAAATTGAACAAATCACCCTTAAATTAAATTTCAACCATTCTATCATCTTCAGTATCATCATTATAAATTTTATAACCCTTCAAATTATTTTTAACAGGCTTAAAATTCCATATTCAACATCTTACCCAATTTCGAATTATATAATTCAATAATTTAATTATCAAGTAAATATTGATATCTTGAATTCAAGTTAAAATTAACTTTTAAATATTTTAAAATCAATTAACTATTCAAATTTAAATTGTTAGAAATTCCGGGTCGTCACATTCCTTCCCCCTTAAAAGAATTTCGTCCCCGAAATTACTAGTTAGGAAGAATGGTCCATTACCCGTTTACTTTTTCCCCAAAACCAAAGTGTTATCAACTTGCCACAATATCTTTTATTAAAGATTCACTACTACCTCAACCAACTTCCAAAACCTTTCATAGTTTCCCACAGCACCATTTACTTCTTTTATTCAAATCTAAATTTATATCCAAATTTAAATTAACAAAACTTCTTAAAATTTTCTAACTCTCTAAATTTCCGAAAAATTTGGCCAGCGTCTCCTTTGCGCGGCTAGCTCGGTACAACTACAAAAGGCCTCTACGGGCTCCCAAATTCCAAAAAGAAAACAAAAGCCAAGTGGCTACATCAAAAAACCCAATCCAATATCATACGGAACCAAAATACTTACCTTTTTAGTCGGGTAATTCAAATTTATCATTTGGAATCAAATCCAATTTCCTTCTCTTTTATAATACCTGCATATCTTGCTTAGCACTAGTATTCAGACACAATATCCCAAAATCATTTTATACATCTCTTTAGATAAGTTTCATATCCACTTCCATTCAAATTAGTTTTCTCCATTTCATATGAATTCAATTCATTTTCGATTTCTAATATTGAGTTATATCATTCATTTAAATTGATTCATATTAGTTTCATTTACTAGTTTACTTTAAGTTTCCCGTTTGAAATTGTTTTGTCGTTAACCAAAATTTTCCAAAAATTTTCTAACTCCCAAAATTTCCGGAAAATTTTGGCAGAGTCTCCTTTGTACGGAGGAGCTTTTGCAATTTGACAAGAGATATAAATATGTATACATCGACCCACACGGTCGGAAAAAGCAAAAACAGTTCATATTTCCTATTTTTATTACGTAGGCGTACCTTTTTTAGCGTTTTAAGCAAGCAGCTTATTTATATTAACAATTAGCTCAATCCAAATCAACCAAACAGCTTCCCGGTACCTGTACTTGCTCAATTTAAATATGTAAGTGCCATATATAGAAATTCTATTAGCATTACACTTACTTTTAATAGCTAACCCAAGAATTACATAAACAACAAGTATTACGAAAGCAATAAGCACCAAACACTTACTAGAAACGATTTATATGGTTTTTAAAGCTAATTTAAATGCTTCCATCCAATTCATATGCTATTTCATTTAATTTCTAATGGTTTACAACGCAATTGTTTACATTCATTTCATTTTCAAGCAAAACAAACTCATAGTCATATCAATTGATTCAAAAATCAATTATATTTACTCCCACTACTTCATAGAATTTAATTAAATCTCGTTTACGTTAAATGACAATCATTTCTATGCAATTAGATAATATCCATGTGAATCAGTATTTACTTAAGTCTTATAACGAATTAAAATTGATTCCAATCCAGCTTAATTTATTCACACCTATTTATTTAATTCGCCACATTCCATTCTTGTATATTACTAGCCATTCCCAAATTAACTCAATCCAAGCTTTAATTAATGGCTTTCATTCTTATTCGAAGTCAAGTTTTCGAAAATTTTAAACTTACATTAATTTACTTTAATTTATTCCAACATCAAACTTAAGTTTGCTTCTATATGATTCTTATTTAAGCAATTTCCATCAAATACAATTAGCCCATTCATTTTAAATTTTAATTCCAAATTCACCTCTCAATATATCAAAATAATACCCAAGCACCTACTTAACTCATTTATACTTCAAATTAATATGCCACCGACTTAAGTTCAGTCTAATAATCCAATTCCAATCACATCTTTGATTTAGTCTTTATTCAATCAGACTTCATCCATTTATTATTCAACTTAATTAACCCATTTAAAATTTTTAATTTACTTACTTAATTCGTTATCGAGTTTATTTTATCAATCAAGGCCATTCTCAATTAGTTCTGCTCACCTGGGTTTTGTTTGCATCTCTAACCATTTCTATTATAATTCACTTCATTTCATTCTATAACATTTCCATCAAATCAAATTTACTTGCAAATTTCATTAAATATTATTCAAATCACACTTGGATTTTATTTGCAATTCAAACCATCACATTTTTCAATCCAACTGTATTTCATTTATTTTACAATATCTCCTCTTATTTAATTCATTATCAAATCCAAGTCGAATTCTATTTATAATTCGAATTCATTTCCAACTTCATTATTAACTTACAATCCATTCTATTTAACCGAGTTAAAATTTTATTAACATACTCAGTCAAGTAAGTATTTTGTTAATTAGCTTACTCCAATTCTATAACAAGATTCAATTTTATTACAGAATCACTTTATTAAATTTCCCGAGTTTCAATTTTATTTTACAATTTCAGTTTGAACTTCCCTTGATTTTCCAAAATTTCATCTCCTTTATTTTAAAATTTTAGAAATGCCTATAAAATCTCATAATAATATTAAAATAGCTTTTATAAAATATTTTTTATAACTCGATGTTTCAACCAGTCCATCCTTGTTCTCACAGAAATTCAGTCATACGTTGATAGGCGTAGGACCGAAAATCTATAAGTACTTGGTAAACCCGTTTTCAACACCCAGTGAAAATATTTGGAAAATAATTTTATTGAAAATACAGAGAACAAAATTTTTTTTTTTGAAAATAGAGGAAATATCTTTGGTGAGAATGCTCTGGAAATCATCACACCCATCCATGGTCACAGTTACATACCAGGGTTACGTTGCAGTCACAACAAAAGTCCATGTAACTGCAGGCTCTCCGCGGCCTCTCGATTACGCCATGGATCCCACACAACAGATCACAGTTACATCCAGGGTTACGTTGCCGTCACAGCAAAAGTCCATGTAACTGCAGGCTCTCCGCGGCCTCTGATTTCGCTGTCGAAATGAAACTTCTCCACTCCTACATAGGTCGCAGTCTACCGAGATAAACTCAACCGCAGACTGTTGGCTCTCAGCGGCACACACGACTTTCGCAATGTTACCATAGGTCGCAGTTACATCCTGGGTTACGTTGCAGTCACAACAAAAGTCCATGTAACTGTTGGCTCTCCGCGGCACACACGACTTACGCTATGGTAAACTCAACTCAAAATCCTCAGGAACTAGTTTTATCCGGACTCCTCACAGGATCAACTTTAGAACCCCCTTGGGGCTCAAGGCAGCACCACCCGGTGGCACTCCTGAGAAGTCCATTTCAAGGGAGCGCCTTTTTCCCCAGAGTCATCATCAAAACATTTTATACTATACATATATAGTATCTTCAAATCATACACCTAGCATGATATTATACAAAGTTCCTTTACACAAAATCGATTATCCCAAAATCGATAATTCTCCAAATAGGCTTTCCAAAACTCAATATTGATTTTTTTTTCAAAAATCAAAAGCCTTTCTCAAAATCCTCATAAGATCCTTTATATATATTCAGATATATATATAAATTTTTAAAACTTTGGATCCTTACCTTCTTGTATAAAACACCTTTTATAATCCAAACACTCTCAAAAACCATAGAAATATCCAATTTCCATCTTTATTCATTTCATATTTCTCAAAATACTCTTTCAGTTCAAAAGAACCATTTCACATTCCTTATTCACCTTTACATTAATCCCCATTTGGATTATTACTTCAATCCTTATCTCAGTTGGGTATTTTAATCAATAACAGTTTTGAACTCCGACCAATTTAGAAAAATAGCTTGAAAATTTTGAAAATAGGTAAGTAGTTAAAAAAATAATCAATAGTTTGCAAAATAGTTGTAGAATAATTGACTAATTGTAAAAGAGTTGGAAAATAGTTAAATAGTTATAGAAATCTTAAATAATTGCGAAATAGTTGTAAAATAGAAATTAATTCGTAACTTAGTTGAAAATTAGTAATTAGTGTATAAAACAGTTGTAAAATAGTTAAAGAGTTCCAAAAGTAGTGGCAAAACCAATATAAATTAGTTTAGTTTTTTTTTTAAAAAATAAAATAAAATTGTATAGTAAATAGATAAGAAAATAGATTTAAAACTATTTATATTAAAACAATTTACATTGGAAATGGTCTAGAGTCAAAACGATTTACTTCCCCAACAATCCAATTTAAATTTCCACTCCATTTAAATTGACCCAATCCCAATTTAATTAACTCCAATTTCCATTGGACTTGATTCATTCCCAATTCAAATTGAATTGATTCTCAATTTCCTTCCAATTTCAAATCAAATTCCATTTGATCTTTAAACTTACAACCTTAAGTATAATTTTAATTTTACACCTTCTATTTATAATCAATTACATTCACATTTATTTTTAACTTAGAATTATACATTTTATTTAGCCAATATATTTTTATTATTCCATAAATATTTAATCAAGATTCCAGAGTTTAAACAAATTTCCAAATTTCAATATCACCTTAGAATTTAACTATATCCAAAATTCTTTGGCGAATTCGGTTATCCCTTTGAATTTCAAAACCACACCCAATTCACAAACAATCCCAATTTAAAACAATTTGGTAGCAATTTCTCTTCTAGAAACTCGAAAATGAACATCGATGATGCTGCAGTCATCACCGACTTTATTTTCCAGTGACCAAAAGAGTTCAATGCTTTTATCTCTCCAAAACACTTCCAAATATTTTTGATTTCAAATCTCCCAAATTTCAAACAAAAAAATATTTTTGAAATAATACTATTCTTTCTTCAAAACCCTTGGAAACCACTTTCAAACCCAAAGGAATTTTAAATTCTCCCAAAATTTCCAAATTCCCAATCCATCCAATTCATAATTAAACATTACTCGGAATTTTCATCCTACTTTATTTTCAAATATTCTCTGGAATTCTATCCCAAATTATAATCTCATTTATTTATGAAGTTTACTTCAATTTATAAATTACATTTACAATCCATATTTCAAATTCCTTTTTGATTTTAAACCAATTCTTCTTTAATTACAATTCCAAAGTTATTCTAATTACTTTGGACTAATATCCATTCAATTGAATCCACTTCAATTTCAATCATTACAATTCTATCCAAATCTTCCATTTAAATTTTTGAACTTATACATCTTCAATCCCAAATCCAATTAATTCAAATCCGGTTCAATTTGAATGAATTCAATTCCAACTTCAAATTTAAATCATCTCGAATTATATAAATTCGAGTTAAATTCTCAAGGATTGGTTTAACCTTTTTAAACCAAATTAACTTTGTTTATTTAAAGTTTCAAACAATCCAAATTCCTGAGTTCTAATTCTAGAATTTCATTTTTTATTAATTTAATTTTAATTTGGTTGTATCTTATATTACTTCGTAACTTAATTCCAATAATTTAACACCCGATCACCTTAATATTTATTAGAAGGAAATATTGTTTTATATATCAAAATATACTTTTATATAAAACCATTTAAAACCTTTATATAAGAAAATAACAAGTACGCGCTCATATATATACACTCCACTCATTCTAGAGTTCTACGAACTCCATTAAATGAGTAAGCCCCACCAAAGCCGAGGTTCTCGCTTAACCTTTCAGCTCTGATACCAAATATAACGACCCGAAATTTTCTAACCCGAAAATTCCAGATAGTTATGAAAAAGAAGAAAGAGATAGAAGAAGAAGAAGAAAAGAAACATCAACAACTCACATTCGCAGCGGATAAAATATAATAATAAATAATAGTTTACAAAAGAATACTATATTTGTTGATTACATTTAATATACATCAGAGTTTCACATGTATATATACAGACACTAGACATATAAATCATGTCCCAGATACACCATAATATACTGCAGCGGAAATACTCCGTACGTACTTGCCATCCAGCTCGCCTCCTGAGCTCCAAACGTACCTACCTGAAAATCTGTAATACTCGGTCTGGCCCGAGCATTACACCAAAGTAACACCCGGTTCAGGCTGGAAACCAGCGTGAGTAAACCCATCTAACATGATTAACCAGACAAACAAACCACTTATATAAACCCGGGGTCCCTTTTATTAATTTAACAAATTCTCAATTTACTATAGACAACACTTATCCCACACATCAATTTCTAAGTATCAAATTTAGATAAAATAATCCAATTCACTTAAATCATTTCATTCCAGGCCATTGATTTCACACATCAATTTATTTATTTTCTATTTTTTTTCAAATTATTTTCGGGTATTTCCTAATACCCGATCCCGGTCTCCTCGGATCTCATGTCATCCTAACCCAAATTATCCAAATGAAATACACAACATTTCATATCAGAGATATCAACTCATTCAAAGCATCCAATACCATTCAATCATCCATAAGCAAAACTTGATTGCTACCAAGATTCATTTAATTCGTTCTAATTAAATTTCTAATCTAAATTACTTATATTTCTTCACTCGTCATTAATAAATTTTCAATCATTAAATCAATCATCCGTTCATTAACTCATCTTAATCAATTACCTTGGATTAATTATACTTCAAATTTTTCTCAAGAAATTACCCTTAATTAACTTCACAATTAATTATGTTTCAACAAAAATCAATAAGTAATCTTTAATTACCTCGTAATTAACTAACTATATTAGGCTCATTTATCCTTCCTTGCTTATATTAGTTCATTGCACATAAGTCACTTATTTTGGATTAATCAATCTTAATTAATAAATCTTTGATTACATCCTTAATTATATAAATTACGGATCTCCAATTTTATTTTAAATTTATTCTAATCAAATTTAATTACATTAATTCAAACCACGATATTAGTCATTTCGATTAATCCCAAACTGTATTTAACATTCCTTTATTTATCTCACTAAATAAATCAATTGTTTCTTAATTCATCATCTTAATATAATTCACAAAGTAATTTTATTTTATCAATTACATTTAGTAATTAATTATCAAACCATCCAATGGTTATTCTGAATTACTTACACTTACTTAATTCACATAAACTAAATTAATAAATCCAAACCCTTACTTCTTAATGTAATTAACCCAATTCATTAATTTATTGAATAACTTATTTATCCATTTTAATTACCCTATAAATTAAAAAAATCACAAATCATTAAGTCCTTGCCAACATTAAAATTAAAACATTTTCTTATTTATGATTTGAGTATAAACAATTTAAAACCCCATCACTTTGAGTCAAACAACAATTTACTCGAGAACCATTCAACAAACCAAAGTCACCAAATCATCAATTCTCAGCACACACCAAATCAATTCAACCATTAAAACATTCATTTAAATTTGACTAGCGAAATTTAATAATAACTCAGCTGAGTGAGATTTACTCACCTTTGATTTTAATTTGCAGTCCCAACCAACCCGCTTGTTTCCTTCACGATTCAGACCTTGTATAAACATCATATAAATTAACTACCACTTGAATTTTTAAATCAACAATTTATTATTATTTACTTATTTTATTTAATTTAACTTATAAATGGACTTAAATTCTTAAACTGAAATTTCCTTAAACATATAATTTTAGTCCAAAAATTAATTAAGTTAATGGAAACAGTTTAATCCACCACATCCATCATTTTTAAATTCAAATCTTATATTTTCAAAATCTATAGTAACTTCTGTTACTTAAATATGTATATACACTATATGGATTCATTTAAATTTTATAGCATTTAAAATCTTTCCCCTTGTTCATATCTATATTTCAGTTTTAAGCCTTATAAAACAAAGTGTTTGGAAAATCACAATTTCAACTTGCATTTCCAAAAATTTACCTTACTGTATACACCCTTTTTTTATAACATGCATTGTTTTCTTCTTACTTCAGTAATAGCACAAGAATAAACATTTCAGATCTCAAATCTAAGAAGAAATAAGAAACACGAATACTGCTCACCTCATCATGATGTCGCCGCCGCAGCCCTCCTAGTCGCGAACAGGAAACCCTCACCTCAGTTCGACGCGCCGCCATCATCGGCCACAATCCAAATCCATGCTCGACTTCGCTTCCCAACATCAGCAATTATCACCAACTCAAGCTATCAATGTCATTCCAGATCGAGCAGCCTTCTACTGTGATGTCGCTGTCGCAAAACTCCAAATGCCTCCCTGCCCGTACGCGCGTGTGCTTCCCTGACATCGAGTACCTCGCTTCGTTCCCTTATTACCAAAATCGAGAACACCTGGAACCGCCGCTGCCTTCCCCCCTCCTCCGGCCTCGCAACCAAATCCTAACGCCACTTGCGAGCTCGTCGCTCGAGCTACTTCGAATTCCCAGCCTTTGACGAGTTGCCGAACTCGATCTGATCATACGAGATTCGAACGAGAATTCGTTCATTCGTTAATTCGATTTGGTTCAAAGAAGGGAGCGGCCATGATTTACTTTGCAGCGAAAATTCCTTTCGAAAATGAGGAGAGAGGGAGCGGTGTTTCAACTGGAAGAAGAAATAGGGATATCGTAGAAAGAAGAAGGGCTCTCGGCCATTCTTTTTTTTTTCTTTTTCTTTTATAAGAGTTTAATTTTGATTTCAGCTGTGGGATTAGAGAGGAAGACGGAGATAAAATATCGGTTGGGAAGCTTCACGAGTACGTGTTAGATAAAAATATCTCTGACTGTTTGTACTTCAAAATTTTATTATAATTAAATAGTGAAAATATCTCGCGTTGTATAACGCGAAATCCCGAACCCCGAATCAGACATGCCGACAGACGTTTATAAGATTTTATCCGCATTTCGAACACAATGGAACGTGTTCCGAAGGCTAATTTGATTATATGCGCGAGTTACAGAAGTAAACGATTGATTTTAAATTAAACCGATTAAAATAGTTCTAAGCGTTTTGAGCTGCCAGGGTCAAACGACAACTCCGATTGCTACGAAAATTGAAATCCGATAATAACTAACTATTACGGATTCAATGGAACTGATTTCATCGAATTCCGAGACTGTGTCTCGGAAGGCTATTTTTAAATTCAATTTAATCGATATATTTTCAAAATTGAACAAATCACCCTTAAATTAAATTTCAACCATTCTATCATCTTCAGTATCATCATTATAAATTTTATAACCCTTCAAATTATTTTTAACAGGCTTAAAATTCCATATTCAACATCTTACCCAATTTCGAATTATATAATTCAATAATTTAATTATCAAGTAAATATTGATATCTTGAATTCAAGTTAAAATTAACTTTTAAATATTTTAAAATCAATTAACTATTCAAATTTAAATTGTTAGAAATTCCGGGTCGTCACACCAAATAAACCATTTCAATTTCCATATATTTTAAAGCTTTAAATATTCCACCATTTCAAAACTAATTCTTTGATAATTCCATATATATCAAATTCAATTACTATTATTTAGATTTGAAATGTTTACTCAATAAATCCAATATTATTTAAATAAAACTGTTAAACTTCAAATAATAGGATATTCTTCAATTTATTTAACTTGATATATTCATTTAAATTAACTTGATATTCAATTAAATCACTCTAAACCAAAATCAAGTTATAACATCATACCTCTTATAATTTCAAATTTAATAAAATTTTCATCAAATTTATTTCCGTTTAATTCTCAAATAAATTCAATTTCGAATAAATTTCAGATTTACTTTTCAACCTTCATTTTATTTAAATCATTATAAACTCTATATTAAAATATAATTTAAATACATAACTATATTATCTACAATAAAATCAAACTTATTATTAAGTTTATTCGATATTAAAACAAATTTATACATAGCTTAATAATCAAGAATAAAAGAAGATTTATAAAATATCTAGAATCAATATTTATATAGAACCATATATTTCTTTATAAAACCATAAAAATCATTTTCAAAATATTTTAGATATAGACCACGG
Source organism: Allium cepa (assembly GCA_030765085.1). Classification (NCBI taxonomy): domain Eukaryota; kingdom Viridiplantae; phylum Streptophyta; class Magnoliopsida; order Asparagales; family Amaryllidaceae; genus Allium; species Allium cepa. Next base: position 663,167,104 of record CM060945.1, read on the forward strand.
TGTCTGTATATAATTTTCTACCCTATGGTCAAGTGATATGGATATTTATCATTTCAATCCGTAATTTAAAATAAACATGGTTATATATCATTTCAAACCGCAATCCCGAATGAAATAAAAATGCATAACGAACTTGCATTTTATAACAATACAAAATACAACATTCATTCATCCAATATCAATCATCAACCATTTATCACAATCATCATCCAATTCAAACAATAACATCAATATAGAACAGATAATAAATAACAGGCATTTACTGACAGTTTATATTCAATAATATATTAAGTAACTGTTTAGCTGGCAGTTTATATGCAAAAATAAAGTAAATAACAATTTAATTGACAGTTTATATGCAATAATAAATTAGATTTCCATTTAATTCAAATAAATTCAATTAATATGAGATGATGATTAAAAATATGCCAAACAGTCACCAATAAATTTCTAATCACATCATAAATCAATTTAACAAACATAAAAAATTTTAGAAGTTGTGAGTGGGTTAAAACACTCACCTTTTGAATTTAAATTGAATTTAAATCCAATTTAAATCCAAAATTTGAATAGTCTCAGAATTCGTCCAAACCCACGTCAAAATGTCCAGAATTCCAATACGAACCTAGCAGAGAAAACCGCCTGTGAATTATACCTCGTATATAGAAGTTATGTATATTAGAACGATCAACAATATAAATTAAAATTAATATTATAAACAACACAAACAAATCAATTCCAACACGTCACCATCATCAACTCTAGAAACCCTAACCTACCTCATGCGTTCGAACCCAGCAAAACGCCGCTGCATCGAAGCTTGCCTCCGCTCGACCTAGGTACACGCGCCACGTCGAACCTCCGCGCCCCTTACTAGACCACCTCCGATCACGAGCTTGAGCTCAATCGCCAATCTCCGATCGACAAGCACAGTCGCTGCCCCTTTAAAATGACCCTAACGAATTTTTGGCGAAAATCCAGCCATCAGATCGACAAGCGAACAACGCCGATGAACTCCCCTCTGTCCACTCTTCAAAATCCATAAATCAATTTAACGATCTAACAACGTTCATCGACGTGCGATGAACGGCTGTGCGTATTCCATCGGTTTGCGGTCACATCCATATGTAATTTAACATAGTTTGTGGAGTTTGAATTTTGAAGTAGAAATTTTTGTTTGCAATTGACTGTGAAATTTAGAGTTTGTCCGCCATTAAGAAAGAGGAGCAATTGGAATTGTACATACAGAAAAATGAACATAAGAAATAGGCTAGGCTTTATAACGAGGTATATATATGCAAAGCTGAAATTAGAACGAACCGGATTAATTAAACGATACACGACCCAAAAGGCCCAATTCGACTCCGGAACGAAAATGGTCAAGCCATATATCAAAATAGATGTTTTAAAATATTTTAAATGGAATGGAACAGGTTTCAAGCCCAAATTCCATCGTATGAAGAAGTTATGCTAAAATCAAGTTATTTCAAATTAATTTCAATTTAATTGATTTCTAGGCGTTTTAAGTCCGTACGATCAAACGATAAGTCCGATCGTTATGAAACTTGAAATCCTACAATAATTCACCGTTACGGATCCGATGAAACTGGTTTCGTCGAAATTCGAGTCAGTGGCCAAAATAGCTATTTTCTAGTTAATTAAATAAATTAATAATTGATTAATTAAATCAAGTTTTCAATTTAAACTCTATAATTAACAAATTTCATCATTTTTAACTCTCTTAATTTTTTACACTAATTTAACCAAATTTAAATGTCAGTTTAGAGTTGATTAATTTATCAATTTCAGTTAGCCTTAATTCCGTTAACTTCAAAAATTATAAATTTAATTTCTCCACTTAATTTACTTTCATTCTATTATTCAATTCATTGTTGTCGAATGGATGCATTTAACATTGGATTCATGATCTATTACCTTAATATTCTCAGATTTCATCTTAATTTCTATTAACGTAAAATTTTATATTAAATTTCATTAAATTTCAATTAATTCAATTTATTAAATTTAAATTCCAATAAATTAATAAATCTTGATATCCATTATCTTCATTTAACCAATTGTCATATTATGAGTAGAATTAATATTATTTCCAATTATTTCCTTAATCTATACTAATATAACGTTGAATTGAGAATCATTGCAATTGATTATAAATTTTGATTTAATGGACTAAATAAATGATTACTTTATAATAATTGTTGCCACTAACTCTTAATCATATTTATATAAGTTATCATTTCCAAACAATTACTTATTGAACGTTGATTTTATTCAATTGCTATTTATTATTATTAATTCATTGATTAATTCAATATTTACATTTGCTTTTCTTATATTAAATTTATTAGCAAATATACTATTTACAATCAATTATAACCCTGCAATTGTTTCAATTAATTGGGATTGCATTGAATTAATTATTTATCAGCTTATATCAACATTCTTGCATTTCATTCCCGTTATAAATTCATTAACGAATTACAAATTTTTATTTATTCTTGATTTAATTACCAAAATCTTGTTAAATTCACAAATTTTAAACATCGAACATTACGGGTCGTTACACTCTCCCCCACTCAAAACTTTTCGTCCTCGAAAAGGAAAAAGGAGGGAAAGAAGGAATTGAATAAACAATGCATCTTATTCAAAATATTAACTTTATAAACCAATAAATTTACAAAATTAATTATTTAAATAAAATATACCAATTTTATAACCGTTAAATTTTTTATGCTCAAATTAATAAAGTTTGGAAAACAAGTTCAAAATTTTCCAAGTCCAACATTTACGGAAAATTTCGGCAGAGTCTCCTTTGTACGGAGAGGCTCGGGAGAAAATATAATATCAATAATAATAATATATATCACAATATCACAAAATAATATATCCCAACAACGGGAAAATAATATAATAACGCTATAAAACCGTAATCGGAGAACGTACCTATTTGTCGGGCAATTTACGCTTATTTATGAAATCAAAAGCAGTAGCAATTGCTTCCATAACTTGTATTTCACTTATATAATCCAAAGAGTTGATACTTATATAAAATAAGATATTTAAAGTTGTTTCAATCAATAACAAACAAATTAACACAAACAACAATCACTTGCAACCAATATACAGTCATCATATGAAATCAAAACAAATCAATCATTCATCCACATCAACCCAAAACAAATAGTTATTTCGAGATTAGACACTTTTAAATTGTATAGAACGACAAATAAGCTATTAAGTATACCATTGACTCAACATTCTTTGGTAAACTGAATAGATTATTCATACATCCAAACGATTTTTAAAGTATCCTTGCCCAATCAACCATAAACCAAACAAACACAATTTCAAACAATAGATCAAGTTCATTCTTATTAATTTCTTTCATACATTTGTCGTTTGATTCCCTTTTTCATTCATATAATGATTTATCTTTTAATTCACATTTATTTCTTGCAGATTTTCATTTCCATCCATTGATTCAGTGTTTATTTCGCTTATTTGCACTTACACTTACATAAATTCATTTTTATTTATTCATATCATGTAAATTTTCTTTTTATCGCATTACATTCATTTATTCACTACTTAATTTCATTTATTTACAGTATTCACGTTTAATTAAATTACTTAGCATATCGATTTATTAACTTCAGTTTATCATCATTTATTTATAATACTTACCCTTTTATTATACTTAATTAGTAGCATTTCATCTACACATCAAATTCTTATTTATTAAAGAATTTTGTTGAATACTTTCATTACTTCAAGTTTTACTTGTATAATATCCTTTACATTTTCTTATTAACATTTCAACTTTTTACATCTTTTGGTAAGTTATATAAATGGCTTTGAGAATGCAATTGAAATTTATACAAGTTTATCTCATTCTTTTAATTAATTTAATGTTCAATAATCATATCCTTTGCTTTTTATAGATTACAAATTTCAACTTTCTTGTTATTTCATTTATAACCTAGCATTTAGTCTCTTATTTTAATTCAAGGTTCCAATTGTTAATTGTTTACATTCCATTTCACTGCGATAATTGAAACTATTAATTAATGGAAACTTAAGAACCAAATACCAGGTTTAATCTCAAATCATTTTAAAATAATAGATAAATATATACTTACAACTTATATATCCAATTATATTTAAAACAATTAAAAATTTATATTTGGTTATCAAAATAAATCCGTAGTAAAACTACTACAGTGGCCTTCCCACTTTGAAACTCGAAAATGAATGTCGATGATGCGTGCACTCATCATCGAAATTATTTTCCAGTGACAGAGAGGGAGTACAAACTTATTTCTTTCAGAATTTCTTTAAAATAATTCTTTCAATTTATATTAAAATATTTATATCATAAAATACTTCTAATAATATTATTATATTCCAAAATCCTTTGAAAGAAATTTAAAAATCCCGGAACTTAAGTTCTAAAATTTCCAATTTTCATTATTTTATTTTCAAATCCTACCTTAAAATAATATTTATAAATTACACTACCTAACAACCAATATATTACAACCAAATATAACCTTTATAAAAAATTATTTTATATATCGAAAATATAATAGGCAAAATTATTTCGTTCACCTATATTCAAAACAATATTGTGTCGGTCGGTCCTATTAAGTGTTTAGAAATCCCTATTGATGTCATAGCATCCTATGCACCAACCAGAATTTATAAATACAAAACGGAATCAGATTAACACAATATTAAAACCTTTTTATAACACTAACAAATACGCTCTCTCATATATATATACACTCAGCGACTCATCATGGGGTATTATTTCCCTATTAATAAAGAGTCAGACCCCACAAAGCTAAGGTTTTTTGCGAAACCTAGCTCTGATACCACATGAAAAAACCCGTCTTTTTGTACGTTTAAATCGACGCTAAACGACACACGTCAGACTTAAACCATATAGAAGGGCGGATTGTTATGGGGTAAATAAGAAAAAGCAGAGAACGAAAAAAACAAAATAGAATCGTGCAGCAGAACGATAAAATATAATAATCAAATAAACAGTTCATGAAGCCGTTTTACAAAATATTCGATTATACTTATACAATACATATCAAAGTTACACATACTAGAGAATAATAAATAACAATGCAGCGGAACACATGATGCAGTGAAATATAAGAAATAATAATAGTAATGCAATCTCCGTCTACATCCTCCAAAGATAAAGTCTTCGAATCCTGAATGCTCAGACTGACCCGAGCGAATTGAAATGACAAACCACTCGAGTCAGAACTAAAAGATCTTATGTAAGTTAAATCAACTGTAAATAATACGAGTGGAACGGTGTCAGAGATGTTTATGGGATTTTGACATCTCCTACCCAGTGTCTAACGTGAGTGCAGTAACTTAAGAGATGTCGAGATTCACATCTCCTAAGGATCCGTTAAACTATTTACTATGTAGTATTATTTCGCTATTATAATAATGTCTATTAGTAAAATAAACTTACTTTTAAATAGCGTTAAAGCTTTACATTTTCCACCTTAACACTTAATAGTGCCAATAATCTATACAGTACAGTAATACCTCCTGATCGGGAGGCTACCAGAGGATACTCCATATGTACGACACAAATCAAACTCGTACAAGGCGTGCTAGGGTAGGTGACACGGCACACAAGACAGTGCCAAGGTAGATATACCAATTACTATCCGGACTGGTGGTGGCGCATAGCGCGCAGCTACCGCCCATCTCGAGCCACACCCCCAAAAATCAAAAATCAAAAGTGGCCACCGAATCAATCTCAAAGTCAGAATATAATGTAATGGTATCGAAGGAGTGTGCCCGATAAGAGGAGCTACCTCACTAGCCTAGAATCGCTCCTATTTTAGCCACCTTATGCCAACTCACGAGAGTCGGGTCCACATATATACCTCAAAGGAATGCCGCCGCCAACCTACTTCATTCTGGAATCTTCACCGTGTACACGGTTGTTAAAGTGGTTTTCGGAGTTGGCAAAGAGTATGACAACTTTCGATCCCGGTCTCTTTAACAGCCAAATGTTATTATAACACCACGGTCATTTCAAAATAATTTATACTTCAAAACCAGAATATACTATCCATTCAAAACCATATAAATACAATATCGTTTCCATTTAAAAAACCAAATCAATATGATATCATTTTATTTCAAATATATCCTTTCTAAAACCATAACACTTTCAAAGTTATAACATTTCGAAATCGGAACACTTGAACATAACACTTTCAAATTATGGTACCTTGAAACTCATACTTTGAACATAACTTCCACCGCTTAAATAGCTTAAATATTAAATTACTTTACATAATAAAATAGTTTCTTCAATTTCACAAATCAATTCTAAATACAGATTTGAACCCCCAAATAAACCATTTCAATTTCCATATATTTCAAAGCTTTAAATATTCCCCCATTTCAAAACTAATTCTTTGATAATTCCATATACATCAAATTCAATTACTATTATTTAGATTTGAAATGTTTACTCAATAAATCCATTATCATTTAAATAAAACTTTTAAACTTCAAATAACTGGATATTCTTCAATTCATTTAACTTGTTATATTACTTTAAATTAACTTGATATTTAATTAAATCACTCTAAACCAAAATCAAGTTATAACATCATACCTCTTATAATTTCAAATTTAATAAAATTTTCATCAAATTTATATGCGTTTAATTCTCAAATAAATTCAATTTCAAATAATTTCCAATTTACTTTTCAACCTTCATTTTATTTAAATCATTATAAACTCTATATTAAAATATAATTTAAATACTTAAGCTTATTATCTTCAATAAAATCAAACTTATTATTAAGCTTATTCAATATTAAACAAATTTATACATAGCTTAATAATTAAGAATAAAATAAGATTTAGAAAATATCTAGAATCAATATTTATATAAAACCATATATTTCTTTACAAAACCATAGAAATCATTTTCAAAATATTTTAGATATAGACCATGGTGCATATATATAATTTTCTACCCTATGGTCAACTGATACAGATATTTATCATTTCAATCCGTAATTTAAAAAAAAATACGGTTCTATATCATTTCAAGCCGCAATCCCAAATGAAATAAAAATGCATAACAACTTGCAGTTTATAACAATACAAAATACAGTATCCATTCATCCAATATCAATCATCAACCATTTATCACAATCATCATCCAATTCAAACAATAACATCAATATAGAACAGATAATAAATAAAAGGCATTTACTGACAGTTTATATTCAATAATAAATTAAATAACTGTTTAATTGGCAGTTTATATGCAAAAATAAATTAAATAACAATTTAATTGGCAGTTTATATGCACTAATAAATTGGATATCCATTTAATTCAAATAAATTCAATTTAAATGAGATGATGATTAAAAATATGCCAAACAGTCACCAATAAATTTCTAATCACATCAAAAATCAATTTAACAAACATAAGAAATTTTAGAAGTTGTTAGTGAGTTAAAACACTCACATTTTGAATTTAAATCCATTTTAAACCTAAAATTTGAATGGTCTCAGAAGTCGTCTAAACCAGTGTTAAAATGTCTAGAATTCCGTTACGAACCTAGCGGAGAAAACCGCGCGTGAATTGGACCTCGTATGTAGAAGTTATGTGAATTAGAACGATCAACAATATAAATTAAAATAAATAATATAAACAACACAAACAAATCAATTCCAACACGTCATCATCATCAACTCTAGAAACCCTAACCTGCCTCACGCGTTCGAACCCAGAAGAACGCCGCCGCATCGATGCTTGCCTCCACTCGACCTAGGTACACATGCCACATCGAACCTCCGCGCCCCCTACCAGACCACCTCTGATCACGAGCTCGAGCTCGATCGCCAATCTCCGATCGACAAGTACAGCCGCCGCCCCTTTAAAACGAAGCGCTAACGAATTTTTGGCGAAAATCCAACCATCAGATCGTGTGATATCCAGGAAATTTGGCAATATAAATTTAATAATCTGTGTTTAAAAATTTATTTGATTTGATAATTTTTGATAATAAAATTTGAATTGACTTAATAATCTTCTTTTAATAAATATTTAAATTTGAAGATTGTGTCTTTTTGAAGCTAATAAATTGTTTTCTGTTTATAATATATATATTATTGTGTATATGGTAAAATTGATAAACTTTGATTTTGAATTTAGTAAATAAATTAATTTTCTAATTTTAATTTATATTTGGTAAATTGGAAATTTGATTTAAAATTAACATTTAACTTTTCAAAACAATTTAATAGATAATTATATAGTTTATATTAAAGGAAAACCTTATTTGTTTAGATTTATTAACTTAAATATGAATTTAAATTAGATTAACATTTAAAAGCTTGGTTTTATTTTATTTTTAAATATTGTTTGAATTTATATATATATATAAGAATTTAAAATAAAATTACAAATGATCTTAATTTGTTTATAATCTCTTTTATAAATTATTTAATATTGTTTAATTTGTTATTTTCAATGATAATGATAATACTTAGTTTTTATAAACCTAAATAAATTTTGTTAACAATAGGATTTGTTATTTTTTTAATAAGAATTATATATGCATTTATATATATAACTTGATTATTAAAATTTGATTTGATAAATTAATTTAAAGTTTGAATTTAATGTTTTAAAGAATAAATACTTAAAAGTATTTGAATAAGCTTTTATTTATAAAATTGTTTTGTTTTGTTTTTCTATAAAAGAAAAGGAAGAAACTCATTTATTTTACATAAGAAATAATGAATTAAGATATAAAAGTTTTTAAATTCATCTTAAATTAAAAATACTTAAGATTACATGTGTAAGACTCTTAAGACATTTAATTTACATGTGTAAGCCATTAAAATAAGCAAAGTGACAAATGTTTAAAATTTGAACAAGTGTATTATTTAATTTTTTTCCCCTTTATTTAATTAAATCAAAAAATTTGTTTATATAAACATTTCTTCTTTACCTCATTTTCTCTTTTCCTATTCTTCTTCAAACTTAAGAAAAATTTTCAGATCCTAAAATCTGAATTCATCTACATTCAAAAACAGAAATTTTAATCAAAACAAATTTTCTCAAGAACAAATCTGCAAACCCCCTCTCAAACCAAATCTAAAACCAAGTATTCTCCTAACCAAAAACTATTTGAATCATCCACAAACCAGAAATCAAAGTATGCCAATCATCCTTAAAACTGAAGCTCTCTTCAAATACATCAACTTGAAATTTCAAATTGCAATTCGATCCTGCAATCTAAAACTGCATGCAACAGCAGTTCAACCAAGCCTGCAGTCCTCTGTTTGAAAACACATCCAAAACTGCATGCATGTAGCTATAGAACCTGGAAACAAACATGCAACTGTAATCCTGGAAAACACAAAGTACTACCACAACTTCAAGTTTTAAAAGCAAAAGCATGCTTGCAATTGTTAAATCTAGAAGCAAAGACATTTGCAGTAAATCAAGATCTAAAGTTTTTATAAAAAGGAAGCAACTTGAAGTTTTAAAAAGCAAATTGAAGGTCAACTCATAAGCAAAAATAAAAGAAGAGATATGAAGTTTTCAAAATTTAAAGCATCCTTCAGTTTCAAAGCTTTTCAAAAACATGGATGCTCTGCTCATAATTTTTCAGGTGAGTAACAAATTTTTTTTACTAAATAAACTTAAGTGTTAATATAGCTGCTTGTTTATTCCTGAAGATAAGTTTGATGCATGCTATATTTCAAGTTTATTTCTGGTATATTTTGTATGTTTGTAGATGTGTATGTTTACTGTGAATTCATTTTTCAGTGCCTAAGTTCCAGGTTTTAAGAATGTGCTTAAAACGCCATTTCAGATTGATCTAATCTTTGTTGAGGATTTATGATTAAATAAAATATGGTTATGTAATATAAATTTAAAGTTTAAAGTTATTATTTAATAAATAAATAAAAAGAATATAAGTCAACAGAGAAATCTTTTGAAATAAGAAATTAATCATTAAATTCTTTGATTTAAGAATATAAACATGTTACATTATCAAAGATACGAATTTTAAAACTAAAATTTGAATTTTTAGTTTGAAAAGAATTTGGTATTTCTGGTTTAACCAGAAAACAGGATTGGGATTAGAACTGTCATTCTAGGAGGTTGAAGTGGCCATGATTTTCTTTGGTGATAGATTAATCATTGTAGATGCAAGGAAAAATGGTAGTTGAAGGATTAATGCAGTGAGGCAGTAAAAATTTGGGATCAAGGTATTTAACCCTAGTTTTTGTTCAATTGGAAAAAAATGATCACCGCAACCCCTACGATTGATCGAGTTGTTCCAGATTCAAGTGGATGATGGATAGGGTGTGGAGGGGTTAGTAGCTGGAGGCGAAGTCATTCTGATGATCGGAGTTGAGTGATTTTTGGTGATTCCAGATTCGACTTTTGCTTCCTGTTTTGAGATCGAATGCTCAATTTTGATTTTGGGTTTCTGTAGTTAGTTTGATGTTTGGAAACAAAATAAGGGATGATTAATGACTTGCGTGGATGGTCGCGAAGTAGTCGGAGTGGATGGCGTGACGGTGCAGGTGCACGTCGATCTTGATGAATCAGTTGATTGTTTTGGGGTTGAGTTGTTCGCGAGAGTTACAGATTAATTCATATTTTTGCTCGAGAGTTTGGTCGGGTCAATCCTTGTTTTGCTCGAAGCTTGGGTTGATGGTCTCGTAGTAGCTATTGTTATGGCTCGGGGAAGAATGGTTGTTACAGATTTTTTTGTAACTGTCAGTACAGGGTTTTATAAAACCTGACTACATTTATATATGAATGAATTTAAAAAGGGATGTGTTACTCGAGTTTTACTCGAGATATATTCGGTTTTACTCGAGCTAGATTTAGGTTAGGCTCGAGCAAATTATTTGAGTTCGAGTTAGTTTACAGGTTAGGAAATCCTGTTATGTTTTCTAAATCTAAACTGAATTTTAAAAGTATAAAGTAAGATTTAAAATACATTTTAAATCTAAATTTAAATTATGGATTCAAGTTTAAATTTGAATATTAAGATAGAAATAAATAATTTTAAAAATTCAAATTTGTTTAAAATACTTTTAAGGGTTTATTGTTTAAAAATGTTTTTAAAGAAAATTGAATTTAAATTGGAAGTGAAATATAAAGTAATGTTTAAACAAAGTTTAAATTTGATTCAAATCTGGATTTGAATCTTTGGGTTAAAATAAATTTAAGTTTTATAAATTTAAGTATTTTAACAAATTTGAATGATAAAGAAAAATTTAAATGTTTTAAATTTAAAATGGGAATTTGGTTTAAAACTTTGTAAAATTTCTTTTATATAAGAAAAGTATTGTTTATCATTTAAAAGTTATAAATTGATATTAAAACTTGTTAAAGTTAAATTATAATTTAATGATTTATATTTCATTTAATTACTAGGGTAATTAAATGAATAATTAATTTATTTAATAAATTAATGAAATAAATAATTTCTTAAAATAATTAAGGGTTAATCTTAAGGGTTTAGGATTAATTATTCATTGAATAATTAACTTGTAATTAAGAATAATTAATTAAATAAAATTAGTTTTTAATTAATGATTAATAATTAATTTATCAAGTAATAATGGATTAATTAAGTTTAATTAACATTTAATTATTTAATTAATATGGAATTAATTAATGGGTTAGTTAATGATTGATTAATTTGTAATTAATAATGATTAAAATAAGTTAATTATTTTAGAAAATAATTAATGAGTTGTTAATATTTAATGAAGATCATTAACTAAGGATTATTTAATAATTAATTAATGTGATTAATTTTAATTATTAATTAGATTAATTAATTTAAAGAAAATCAATTGTGTAAGTTATTAAGTATAATTACTTATGGAAGCAATTAAGGAATTAATTACTTATTAATTGAGTTTAAATTTGATTAGTTTAAGTTAATTAATTTAGTTTAATTAATTTAAATTAATCGTTTGATGATTTGTGAAGTATAATTACTTAATGTAATTAAATGAAGTGAAATTACTCAGTAAAGTAATTAAAGACAATTACTGTATGTAATTAATGAATAATGATGGAATTATGAAATATTTTGGATTAAATTATTTTGTATAATTAATCAAGGGATTAATTAAAGAATTAATTAAAGGGGTAATTGATTTGATAAGTAATTAATGGTAGTTAACTATAAAATGAGATTAATCAAGGTGATTAAATATTATGGTTTAAGTAACATTAATTACTGGAAGTAATTAATATTGAGTAATTAATTAAATATAATTAAGGATCATTAATTAATATAATTAATGACGTAATTAAGATTTATTAATTAGTTAATCAATAATAAATGTTTAAGTGTAATTAATTAATTGTAATTAATTAAGATTAAATGAAATTAATTATAGTTAATTAATTTATGAAGTAATTAAAGGATAATTACTGTATTTGGTTTAGGGTAATTAATTTTGTGAAATTAATTAAAGTATAATTAATCAGGATTGATTAATTAAGATGATAAATTAAAGGTTAATTAATTAATTAATTTGTAATTAATTAATGATAATGTAAGCAAGATTTATATTGTGTAAGTAATTAATTTAATTCATTTTAAATTAACTATAGATTGTATGATTATAAGTCATTGCTTATAGATGGTTGATATTGATTTCTTTGAATGGTCTGAATCTCAGAGATGAGATTTGTAATGTTGATTGATATGGATGCATGGTTGCATTGTGATATTGATATGGTTTATCTTTTAATAGTGATAATGTGGATTATCTATGGTTTTATAATGATAATTATCTCTTGTGAATCTATGAATTATCTATATGTGTGTATATAGATAATGTAATTGAATTGTTTTAAACTCTAAAACAACTTGGACCTAAAAGACACGCTTTGGATTTCAATGAGACCGGGATCGGGTTTCCATATTTGGATATTCGAAAACCACATCGATCCAAATTAACGTTAGGTCGTGAATCCAAGTGGAGCAGGTGAAGACTCGAGGTGTAAGGGCTATACGTCAGTATAACTCTGTGGGTGATTCCGTAATGAGTTTGACGGAATAGTACTTATAGGTTCGAGATGATGATTCAAAGTGCAAGGGTTATCGTCGTTAACTCTGAGGGTGATTTCCAATACGAGTGTAACGAGATAATGCCTTCGGTTTCGTTCGAACCCGGAACGAACTTGTATGGATTGAATGCTTTCAGAACATCGTCAGGTGGACGATGAGCATTTTAAGAGATGTGTCCTCTAAAGGTAATCGTAGCCTCAAGCCTCATCAACCGAAAATGGCTAAAACAGGGGAGGTGCAGCAAGGCTTCGTGGGTAGCACCACTGGAGAGCAAGATTGATCCCTGTCTGGAGGTCCCTTTTTATTCGGCTTAGTGGGCAGTTGTTAGTGTACACCAACTGCGGGGTTGTCTTGTTCGGAACTGTTCAGTAAGGAATGGGTCCGGCTTTGTGTTGTAGGGGAGCGGGCGTACTCCTCGGTACGTTGATCTAGGCCACATACTGTGACGGGCGGTTCCCCAGTAGCCCTGCCATTGATGGAATCCAAAATCCAATAAGTGCCGTACGTATTAGTTGTCCCCAACTATGTTGGAACGTGAGATGTAAGCATTCCAGCTATTTCTGTATTTTACTTGAAAACCCTAGACACTATTATAATATCACCGGATTTCCTATCAAATGTTTTGGTTAGCGTAAGGTAAAAACTTTTCCATGTTTATGTGTGGGAAGTCTTACGTGATACCTTTCTTTTCAAAAGGTTTTTGAAAGTTAAGCAACTTTAACCTGTTACTCACACCAGACCCATGTCTGACCCGAAGTTTATCTTTGTTTTCATAAACTCTTAGGTACTCAAATTTTTACGAGTAGCCAAGGGATTCAGGTTAGCTTTGACGAATATTGGAGGAGTTATGGAGCAGGAGGCTTCTGCGTTAGATATATAGTATTCCGCTGTGTGATCTGTGATTGTCTATGAGTTGTATTATGTTGTAAATACTAGACAGGTGTTTATAACTATCTAGTATGTGTTGTATATATGTGTACTCTGATAGTGGTTGTAAACTATGTAATATTTTATGTTATTAATATAATTTATTCGTTCCGCTGTTGAGATTCTGATGTTGTGTTCTTCTTTCTTCTTTTTCTTTTATCTTTTCTATCCCTTTCTTTCTTCAGGATGATACGACTTTTCTTGAGAGAAAAAGTCGGGTCGTCTCAGGTGGTATCAGAGCGTTAGGTTGAGTGAATACCTAGGCTCTGTAGTGGTGTCTATCTTGAGAGAGCGTATTTGTAATTTTATATATATTTTTATATATTTATCTATTTCTACCTATGTTGGATTACCTGTTCAGGTGTTCCCATATAGGTTATAAAGGTAGATAAGGTAGTAGGGTGTGTAACACGACTACTGCCCTTGGTTGAAGTTTGTGATGAGGTTGGAAGTGATTCTATCGAGACTGTAGATCGAATACCGTCTCAAGTGAGTTTTCTTGGAGTAAGGATTTAGTAGATCTCTGAAGGTAACCTGTTAAGGTTCGTAGTCTATCTTTAAGTTGAATTTGGATGTATCGGCTAGGTGGAAGAGAATAATGGTATTTTGTTACCTTAGGGAATAGTAGCTGCGTGATGAGACGCAGTGACTATGGATGTTTCCGAAGATTTTTATTTGGAACAAGTTTGGGTAGTCTTTGGCGTTGGTGTCAGCAGTGTAGCTCGCAATGTTATGTGCTAGCAAGAAGGTCTTCTGGTTAGCAAATTTTTCTGGAGATGAAGTTCAGAAGCAACAGAGTGGATCCATTTCTTCAATGGATTGCTAGTTAAGCGTATGCTGTTCTGTTTGATAAAGAGAGAACAGTTTTCTTTGGATATTGGATCGGTTGATCGCAAAAGTGACTTGCGATTGTTTGAGCGTTCTCTTGAGCTATGGGAGGTTTGTTCATATTTAGAGGTTGAGTTTTCTTATCGACTGGATTCTAGGAGCGATACCGAAGGTTTAGTGAAGCAGCTTTGGATCAGATGGGGCATCTGAGTTTTCTTCTATGGGTCTGTTGAACCATATTTCTGAGATATGTTGTCCAGTTTGTGCTCGAGTTTTTCTTCTGCTTCAGATCAGAGTTGTGCAGCGAAAGCAGTTTGGGAGTGCCTTGTTTTTTTTTTTCCGGATAAGAATTGAAAGTTAGTTTTCTGGTATTTGTGGAGTAGAGTTGGTGTTCTTGGTTTGGGATTGATCTTGAGGAGATCATTTTGTTGGGTTGTTTGGTCTAGTTTGTTTCTAGAGACATCAGCGAAGGTTGAGCTGATCAGGAGAGTTGAGGCTGCCCAGGATCGTCAGAAGTATTTTGTGGATAAGAGACGAAGGAATTTGGATTTCCGAGTCGGAGATTTGATCTGGAATAAGTTTTCTCCGATCTAAAGAGCCATAAAATTGAGTAAGACTGGGTAAGTCGGCTCCGAGATGTTTTGGATCTTTTCTGTGATTTGTGAGGATTGGTGTTTGATTTTCAAAGTTGAATTGTCAGTTTGGATAACTGGAATTCGTTGTGTTTTACGTATCTCTAAGGCAGTACATGTATGATTTATCTCTGGTTGTGGAACTAGCAGTTCAGGGGGATGGGGTTGTTGATTCAGACTCGTCTGTAGTCTGACATATTGTTTTGTTGGTAGATATTGTTGGATAGGAGCTCTATAGCTTAATAGTATTGATTGTTTAGATTCTATAGAGCGAGTATCCCGATATTTTTACCGGGGAAGCTCGTGAAAATTTTATCCAAAATTTTTCTGGATAATGAAATTTGTTTTGTTTGAATTGGTTGCTATGGTTGTTAGCATATGTTTGATAATATATGCTTGTGTTTTAAAATAAAATCTTAAGATAGATTATTAAATTATCTTTGCTTTTAGATTTCGGGGACGAAATTCTTTTAAGGGGGGAGGAATGCGACATCCCGAAAATTTGGCAATATAAATTTAATAATCTATGTTTAAAAATTTATTTGATTTGATAATTTTTGATAATAAAATTTGAATTGACTTAATAATCTTCTTTTAATAAATATTTAAATTTGAAGATTGTGTCTTTTTGAAGCTAATAAATTGTTTTCTGTTTATAATGTATATATAATTGTATATATGGTAAAATTGATAAACTTTGATTTTGAATTTAGTAAATAAATTAATTTTCTAATTTTAATTTATATTTGGTAAATTGGAAATTTGATTTAAAATTAGCATTTAACTTTTCAAAACAATTTAATAGATAATTATATAATTTATATTAAAGGAAAACCTTATTTGTTTAGATTTATTAACTTAAATATGAATTTAAATTAGATTAACATTTAAAAGCTTGGTTTTATTTTATTTTTAAATATTATTTGAATTTATATATATATATAAGAATTTAAAATAAAATTACAAATGATCTTAATTTGTTTATAATCTCTTTTGTAAATTATTTAATATTGTTTAATTTGTTATTTTCAATGATAATGATAATACTTAGTTTATATAAACCTAAATAAATTTTGTTAAAAATAGGATTTGTTTTTTTTTATTTTAATAAAAATTATATATGCATTTATATATATAACTTGATTATTAAAATTTGATTTGATAAATTAATTTAAAGTTTGAATTTAATGCTTTAAAGAATAAATACTTAAAAGTATTTGAATAAGCTATTATTTATAAAATTGTTTTGTTTTGTTTTTCTATAAAAGAAAAGGAAGAAACTCATTTATTTTACATAAGAAATAATGAATTAAGATATAAAAGTTTTTAAATTCAACTTAAATTAAAAATACTTAAGATTACATGTGTAAGTCTCTTAAGACATTTAATTTACATATGTAAGCCATTAAAATAAGATAAGTGACAAATGTTTAAAATTTGAACAAGTGTCTGATTTTATTTTTTTCCCCTTTATTTAATTAAATCAAAATTTTTGTTTATATAAACATTTCTTCTTTACCTCATTTTCTCTTTTCCTATTCTTCTTCAAACTTAAGAAAAATTTTCAGATTCTAAAATCTGAATTCATTTCAAAAACAGAAATTTTAATCAAAACAAATTTTCTCTAGAACAAATCTGCAAACCCCCTCTCAAACCAAATCTAAAACCAAGTATTCTCCTAACCAAAAACTATTTGAATCATCCACAAACCAGAAATCAAAGTATGCCAATCATCCTTAAAACTGAAGCTCTCTTCAAATACATCAACTTGAAATTTCAAATTGCAATTCGATCCTGCAATCTAAAACTGCATGCACCAGCAGTTCAACCAAGCCAGCAGTCCTCTGTTTGAAAACACATCCAAAACTGCATGCATGTAGCTATAGAACCTGGAAACAAACATGCAACTATGATTCTGGAAAACACAAAGTACTACCACAACTTCAAGTTTAAAAAGCAAAAGCATGCATGCAATTGTTAAATCTGGAAGCAAAGGCATTTGCAGTAAATCAAGATCTAAAGTTTTTATAAAAAGGAAGCAACTTGAAGTTTTAAAAAGCAAATTGAAGGTCAACTCATAAGCAAAAATAAAAGAAGAGATGTAAAGTTTTCAAAATTTAAAGCATCCTTCAGTTTCAAAGCTTTTCAAAAACATGGATGCTCTGCTCATAATTTTTCAGGTGAGTATCAAATTTTTTTTACTAAATAAACTTAAGTGTTAATATAGTTGCTTGTTTATTCCTGAAGATAAGTTTGATGCATGCTATATTTCAAGTTTATTTCTGGTATATTATGTATGTTTGTAGATGTGTGTGTTTACTGTGAATTCATTTTTCAGTTCCTAAGTTCCAGGTTTTAAGAATGTGCTTAAAACTCCATTTCCGATTGATCTAATCTTTGTTGAGGATTTATGATTAAATCAAATATGGTTATGTAATATAAATTTAAATTTTAAAGTTATTATTTAATAAATAAATAAAAAAGAAGAAGAGGAACCTGTAGTGTTTCTGGAAACATAAGTCAACAGAGCAATCTTTTGAAATAAGAATTTAATCATCTAACTTCTTTGATTTAAGAATATAAACATGTTACATTATCAAAGATACGAATTTTAAAACTAAAATTTGAATTTTTAGTTTGAAAAGAATTTGGTATTTCTGGTATAACCAGAAAACATGATTGGGGTTAGAACTGTCATTCTAGGAGGTCGAAGTGGCCATGGTTTTCTCTAGTGATAGAGTAAGCATCGTAGATGCAAGGAAAAATTGTAGTTGAAGGATTAATGCAGTGAGGCAGTAAAAATTTGGGATCAAGGTATTTAACCCTAGTTTTTGTTCAACTGGAAAAAAATGGTCACCGCAACCACTACGATTGATCGAGTTGTTCCAGATTCGAGTGGATGATGGATAGGGTGTGGAGGGGTTAGTAGCCGGAGGCGAAGTCATTCTGATGATCGGAGTTGAGTGATTTTTGGTGATTCTAGATTCGACTTTTGCTTCCTGTTTTGAGATCGAATGCTCAATTTTGATTTTGGGTTTCTGCAGTTAGTTTGATGTTTGGAAACGAAATGAGGGATGATTAATGACTTGCGTGGATGGTCGCGAAGGAGTCGGAGTGGACGGCGTGACGGTGCAGGTGCACGTCGATCTTGATGTATCAGTTGATTGTTTTGGGGTAGAGTGGTTCGCGAGAGTTACAGGTTAATTCATATTTTTGCTCGAGAGTTTGGTCGGGTCAATCCTTGTTTTGCTCGAAGCTTGGGTTGATGGTCTCGTAGTAGCTATTGTTATGGCTCGGGGAAGAATGGTTGTTACATATTTTTTTGTAACTGTCAGTACAGGGTTTTATAAAACCTGACTGCATTTTTATATGAATGAATTTAAAATGGGATGTGTTACTCGAGTTTTACTCGAGATATTTTGGGTTTTACTCGAGCTAGATTTAGCTCAGGCTCGAGTAAATTATTTGGGTTCGAGTTAGTTTACAGGTTAGGAAATCCTGTTATGTTTTCTAAATCTAAACTGAATTTTAAAAGTATAAAGTAAGATTTAAAATACATTTTAAATCTAAATTTACATTATGGATTCAAGTTTAAATTTGAATATTAAGATAGAAATAAATAAGTTTAAAAATTCAAATTTGTTTAAAATACTTTTAAGGGTTTATTGTTTAAAAATGTTTTTAAAGAAAATTGAATTTAAATTGGAAGTGAAATATAAAGTAATGTTTAAACAAAGTTTAAATTTGATTCAAATCTGGATTTGAATCTTTGGGTTAAAATAAATTTAAGTTTTATAAATTTAAGTATTTTAACAAATTTGAATGATAAAGAAAAATTTAAATGTTTTAAATTTAAATTGGGAATTTGGTTTAAACATTTGTAAAATTTCTTTTATATAAGAAAAGTGTTCTTTACCATTTAAAAGTTTTAAATTGATATTAAAACTTGTTAAAGTTAAATTATAATTTAATGATTTATATTTCATTTAATTACTAGGGTAATTAAATGAATAATTAATTTATTTAATAAATTAATGAAATAAATAATTTCTTAAAGTAATTAAGGGTTAATCTTAAAGGTTTAGGATTAATTATTCATTGAATAATTAACTTGTAATTAAGAATAATTAATTAAATAAAGTTAGTTTTTAATTAACGATTAATAATTAATTTATCAAGTAATAATGGATTAATTACGTTTAATCAACGCTTAATTATTTAATTAATCTGGAATTAATTAACGGGTTAGTTAATGATTGATTAATTTGTAATTAATAATGATTAAAATAAGTTAATTATTTTAGAAAATAATTAATGAGTTGTTAATAGTTAATGAAGATCATTAACTAAGGATTATTTAATAATTAATTAATGTGATTAATTTTAATTATTAATTAGATTAATTAATTTAAAGATAATCAATTGTGCATGTTATTAAGTATAATTACTTATGGAAGTAATTAAGGAATTAATTACTTATTAATTGAGTTTAAATTTGATTAGTTTAAGTTAATTAATTTAGTTTAATTAATTTAAATTAATCATTTGATGATTTGTGAAGTATAATTACTTAATGTAATTAAATGAAGTGAAATTACTCAGTAAAGCAATTAAAGATAATTACTGTATGTAATTAATGAATAATGATGGAATTGTGAAATATTTTGGATTAAATTATTTTGTATAATTAATCAAGGGATTAATTAAAGAATTAATTAAAGGGGTAATTGATTTGATAAGTAATTAATGGTAGTTAATTATAAAATGAGACTAATCAAGGTGATTAAATATTATGGTTTAAGTGATATTAATTACTGGAAGTAATTAATTAAATATAATTAAGGATCATTAATTAATATAATTAATGACGTAATTAAGATTTATTAATTAGTTAACCAATAATAAATGTTTAAGTGTAATTATTTAATTGTAATTAATTAAGATTAAATGTAATTAATTATAGTTAATTAATTTATGAAGTAATTAAAGGATAATTACTATATTTGGTTTAGGGCATTTAATTTTGTGAAATTAATTAAAGTATAATTAATCAGGATTGATTAATTAAGATGATAAATTAAAGGTTAATTAATTAATTAATTTGTAATTAATTAATGATAATGTAAGCAAGATTTATATTGTGTAAGTAATTAATTTAATTCATTTTAAATTAACTATAGATTGTATGATTATAAGTCATTGCTTATAGATGGTTGATATTGATTTCTTTGAATGGTTTGAATCTCAGAGATGAGATTTGTAATGTTGATTGATATGGATGCATTGGTTGCATTGTGATATTGATATGGTTTATCTTTTAATAGTGATAATGTGGATTATCTATGGTTTGATAATGATAATTATCTCTTGTGAATCTATGAATTATCTATCTGTGTGTATATAGATAATGTAATTGAATTGTTTTAAACTCTAAAACAACTTGGACCTAAAAGACACGCTTTGGATTTCGATGAGACCGGGATCGGGTTTCCATATTTGGATATCCGAAAACCACATCGATCCAAATTAACGTTAGGTCGTGAATCCAAGTGGAGCAAGTGAAGACTCGAGGTGTAAGGGCTATACGTCAGCATAACTCTGTGGGTGATTCCGTAATGAGTTAGAATAGTACTTATAGGTTCGAGATGATGATTCAGAGTGCAAGGGTTATCGTCATTAACTCTGAGGGTGATTTCCAATACGAGTGTAACGAGATAATGCCTTCGGTTTCGTTCGAACTTGGAACGAACTTGTATGGATTGAATGCTTTCAGAACATCGTCAGGTGGACGATGAGCATTTTAAGAGATGTGTCCTCTAAAGGTAATCGTAGCCTCAAGCCTCATCAACCGGGAATGGCTAAAACAGGGGAGGTGCAGCAAGGCTTCGTGGGTAGCACCCACTGGAGAGCAAGATTGATCCCTGTCTAGAGGTCCCTTTTTATTCGGCTTAGTGGGCAGTTGTTAGTGTACACCAACTGCGGGGTTGTCTTGTTCGGAACTGTTCAGTAAGGAATGGGTCCGGCTTTGTGCTGTAGGGGAGCGGGCGTACTCCTCGGTGCGTTGATTTAGGCCACGTACCGTGACGGGCGGTACCCCAGTAGCCCTGCCATTGATGGAATCCAAAATCCAATAAGTGTCGTACGTATTAGTTGTGGCCAACTATGTTGGAACGTGAGATGTAAGCATTCCAGCTATTTCTGTATTTTACTTGAAAACCCTAGACACTATTATAATATCACTGTATTTCCTATCAAATGTTTTGGTTAGCGTAAGGTAAAAACTTTTCCATGTTTATGTGTGGGAAGTCTTACGTGATACCTTTCTTTTCAAAAGGTTTTTGAAAGTTAAGCAACTTTAACCTGTTACTCACACCAGACCCATGTCTGACCCGGAGTTTATCTTTGTTTTCATAAACTCTTGGGTACTCAAATTTTTACGAGTAGCCAAGGGATTCAGGTTAGCTTTGACGAATATTGGAGGAGTTATGGAGCAGGAGGCTTCTGCTTTAGATATAAAGTATTCCGCTGTGTGATCTGTGATTGTCTCTGAGTTGTATTATGTTGTAAATACTAGACAGATGTTTATAACTGTCTAGTATGTGTTGTATATCTGTGTACTCTGATAGTGGTTGTAAACTATGTAATATTTTATGTTATTAATATAATTTATTCGTTCCACTGTTGAGATTCTGATGTTGTGTTCTTCTTTCTTCTCTTTCTTTTCTCTTTTCTATCCCTCTCTTTCTTCATGATGATACGACTTTTCTGGAGAGAAAAAGTCGGGTCGTCTCAGGTGGTATCAGAGCGTTAGGTTGAGTGAATACCTAGGCTCTGTAGTGGTGTCTATCTTGAGAGAGCGTATTTGTAATTTTGTATATATTTATATATATTTATCTATTTCTACCTATCTGTTGGATTACCTGTTCAGGTGTTCCCATATTGGTTATAAAGGTAGATAAGGTAGTAGGGTGTGTAATACGACTACTACCCTTGGTTGAAGTTTGGTGATGAGGTTGGAAGTGATTCTATCGAGACTGTAGATCGAATACCGTCTCAAGTGAGTTTTCTTGGAGTAAGGATTTAGTAGATCTCTGAAGGTAACCTGTTAAGGTTCGGAGTCTATCTTTGAGTTGAATTTGGATCTATCGGCTAGGTGGAAGAGAATAATGGTATTTTGATACCTTAGGGAATAGTAGCTGCGTGATGAGACGCAGTGACTATGGATGTTTCCGAAGATTTTTATTTGGAACAAGTTTGGGTAGTCTTTGGCGTCGGTGTCAGCAGTGTAGCTCGCAATGTTATGTGCTGGCAAGAACGTCTTCTGGTTAGCAAATTTTTCTGGAGATAAAGTTCAGAAGCAATAGAGTGGATCCATTTCTTCAATGGATTGGCTAGTTAAGTGTATGCTGTTCTGTTTGGTAAAGAGAGAACAGTTTTCTTTGGATATTGGATCGGTTGATCGCAAAAGTGACTTGCGATAGTTTGAGCGTTCTCTTGAGCTATGGGAAGTTTGTTCATATCTAGAGGTTGAGTTTTCTTATCGACTGGATACTAGGAGTGATACCGAAGGTTTAGTGAAGCAGCTTTGGATTAGATGGGGCATCTGAGTTTTCTTCTATGGGTCTGTTGAACCATATTTCTGAGATATGTTGTCCAGTTTGTGCTCGATTTTTTCTTCTGCTTCAGATCAGCGTTGTGCAGCGGAAGCAGTTTGGGAGTGCCTTGCTTTGTCTTTTCCGGATAAGAATTGAAAGTTAGTTTTCTGGTATTTGTGGAGTAGAGTTGGTGTTCTTGGTTTGGGATTGATCTTGAGGAGATCATTTTGTTGGGTTGTTTGGTCCAGTTTGTTTCTAGAGACATCAGCGAAGCTTGAGCTGATTGGGAGAGTTGAGGCTGCCCAGGATCGTCAGAAGTATTTTGTGGATAAGAGACGAAGGAATTTGGATTCCGAAGTCGGAGACTTGATCTGGAATAAGTTGTCTCCGATCTAAAGAGCCATAAGATTGAGTAAGACTGGGTAAGTCAGCTCCGAGATGTTTTGGATCTTTTCTGTGATTTGTGAGGATTGGTGTTTGATTTTCAAAGTTGAATTGTCAGTTTGGATAACTGGAATTCGTTGTGTTTTACGTATCTCTAAGGGAGTACGTGTATGATTTATCTCTGGTTGTGGAACTAGCAGTTCAAGAGGATGGGGTTGTTGATTCAGACTCGTCTGTAGTCTGACGTATTGTTTTGTTGGTAGATATTGTTGGATAGGAGCTCTATAGCTTAATAGTATTGATTGTTTAGATTCTATAGAGCGAGTATCCCGATATTTTTACCGGGGAAACTCGTGAAAATTTTATCTAGAATTTTTCTGGATAATTAAATTTGTTTTGTTTGAATTGGTTGCTATGGTTGTTAGCATATGTTTGATAATATATGCTTGTGTTTTAAAAAAAAATCTTAAGATAGATTATTAAATTATCTTTGCTTTTAGATTTCGGGGACGAAATTCTTTTAAGGAGGGAGGAATGTGACATCCCGAAAATTTGGCAATATAAATTTAATAATCTGTGTTTAAAATTTTATTTGATTTGATAATTTTGATAATAAAATTTGAATTGACTTAATAATCTTCTTTTAGTAAATATTTAAATTTGAAGATTGTGTCTTTTTGAAGCTAATAAATTGTTTTCTATTTATAATATATATATAATTGTATATATAGTAAAATTGATAAACTTTGATTTTGAATTTAGTAAATAAATTAATTTTCTAATTTTGATTTATATTTGGTAAATTGGAAATTTGATTTAAAATTAACATTTAACTTTTCAAAACAATTTAATAGATAATTATATAGTTTATATTAAAGGAAAACCTTATTTGTTTAGATTTATTAACTTAAATATGAATTTAAATTAGATTAACATTTAAAAGCTTGGTTTTATTTTATTTTTAAATATTATTTGAATTTATATATATATATATATATATATATATATATAAGAATTTAAAATAAAATTACAAATGATCTTAATTTGTTTATAATCTCTTTTATAAATTATTTAATATTGTTTAATTTGTTATTTTCAATGATAATGATAATACTTAGTTTTATAAACCTAAATAAATTTTGTTAAAAATAGGATTTGTTATTTTTTTTCTTTTAATAAGAATTATATATGCATTTATATATATAACTTGATTATTAAAATTTGATTTGATAAATTAATTTAAAGTTTGAATTTAATGTTTTAAATAATAAATACTTAAAAGTATTTGAATAAGCTTTTATTTATAAAATTGTTTTGTTTTTCTATAAAAGAAAAGGAAGAAACTCATTTATTTTATATAAGAAATAATGAATTAAGATATAAAAGTTTTTAAATTCAACTTAAATTAAAAATACTTAAGATTACATGTGTAAGTCTCTTAAGACATTTAATTTACATGTGTAAGCCATTAAAATAAGATAAGTGACAAATGTTTAAAATTCGAACAAGTGTCTGATTTAATTTTTTTTCCCTTTATTTTAATTAAATCAAAATTTTTTTTTATATAAACATTTCTTCTTTACCTCATTTTCTCTTTTCCTATTCTTCTTCAAACTTAAGAAAATTTTTCAGATTCTAAAATCTGAATTCATCTACATTCAAAAACAGAAATTTTAATCAAAACAAATTTTCTCTAGAACAAATCTGCAAACCCCCTCTCAAACCAAATCTAAAACCAAGTATTCTCCTAACCAAAAACTATTTGAATCATCCACAAACCAAAAATCAAAGTATGACAATCATCCTTAAAACTGAAGCTCTCTTCAAATACATCAACTTGAAATTTCAAATTGCAATTCGATCCTGCAATCTAAAACTGCATGCAACAGCAGTTCAACCAAGCCTGCAGTCCTCTGCTTGAAAACACATCCAAAACTGCATGCATGTAGCTATAGAACCTGGAAACAAACATGCAACTGTAATTTTGGAAAACACAAAATACTACCACAACTTCAAGTTTAAAAAGCAAAAGCATGCATGCAATTATTAAATCTGGAAGCAAAGGCATTTGCAGTAAATCAAGATCTAAAGTTTTTATAAAAAGGAAGCAACTTGAAGTTTTAAAAAGCAAATTGAAGGTCAACTCATAAGCAAAAATAAAAGAAGAGACATGAAGTTTTCAAAATTTAAAGCATCCTTCAGTTTCAAAGCTTTTCAAAAACATGGATGCTCTGCTCATAATTTTTCAGGTGAGTAACAATTTTTTTTTACTAAATAAACTTAAGTGTTAATATAGTTGCTTGTTTATTCCTGAAGATAAGTTTGATGCATGCTATATTTCAAGTTTACTTCTGGTATATTATGTATGTTTTTAGATGTGTATGTTTACTGTGAATTCATTTTTCAGTGCCTAAGTTCCAGGTTTTAAGAATGTGCTTAAAACTCCATTTCAGATTGATCTAATCTTTGTTGAGGATTTATGATTAAATAAAATATGGTTATGTAATATAAATTTAAAGTTTAAAGTTATTATTTAATAAATAAATAAAAAAGAAGAAAAGGAACCTGTAGTGTTTCTGGAAACATAAGTCAACAGAGCAATCTTTTGAAATAAGAATTTAATCATCTAAATTCTTTGATTTAAGAATATAAACATGTTACATTATCAAAGATACGAATTTTAAACTAAAATTTGAATTTTTAGTTTGAAAATAATTTGGTATTTCTGGTTTAACCAAAAAACAGGATTGGGGTTAGAAGTGTCATTCTAGGAGGTCGAAGTGGCCATGGTTTTCTCTGGTGATAGAGTAAGCATCGTAGATGCAAGGAAAAATGGTAGTTGAAGGATTAATGCAGTGAGGCAGTAAAAATTTGGGATCAAGGTATTTAACCCTAGTTTTTGTTCAACTGGAAAAAAATGATCACCGCAACCCCTACGATTGATCGAGTTGTTCCAGATTCAAGTGGATGATGGATAGGGTGTGGAGGGGTTAGTAGCCGGAGGCGAAGTCATTCTGATGATCGGAGTTGAGTGATTTTTGGTGATTCCAGATTCGACTTTTGCTTCCTGTTTTGAGATCGAATGCTCAATTTTGATTTTGGGTTTCTGCAGTTAGTTTGATGTTTGGAAACGAAATGAGGGATGATTAATGACTTGCGTGGATGGTCGCGAAGGAGTCGGAGTGGACGGCGTGACGGTGCAGGTGCACGTCGATCTTGATGTATCAGTTGATTGTTTTGGGGCAGAGTGGTTCGCGAGAGTTACAGGTTAAGTCATATTTTTGCTATGAGAGTTTGTACGGGTCAATCCTTGTTTTGCTCGAAGCTTGGGTTGATGGTCTCGTAGTAGCTATTGTTATGGCTCGGGGAATAATGGTTGTTACAGATTTTTTTGTATCTGTTAGTACAGGGTTTTATAAAACCTGACTACATTTATATATGAATGAATTTAAAAAGGGATTTGTTACTCGAGTTTTACTCGAGATATTTTGGGTTTTACTCGAGCTAGATTTAGCTCAGGCTCGAGTAAATTATTTGAGTTCGAGTTAGTTTACAGGTTAGGAAATCCTGTTATGTTTTCTAAATCTAAACTGAATTTTAAAAGTATAAAGTAAGATTTAAAATACATTTTAAATCTAAATTTAAATTATGGATTCAAGTTTAAATTTGAATATTAAGATAGAAATAAATAAGTTTAAAAATTCAAATTTGTTTAAAATACTTTTAAGGGTTTATTGTTTAAAAATGTTTTTAAAGAAAATTGAATTTAAATTGCAAGTGAAATATAAAGTAATGTTTAAACAAAGTTTAAATTTGATTCAAATCTGGATTTGAATCTTTGGGTTAAAATAAATTTAAGTATTTTAACAAATTTGAATGATAAAGAAAAATTTAAATGTTTTAAATTTAAAATGGGAATTTGGTTCAAACCTTTGTAAAATTTCTTTTATATAAGAAAAGTGTTCTTTATCATTTAAAAGTTTTAAATTGATATTAAAACTTGTTAAAGTTAAATTATAATTTAATGATTTATATTTCATTTAATTACTAGGGCAATTAAATGAATAATTAATTTATTTAATAAATTAATAAAATGAATAATTTCTTAAAGTAATTAAGGGTTAATCTTAAGGGTTTAGGATTAATTATTCATTGAATAATTAACTTGTAATTAAGAATAATTAATTAAATAAAGTTAGTTTTTAATTAATGATTAATAATTAGTTTATCAAGTAATAATGGATTAATTAAGTTTAATTAACACTTAATTATTTAATTAATCTGGAATTAATTAATGGGTTAGTAATGATTGATTAATTTGTAATTAATAATGATTAAAATAAGTTAATTATTTTAGAAAATAATTAATGAGTTGTTAATAGTTAATGAAGATCATTAACTAAGGATTATTTAATAATTAATTAATGTGATTAATTTTAATTATTAATTAGATTAATTAATTTAAAGATAATCAATTGTGTATGTTATTAAGTATAATTACTTATGGAAGTAATTAAGGAATTAATTACTTATTAATTGAGTTTAATTTTGATTAGTTTAAGTTTATTAATTTAGTTTAATTAATTTAAATTAATCGTTTGATGATTTGTGAAGTATAATTACTTAATGTAATTAAATGAAGTGAAATTACTCAGTAAAGTAATTAAAGATAATTACTGTATGTAATAAATGAATAATGATGGAATTGTGAAATATTTTGGATTAAATTATTTTGTATAATTAATCAAGGGATTAATTAAAGAATTAATTAAAGGGGTAATTGATTTGATAAGTAATTAATGGTAGTTAATTATAAAATGAGATTAATCAAGGTGATTAAGTATTATGGTTTAAGTGATATTAATTACTGGAAGTAAGTAATATTGAGTAATTAATTAAATATAATTAAGGATCATTAATTAATATAATTAATGACGTAATTAAGATTTATTAATTAGTTAATCAATAATAAATGTTTAAGTGTAATTAATTAATTGTAATTAATTAAGATTAAATGTAATTAATTATAGTTAATTAATTTATGAAGTAATTAAAGGATAATTACTGTACTTGGTTTAGGGTAATTAATTTTGTGAAATTAATTAAAGTATAATTAATCAGGATTGATTAATTAAGATGATAAATTAAAGGTTAATTAATTAATTAATTTGTAATTAATTAATGATAATGTAAGCAAGATTTATATTGTGTAAGTATTTAATTTAATTCATTTTAAATTAATTATAGATTGTATGATTATAAGTCATTGCTTATAGATGGTTGATATTGATTTCTTTGAATGGTTTGAATCTCAGAGATGAGATTTGTAATGTTGATTGATATGGATGCATTGGTTGCATTGTGATATTGATATGGTTTATCTTTTAATAGTGATAATGTGGATTATCTATGGTTTGATAATGATAATTATCTCTTGTGAATCTATGAATTATCTATCTGTGTGTATATAGATAATGTAATTGAATTGTTTTAAACTCTAAAACAACTTGGACCTAAAATACACGCTTTGGATTTCGACGAGACCGGGATCGGGTTTCCATATTTGGATATTCGAAAACCACATCGATCCAAATTAACCTTAGGTCGTGAATCCAAGTGGAGCAAGTGAAGACTCGAGGTGTAAGGGCTATACGTCAGTATAACTCTGTGGGTGATTCCGTAATGAGTTAGAATAGTACTTATAAGTTCGAGATGATGATTCAGAGTGCAAGGGTTATCGTCGTTAACTCTGAGGGTGATTTCCAATACGAGTGTAACAAGATAATGCCTTCGGTTTCGTTCGAACACAGAACGAACTTGTATGGATTGAATGCTTTTAGAACATCGTCAGGTGGATGATGAGCATTTTAAGAGATGTGTCCTCTAAAGGTAATCGTAGCCTCAAGCCTCATCAACCGAGAATGGCTAAAACAGGGGAGGTGCAGCAAGGCTTCGTGGGTAGCACCCACTGGAGAGCAAGATTGATCCCTGTCTAGAGGTCCCTTTTTATTCGGCTTAGTGGGCAGTTGTTAGTGTACACCAACTGCGGGGTTGTCTTGTTTGGAACTGTTCAGTAAGGAATTGGTCCGGCTTTGTGTTGTAGGGAAGCGGGCGTACTCCTCGGTACGTTGATCTAGGCCACGTACTGTGACAGTCGGTACCCCAGTAGCCCTGCCATTGATGGAATCCAAAATCCAATAAGTGTCGTACGTATTAGTTGTGCCCAACTATGTTGGAACGTGAGATCTAAGCATTCCAGCTATTTCTGTATTTTACTTGAAAACCCTAGACACTATTATAATATCACCGGATTTCCTATCAAATTTTTTGGTTAGTGTAAGGTAAAAACTTTTCCATGTTTATGTGTGTGAAGTCTTACGTGATACCTTTCTTTTCAAAAGGTTTTTGAAAGTTAAGCAACTTTAACCTGTTACTCACACCAGACCCA
Source organism: Allium cepa (assembly GCA_030765085.1). Taxonomy (NCBI): domain Eukaryota; kingdom Viridiplantae; phylum Streptophyta; class Magnoliopsida; order Asparagales; family Amaryllidaceae; genus Allium; species Allium cepa. Next base: position 663,197,072 of record CM060945.1, read on the forward strand.
TGTCTGACCCGGAGTTTATCTTTGTTTTCATAAACTCTTGGGTACTCAAATTTTTACGAGTAGCCAAGGGATTCAGGTTAGCTTTGACGAATATTGGAGGAGTTATGGAGCAGGAGGCTTCTGCGTTAGATATATAGTATTTCGCTGTGTGATCTGTGATTGTCTCTGAGTTGTATTATGTTGTAAATACTAGACAGGTGTTTATAACTGTCTAGTATGTGTTGTATATCTGTGTACTCTGATAGTGGTTGTAAACTATGTAATATTTTATGTTATTAATATAATTTATTCGTTCCGCTGTTGAGATTCTGATGTTGTGTTCTTCTTTCTTCTCTTTCTTTTCTCTTTTCTATCCCTTTCTTTCTTCATGATGATATGACTTTTCTGGAGAGAAAAAGTCGGGTCGTCTCAAATCGACAAGCGAACACCGCCGTTGAACTCCGCTCCGTCCGCTCTTCAAAACCCATAAATCAATTTGACGATCCGACAATGTTCATCGACGCGCAATGATTGGCCATGAGTATTCCATCGATTTTTGACCACATCGAAACCCAGATTGAAAAACAAATCATATATTTGACTTGCACTCGTCATGAGCTTCAAATCCATATATAATTCGATATAGTTTGTGGAGTTTGAATTTTGAAGTAGTAATTTTTGTTTGCAATTGACTGTGAAATTTAGAGTTTGTCTGCCATTGAGAAAGAGGAGCAATTGGAATTGTACGTACAAAAAAATGAACACAAGAAATAGGCTAGAGTGTATAACGAGGTATATATATGCCAAGTTGAAATTAGAACAGACCGGATTAATTGAATGGTACACGACCCAAAAAGCCCGATTCGACCCCGGAACGAAAATGGTCAAGCCATATATCAAAATAGATGTTTGAAAATATTTTAAACGAAATGAAATAGGTTTCAAGTCCAAATTCCATCGTAGGAAGAAGTTATGCTAAAATCAAGTTATTTCAAATTGATTTCAATTTAATTGATCTCTGGGAGTTTTGAGTCCGTACGATCAAACGACAAATCCGATCGTTATGAAACTTGAAATCCTACAATAATTCACCGTTACGGATCTGATGAAACTGGTTTCGTCGAAATCCAAGTCAGTGGCCAAAATGGCTATTTTCTAGTTAATTGAATAAATTAATAATTGATTAATTAAATCAAGTTTTCAATTTCAACTCTATAATTAACAAATTTCATCATTTTTAACTTTCTTAATTATTTACACTAATTTAACCAAATTTAAATGTCAGTTTAGAGTTGATTAATTTATCAATTTCAGTGTTAGCCTTAAGTCCATTAACTTCAAAAATTATAAATTTAATTTTCAATATTCCATTTAATTTACTTTCATTCTGTTATTCAATTCATTGTTGTCAAATGGATGCATTTAACATTGGATTCATGATCTATTAACTTAATATTCTCGGATTTCATCTTAATTTCTATTAACGTAAAATTTTATACTAAATTTCATTAAATTTCAATTAATCCAATTTATTAAATTTAAATTCCAATAAATTAATAAATCTTGATATCCATTATTTTCATTTAACCAATTGTCATATTATGAATAGAATTAATATTATTTCCAATTTTTTCCTTAATTTATACTAATATAACATTGAATTGAGATTCATTGCAATTGATTACAAATTTTGATTTAATGGACTAAATAAATGATTACTCTATAATAATTATTGCCACTAAATCTTAATCATATTTATATAAGTTATCATTTCCAAACAATTACTTATAGAACGTTGATTTTATTTACTATTTATTATTATTAATTCATTGATTAATTCAATATTTACATTTGTTTTTCTTATATTAAATTTATTACTAAATATTACTATCTACAATCTGTTACAACCCTGCAATTGTTTCAATTAATTGGGATTGCATTGAATTAATTATTTATCAGCTTACATCAACATTCTTGCATTTCATTCCCGTTGTAAATTCATTAACGAATTACAAATTTTTATTTATTCTAGATTTAGTTACCAAAATCTTATTCAATTCGCAAATTTTAAACATCGAACATTACGGGTCATTACATTTTGACTGTGGACAAATAGAGTCAATATATGTATATAAGTATATATATATACATATATACTTTATATACATGCATGTATGTATATTATTGCCTTCGTAATGTGGATTAATATTAATAAATACCATATATATATGCATATAATTCTTACTATTAACATATATATATATATACATATATATTGTGATGAATCTCAATAATATATTTCATTTTGGAATTACAGGGATCGATACCAGAGTTCCTAATTCTAAGATAAGATGGATAAGCCTTCGAAGCGATAATTCTCTTCCACTCCAGTACCTATCTAGCATTATGTTATCTTCCTTCCAACTACATTATTTATGCGGTTCTTTCCTTCTTGAATATCGCTCATATCCAACTCACACCAGACTCTTGTAGCTACCCTTCATGTACTACTTAAAGATCTTGAAATGGATGGCTTGATAATGTCGATTTATTGTTCGCTCACTATCCATTCTAAGGTTAGGTATCGGCCAGAGGGTACTGCTTACCATATTTCTCCATCCAGTGGAGACGTAATATCTAATTCTAGTAGCAAAAAAAGAGATTGGAGAGCTTAATTCTTTTTTGTAAAGTGCTTCCCCCCAGAGATTCAAGGGGCCTTTTCCACTCCTAGTATGCTTTTAGGCTGAAAATTACTTTCTTCTCAATTCTCAACCTTTAGTAGTAACTTTCAATTACATTTTTATTTATAGATCTTGCTTCCAAAGCCATCGATCCTAAAACGATGGATAATATTAGAGAATTTGGCATGCTTCAGAATACTAAAGGAGCCGGTTGAGACTTATTACTGAGGAGATGGTACGAAAAAATGGCTCAATTAAACCATCTAATAACATCTTAGGCGAACCTCCTATGATGAAGAAAATCACACATGATTCCAAGTCGATCTTGATCACTAGACCGAACATTTTCTCTATTCTCAACCCGGTCGAATGCACTCTATTTTTTAGCCTAGATATTTTCTAGGTATTTATTTTATTTATTTCGAATGCTTGTTTACTTTGCGTTATACTATGCAAATGTTCACTTGGTTGACCCATCGTCTCTGACCAACGATAAGGACTCAACAGATCTTCCTATTATAGTTACATCTCATAACAAGCCTCCGTTGCCGCCTCCTTTAAGGAAAATTTCTTGTTTGATTTCCTCTACAGCTGAAGATGCTTTCTTGGCAACTAAGACTAAGAAACTTCTACAAGAATATGAATAATTAGAGATTCCTCTTGAATCTTCCTCCCTTAAAAATTCACAATAGAATATCCACGCTTTGGAAACTCCTAATATTTCTTCTACTGCTGTTGTCGCTACCAACATTATCTTTATCTCAACAATTCGATATCAACATCATGCCTACATCATCGAGGGATTCTACGGACAACATCCATATGGAGTTTGGATCTAACCACACCTTCTTAACTACTGATACTCTAGAAGGTGTTGTGGTGTCCATCTCTCATAATCATGATAAGTTGTTATTTTCTGTTCTACATTCCCCACTGTTCTCACCTCTTGGGATCACTAAATTTCCCACATCTTTCTTAAAGGACTTTCTTAATCTCCTTCCCCATTAGTTGCTTATGGTTCATCCTTTTGTGCTTAGTATAATCGGTCAAATCTTGTCTTATTAATCTTATGTTAACTAATTTTATTTCATTTTAAGGTTGGCAAAATCCTCTAACTGCACATCATCTTTTGAGGAGCATGATTCCACCCTTAATAGTACCATTAAGGCTTTGGAGGAGAAGAACCGCATTTTAGAAACCCTACCAGAACTTTTCCTCTAAGAATTTTCATATTACCTCTCTTCTTGCCTCAGGAAAAGGAAAGAGTTTTGGTTTGAAAGATAAGTTAAAATCGACTAAAGAAGCTTTAATGCATAAGAAGAAGATGTCCTCGAGCTCAAATTTGAGTAGCTAACCTTGAGAGAGATGTAGCCAAAAGGATTCTTCAGTAAAAAGACGAATGATGACCTAGAAAATGCCAAGGATAAAGCATCTTCTATCTTACCGGACATTCTTCATTCTTTTGAAGATCGACGTACATAAGGTCCTTCCGCTCGTGGTACTTATTATTTCCTACTTTGGAGTCTATAGAGGTTAAGTATATAAGGAAGTTTGACATCATCCTTGAAAGAATCCCTGGCGAATTACCAGAATTTGAAATGATGAAATGGTGGATTTCATAGGCTTCTTATCTTTCGATGACCTCACATATGATGGAAAGGATGCAAATTGGAATCAAGACAGAATTTAACCCGATCATGACAATGATGATGGCAAAGAAGATGATGGGGATGGTAATGATGCTAAGGGTGATCTGTCGAGACCCGGTAAAGATGAAGATCATGATGACCAAGGTATGGGGACAAATGATAGTGCTCACGAAATTGGCCACGATGTTAACTTTCCCTCTCCCATTGCCCATTCCAAGGTTGATGATACTCTTCGTCAAAAGGATTTTTTGATAAACCTCCTTCATCTAATTTTGGTGGTTTTGGTTGATCATCTCTTAGATCTATGAAAGTTCTTTCTTTGAGGCCAAAACCTTATGCGTCTCTGTCTCAGGTAATTCAATACTTCTGCTACTTTCTATTTCAGCTCAAAACCCTTTACTAAAATTATATTCTTACTACCAAAATAAAAGGAAAAGAAGAACTATTTTAAGATTATGTTAGATTGAAGTAGAAGTGAAGTTTTAACGCTTAACAGAGAAGGAGAAAGACTTTGTAAAGACCTTAACAAGACAAACGATAAATATATGAAACACTTAAAACGTCTTAGATTCTTAGAAGACTTTAGAAAAATCAGTTTGTTCTGCTCCTGCAAAGCTTCTGTCTTACAATTTCCACAAAGAAAATAAAGAGTTTACACCCTTATCTGGATGCTTATCGATGATAGAGACAAACTAATGAATTGCCCTTATTTAGTACACATTAAATTTCTGATGATCGACTTGTCTTTCTTGGATGATGACTTTAGGGGTTTGATTAGGTAATTACATAGAATATATCTTGACTAATATGGGGAATGCAAGAATTTTCCAAGAGTCAATACTTCTTCGATGATCATTCACACGTTTCCCTCAGATAAAGTTAATTTTATTAAGAATAGGTTTATTTTTGAATAATATAAGGGATATATTTCTTACGAACCTTTGTATTATTTTTTTGCTTTCATAATCAAGACTTATGTTTTGATCACTATATTTATGCTTTCGGATATAAATTTTATAGTTTTATTTCTACTTTTGGTTTTTCCATGATAATAGAACTAAGAATTTTTATCTATTTTTTGACTTTGTCTTCCATTCTTAGGGACTTTCTATGTGGATTCTTTAGGCTAAAAAGGATTTATAGAGAGACTTCTTCTCTTATTGAAAAATCATATTTAGTGAGATATTATTTCCTTCATGACCTTCATCATGTATACACTAATTTTATGAACTTAGATTTCAGTTTTCAATGAGATGAGAAAGAATATTTTTTCCAGGACTTCCAAACTGATTGTGGAAGGTTATTATGTGGTGAAACCAATCCACTTCCTCTTTTTTTCCCTTTTAAGGAATGAGATTACCAGATATTCCCTCTAGTCAATATTCCCTCAAATATTAAAGTTTTATTCATAGCTTACTCTATATATCTCGAATGTCCTATCAAAATATTAAGAAATCTCTTTTGATGACTAGTTCTTAAAAAAATTGTTTACTGATTTTAAATTGAATGTACTTATGGTTTTATTTTGATTGGAATGTGCTGGAATTTTGGTTATTTTCTCGTCATTAATATAACATCTTTTTTGTGTTGCATTAGTTTATTAATTGTTTATATTGGATTTTATTTTACAACTTGTCTTAGGCATAAGCCATACATTGTCTCTAGATTCTTTCGACTTATTTTGTCGCCATAGCAATATTAAGGCTAAACTGGTTAAAAAAATATGGATAATCAACCTTCCTAATCCTCTTTTAGATTATCGTCAATCGGCAACAAGGAGTAAAATAAGTGGTATAAAAATACTTGCGGTCGAAATCCACTTTAAAAATTTCTCAAAAAATCATTTCAAATCTTAGAAGGAAATTTCCCTTAAAGATGAGGAGATTCGTAAACTCTCTAGGACACTCAATTTTAGATATCATCCTTCGGTTTAAGGATTTGATTATGATACAAAAGTAGTAGAGCTTAACAGATGGATATTCGACTTGGAAGTTCATACGTTAAAGTCATGCAACAAGTGTCAATCATATGAACTCATTTCGATCAATGGAGAGATCGGCCTCCTCGCACCTACACCAGCTCACTGTCTAAAAAAGACTTTTTCTAAAAAATATTCCTTCTTGCAGTTGTTCGGCAAGTGGTATTAACCTTTCCACTCAATCATCGCCCCATCCTCCTCCTCCTTCAGAACAAAGGTCGGGAGAGTTGGCAAGATTGAGTAGATCGTCCAAGTGTGAACGCAACAAGAAACTGAAGGATCACTGGAATAAGAAATTTATAGATGAATTTTCTAACCTATGATTCTAGAAAGAAATCTTAGAGTGTGAAAAAATTGTTCTTACTATAAAAATCCAATGGTTGGAAAATGATATAAAGAATTCCTCACAATGTATTTCTTAGTTAAAAGGAGCTAACAAAACCTTTGAACGAAGAATAATTACCTAGAGTGATTCAATTGGCCTCTTAACATTATTCGAAGAAAGAGAAAAAAAGGAAGGAATACTAACTAGTGGTAATTCAACACATTACTAACCTTTCCTCGGCCATAGAGACACCGAAAAAGGAGGTAAAGGAACAATTGAAATCGATGTAGTAATTTTCTATAAGAGATTTCACAAGTTGACTCATTTGTTGACTATTTAGTCGAAATAATTGTTGCTTTCTACATAAAATTTAAGTTCTCATTTCTGGGTCAAGAAAAATACTTACGTTTGAGGAAGGCCATAATCTCAAGCTATCAAATTTTCTGACATTTCTTTGTCTACAGTTGTTCGGACGAGGATATGGGAGGTTCTTCAATTTTATACAAAGAACCAGCATCGACAAATGGAAGCCATCATTGTACCTTGGATGTTCATGAGGAGGGATGGGAATCGGTATATCAACATACTCCAACTCCACATCCACATTACCATAGGCTTTTGGATTTCATGGATATGAAGTCGTTTTTGGTAGTTGTAATATAAATATTTAGGAAATTGTTAGAAGCTGAATGTATGTAACAAAAGTTGTGACCATGAATGATCATAATATAAATTTCTTTTTACAATCCTCATGATTGTATTCATTAATGACATGAGCATATCACTTAATATTTTGGCTTGCGAAAAATTGGTTACCTTATGAACATTTCTTCCTTTTCGAAAAGCAATTACGTAAGTTTTTTTGGTTTATTTTATCTTCAACGGAACGTTTTTGTGCTATTCGCTATATGCTTATTTGGCCATCTGTCTTCCTTAGAGAGTCGCTTTCATTGGGTTTAGAAGTTGGACCAAAAGGTTGTTTTGATAACCATCCACTTTTTTAGAGGGTTGCTTTAGCCAATCTATGAGGCGAAACCAAAGGTTTACTAGACGATCACTTGAATCCTTTAGATGATTGCTTTGGTCAGGCCTTAAGAAAGGATTATAGGCTTATTTGATGACCACCCATAATCTTTATATGGTTGCTTTGGCTAGGCCCTAAGGCAGGACTAAATTATTATTTGATGACCATATGTATTCTCTAAATGGTTGCTTTGGCCAGGCCTTGTGGGGGGATCAAAGGTTTAGATTGATTTGGCCAGGACTAGAGGTAGAACCAAAGGCTTATTTGACTAACTCTTTTGTTGGGCACCTTGGAAATTGGTCAAAAGCTTCAACACATCGGATGCACGGTCTTCCTTTGCTTAAAGAATCTCACTGGCGTTGTCAAGTCGGAAGCTTAATTGAACATAATGCATCTTAAACTAAGGATTGCCTCTTCATTTATACTTGGGGAGGGCATAAGTACATCTTTCTATAGATAGGAAAGAAATCATTTAACAAGTCCTATCTGATTACTAAGGAAGTCCTTCGATAATTTTGGCCTTCATTTGATTTTCCCTATACCAATTTTCAATTATTGTTCTTGATGAAAACTCTTTTTTAAGATGATTTGTTTTTAAAAAGGATTTACTTGAAATTTTCTTAGAGTTATAGAAAATTTACTCATGTCTCATTTTTCAATTAACTTTGTTTGGCGAACTCTTGTAATTCTCCTTGCCTCACATGATATTCAATTATTCCTGCTAAGGCTTGACAATGATTTGTTTCATGCTCGTTCAACCCAAGATATTTGCAGTATGCCTCTTCTTTGTTTTTATGAAAATGAAATAGGGAAAATGGACTTTAAATGATGTTTCTAAATGGTTAATCAGTCTCAAGATCTATACTTATCATTAATGAAACAAAATGGCCGAAAATTGGAAAGTTCCAAGCAAGTAGTTGCGGCGGATTCGATCATGGAGTCGAGTACATCGCCTTAAACGATGTTTTAAAAGAAGAAATGTGGATGTAATAATTATTTAAAGAGCTTAGAGTAATCCCAAACATTACTGGTCCAATTCTACTGTATTGTGACAATAAAGCGACAATACAAATTACTAAGGATCTACGGGCTTGCAAAAGGTCGAGACACATTCTCTATAAATTTCACATGACAAGATAGTTTATTAATGATGGAGAGACAATGATCTGAGACAGTATACTAAAGATAACATCATAGATCCTTTATTAACACCTTTTCTAAGTCTAATTTAGGTTGACTGATCGAAGGTATGGGAATGAGGCTCCATAAATGTCCCCATTTGCCAAAGGGAGATCAATGGAGTTAAGCGTGAACCCTATGGGAAATAATGTAATTTATTATATAACTTAACTTTTATATGAGAATCCACTTTGAAATGAACTATGTTTTTGGTTTTGTTTTCTAGTTCCGTACCCTTTTTATGTGATACAAGTAATGATTTGAATATATTTAATATATATGTAAGTAGAAAATTCTTTTGAAAGGTATTTAATCGCTTGTGCTTGTAAATATGTTCGTAACGATGGATTTTGAATTGCATATTTAATAAATTTATCCTTAAATTTTTTTAGTCAAGATGTATAAGGGAAAGGAAATCGATACATCCGGGGACACCTAAGAACTGTCTACTTCGTTGGAAAAAGCATAGAATGTGTCAACGAGAGTCTTATATGGGTTAATTTAGCTAAGTCAAAATAGAAAATTTCATGCAACAATGTGCAATAGTCTTCAAACTTGAGAGTACCGTTGGCCATAATTATCTAGACTATACTTTGATTATTATCAATAATACGACATCATAATCATGTTACGACCACGGTTAGGTACACTGGAAGTCTTGAAGTGAAACACTACTAAGAAGAGAATTTTGTCTCCTTTGTTATTGAAGTTAGTGTCAACATGATTGAAGTCAACTTATAGTCAAAATCTTTGGCCAGAGTAACTGATTATCAGTAAAAGATACAAGATTGGACTAATGCTTTATAAATGGCACTATACCATTAAATACAGATATTATTGGAGTTTTTGATGATTGACCAAACTCTAGATATCTTAGTGATATATTGATGATGAAATGAAAATGTGCATAAAATAATGTTGCTTGGGGTGTAGCTTAATAGTGATTTGAAATTTTATTTCACCTAAATGACCTACGAAACTAAACTTTTATCCGGTACTGTATTCAACAATGTCTTTATATGCTTTAATATTTAAATTATTTAAATATTACTAAGGACCGAGTTCATATTAAGGAGTCAATATAATAGTGTTCACAGTAATTTTTCGAGTTCAACTTGTTTAAATTAATAAATGTTATAAATTACTAATTAAAATTAGTACAATTATCACGTTAATTTTTTATCGATTTTAATTATTTAATGCCCTAAAATTAAATTAAATTATATACTTTTTATATAAGAGTTTAATATATGGGCTGAAATAAACATTTAATTGATTAATATATTATATTAATTAGGCCAAATGTTATGGAATTTGTTCATTGATGTGACAGACCGTACAATGAGGAAGAATGGGAGTTTGAAAATTTCTTTTGACTAGATGAGATCAAGATTAAAAATAGGAAACTAAGAGGATTGAATACCACCTCTCTTCCTTATTTTAAACACATAATCAAAACTAAAAATCCATTGACCCTATTGCTAAAAAAATTGGAGCCCATAATTGGGAGTAGCAAATCAAGCTAGAAGGATGAAGAAACCATACTCTAAGAGGAAAGATTAGCAATACAACGTGTTAATAGTAGGTCGAATCCAGAGTTAAAAGTTCTTAATTTAAATTTGAATTTCAATGTATGTGCATTTATACATATTTATACATTTATACATATTTATGTTCAACCTTTATTAAAAAAATTATAACTAAATTACAATTTAAAACACATATAAGCGCACACATATATAACAAAAAATTTCCCGCATACACACACACACACACATACATACATACATACATACATAACAACGTGTATATATATATATATTGTAGTTATGCAACACACTATAAACTACACATATTACACATGATTTAATTATAAATCCCAATGAATATATATGCATCTCATATTATTTATTTCATGAATTTCTTAAACTAGAATATATTTTATTTATGCACTTTATCACATTGATTATATTGTACATGCAATCTTCAATAGCAAATAAATATGTAAATCAGCCATTAAATTATATCGATCATATTTAAAACTAAAATTAAATAAAATATATCAAATAAAAATGTCAAAATTTTGATTAAAATAAAATTTAATTTAAACCACAAAAATTACTTTTATTGAAAATATATTAAGTATGTTTAAATGACTATATTATTCATGATAACACTAAAATATGACCCAGTGCAAAATTAGTAAGCGAACTTCATTTAAAATTTGATGTTGGTCATGCATCTACTCCAATAGGCACAAGATATAGATAATGAGATGCAATTTGTGAGAGGGTTTTTACGGCAACAACTCTGTATGGACATGTTCAAAAATTCATCATAACACTATATGTTATTAATTTTTATTATATGCAGCTTTGGAGTTGATGCTATTATTAATTTGATTTACTAGACTTTTTATGTTTAGATATGTATATATTTTCATATATCAGAGGTCTACGCTGTTAGATTTGTTATTACATGTTATGTGATGTATGACTTGATGCAATTTGTGTTCAACTTTGTTATGTTTTATTGTTATATTTCATATGTGATGTTTACATTTGTTATTACTTTAGATGATGGTATATAATTATCTATGATGGTATATAATTATTTATGATGATATATTGATAATAGTGCTTATTGGTCACAACTGGATTGACTTCATATGATATTGTATTGTAGTTTGTGTTAAATGGAGGAAAATGCAGTTGAATTCTACCAATATTATTCTAGGTTGGTTTCACTAAACCCTTCACACTTTAAAAACAGTGAAATTTTTGTTGTTACAGCATTGTAAATATTCGAAATTAGTAAGCTAATGTAGAACTTAGGAAATGAGAAGTCAACAAGACGGAGGAATGGCATCGCTAACTACTAGCGTTGGGAAGGCATTGGTAAATTATGGTTTAGTAATGGCTCCGATAACACCTAACAAGGTGCATTGCAATGGTAGGTATAAAATTATAGGATGAACATTTTTTCATCGGGCCCTTGAATTCCAGCATATCGTTAGGGAAAATTTTCTCGATACCATAGCAACACAAAAGATAAAAGGAATGGCTACCCACTCTTGAATTGAACAACATCATGATTATTTGTTCCAAACATAAATTTCTATAAAATAATTTCGATCCATTGTTAAAATTTAATATTAAATTGAAATTGTTTTAGTTAATTAAATATATTATACAGATTAAGACTATGCCTATAAAATTTATAAATATGTCATACAAGTTTTGAAAATGCTATTTTAAAATATATGTTTGTGAATTTGATATAATTTATTTTAAATTATTTACAAGCTTATTTATCTTATAAAAAATGTAATTTAGTTAAATTAATTTTATGCATACACACATACATCTCTATGTATACACATACATACATACATACATACATATATTCATGAAACTATTATAAACATAAAATAATGGAAAAATATGTTCTTAATTGATTTTAAAATTCTTTATTACATTAAATATAATTAAATGAAAATTTAATTGTATACAAAAATAAGAAGAAGAAGGTTTATTTTTATATTTTGTAGTCGAAAGTTTAAAACAAAATTAATGACATCAAATGATATTTAGTTATGTCAAAATTTGAATACTAAATATATATAACTTTTAATTTTGAATTTAAGAGAAAAATTAGTTAAGAATATCTAAAATTTAAACTAAATATACAACTTTGCCACCATTCTTGTTTTTGATTAATTCAATGTTAAAATATTTTATGTAAAATTTAAACAATCGGACTAGGTCAACTTTAGATATATTATTTGAATCTAAAATGGTTAATTATAGTTATAATATAACATTTGGTTGTAAAAATAGTACATATCGATATTTTGTGTAAAATATTATGTATGTATATATGTGTATGTATATGTATATGTATGTGTGTGTATGTACATGTATATGTATATGTATGTAACGACCCGTAAAATTTTCAATAATTTAATTTGTTAAGTTAATAAGTTTTGGTAATTTAATAAAAAAAAATTGAACGATGGTAATCAGAACTAATTAGTAACAATTGAAATGAAATTACAATTTAGTGAATTAATGAAAATTGGTATACTTGGCTATAAATTAATGTAAGAAAACTAATGCAAACATTTACATTTATAAAATGAATAATATGAAATAAATGACTCTTGAATAAAGGTTGGTCATATAAGAATGGTAACATTTGTTGTGAACAATGAAATCACAAGTATGAATGTTGAATCATTAATGAGATAACATATTATTAATATAAATTGAAGTAAATCAGTGTTAATTAAGTAATTGTAACATTTGATTTGTAAACAATAATGGATTCATTAATGTAACTTAAAGTAATAGTAATGGTTGTAAGTTACTATTTAATTGGCCTATTAATTTAGTTGTAACTGTTATATTTGAGTATAAATTTGAATATAAGTAAATAAGGGTAAGTGGTGTATAAATAAATGAATTAGTATAATTAATAGTAATTGAATGAATTCAATATTAGGTACGTAATTATAATAATTAGTAGAATATAATAAACTTAAGTGTAAGTTAAAGGGTAATGGTAACAGCTATTACAAGTTGCGTATTTAGTCTATAAAATAAATAGGAAATATTTAATGTCATTAATGAGAATTAATGCAGTAACGGGAGGTGTGAATGTATGAATTAAATAGAAACATAAATTTATTTATAAAATAATAAATTGGTAAAAGGAATGAAACTAAGTTAAATGAATTAATTGGTTTTAAACCTTAATTAATGTGTACAATTGACAAGATTTCACATTTAGAAATGTAACATTTAATACAAATTTAAGATGAAAATAGGAGTAGACTAGTGTAATGGAATATAAAACTAATGTAACTAGGTATATAGGGTAATGATGGACCTAGTATAAAGATGGCAATTAGAGCAAATCAAATAATTGGAAGCAATTTTTATTTAATTGGAATGTAGTCTATAATAAAATGGATTATTGTAGGTAAATGAAATTATTTACTATGTAACTTGAAATTTGGATGAATTGGAAAGTTATTAATGTATTGGTATATAAACCAACGTTAATATTACCCATAAGAGGATAAGTTAATAGTTGATTCAATAACAAAATTGAGAAATCAAATATATGAATTTATTGGGGATTTAAACCTATACTTTTTAAATTAGATAAAATACAGTGTTTACACGCAATGACTTTCTATATTTTATTTTCCTATGTTTGTTTCTTTAGTTTTTATTTTCTATTTTATTTGTATAAACTTTGAACATATTTATTTGATTTTTGATTGATTTATTTTTAATAATAGCTTAGGAATTTCAAGAGATATAGGTTACTTGTTTTTTTATTTGTTGCATTTTTCTTTTCCCTTGCCTTTCCATTTACATAGCCAATTACTTCCCACATTCATAGCCGTGAATTCTTCTCATAATTCACGTACATATTGTTCCTCAAACCTCTCTTTTCATTGCGTGCAAACAAAGAAATTTTTTTATTAAATACATCAAGTTATTTGTTGCCTTTTTATTTCCCAAACCATTCAAACTCCTGCCTTTAATTGCCTAGCCTCTTTATTTCTTACCGTTTCTTTCTTTTGGATGTGTATTTCCTAAAACCTAGCCGCCATCTATTTTTCTCACGTGAAAAGTTTCTCCTCATTTCTTATTTGCGTGAGAAAAAAAATACTAGATCTAAATCTATGGCTTCCTCCTTCTTTTCCTCTTTTCTATTTTTGTTTTTCTTTTGTTTCCTTCATGCCTAGCTCGGCCTCACCCTATTGCCGACCACACCACCTCCTCCTCACTACCAAAGCCTAGCCATGACCACCATGGAAGCATACTTCATCAATGTTTGATAACAAAACCTAACCAAGCCATGTATTGATCACCTTGCTTTGATTTATCAAGGTTATGTCATTTTATTTCCTTTCTTTTCATTGTTTTATCTATATTCTTTTTTATTGAATCATTGCTTATATATGTATGTATTGTGTTGTTTACAAGTTTAGATCTGACTCTTCATCCACTCAAAAATATAGTCGTGCTTTGTCGTGCCTTTTCATGCTTTATGGAGTTTGGATGTGTGTTTGATTTTGATTCTAGCTTTCAAAAAGGTGAGTTAGTCACTCTAGACATTATGTACTTATATAATTGTAAAATGATGACAAGTGAATCTGTATAAATTGATATGTTATTCATATATGCCGGTGATGTTATTACATGATGTTAAATCCTGTTTATATATATTTGTTCATTATCGAATATGATATCATTTGCTATACTATTATTTTATTTCCTGTTATCACACTGCAAGTTCCCCTTCACTACGGTTGAAATGAAACTTACTCGAACGAACTGTAGAATAAGAAAAAATCATCATGGGCTGAAATGATAGGCTCAAGTGATTTCATTGATTTTTATTGTATTTATATTACTTGGGATTGCGGTTTGAAATGATAGAACCCGAATTTTTTTTTAAATTACGGACTGAAATGATATGCATCCATATCACTTGACCTTGGCTAAAAAATATTATACAGGCCCATGGTTAATATTTTTAAGGTAATATTTTCCTAAAAATGTATTAAGTATTTTGAATATTTAGAAAATATGAAATTTACCTTGAAATTTGATTTGATGATTTAAAATATAAAAAGATATTAGCTTTCAGCAAGTTAAAATTTTATAAGTTGATGATTGGTTTAGATTGTAATTTAAAAATCTTTATTTGGTTTTAATGGTAATTTAAAGAGCTTTAATTGTGATAAATAACTTAATAATTTAAGTTAATTAATATGGAATTTTAAAGTCTAGCCTGGTAATTGCAATCAATTTTTATTTTATGAAATGAATATGTTTGTATAATAAATGATGTCCTTTGAATTGATAAAAAATGAAATACAATTGTAATTGTACATTTTTTAATAAATGTATTTAGCCTGAAATCATAGTTTAATTGATTCTTAAATGAATAAATTTGCAAAGAAATTGATCGTTATATTTACTATGATAAATTACTTTATTTATGGAATGGAAATGTTTGAAAATTGAACAATTGTGATTTAAGTGGAAAAGTGTATTTTCAAAATATGACTTAACTTGATAATTGGAAATTTGGTTTTAATTGAAATTGTTAAGTTAATTAAACAAATGGGAATTTAGTCTTATTTATGAAGTGGGTATTTTAAAATAAAGTGGTAAGTTATGTGTTGAAATAAAAGAAGTAAAAGAATGTGTTTTCGACTTAACAAATGAATTATAGTTTAATTTGGATATTTATTAATAAAATTTTATTTTATTGAATCATAAGTTATATAGTATCCAAATGAATATTTTGAAGTGGGAAATGTGATTTTTATAAGTTAAATTGGCTAAAAATTGAAATTTTAATGTAGCTGAAATATACAATTTTTTGAAAAGTTTATAATTGAATGAATAAAATTATAAATGCTACAACTTTGAAATGAATATTATTTAACATTGAATTTAAATGGTTAAATGAATCTTGTTTGGAAGATATTGACATTGAATTTAGATGGTCTAAATAACTATGTTTCAAAATGTTCGGTTTCAAAGTTGTTATAACTTGAAAGTAATATGACTTTGGAAATGAAATTATTGGAAAGAGTATTAAATTAAGAATTGTCTTTAAATATATAAATTTGGAGCTTATTGGAAATGGAAGATTTAAGAATATGACCTTATAAAGTGGTTTGGGTTAAGGTGATTTAAAGGAATATTTCAAGTTTAATAAATTGAAGGAAATATTAAGTGATTTGGAAACTTGGGTTTTATTTAAATGAGATATTGATTTGGTTTTTTTGAATATAAATGATATATTATTACTTTGGTTTTTGAAATGGGAAATGATACGTTGATTTGATTTTGAAAGGAAATAATATAGTATTTAGTTTTGAAATGGATATGATATTTTGGTTTTAAGTGTAAATGATTTTGAAAGAAATATCCATGAGTAATAATAACGTTTGGTTGTTAAAGAGACCGGGATCCCAAGTTGTCATACTCTCCGCCAACTCCGAAAACCACTTTAACAAGCATGTACGCGGTGGAAATTCCATAATGAAGTAGGATGGCGGCGACGTCCTTTGAGGTATGAACGTGGACCGACTCCCGTGAGTTGGCTTAAGGTGGCTAAAACAGGAGCGATCTCGGGCCAAGGAGGTAGCCCCTCTTATCGGACACACTCCTTCGATATTATATTCTGACTTTGAGATTGATTTGGTGGCCACTTTTGATTTTTGATTTGGCGGTATTGGCTCGAGGTAGGCGGTAGTAGCTGCTATGCGTTACCACCAGCTCGTGTGCGTAATTGGTATATCTACTCTAGCATTGCCTTATGTACCGTGTCACCGATCGTAGCTCGCCTTTTACGAGTTTGGATTTCTCCCGTAGCCCGTGGAGTATCCTTTGGTGGCTTCCCGATCAGGAGGAACCATGATACTGGATGGACTACTGGGCTATTACGTGTTAAGGAGAATATTGGGTAACTCCTTAACGCTATTTAAAAGTAAGTTTATTTTACTGTAGACATTATTATAATCATGAAATATTACTACATAATAAATAGTTTAATAGATCCTTAGAGGATAGGCGGTCCCAGACATCCTTTAAGTTACTTGCACCTTTTATTACAGTTCATTTGAGTTGGTTTACATTGTAAATGTATATATGTCCTGACTCGAGGGTTTTGTGTATTTTCATTATGCTCGGGTCAGACTGAGTGATACAGCATTAGAGACTCACCTTTAGAGTTGGAGCTTTGCTTGAAGATCCGGCTATCTATTTCAATTTCAATATTCAGTTGATTCCAGTTATCCAGTTGATTCCAGTGATATATTCAGCTTTGTACTTGATTATTATATTGAACTTCTGTTGTATCTTGTTAACTATGATGTATTTATATAGTAGCTTCGTGATCTACTATCTCTTTGCTTCCGCTGCATTTTATTACTCTATGTCTGTGATTTGTGATGATTTATTTATTGTTTATGCTGTGTTTTGCCAAAATTAAATTACAATTTGCTATTTTGAACAATTCAAGTCCGACATGTGTTGATGCGAATGGTTGAAAATATCGGGTCGTTACAATGTACGTATGTATGTGTTTGCATAAAAAGTGAATAAACACCTCCAATTAAATTTATTACGGTGAATTCAATAAAAATAGAGTGCGAGAAAAGTAAAGCACACCAAGATATATAGTGGTTCAGCAATAACGGGCTGACGTCCACTGTTTACTCTCATTCCCTAATATTTCAGCTCTTACAGGTATATGAATGTGAAATACAATGATTTATTGTTAAATATTAGGATTCAGAATCTTTATTCAGCTCTTCCTGTTCGGTAGAATCTAGAGGCTCCCAAAAATTTATTCCATGACGGTGAGAAGCTTGGATATATATAGGAGTGTAGAGGCAGGTGGTCATTCCGATAAAATAGGCAGTTTCTATATAACTTACCCACTTCGGTTATTTTTATATATAGAAGATACGATCGGGAATTTTCATATATGCTTAGATTTTATTCCATTAATAACATGTTTGGTTTGGTTGGAATGGCTCTATTTGGAGGCCGTTGGTTCGGCAAGTGGATGCAAACACCTTTCTGTCCATATTACTTCATATATCTCCTTGGTTCGGCATAGTTCCACTCCTTCCTTGCTAGGTCCTGAATGTGCACCCAATATGATATTCCGTTTAGTGTATATAAATTTGGAAAAATAATTCGTTTAGTACTATCTTGCACCGGACAAGATATTCTGTTTTGATACAAAATAAATTATCTTGTTTGGTAGTATCTTGCATCGGACAAGAATTATTGTCTGGTGTACCACCTACCAAATAAGAATTTCTTGTTCGGTGTTGGGATTGCTGGACAGGTATTCATTCCCGACGCATTCTCATTATTGTAAAAAACCACTATCTAGACCGAACACATGTTGGTGGATCTACTGAGTAGAACAAGTTACGGGATCACCGGACCGAGCCTATGTTACCGGGCATGGTGACTCTACTTTGTTCCTTTCGTCTCTTCCATTAACTTAGCCTTACTTTTCTTACCTGCAGCTCTCTAATTCCCTTACCTCCATATTAGTTCACCTCACTGTGCCTAGATCCCATGGGCGCGAATGCCTATAACACTTGCGTACTGAAGCTTGGTTCATGAAACAGAGAGCAAGTTTTGTTTGAAGCCTTCTTAAATTATTAAACGAACAATCTTGCATTCACACCAATTCGACATATTCAGCTCGATGTTAAAGATGGGTTCGGTATTCCTTTTGTTAGGCATTCTTGGTTAGGAATTAGCTTGCCCGATAAAAACTCACGTTCGACCGTATTTGTCCAGTGCTGGATATACTTGCTTGCCTATATAAAGGCTATGCTTCCTTCCAACCGAAAACCTTTATTCATTTCCCAACCTTCCCTATTACTTGTGCTTATTCGTCTCTCGATTGTAATGCCAGTGCCGATTCTTCTCCCAAGTTGCAGCAATCATCGCATACACTTGCCATTCATCTTAGTAAGTCGTTCATTAACAATTTAATCTTATATGATCTTAATTTTATTATTATAATTTATGTTTACTTGGAATAATGCTGGGGGTTAGGGTTTTTATAGGCATAATGAGGTGAGCTAACATGAAGGTAAGAGAAAGCAAAGAGCTGCAAGGTAAGCAAAGCGACGCTGGGTTGATGTAAGTGATGAAAGGAACAAAGTAGACTCACCTTTCCCGGAAGATACACAAACATAGGCTTGGTTCGGTGATCCCATAACTTGCTCTGCTCGATAGATCTGCAAATATGTGCTTGGTCGAGATAGTAGTTCGTTCCAGTGATACGAATACACTAGACATAATTTCCTGTCATGTAGTCCCAACATCAAACATGAATTCATATAAAATAGGAGGTACACCGGATAGGAATTCTTATCCGATGTAAGATGCTACTGGATAATATATATTTTTTGGTATCAAATACATCGAATAGAATACTTTGTCATGTGCAATATATTATCGGACAAGATATTTTATCCGGTGTTATATACACCGAACATAATATCTTGTCTAGTGCATATTCGGGACTGAGCAAAGAAGGAGAAGAACTATGCCAAACCAAGGAGATTATGAAGGAACATGGCTAGAAAGGTGTCTACATCCACCTACCAAACCAATTCCCTCGAATAGAGCCATTCCAGTTGAACCAAATAAGTTATTTATGGAATGAAATCTAAGCATATATGGAAATTCCCGATTGTATATTCTATATGTGGAAATAACCGAACATGGCAAGTTATATAGGGAACCGGTTTGATTTATCGAAATGACTCCTACCTCTACACTCTTATAAATACCCAAGCTTCTAGCATCCATGGGACAGCTTTTTGGGAGCCTCATAATCCTGTCGGACAGGAATGGCCGAATAGAGGTTATGGATCCTAATATTTAATAATAAACCATTATACTTCACATTTAAATACTTGTAAGAGCTGAAATATAAGAAAGGGAATAAAAATAAATAGTGAACGTAGAACCATTATGGCCGGACCACTATAAATATGTATGTACTTTACTTTTCTTGCACTCTATTTCTATTGAATTCACGGTTATTAATTTATTTGGAGGTGTTTATCCACTTTTCCTGCAAATGATATGTTTGTATATGTATATTCACTTTATAATAAGAATATATATATATATATATTATGCAAATGTGTAGTTATAAGTATGCATTAACACATAAACACACGCATGTGTGTATGGTAAGGATCCGTCACACATCTCTTTTGCCACACCTCATTTTACACCTCCATGGTTTTCGATGCTACACTAGTTCAAATCAAATGAAATTTTAAAGATGTTCAATCTACATTATGAACATCATGTCAACAAAAACAAGTCATTTTGAAACTTTTATTATGTTTAAAATGTTAAGTCAAATATCAACCGCTAAAGCATTTATTTTCATCATTGATTTAGGCGTGATTTTGAACATTTATTCTACGCCACTCTTCGCTAAAATAATGTGCAAAGGTAGTACATACATAATTATTGTAAATATTATTCAAATAAAGGTGTAGCGAAGAAGGATGCAGAATTACATAGCGCACACACAAATATGTGTGTGTGTGTGTGTGTGTATAACCACTCATTATTGTAATATTAGGACATGCACAAATTAAATAAATTCAAATAATATTAAATAAATATTAATTAACCTTTCCCAAATTAAATGCAAACATACTAATTACGATTCGCTACGAAACAAAATATTTATCCACAACAACGCAAATGGTCTTGTACAACTTTAATATAAGGATTTTTATAAATTCACCTTTTTACCCCGCTACATGGCGTAATTGATTCAACATCGATGACAAAAGGTTGTGTTGTCAAACACTAAAATATCTTATTTATTGGGTGAAATGTATTATCGTGAAATAGTAAGACATAGTCGGTGAACATACTTGCATTATAAATGCAAATTATCATGATTGTCGAATGTATACAGAACTTTAAGCTTGTTTCTGAAAAAATCTAGAATTTTCTAAGGTTTTATTTCAGTTTATCCAAAATAATAATAAAAATAATAATTGTTGTTGATGTTTTTATTGTTGTAATTGTATGAAAAATACAAGGGAGAAGATTAATTTCCAATTTTTGAATGCTAATGAATTAAAATGAAAAAACTTTTGTTAAAAGACCTGTGAATCCATATTATCATTTTGGAATTTACTGAGATACTTTAAATTTTAAAAAACCCATTTTTAAAAGATTCGTTTTTTAAATGGCTTTTGTAAAAAATTAAAGTTTACCTTTTCTAAAAGTTATTTGAAAACATTTTTTATTTTATGAAAATGTTTGAAATTCTTTAGATAAAAATCCACATCCATATTTTTTCCGAAATGCTAAACTTTTCAGAAAATTAACATATTTAAAAAGTTTAAATATAAATTTTATAGTTATTTGAATGTTAAAATAAATATGATAAATTTGTTCTGTGAGATATTCATGAAGGGAACCAAGCCGATATTTAGATAGGTTGCAACGACCCAAAATATTGAGTCGTCAAATTTGAGTATTTAATTTATTTAAATATGTGAATTTGAATTTAAAATATAATAAAATATATGTTTCAAATAACTGTCTGATTCTTAGTAACGTATTTTTAATTTAATTTATATAATATTTCTATAATTTTTAATTTGAAAAATAGTTAAATTTCCGTTTAACGTATTTTACAGCAAGCGTCGGTATTTTTGAAACTTTACAAATAAGTTAACTTGTCTATTTTATTTTATGACTCTGTCACATTATTGTGCACGATCGTAATTTTATTTTTGTCGTTCGTGGCTCGTACGCGAAAGTGATATTGGGTGGTGGTGTACCGCAAAAACTTTTTCGAAACAAAAAATTTCACACGTAGACAACCATTGTCCCTTGTTTCTTTCCTTGCTCCTTGCACATACTTCTAGGGTGTTGACACTTAGATTGCTTAGCCTTTAACAGATTTTTTCTATAAGGGAAACAAGTACACATGTTGAATACATTATTGTTTCATGGACAAAACTTTAATTCACAAAAAAAACTTTAAACACATTTTTACCCAACATGTATGTGCAGAGCCTTCAACTTGGATTTGTGTGTCTTCTTTTGATAAGATAGAAAAGTGCAAAAATTGGC
The DNA here is from genome assembly GCA_030765085.1 of Allium cepa. NCBI lineage: Eukaryota > Viridiplantae > Streptophyta > Magnoliopsida > Asparagales > Amaryllidaceae > Allium > Allium cepa. The sequence goes on from CM060945.1 coordinate 663,219,584, forward strand.
TTACTTAGTTTTTGATTAGAAGTTTGTTTATATATAGGATCACATTCACACCCATGGAAAGGAGCATGAAAACATTCTTCTTAAAACATTTCATTAGTTCTCTGAAAAATAAAAGGTTTACACATCATTATTTTTCACTTTTTTCTTCTACTTCCTATTCACATATTCCTTTGCAAAATGAAACATAACAAGATACCAACCGTACGTATATATGTGCGCACGCGTGCACTTGTGTGTGCATGTGCACTTGTGTGTGAGTATATATTTGTGTGGAATGCATGCATGCATATGCATAAGCAAAGGCATGTGTTGTTCATGGCCATGAAGGAGATAGTGTAGAGGCATAGTGGTAGTCGAATGGGGGTGCTGGGGTCGATGGCGGAGATGGCGGCGGCGCCATGGGTAGCGATGGTCAAGGAGGTGGTGAATGGATCAAGGATTAGGTGCGTGCTTTTCTACCTGGAGAAGAATGGATGCTACTATTCAAACAAAAGGGTTTGCACTTAAGCCCCTTGAAATGTGGATAATTGCTGCATGATGAGGGGTTGTTGGCTGGCGTTGGGGCTTTCGGGTCTAGTGTTCTTGCATGAGCCGTCAGCTTTGGGTGAGAAAGTTTATTTAATTTAGTTTATTTGTTAGTTAATTAATTTAGTTATCTTAGTTTATTAAATAGTTAATTAAATGTGTTAGCTCAAGAAATGAATAACTCACTCACTTTAAGTCCATTTAACCCATGAATTTTTGTGTTGGACTCATATAGTCGAGTAAAATATCATAATATAACTTGTTAATGGATTTGATGTTAAAAATATTGATAAAATAATAGGGACTGAATTTAATTACATTTTTTTAAATAATAAGATTGTTAAATTAATTATACCTTATTAGTGACATCCATGTAGCCGAATAAAATAACAATCTGTAAAATTAAATTAAAAATTATTTTGGATATCTATGTAGCAGAATAAAATATCGTTCTGCTTTAATTATATTGAGAGCTTTTTGATGACATCAATTTAGCAGATTAAATCCCAGTTTTGCTATTATATTAGTTTGAAAATTTATCCATATGTAGTTAATTGATATATGGATTAGTTAATATTGGATAAGCGAAGGATTAGCTAGTGGTTGTTAATTGATTTTATTTACCTATATGCTTGCATATGTAAATACTAGTTATGTGACTTGAAAAGTCAATTTGAATTTAATGGTAACTTGATTTCGTACCATTATGGTCGCTAAGCCTCTTTCAGAACTTGTAAAGTCATGGATTCAAAATAACTTTAATTTTATATCAATTCGAGGCTAAGTCTTTATTTAATTTTTAAATGATTTTAATTATTTTATTTAATAATGTTTTAAAAGTTAATAACTTATTTCATTAATGATGTTTAAAGGTTAATTATTTTTATTACTAATGTTTTAAATATTTATTATTTATTAATATTGTTTAAAGTTAATTAATTAATTTATGGTGTTTAAGAAATTTACTATTTTATTAACGATATTTAAAGTTAGCTAATTAATTATTTAATTAACGGTATTTAAAGTTAAATATTTTATTAGGGATGTTTAAAGTTAATTATTTGATTTAATGAATGGTATTTAAATTAATAAAGTGATTTATCAAAGGTGTTTATAAATTGTTTTATAAATGGGATTATGTTAAATAAAAGGATTAATTTAAAAAAATTACGAATGATATTTCATAAAAGAGATTTACAAATGATGTTTCATAAAAGGGTTTTACGAATGATATTTTGTGAAAGGGTTTTATAAGAGATATTGTAAAGATAATGCAGATTGTGGTAAATACATATGATTTATAAAATGGGTTTGGAAATTCATAAAAAGAGTTTTATAAAGGGTTTTATAAAAGATTTTGTAAAGGAGTTTATGAAGGGAGATTTACAAAATAGTTTATAAATAAAACTAGTTTATAAATAGAAAGGATTTTATAAATCATTGTTGAGATTTATAAAAGAAGTTTTATACATTAATTTGAATAATTACAAAAGGATTTCTAAATATGAAATAGGCTTATAAAAAGGGAATTTTATTAAAGAATGAATTTTTTTTATACATAGCCTTCTTAATTATGGTGGCATGAAATATTATTTCCATACTTAACACCAAAAAATTATGGCTTGGCGTATAGAAATCAAGGTTTAAATGACATTTGTTTTAGCCCATTTAAATATGAATTTGAAAAAAAGAAAACTTCCTTAACTTTTGTTAATATACATATATTGTTGAGATAAGTGCATGAATATATTTTTCTAAGTATTGAAAGTAAATGTTTGGTAAGCTACTTATACCGGTGTCATAATCTGTGACGGCCCAAAATTTTCAAGCATTTAAAATTGGAATATTTAATTGATTTTAAATATTCAATAGAGTAATTTTAACTTGAATTACGAATATCACAATTTATTCAAGAATTTAATTATTGAATTAAATAATTTGAAGTTGGGAAAATTATTGAATCTAGAATTTTAAGCCGATTAAAATAATTAGAAGACCTATAAAATTTATATTGGTAATATTGAGGATAATAGAAGTTTTAAAATTAAATTTAATAGTGATTTATTCAGTTTTGAAATATCATCGTTTAAATTGAATTTACAAATAGCCTTCCGAGGCACAGTCTCGGAACTCGACGAAACCAGTTCCATTGGATCCGTAATATTGTATAATTATCGGATTCCAATTTTCATAGCATTTGGAGTTGCTGTGTAAGCATATGATATATAAACGCGTTGAAAATTTACATCGAAAATTCAATTAAAATTTATATGTATGTTCTCATGTAAGCAAACTTCATCAGCCGACGTTCGCTCACATCACGTACTCTATCTTCCCTCAGAAGCTAATGCTTTCATTTTATAGTTGAGCCTTCTTCGAGAATCCACGAGCTCGGTTATTAAAAAATATATAAGGCCGAAGCATTCATCTTCAAAACAATATAAACCGAAAAAAAAGAGGAAATTAATGGTCGTCGCTGTTAGTTCAAATGAAATTCAATAACAAAATCAATTAAATTAACAACGCATGTCGATTTTCTTCAGCCTCGATGCTTCATTCGTTCAGAGCAAATCATTGGTCAATGCTGCGTTATTCAATAGGGGAGGTCGCGATTGAATCGCGTCAAGCCTCACGAGGTCAGAACGTAGGAGGGTTAGTCGATGACATTGAAGAGGGTGGAGGACCTGGAAGCGTACGAGTGTTGTCGCGATGGCTTTGAATGGGTGCTGTTTCGACCAAAGGTGATATCGCGAGGCAACGAGGGTTTTCTGATCAATTTGGGGATGTCATCAGCGGAGCTCGCGTACGCAGGGAGGCATCGCGAATTGGTCGCGATGTACCGTTGAGGGAAGCGTCGACGTTGGGTAGCCGGAGTTGTCGTGGGTTTGTCTTCTTGAGGCAGTGAGGTAACTGCTTACACTCAATTCAATTTTTATCGATATTCAGAAATAATTTTTACAGACGGAAAAGGAAAACAATCACAGTAAAGTATAAAACATTCCTGTTTAATTTAATATATATATATATAGGATATTTCGAAAATAAAATAAATAATATACTCACCTTTTTAATTTACTAGATTGTTTAAGGAAAGAAAATCAGTTGAAAATTTAATCTTTGTTCAAGTTAGATCATTAGATAAAGTAAATTATTTGTTAAGTAAATTAATCAAATGGAAAATTTTTTAAGTGTTCAAATATTTATGATAATATTCACATATAAGATTTATAGATTATAAAAAAAATTAAAGTAATATAGATTATTTTATAAATAGATTTCGGAATTTATATAGACTATTTTCGTTAAGATATGGGTTTTTTTCAAAGGAAAAAAGGAATATATATATATATATATGTACACATATTTTGAACTTATTAGTTTATTTCTAGATAATGTATTATATTGATTGACTTGTTAAATAAACCTATTTAATTTTTTTTAGCTAATAAAAGAGTTCTAAAAGAAATATTAGTATAACGTTAAATTATTGGATTAAACTAAATTGTTAAATGGAAATTGGTTGACCGATTGTTTCGAATATTAATAAATCATATAAATTGTTATTCAAGGTCAAACATCTGGAAATCCAAGGCAATATTGAAGTGGATTGCAAAACTAAGTCAAGGGTGAGTTAATCTCACTCAGTTTAAATTTAAATTTAAATGATTAAATTTATATAGTTGTTTGAATGATTGAACTGATTGATGTGCAATAGTATGATATACTTTGGAATTGGCATGTTATATTGTGCTAACAGTTGTGGATGCGGAGAAAACAGGTTGGAGGGATCCAACTGGATCCCTCAGCATTTATCCAAATTATTTAATACCTTCTGTTGTGATTATTTTATATTCTGTGATGAATATTATTGATAATTGGAATATTGGATGTTATGGTTTACTTGAATATATTCCGGTGCACTAAGTTATCAAGGTATTCAGAATTGGATTTTGGGAAAATAAAGAAATGAATTTGGAAGTAAAATAATTATAGAAAATTTTAATAAATTTGAGAATGAATTGGAAAGGAAATAAAGTGACTTTAAAATTCTAATAAATGAATCTTGAGAATGGAAAGGAAATTTTGAATAAAAAGGAAGTCAATGAATTTTAAACCTCAATGTTATTGTTTAAAAGAACGAAACATTTATTTAAAATTTAAGATTTAAAGTATCGAAAAGAACAAAGGAAGAAATTGGGAAAAATCTGAAATTTGCATATTTCAGTTAAAAGATTTAAATCAAACGGAAAATAATAACATTAATAATAAGTCCATAATTAATGAATTTTGAAATGAACTGAGAAAGTAAAGAAATTTATTTCAAAGGGAATAAATTGGGAATCAATTTGGGAAATTGATTTAAGTGATTGTGATTGGAAATTCCCCATCGATAACCAAGTACGTTTCCAAAGTAAATTTTTAAAGTTGTTTTAAAAGGTATGTTTTGAAAAATTTATTATTTCTAAATATTTAAATTCTAAAAGTAAGAATTTCCTCAAATCTATTATAGCAGTAATTATTTAAAGGGTGACTTGGTATTTTGTTTTTAAAAGTGAAATCTAGTTTTATATTTTATTAAGTAACCTTATTTTCAAATATGCATATAGTATGTATTTTTAATAAATTATTGAAGTAGCTTTTAATTAAATGTTCAAAAGTATATTTCAAAGTAAAGTGTTTTAAATTATTTTAAAAAGCTAGTTTTGTGCTTGGTGATTTCAGTGGAGATAGAAAATATTTGAGAAAGTTTATTCTGAAAAGAGAAAGATGGTTTGAAACTGCTTTCAAAGAGTTGAAAATAGAAATATATCTTGTGAAGATATTTGAGATAAATAAATGATTCGGGAAATTATTTATTGGTTGATGGTTGTTTATGAATATTAGTTGATAGTTAAATCACCGACTATCAATATTGGCTAACTGCGTTGATCGGTTCGAAGAGACCGGGATCGAGATTTATATCTCGAAAACCACTTCAATCCGGTTTGTACGTTTCGTGGAAACGAGTTTGGATTCGAAGATGGAGCAGTGAAATGCAAGGGCTAGTCGCAACTAATCCTGAGGATATTTCCAAAATGGATGTAGTAGGAATGGTGCCTTCGGTTCCGTTCGAACCCGGGACGGACTTGTATGGATGAATGCTTGCGAAACATCGTCAGGTGGATGATGGGCATTCTGAGGGATATGTTCTAAAAGGGTAATGCTTAGCCTCAAGCCTCATTTAAATGGGAATGACTGAAAATCAGGGGTTATGCAGTAAGGCTAGGTGGGTAGCGCCTAAGCAGGGTGAGATCATTCCAGTCTAGATGTCCCTTTTTATTTCGGCTTAATGGGCGGTTGCTGATCCCAACCGTGGGGTGATCTCACTCGGGATTATCCAGTAAGGGGTAGTCCCGGTCTTGTGTTGCAGGGGAGCGGGCGTACTCCTTGGTACGGTGATCTAGGCCCCGTAATATGATAGGTGGTACCCCAGTGCCTAGTCATTAGTTGGAAATCCATTCTCCCTACGAGCCTTGTATGAATTTTGTTTGTATTACCCACTATGTGGCTAGTAGCTGGAATTTAATGAATGTAACAATTTCGGCTATTTTATAAGTATTTGTATATAGACCTTATTATAATATCAGAGGATTTCTATAAAAATTGTTTTAGCTATCGTAAGGTAAAAGCCCGACATGTTTATTTTTGGCGTGGTCTTACGAGATGCTTTTGTTTTCAAAGGATTTTTGAAACTTTAATAATCAATTGGGTGCGATTTTCTCACGCTGGTATTCCAGACTGACTCGGGTATTAGTTAGCTGTAATGCTCGGGTCAGACCGAGTATTATAGGATACAGGATATGATGCTGTGGAGCTCAAGAGACGAGCTGGATGACGATACGCACTTCCGTACTTGTTTATATATATATTACGCTGTGTTGAGTTGTTGTGTATCCATTTGTATGTTGTTATTGTTGAACCGTGATTGATGTACTCTGATGATGATGTAATATATAAACTGAGATATTTGATATTTGAGTAAAGATTATTTATTATCTATTATATTCCGCTGCGATAGTTAGATTCTGTTGTTGTTTTCTGCTTTCTCTTCTTCTACTCTTCTTCTTTAACCCAAATGGTTCGTATTTTCTGTGCAACTTGAGTTGATTGTTGTAGAATGGTGATGAGTCAAGGGGTACGGATTTGTGGGCTGTTACACTTGGTATCGGAGCTTAGGTTGGTGATAACCTTGGCTCTGGTGGGAATTACTCATTTAAAATAGAGTCTGTAGTACTCTATAATGAGTTGGAGCGTATTAATAGATATGAGCGCGTATTTGTGAGTGAATATAAATTATTTTAAAATTGTGTTGATTGGTTTATTGAGTGGCATATGAACCTTCATCGACACAGTCTGCGCAATTGTATTGAATGGGTTTCTAAACACTTGAATAGAATAATTGACACGGTATTGTTTTAAATGTGGGTAAATGAAATAATTTTACCCAAAAAAAAATATTTTTTTGATATAAAGAAAGTTTTTGTAAACTATTTTAGATAATATATGGTTGCTTGGATGTTAGGAATGATGATATTTAAATTATAATCTTTTTTGAGTGGAAATTTAATTAGAAATTGTAAATACAACCAAAGATTAAGGAGATAAATTCAATTATGAAATGAAATTTATAAATATGAATTATAAATGTAAATTATAAATTGAAATATAATCAAATGATAATTTGTATGAGCATAAGCTGTGCAAATGAATTATAGTTAAAATTGATTTAAGCAGGGCTTGGAAATTTAAATCCCGGAGATTTGGAAGTATTTTGAAGATAAATAATAACATTATTGTTTTAGAGGTATTTCTGAAAGGAAATTTGTTTTAAAGGGATTTTGAAAGTGATATAGCATTAAAATCACTTGGATTATTGGAAAATAATTTTGATGATGATGGCCGCATCATCAGTATTCATTTTCGAATTTCTAAGTGACGGATTGCTGCCAAAAAAATTTATTTGTTCAGAAAAGCTAGTTGTTTTGAAAATTTCAAAGGAAATTTGTTGGGGATAAACAAGGAATGGTATGACTATTGAGAAATGTGATTTGAGATGTTGGAGATTTCAAAATGATTTGAAACCAAAGCCGGGGGTTTAAAAATCCTGGTGAGATAGTTGTAAGCTTATAAATTGAGATGATTTTTAAATCAGGAAGAAATATAAGCTTTAAATAATGGAATGTAAATTTAAAGTGAAAAGTTAAAAATGAAATTAACTTGGATTGGGAAATAAAAATTTAACCGGATTGAAATTAGTTAAATAGGTTGAAAAATAATATCCAGCTGTTTTCGAATTGAGTTAAATAAATCTGAGTTAAAATAAAATTGAATTGGAATAAAAATTCAGTTCAATTATTGAATGGAATTAAATACTTACCTGGATAAATGGAAAATAAGTTGGATATGGATTGGATTGAAATAAATAAATTAGAATGACTTGTAAAAGAATTAAAATGCATAAAAATATGCTTGGATTATAAATAAGTGTAAAATTCGAATTAAAAATAAAAGATGAATACATTCAAGCCTAGAATGAATGTGATTGTATAAAATATAAGTTGTGGCTTATAAAATTGAAAAGGGAATACAAAGCCTAAAATTGATATTTTGATGAATTGGAAAATGAAAAGAAAATCCAAACTTGAATTATAAAGTAAATTTGAACTTAGGAAAATTAAATGAAGAGATTTTGAGATTAAAAATCAAGTGTTGAATTTTGACCAGGGGAAGAATTAATTAGATAACGAATTAGTTAATGGAATTGAATTGTGAGTTTATATGAAGTTTGGAAATAAACTAAAGTTATAAATTAAATTCGACTTAAATTGTTGATAAAGTGAAAGTAATTGAGAATGAAGTTGAATTGTGAGTCCATGAAATTTGGTGGTAAATTGAAATGGATAGTGGATTGAGAACTTGAGTTATAAATTAAAATTTAACGTGAAGTGTTAACAAATAAATATAATTGGAAATGTGTCGAATAAAGAAAAATGAAATAGATTAAAATAGTAATGGTATGGATTGCAAATAAAATCCAAATCAGTGGAAATAAATTGGAAATGGCTTTGTAATAAATTGAATGAGCTGAATCTAAAAAGTTAAAATGTATAATAACTGATCAAATAAATTTGTAGTTTGAAATGGGATTGGATTAAAATAGAATCAAGTTGAATTGAAAAGAGAAATTTATTTGCAAAATGAAATGAGCTTAAGTATAAAAAAAAAAGGATTTGAATAAATTGAAGTGAATTAACTTAAAACTAAACAAATGGAAGAGAGTTGAATTGAATTCAACTTAAAACTAAGTGTAATGATATTGGGTTGGATTTAAATCAAGTGAAAATAAATTTGAATCGAAATAGAATTTGGTGGGTTATAAATAATATTTAAGGAAATGAAAATTTATGATGGTTTGAGTGGGTAAACTAATTATATTGAATAAATAAATGGATGGAATAAATAAGAATCAAATGGGAGTGAACTTAAGTTTGAAGTGGAGTAAATTGAGTAAATTAACTTAAGTTGAGAATAATTAGAAGCTCGACTACGAGTAAAATTGGAAGACCATTAAATTAAAGCTTGGCTTGAATTAATTCGGAAATGGGTAGTAATATGCAAGTTTGGAATGGGTCGAGCTAAATAAATGGTCGTGAATGAATTAAAATAAAAAGGAAATTTAATTGGTAATGAAGATGAACCTAAATTGTTAATGGTTTTGAATGAACTGGTTTGGTTAATAAAATGAAATGCAAGTGAATGGATTCAAATCTGAAATGCAATGAAAATAGAATATATGAATTGTGAATAAATTTTAAAAAGGGAATAGAATTAAGTATAAATTGAGTGGAAATCCATTTAAATTGGTTATAAAACATAAATACTTGTTTATTCACATAGATCTCGTCAAACTGCGTAGAATAAATTGTCATTGGATGTAAATAGGAGTAATTAAAATTCTATGAATTGATAGAAGTAAAATGAATTGATTTTGAGATCAATTGGATTAAATATGAGTTCACTTTGCTTAAAAATAAATAAAATGTAAGCGATTGAGTTTTAAACCATTCAAATTGATGAAATTGTATACGAATGGATTGAAAACCATACAAATTGAATGAAAATGGTTTGTAAATTAATTGGAACAGTGGAATTAGTATGAAAATCGTATAAGTTGCTTACGGAGAAATGTTTGGTGTGAATTTCTTTTAGAATTCATGTGTTTAACTGTTGCAAATAAGTGAAATGTTGTTAAACTTCATTTATATCGCACTTACATGTTTAAATTGAGTAAGTACAGGTACCTGGGAGCCGTGTGGCTGGATTTGGTTGTGCTATTTGCTAAAAATAATTAGCCGCTTGCTTAAAATGCTAAATAAGGTACGCCTACACAATAAAAATAGGAAATATGAACTGTTTTTGTTTTTCCGACCGTGTGGGTCGATGCATATATATTTCTCTTTTGTCAAATTGCAAAAGCTCCTCCGTACAAAGGAGACGCTGGCAAAAAAATTCAGAAATTTTGGGAGTTAGAAAATTTTTGAAAATTTTGGAAACTTTTGTTAACGACAAAACGGTTTCAAATTGGAAATTGTAATAAATTAGTAAATGAAGCTAATTAAAATGACATAAACTAGTTATAAATGAAAGATAAAATTAAATGTTCAAAGTTGAAAATAAATAAATTTAATATGTAATGTGGAAATCAATTTGAATAGAAATAGATATTAACTAAAGTGGTAAAGTGAAAACAAAAAAAAGCATATAGAATGCTTATACTAAACTTAAGTAAGGAATGGTGAATTCTTAATTGGGGATTGATATTACAAATATATTCCAAGTTGATACTTGAATGAGTAAGTAATTGACACTTGTAAGGAAGTCGATAAAATGTTTGTGATTGGATATTATTGTCAAGTAGAATATGCAGGTAATACAAAGGGAAAAGAGAATTGATTTTGATTTCAGAAGATAAATTTGAAATGCTCGACAAAAAAGTATGTATTTAAATTTGGTGTGAAATTTGATTTGGTTTTTGGATTGAGCCACTTGGCCTTTTGTTTTCTTTTTGGATTTGGGAGGCCGTAGAGCCATTTTGTAGTTGTACCGAGCTAGCCGCGCAAAGGAGACGCTGGCAAAAAATTTCGGAAATTTAGGGAGTTAGAAAAATTTTGAGAAAATTTTGATAATCCTATATTTGGTTTAGAATTATAATTTAAATGATTGATCAAGTAATAATATTTGAAAATGTAAAGTTATTCGAAAACTATGGAAGGTTTTCGAAGTTAATTGACGTAATAGTGGGTCTTTAATAAAAAGAATATGTCATGACAAGTTAATTAAACTGTTGATTTTGGAAAATAGTAACGTGTATTGGACCATTCTTCCTAATTAGTAATTTCGAGGACAAAATTCTTTTAAGGGGGGAGCAATACGACGACTCAGAATTTTCAAGCATTTAAAATCCGAATATTTAATTGATTTTAAATATTCAATGGAGTAATTTTAACTTGAATTACGAATATCACAATTTATTCAATAATTTAATTATGAATTAAATAATTTGAAGTTGGGAAAATTATTGAATCTAGAATTTTAAGCCGATTAAAATAATTAGAAGACCTATAAAATTATATTGATAATATTGAGGATAATATAAGTTTTAAAATTAAATTTAATAGTGATTTATTCAGTTTTGAAATTTCATCGTTTAAATTGAATTTACAAATAGCCTTCCGAGGCACAGTCTCGGAATTCGACAAAACCAGTTCCATTGGATCTGTAATATTGTATAATTATCGAATTCCAATTTTCATAGCGTTTGGAGTTGTTGTGTAAGCGTACGATATAAACGCGTTGAAAATTTACATCGAAAATTCAATTAAAATTTATATGTATATTCTCATGTAAGTAACCTTCATCAGCCGACGTTCGTTCACATCACGTATTCTGTCTTCCCTCAGAAGCTAATGCTTTCATTATATAGTTGAGCCTTCTTCGAGAATTCACGCGCTCGGTTATTAAAAAAAAAATAGGGCCGAAGCATTCATCTTCAAAACAGTATAAACAGAATAAAAAAGAGGAAAGTAATGGTCATCGCTGTTAGTTCGAATGAAATTCAATAACCAAATCAATTAAATTAACAACGCATGTCGATTTTCTTCAGCCTCCATGCTTCATTCGTTCAGAGCAAATCATTGGTCGATGCCGCGTTATTCAATAAGGGAGGTCGCGATTGAATCGTGTCAAGCCTCGCGAGGTCAGAGCGTAGGAGGGTTAGTCGACGACATTTAAGAGGGTGGAGGACCTGGAAGCGTACGAGTGTTGTTGCGATGGCTTTGAATGGGTGCTGTTTCGATCGAAGGTGATATCGCTAGGCAACGAGGGTTTTCTGATCAATTTGGGGATGTCATCGACGTAGGTCGCGTACGTGTGACGCCCCACCTCTATACCCACGCTAGCCAAGAACACTACGGTGTAGTGCTGTCAACTAGCGCGGAGAATAAGGCTGTTGAGGAGCGACCATCCATGTAATTTCTTATCACACGGTGGCTATAAAATAATCTTCGGAAACAAATATAGAAGTAAGCATAACATGCGAATCAATCACAGATATCCATATCACAAAGGCGGAAAGAGATATGAATATATATCACATAAAAGTGTACATCAGAGTAGTGGTCTAAAAAGATCCACGATAATACAAAAGAATAGCAACGCGTGCTATACGAAAGAATACAACTATGAGTCTATATCTCAAGTGTAAACAACAAAAGCTGCTAATCTAAACAAGTAGCCAAAAGTCTGAGTAGTGAATCACTGGGGGAGGAGTCAAGCAGTAGCACCTGTAACATCTCGGTCTGACCCGAGTATTATTTATAAGAAAATAATAAATGGATCAGTCTAGCTATAAATATCAGATGACATGATATAAAATAAAAGATATGGCATAAACATAAAATATCCATACTGACATACTACTATAAGTATGCAAATAATGATCAACAGGAGATCAACCGATAAGAGATAAATCAATATCACAAGAATCTTCTCAAAGATCCAAAGAGGGCATCATACCCTAAACTTGTACTCATGACAAGTCAAAGAGATAAATTCCAGAAATCAACACAAGAAATTCAGAAATCATAAAAAGGGAAAGAGGCCTATCACATGACGGTCCGAAGACCATGGGGAGCTACCCCGCATGTGTGAATGGAATCACACAGATTGAGGTCAAGACTAACCAAAAAGCAGAAAGGTATGTGTGAATGGAATCACACAAGTGGTGTCTAGTCTAACCTTGCAATGAAAGAGACATCGTGCAATTGCTAGTCTAATTCATAAAGCGATCATCAAGATCAACGAGAAGTGTCAATTACACTAAGCTAGTAAATATAGAAGTTTAGCTTCATGTCCCATAACCACTTGCTTAACTTAAATATTTACGAACAAACTGTAAATTTTCACTAATAAAATTGTCACAAGAGGTTCAATCGAACAAGTCCAAGAATTAACCGACGAAGTGAACACAAGCGTTTCATACCACTCGTTTTACTAAGTCGTTTAATTAGATTTCTCATCCGAGTGAGGTAAAGGCTTGTATATACTAATAGATTGGAAAACGGTTTAAGAAAAGAGCTTTTTTATTAAAAATAGAGTTGAAATTGTTTGTTAAAAGAGTTTTGATATTTACTACTAGTATTGAAACCTTTATATTTTAAAGTGACAAAACACAGAAGCAATTGTAGAAACAATCAGTCACAAAAATCGCATACGGAGATGTGAATAAAATCCAAGGAAATCAGCTCAATGTTTTTCAGATAAGATCCCCTACGGAGGGGGGGGGGGTGGCAACCCCCCAAGGTGGGGGTGCGGGGGCAACGCCACCGCTTACGGGGTTCGACCTAAAGGTACGACCTAGTGAAGACAAAATGAGGTCTAACGACCTAACGACTCAAGGGTCATACGACCTAACGGAGACGAAAGTGGTTCGCGACCTAAAGGTGTTCGCGACCTAAAGGTGTTCACGACCTAACAAGGTTCACGACCTAACGGAGACGAGGTCATGCGACCTAAAGTGGTTCGCGACCTAAAGGTGTTCGCGACCTAATAGGGTTCGCGACCTAAAGGTACACGACCTAAGGTCTTTCGACCTAGGGGTATATAGGTAACACGACCTAAAGATGTCGCGACCTAAGGGGCCAAGCGACCTAGTGGGTCGTACGACCTAAAGGAAATAGGGTCCAACGACCTAAGGAAAACAAGGTCCAACGACCTAAAGGGATGGGAGTCATGCGACTTAAAGGAGTATGCGACCTAAAGAAGTGCGCGAGCTAAATGAAGGCGGAACAACTCAGGGTCTAACGACCTAGGGGGGGCGACCTAAGGTCTAACGACCTAAGACCGAGGAGACTTTTCCAACAGAGGGAACGACTTAACGACCTAAGCCTAACGACCCACGACCTAAGGTCCCACGACCTAATGAGGCAGGCAAGGCCGAACGACCTATACGCGAACGACCTAAAGTCCAACGACCTACGACCTAAATCCGAGGCGACCTAAATCCGAGGCGAATGAAATATGCAGGCCTTGACTTTTCCACACGCGCGAGCTAATGATTCCGAGCGACCTATACCTGGGCAGAGCGACCTAAGCTCAGGAAGTTCACCAAACAACTAAAAATTGGAGTTTTTCGCCAATCCAATCCAAACCAAATGCAAATATACATGCTGAAGTGATGGGGAATCATTCCCAACAGTCCAATATAGTTATAGACTAGAATTGTGAGATAAAAATCTCACCTTTGCTCCAAAACCCAATGAAAATGAAGAACAAAGCTTGAAGGCAAATGGAGAAGCAACCACAAGCTTGAATCCGATGTCTTCTTCTTGAATTTGGAGTTGAATGTTGGAGTTGCAATAAAACAACGACTTTGGAGTTTTAATTTCTCATTCCATTCACCATTTTTGTTGAAGCTTTAGTGTTAGGAAATGAAATGAAGCAATGAAGAAGAAGGGGGGTGGAACTTGGGCCTAATGGGCTAAAAGTCCAAACCAAAGGCTCGAGTGAAAAAGTGGTGAAATTCCACTAACCCCAAACATATCAATGTTTATACTTAGAAGATTGCAAACGACGTTTCGAACTCAATGGAAGTGGTCTCAAGTCCTAATTTGACCGTTTGCAAAAAAAGTAGCTTCGGACCAAAATCCGATTAACGATAAAATATTTAAATAAAATATTTAAATATAAAAATCGATAAATATGCGGGTTGTTACAGTACGCAGGGAGGCACCGCGAATTGGTCGCGATGTACCGTTGAGGGAAGCGTCGACGTTGGGTAGCCGGAGTTGTCGTGGGTTTGTCTTCTTGAGGCAGTAAGGTAACTGCATACACTCAATTCAATTTTTATCGATATTCAGAAATAATTTTTACAGACGGAAAAGAAAAACAATCACAGTAAAGTATAAAACATTCCTGTTTAATTTAATATATATATATATATAGGATATTTCGAAAATAAAATAAATAATATACTCACCTTTTTAATTTACTAGATTGTTTAAGGAAAGAAAATCAGTTGAAAATTTAATTTTTGTTCAAGTTAGATCATTAGATAAAGTAAATTATTTGTTAAGTAAATTAATCAAATGGAAATTTTTTAAGTGTTCAAATATTTATGATAATATTCACAGATAAGATTTATAGATTATAAAAAAAATTAAAGTAATATAGATTATTTTATAAATAGATTTCGGAATTTATATAGACTATTTTCGTTAAGATATGGGTTTTTTTCAAAGGAAAAAAGGAATATATATATATATATGTACACATATTTTTAACTTATTAGTTTATTTCTAGATAATGTATTATATTG
Source organism: Allium cepa (assembly GCA_030765085.1). Lineage (NCBI taxonomy): Eukaryota > Viridiplantae > Streptophyta > Magnoliopsida > Asparagales > Amaryllidaceae > Allium > Allium cepa. The sequence continues at coordinate 663,235,023 of CM060945.1, forward strand.
ATTGACTTGTTAAATAAACCTATTTAATTTTTTTTAGCTAATAAACGAGTTCTAAAAGAAATATTAGTATAACGTTAAATTATTGGATTAAACTAAATTGTTAAATGGAAATTGGTTGACCGATTGTTTCGAATATTAATAAATCATATAAATTGTTATTCAAGGTCAAACATCTGGAAATCCAAGGCAATATTGAAGTGGATTGCAAAACTAAGTCAAGGGTGAGTTAATCTCACTCAGTTTAAATTTAAATTTAAATGATTAAATTTATATAGTTGTTTGAATGATTGAAGTGATTGATGTGCAATAGTATGATATACTTTGGAATTGGCATGTTAAAATTGTGCTAACAGCTGTGGATGCAGAGAAAACAGGTTGGAGGGATCCAACTGGATCCCTCAACATTTATCCAAATTATTTAATACCCTCTATTGTGATTATTTTATATTCTGTGATGAATATTATTGATAATTAGAATATTGGATGTTATGGTTTACTTGAATATATTCCGGTGCACTAAGTTATCAAGGTATTCAGAATTGGATTTTGGGAAAATAAAGAAATGAATTTGGAAGTAAAATAATTATAGAAAATTTGAATAAATTTGAGAATGAATTGGAAAGGAAATAAAGTGACTTTAAAATTCTAATAAATGAATCCTGAGAATGGAAAGGAAATTTTGAATAAAAAGGAAGTCAATGAATTTTAAACCTCAATGTTATTATTTAAAAGAACAAAACATTTATTTAAAATTTAAGATTTAAAGTATCGAAAAGAATAAAGGAAGAAATTGGGAAAAATCTGAAATTTGTATATTTCAGTTAAAAAATTTAAGTCAAACGGAAAATAATAACATTAATAATAAGTCCATAATTAATGAATTTTGAAATGAAGTGAGAAAGTGAAGAAATTTATTTCAAAGGGAATAAATTGGGAACTAATTTGGGAAATTGATTTAAGTGATTATGATTGGAAATTCTCCCTGGATAACCAAGCACGTTTCCAAAGTAAATTTTTTAATATAAATTAAAAGTTTTAAAGTTGTTTTAAAAGGTATGTTTTGAAAAATTTATTATTTCTAAATATTTAAATTCTAAAAGTAAGAATTTCCTTAAATCTATTATAGCAGTAATTATTTAAAGAGTGACTTGGTATTTTGTTTTTAAAAATGAAATCTAGTTTTATATTTTATTAAGTAACCTTATTTTCAAATATTCATATGGTATGTATTTTTAATAAATTATTGAAGTAGATTTTAATTATATGCTTTAAAGTATATTTCAAAGTAAAGTGTTTTAAATTATTTTAAAAAGCTAGTTTTGTGTTTGGTGATTTCAGTGTGAAGATGCAGTGTACAAGTGCACGTACTAATATAGTACACACGGATCGTGTAATATGGAATATAAAAAATGCGGAAATAGATGATAGTAGCAAAGTAAATAAAAAAGGAAAAATCACACCAGAGATTTTTATACTGGTTCGGAGCACCGACCTACTTTCAGTCCCAGACTTATATATGGATTTTCACTATTAACTACCTCGCTTCACCCGGAGGAACAGGTTTACAACACCCGAGCAACCGAACGGTATTTCACGCCTCTAATACACTGAGGACTTCAACACTTGCCTCTTACAACAGCGAGGACTTCAACACTCGCCTCTTACAACACCGAGGACTTCAACAAAGATGAATATAATTGTTTGTTGACGGTATATGTTCTTGCTAACACAGTTTTGTCACTTGTAGTACAAACTTCCTATAATCTTATCCTCAAAATATGTGAATGATGTTTTGTGAAGATTAAGGGAAGTATATTACTTATTGAATCAAAAGATATGAAATAAGTTCAATGATTCAATAAGCAATTAAAATAATTGAGAGCTTTTAGAATGCAGGAGTATTTAGAAAGTAAGATTAGAAATTAGAGTAAAAAAATATATATTCATATATCTTGAATCAATGATTTAGATGAGTTTATATAGAGAAAAATGGTTGTAACTCTTTGTGAACAATAGCCATTAATAGATATGATCATTGATGAAAGGTAAGAGATGCAACCATTGGAGAAAGAAGTGTCTTTTGGAAAAGGTTGCTCTCTGTTTAAAAACGGTCGACAGGTCAAAAAATGGCCAGTAGACAGGATTACAAATATATAGTCGTTATGTGCATGTGTGCACGTTCATTGTGCATTTTACACAGAAACGGCTGACCGCCTGATTTAATACCGGTCGACCGGTCCCTGTCAAATTGCTCACTGAATGTGCAATGCTATTCAAACATATATATATCGATTATATTGAGGTGCATGATTATTGGAGGATAGATTTTAACAAGTTTATCACTATTACAATATCAAATAATCAACCTATAATCTAGAGTACCATATGTAGCTCTTTTGTGCCTCTTTATAGCCATGATGTCTTTGTTTTGTCGATCTCCTTTATTTCTTTGTCAGAAATCAAAAACTTCATAGAATCTGTGACTCAACACAGTGGAGATAGAAAATATTTGGGAAAGTTTATTATGAAAAGAGAAAGATGGTTTGAAACTGTTTCCAAAGAGTTGAAAATAGAAATATATCTTGTGAAGATATTTGCGATAAATAAATAATTTGGGAAATTATTTATTGGTTTATGGTTGTTTATGAATATTAGTTGATAGTTAAATCACCGACTATCAATATTGGCCAACTGCGTTGATCGGTTCGAAGTGACCGGGATCGAGATTTATTTCTTGAAAACCACTTCGATTCGGTTTGTACGTTTTCTGGAAACGAGTTTGGATTCGAACATGGAGCAGTGAAGTGCAAGGGCTAGTCGCTACTAATCCTGAGGATATTTCCAAAATGGATGTAGTAGGAATGGTGCCTTCGGTTCCGTTCAAACCCGGGACGGACTTGTATGGATGAATGCTTGCGAAACATCGTCAGATGGACGATGGGCATTCTAAGGGATATGTTCTAAAAGGGTAACGCTTAGCCTCAAGCCTCATCAAATTGGAATGACTGAAAATCAGAGGTTATGCAGCAAGGCTAGGTGGGTAGCACCCAAGATGGGTGAGGTCATTCCAGTCTAGATGTCCCTTTTTATTTCGGCTTAGTGGGCGGTTGCTGATCCCAACCGCGGGGTGATCTCACTCGGGATTATCCAGTAAGGGGTAGTCCCGGTCTTGTGTTGCAGGGGAGCGGGCGTACTCCTCGGTACGGTGATCTAGGCCCCGTACTGTGACAGGTGGTACCCCAGTGCCTAGTCATTAGTTTGAAATCCATTCTCCCTACGAGCCTTGTACGCGTTTTGTTTGCATTACCCACTCTGTGGCTAGTAGCTGGAATTTAATGAATGTAACAATTTCGGCTATTTTATAAGTATTTGTATATAGACCATATTATAATATCAGAGGATTTCTATAAAAAATTGTTTTAGCTATCGTAAGGTAAAAGCCCGACATGTTTATTTGTGGCGTGGTCTTACGAGATGCTTTTGTTTTCAAAGGATTTTTGAAACTTTAATAATCAATTGGGTGTGATTTTCTCACGCTGGTATTCCAGACTGACTAGGGTATTATTTAACTCTAATGCTCGGGTCAGACCGAGTATTATAGGATACAAGATATGATGCTGTGGAGCTCAGGAGACGAGCTGGATGATGATACGTACTTCCATACTCGTTTATATATATATATATATATATATATATATATATATATATATATATATATATATATATATTCCTCTGTGTTGAGTTGTTGTGTATCCATTTGTATGTTGTTATTGTTGAACCGTGATTGATGTACTCTGATGATGATGTAATATATAAACTGAGATATTTGATATTTGAGTAAAGATTATTTATTATCTATTATATTCCACTGCGATAGTTAGATTCTGTTGTTGTTTTCTGCTTTCTCTTCTTCTACCTCTTCTTCTTTAACCCAAATGGTTCGTATTTTCTGTGCAACTTGAGTTGATTGTTGTAGAATAGTGATGACTCAAGGGGTACGGATTTGCGGGCTGTTACATAATCATATATATATATATATATATATATATTCCAAGTATTGAAGGAATATAAGAGGTCTGTCAATAGATCCTTTATGAAGAAATTTTTGATAAATAAATGAAGGCATAGTGGATTCTACATGAAATTTAGTCTATGTTGATTATTTATTTTTTGATTATTAATAACCAGTTATCAAATCTTGGCTAAGGTATAACTTTGAAAATGCCTAGGAGAAATAAGAGATTATATGACACAGCCATCTTCGGTGATACTGTACTGTGCGTATAAATTTCATTTTGTTCTCCTATGACAGATGGTAAGAAGATTCGTCCACTTAAACGGTTAGGAGGTGATCCCCGCTTTATGTATTATCTGTTTATTTTTAAAAGAACTGAAGTTGAGTTTACTAAAAACTATCGAATGTTGATTTGAAGAGACCAGGAACAGATAAGTATAATTATCCGAAAACCACTTCGAACCAACTCAAGCGTTCGAATTGGAAGCATTTGAAGGTGATGGAATCGATGATAGAGTTCTTTGAAGTGCAAGAACAACTTGCTACTAATCCTAAGGGTAATTCCAAAGTGGATATTGTAGAAGTAATGCCTTTGTTTTATTCATATCCACACAACTTGTATGGACGAATGCTAGCATTTCATTGTTGTTTAGAGGGCAGTGTTAGCATTCCAAGTGGGAACTGCTAGGAGGAAAAAGTAACATGTTCTCACAAGCTTGAGAACCGGGAAAATGGCTAAAATAGGGTGGATGCGATAGAGCTGTGTGGTTCGCTATAATTAGGAGCATCATTCCTCAGATCTAGATCAGAATTTTCGATTTTGGTATGCGTGCAAAGGGTAGGGACAAGGTCTGGAATAGGTTTCCATAGCTGGTACTCGAGGGATGATGTAATCTGGCATGTCATGTTAAAGGGGCAACCGAATCTGTGTTGGCGGGGGGCATAGGTTGGCCCTTGCATAAATTTTATCTAGAGGTGTACTGTACGGAAGGTAGTCCCTTACCTTGTCATGTTGGAATTCAATCTCCAATACATACCTTATGAACTTAGAATTGCCCGATTATGTTGAAATATGATATGCAAGCATTTCAGCTATTTTATATATTTATTTTCTCCCTTAGACATTATTATAACATCACAAGATAAAAATGGTCTGGTTATTGTAAGGTAAAAACCTGTTTTTGTTTATGTGCGGTGTGGTTTTACGAGGTACCCTTTATTTCAAAACATTTATAACATTATGTAACCTATTGGATTGTCTTTCTCATGCTAATTTTACCAGACTGACCCAGGCATTGTTTTCCTATAATGCTCGAGTTAGCCTGTCCATGTATTCCAAATTAAGCTAGACACTTTGGAGCATTCAGGAGATGAGATGGATGCCTCCTAGACGTACTTCCATATTTTATTTTATCTTTCGCTATTTGTTCTTGTCTATACTTATCAGCAAATTATAAGGACGGGCTGTTATAACTGTCCAGGCTAAGTCTTAGATTTGTTTAACTCTGATGGTAGTATGTGTATTAAAATTCAACTTTTCTTTTGTAAAGATCATTTTTATATTATATACTACTCGTCACGTTGTGAGATTATGTTCTTTCTTTTCTTTCTTTCACCCCAACAATCTATCTTTTCGGCACTTAGATGTTCGACACATGAATATTGTGGATGTATTAGTGTCGACTTCTAAGGATCGAAAGGGTGGATTGTTACACTTAGTATCGGAGCTTAAGGTTAAGCGAGAAACTTGGCTTTAGTGGGGTAAACTCGTTAGAGATAGGGTAAGTGATACCCTAGAATGAGTTTGAGTGTATTATATATGAGAGAATGTATTTGTCAGTACTATAAAAATATTTTATATTGTGTTGATGGATCAGTTGAGTGGTTTATGAATTCTGATCGACGCGCCTGATTAACGTTGTCGATAGAGATTTTTAAACACTTGAACAAGGCGAACCGACACAGTATTAATATCTAAATTTGGTAAATGAAATAATTTTACCGAGAATTATATTTTATATACATAAAGGAACAATTTCTAAAAATTTATATATAATTATGATGTGTTTGTTTGCTAGGAAATAATAATATTCACTTAATATCACTTATTGGTTGAGTTTATATGTTGGACCAGTTTTTCCTTTTTACCACATGGGTTGGGTAGATAATAATTTCGTGAACATTGAAATAAACACCTCATGAATTCAGTTTCACAATTTGACTATAAGGCGTTCAGTGTTATTGTTGGATTAAAATTTAATGTTAATAAAATTTGTTTATTATGAAATTAACAAATATATACATATGTGAAATAATTATACCTAAGAAAGTGAAATTACATGAGTATGGTAATAATAAAAATGGGTTCAGGCTGAGAATTTGAGAACTTAAATCTCGGTGATTTTGAATTTCTTTTGCCTATTATCACTGCTTTGATTGGTATTATTCTATCTTGAACGTTTTGCCCTTTCTGCTTCTACATCTTTTTTTTTCTGATTGTTTGACTATTCCTTTCTGGATGAATTTTCTTTTTTGTACAGATGCCCATAAGTCATTTTTCTGGTCTTGATTTAATTTAATTTGTTCTATTTCACTTCTAATTCCTCTTAAGAAACTGACTCTCTCTCTTCTCCATCTTCCTCCTTCGAATATGTCCTCCACAATCAATTATTTATCCTCTGACTAGGATCATTGAGTTTATTCCTAAGTTACTCACCAAATTGCCTCCTTTAAGCTAAGGATCATACCAAAAGCTGGTGGTTCTCCCATCGATAATTTGTTAGTGCACTTCAGTTCTTCTGTTCTTGATTGGTTTTAACACATTTTAGGGCAATTACATTCCTAAAACGATTGGTTTTAACACATTTTACTATGATTTGGACCCGTAACCACTCTTCATTAAGAATTTTCCAAAAAAATATTCTTAAGCATTTTTCAGTTCGTCCAGATTCATAAGCCCTAAACTTCCTTCTAGTTTGAGTCTGCAAACTATCGGCTAAGGAATTTTGCTAATCTTCGATTTCGACAAAAAAATTTAGTACATAGACATACTGTTTCGTGAAATATAGCTCTTGGCAGGTCAGAACATTGCATCCAGAATTGAACTATATGGTATACATTCGAATTGATTAGCTCCGTTTTACCAACGAAACTTGGCATTTCTACTGCTCACCCTTTCATTCAATATTGGTATTTTCTATTAATGTACAGAAGTCTTTGCGTCTTAAATTAACGTCAGAAAGTGGAACGCCTAAATATATGATTGGAAGCGTGCCTTCCACTATATTCAGCATACTATAAACCCTCACCTTGTCTGTTAACTCGCCTTTTGGCAAGACAGTATATAGACGGATTTAACCCAATCGACTGCATAGTGATCGAAGCTGGATTGTCATGGACTTGGTTCAAACAAATGGATGGACAATCAGTCACAGATAATAAATATGATTATGAGGCCAGGATATAGCATACTTGACGGACAAGCACCATAGGATACTTGAGTATGGGTTTTTGACAAAGGTCGAGCTGCTCCGGGATCACAATGGGTTTACTTTGGTTTTTCAGCAGGATTGCTTCGAGACAAAGAGGTGCTTTCTTCAGGTCATGATGGGACATTTCTTGAAGGGGATGACATTGGACCTCCTTGGATCAGCATTATCTTGTTTTGGGTCATCTCCACATTTACTTTGAGTCATTGGAGGGGTTACTTCGGGTCAAGGAGGCAGTTACTTCGGGTCAAAGGCATGGATCGATCAATGTCCATGTGATTCACATCATTTCATATCCATCTACTTCGTATTCGTCTCCTTCACATCCATCCATTTCGTATCCATCGAATTTGGACCGAACTAATCATTCTTTTGCAGCATGCTTCGTATCGTTCGTCCACTTGATCGATATGAAGAGGATAACCACATATCAATACGAAGGAAGAACTTCAGCACCGATACGAAACCACACGTAAAGCATCAATACTAAAGCACTGGAAATTCTTCGATACGAAGATCTTGGCGCTAGATGGATATGAAGGACATAGTTAAGTGAGAGGAAGCAGTCTACCAGCGTGAAACATGGATCTTTCCAAAACAGTCGAGCCACGCCATCGATACGAAGTCTATCGAAACCCATGTATCGATATGAAGTGCTCAGCAAACTTGCAGATTCAATCTTCGATCGATCATAACTCAATAACTACAAGTCCAAATGCCATTAAATTTTCACATAAGCTTTCTTATTACTCAAAAATCTCTATGATCAACCGCAACCCCATTTGGAAATTTTCGGATTGATACGAAATGAACTCGGATCGATAAGGATCGATCCCGAACAATCCCAGATCGATTTGGTCGGCCCACCCACGTGTGAGAAGAGTTGTTCCGTGGTTTAAGGGAGAAATTTCCAGTTCAACTCTTATAAATAGCACCCTTATGCCAACATAAAAGGGACTTTTGACTCTTTCACGCCGTTACTGTGCTAAAAATCCATTGTAACTTGAGCGTTATTGTAAATCAGTAGAGAATCATTAATAAACAGTAAACTCTTCAAAGTGGACGTAGGCTATAATGTCGAACCACTATAAATCTCATCTTTTTACTATTTCTTTTAATTTTTGTTGTTATTCATATTTATATCCTCTTCACATATTCTATATGTGGTCTGCGACTGTGAATTGGTACTTTCATCTATAATTGGATGTCTATTACCAATCTTGGCGCAAACATTTTGGTGCTTTCACTGAGAAAGCTAGCACTCAGGGATTCTGAATCTTAGATTTTGGATTTGAAGGTTTAGGAACTTGGAAGCCATGGCTAAGCTATCAACAAGGAGACAGAGAACGAAGAAGAGCCATCGTGAGGGAAGTCAGGAGGCTTCCTCAAGAGCTAATCAGACCTCAATTTTCATCACCAAAGATGAGATGGAGATGATGATGGATTCTATGCAAGAAGGAATGTTGAAAATGTAGGAGGAAATGATGCAGAACCTACTCCGATAGGTTGGACAAGCTGGAGTGCAAAATCAAGAGTATGGAGCTGCAGGGAATGATGGAAATGTGGAACGCGAAGCCCGAACAGCAGGAGTAAAGGAAGCCCAGAACTAGAGTTAGGGGAATGAAGCAACCATGATACAAGATAGAGTGGTGCCACCGGGAACAACCCTTGAACTAGGGGGCACGTCCCTAGATCAGGTTGGCTTAATTCTAGGTAGGATACCAAGCGGTGTTGTGCAATTAGGTGCTGATAGAGGAATGAATGCTCGTCCAGGAAAGCGGATTTCAGGATTCCCTCGAGAACTCAGGGGGTAGGTTGGAGGCAATGAACAAGAGACTACCTCTTGGTGGCAATGACAGATTGGCAGAAGTGGTCAGACGGAACATGAGAGAAGGATTGGTGAATAAAGATCTAGAGGATGTGGACAAGAGCGACCACCATCTGCATCAAATGAAGACGGCCATGAATCAAAGCGTTATCTTATCATCAACTGATCAGGATGATGAAGAATAAGTAATAAACTCCACAATAAAATGGTTAAGTCGCTTATACTTGTACAGGATCACAAACGGTCCTCAGGCATGCTTAGAGATGACTATAAACCGCTATAGTGGAGATGCTTGCACTTTGATGTTTTTGTTTTGCTTTGTTTTGTCTTCTTTGTATCTGGACTTGATTTTCTTAGTTGGATATTTCAATTGTAAGGCTTGTTTGAATGTAAAATTTGATATTTATAGTTACAACACCCGACCTCAAACGGTCATAATTCGCCTCGAACGGCATCCAACCTCGAACGGTCATAACTCGCCTCGAACGACATCTGACCTCGAATGGTCACAATTTGCCTCAAACGTCACCCGATCTCGAATGATCACATCTCACCTCGAACGACACCCAACCTCGAACTATCACATATCGCCGCGAATGGCATACGATCCCAAACGATCGCTATTTACAATCATGTAAGATTATCGACCCCATCACAGGTCATCAACGGGCTCCGAACATCAAGCTTATGGCGCTACAAAACACACATTCCTATCGCAATGCATGTTTTAGGGGGGCAAAGTGTTAACACGCCTTTTGGAAAGACAATATACGGGTGGATTTAACCCAATCGACGGCACAGTGATCGAAGCTGGATTGTCATGGACTTGGTTCAAACAAATGGATGGACGATGAATCACGGATAATAAACATGATTTTGAGGCCATGATATAGCATAGTCGATGGACACGCACCACTGGATAGTTGAGTATGGGTTTATGACAAAGGTCGAGCTGTTCCGAGATCACAATGGGTTTACTTAAGGTTTTCAGGAGGATTGCTTCGAGACAAGGAGGTGTTTGCTTCGGTTCACGATGGGGTATTCCTAGAAGTGGATGGCATTGGACCTCCTTGGATCAACATTATCTTGCTTCGGTTCATCTTAGAATTTACTTCAAGTTATTGGAGGGGTTACTTCGGATCAAGGAGGCAGTTACTTTAGGTCAGAGTTATGGATCGATTGATATCCATATGATTCACATCACTTCGTATTCATCTGCTTCGTATCCATCTACTTCGTATCCGTCTCCTTCACATCCATCCATTTCGTATCCATCGAGTTTGGACCGACCTTATCATTCATTAGCATCGTGCTTCGTATCGATCATCCACTTGATCGGTATAAAAAGGAGAACCATAGATCGATACGAAGGAAGAACTTCGGCATCGATACAAAACCACACGTAAATCATCGATACGAAAGCAATGGAAATTCGTCGATACGAAGCACTTGGTGATAGATGGATACAAAGGACATAGTCAAGCCCGAGGAAGCGGTCTACAAGCGTGAAACATGGATCTCCCCAAAACACTCGAGATACGTCATCGATACGAAGCCTGTCGATACGCATATGTCGATACGAAGTGCTCAACCAACTTGCAAACCCAATCTTGGATGGATCATAACTCAAAAAATACAAGTCCAAATGCCATGAAATTTTCACAAAAGCTTTCTTATTCACTCAAGAATGTCTACAATCGATTGCAGCTCCATAGGGCCATTTTTGGATTGATACGAAATGAACTTGTATCAATCAGGATTGATCCCAAACGACCCCAGACCGATCTGGTAGGCCCACCCACGTATGAGAAGAGGTATTCCGAGGTTTGAAGGAGATATTTCCAGATCTAGTCACTTTTATCTTTGTAGCAAGATTTATTTCTTCCTTTAGATCTTGTATAGACCCTTACTTCTGGCATCATGTTACGGATCTCTTTTGCCCGTTCTTTTTTCTGAGTCATCTCTTAGGATAAATCTTTCTTAGTCCTTTGATGTAGAAATTATTTCTTGAACATTGGATGTTCTTAGATTTGTTATTCCATATTTTGTCCCTTTTAGATATGATCTTGGATTCTTTGTCCGTTCTAGGTTTTGGACATTGGGTACTTTTATCCCTTTTGCCTTTGTTCATTTCCCTCTCTTGGGTTCCATCTTAGTTTTAGACGATGGATAGATTCTTTTCCTTAACCCTTTGTCTACTTGGGTTTTTGACTTCATCTTAGATAGTAAATTTTTTTCTTTCTTTAGCCCTTTATTCACCTAGGTTTTGACTTCTTGTTTTGAGTTATAGACATCTTTGTCTTTCTTCTCTTGTTGATGCCTCCTCTGGGTTTGGACATCTTAGTCCACTATTTGATGAGCCTCTTCTAGGGCCTAGACATCTTAGTCCATTGTTTCATGAGCCTCTTCTAGGGCTTCCATTGTCTCAAAGGAATATTGTGCTCATTGAGCTAACCTTCCTCCAAAAGGTTGCTGATGGTTGCTTATCCTGACCCATCCCCTAAGAGGTGATTTTGACGTTAGAGATTCTATCTCTCCCTCTAGAAGATGCTACAAAATAGCGTCGTAGGCTTATGTCCCTCGCTCTAAGAGGTGCTACGGAATAGCGTCGTTGGCTTATGTCCCTCCCTCTAAGAGGGGCTACGGAATAACATCGTAGGCTTGAGTATTTGTATATGAAAATAATTTTTGGCCAATTAAAATGGAGCCTCCTTTGAAAGAAAGAATTTTATAATTAAACCCTTCTAATATATTGAGGGGTTATCTTTTTAAAAATAATTTGGACTCATTAATCCTTTTGATAAAAGAATTTTTCTCAATGTGGTCTTTTGCAAGAACTTTCTTGTTGTTCTTATAGTAGAGATGCGGATCTCAAATAGGAAACTGGAAGGTCATGATTCATGAACCAATAGTCTATTAGTTGAGAATAAGATTATCTAATTTGAGTTACAATAACATCTTTCTTGAAAAAGTATGGATAGGCTTTTTTCTACCCATAATTTTTAGAGAACTTTGAAATATTGAAATTGATCAGTTTGAAGTCTTTGGTATGCATTCATTAATGCTATATAATACCTCAAATAGGTTGCATAAACCAGCTTTTAGAGCAAATAGGCATTTGTCTTCTCCCAGGTCGTGGGGTATTTTCAAATAGTTTTCTTAGGATGATATGTTTGAGAAATTTCTTTTAAAATTATTTTCTAAAAATAGAGTCATATATGGACTTTCTCCTAAATTGATGTTGGATTTGACGGTAATCTGATATTTCTTGGAGGGAAGCCTTTGTGTTGTGTTGACTGAAATATTGATAATTACTTCGTATCTTTATCTGAGATGTCCTTTTCAAGTAGCCAGGAGTGCGTTGTGCTCTAAGAGTATGTTGAATGCTTTGGACTTATTTTTTTTACCTGTAATAGCACTCGATTATTAACTAGTATATAGTCAATGCACAACATAAATCTAAATATGAATGGAAATACAAATTGTAGGATAAGAAAAGTGAGAAAGATAGTTCATAGTTGAACTAGTGCCGTGAGACTTCATAATTTGATAGGAATATGCATTTAGAATTTGCTAAGCTGCTTTCCTCTCAGCTTGAATAAGATGTCCCTCAGGTTTCTTTGAGAAACTCTTGTAGGAATCCTTCCCCGATCATGCCATTGAATTTTTTCTGATACGACACTGCATTCATTTGTTTCATGTCCATTTTCTTTCTGGTACTCAAAGTAACTCCCTCCTTTATTTGGTTCTGGGGCACTCTGAACCTTATGAGGTGCAGTAAAATTCTCATTTCCTTTCATCTTGGAAATATGTAGGAGAGGAGTTTGTTTAAGATTTCATAAATTGTTTTGGAATTCTTCCTTCGATTTCTTCGGGTTTTCACTTTCCCTTGGTCTCTTGTCAAGATGCTTCAAATCAGATTTTTTACTTCTTGGATTTTCAGTGAAATTCTTTCTTAGCGTGATGCATATCATCCATTGTATAAACTTCTTAGCCCGGAGAAAGAAATATTGTAGATCCTTGCATCCATTAATATAAAGGTCTTTCTAGAAAGGAGTTTGTTTAATTAGCCCTGATCGAACTGCCATAACCTATTATCTATCAGTTGTACTTTCTGCCCTTAATGCTTCTGTACTGAATTTATTCAAGTATTCGCCAAGTAGTTCCCTTGGCTTTTGTATGATGGTTGCTAGCAAGCTAAAGTCCATAGTTGTATCTCTGAATATATAAAATTGGGCCACGAAATCTCAAGCAAATTGTTCCCAAGAATAGATGGTTTCTATTCAGTAACTCCAATACCATTTGATAGCCGCTTCTTGGAAAGTGATGGGAAAAATTTACAAGGAACTATCTCTGGAGAATTGTATAAGTTCATCTAATTTTCAAAGACAATAAAATGGTCATCTGGATCAATTGTTCGATCATATTTTAGTGAAGTAATTTGGATGTGTGGGGGGAGGTTTGCTGCCATTATTTCTTCTAAAAAGGGAGCCTTTTGCAGGATAACATATTCTTCTGGATCAAAAATCTCCATTTATCTAAGCGTATTCATCATTATTTGGTATAGGACATTTTCTTGGTCAATTTCATTTTTGTGACTGCTTTTGCTATTTCCTTGGACTGGGCTATTTGATTGCTCGAGGGACCTTCTTACTTGACTTTCTCGGTTTAACTCTTGATTCTCTTCCTCATTTGGAGGTCGTGCTTCATCCTCCATTTCCATAATTCATATTGATTCTCAAGATGGAGTTCTTTCAGGATATTCTTCTATTACTATCATTTATGGCGGTTGATTCTGGACCCTTATCATATTGTTTTCCAATTTTGTTAGGGTCGAGGGTTGTCCAACTTTTGTATTCCCTAAGTTAGAGTTTCAGACCATGTGATATTTCAAAGTTGATCGTGAAGCAGCCTCTTTTCTTGGATTGCCATTAGTACTCCTTGATCTTACCATTTTTCTTCTTTTAAATGACCAACAATATGCAATTAATCTGAGATGAAAGCTATGAGGGATCGGAGCTTCGAGCCCTCCTTCCAGCGCCAAAAATGTTGACAAGAAAATTTGTCAACACCTCAAATTTTGAGTTGGAATATGAATAATGCTTTAGAAACCTCCTTTCGAATGAGTGAGGATTGCTAAAGCTTTTCAGATAGGTAATGTGATAAAAAACATGTCTTTGGTACCTTTCGACACAATCGAAAGGGTAGTTTATGCCTTGGAGAATTCTTTCGAATGGGCTGATTGTGAACTCTGTCGAAACTACCTTTCGGCATGGTCAAATGAGCCTGGGTTTAGGTTCTAACCGACCCTTGAAATAGTTGTGTTTCTAAGGTCTCAAGTCGAATGGGGTGACTCTTGCAATCAAGTAGATTTGAGCTAAGGCTTCTGGGGAATAAGAATAATAAGGGTTCCGACTTAGTCAAAGGGGCTCCTTTCGATGAACTCAACTGCAGGTTGATATATTTAGGAAAAATCAAGAAGTTTGTTTTGCTAAGTAAACATGATTATTATAATCTTCTTTTTATTGAACTCAATTGTACAAACTGACCAAACTCCTCCTTTAATTTTGGAATTAGGGTTTGCAAGTTTTAGAAAATATAAGCGAGAAATGAAAGAAATCTTCCCCCTAAAACTGACCCCTAGGGTCATATTTATTGGTGTGGGTTGGGAGATTTCGACCCCAAGCTTTCGACGCGGTCGAAAGGTCAACTCGTCTGCTTTCATGAAGGTCCACTGCGCCATACCTTTTGACCTGGCCGAAAGGGTTTTATTTATTCTTCTATTACCATTAGAGGCTGGGCACCACTTTCTTGAGTTTTTCCTTTCGACTTTGTCGTAAGGAGTAGCATGATAGCCTTTAGACCTTACCGAAGGGTCTATTGTTTTGCCTTTGACTTGAATGGTAATGTGTCGAATGAGTTAACCTGGGTGCTAGCCTTCGTCACAGTCGAAACGTTCCTTCTTTTTGGTATCGAGTGAGTCGAAACTCCTAAAAGGTTTTATTGTGAATGGTCTCTGCCGAAAGCCTTCGCCCCAACTTATTTGTAACCTCATGCCTTTATGGTAACAGACACATAGTTCTTTTTTTTTTAGTGAGAGTGGCCCTAACCATTTTGAAAGGCTATATATGCTTTCTAAAGGGGTCGAATTGATTGAATACTTCTTTGGTGGAAGTGAATGAAGGTGAAACCAAGATGTTTTGAATGGTTTGGCGCAATATGTAGAGTGTCTCCTATCCATTGCCTTCGAGATGTGTCTTTTTGAGTACTTTGGATGCTGTTAACATGTTTGTTATTGCCTTTGCATGGTAGCCTCCGACCTTCTCGAAAGATCCCTTTTGAATAGTTTGTAGTGGTTGAAACTCCTTTTTGTATAACCTTTTGACACAGCCAAAACACCTAAATCCATTTTATAATTCCTTTCGAACTGGTTGAATTGGTTTAGTATCCTATCGAAACCTCATTTCGAAGTGATTGAGATGGCTTGAGGTTTGGTCCCAAGAATCTATGGATATGAATGGAGTTATAAGGTTTCAAATTCTTCGAAAGATAACCTTTCGATCATGTTGATATAAATAGATCATAAGAAGAATCACGTAGAAGCATTAGGTTAGCCAATATATCCAAAAATACTATAAACTTGCTTTTATTATCTTTCCTTATATTACTGGTAGCTTAAGCAATTCAAAGCATTTAATCCCCAATCTAATTTAATAATTAGGATTTACAAATTCAAGAAAGTACAAGTATTAAATGAATGAAATCGGATCCCTAAACCAGACCCTTAGGGTCTTATTTATAAATGTGGATTTCCACCTTTCGATTCAGTCCTTTCGACATGGTCGAAAAGGGGCCCGGGAGAGCTTTCCTTGCCGTTCACATTAAGGCATCCTTCTACATTACTTTTAAATGGACTTGAGTGCTTTCGACTTCATCACATGTGGGAGGTATGCTTCTCCATCTTGTGTTGCTATGTTGTTGCAAGTAAGAAGAGGCATAAGCTTTTGACTCTATTAATAGGTAGATCTTTGGGTTTTTGAAGGTGTTAAAATGTTGAAGTTTTAAAGCAGAAGGTAACTTTCGAAGACATACTTGTTGATTAGTATGGATCCCCATCTTCTGATATAGGAGATTGCCATATTGAACTTTAGCAATCTTTTTTTCTTAATCGTGAAAGGTTTTAACCGTTTTGAAAGGCTTTGTTATGCTTTCAAAGGGGTTGGTCTAACTAAATATCAATCTATGGTATGTGAATGAAGGCGAAACCTTCAGTTTCGTAAGGTTTGGAATGTATGTGAGTCGTTGTAATTTGCTACCTTTGAAGGAGCTCGTTAACTTATTCGAAATGTCTTTGTTAATAAGAAATCTTGTTAACACCCCAAAGTGGAGTTTTTAGGACAAGGTCAATTCCTCGTGGTTTCTCTTAGAAGATTTAAGAGGAATGGAAATGTATTTACTTTGGAATCCTTTTGGTACAGGTTGTTATAGTGAAAGCTTACTTAAGTCAACCTTTCAAATCAATCAGAAGGGCTATTTCCTTTCCTTATTAACCTTTCACCTTTGTTAATATAATGTATTTTCCCTTCAAAATCTCTCCTTACAAAGTGGAAGCAGAATCCAAGTAGATGGTCTTTAGGATCACTGGACGAAGGTTGATTTAGAGGGTTTCGACCTTGATGAAACTTAGTTGTTAAGTGACTCGGGCTTTGGTAAATATCTGAAGTAGGGGTTTCGACCTTGTCGAAGGCTATGAGCTTAGATGCCTTGGATTTGGGTTAGAAGTCTCTGGTTAAAGCAGTATTAAGATTGGTTTCGACCTCGTTGATAACAATATCCTTGGGTTCCTTGTCTCAATCCAAGGTTGAAGTGATTCATGATTTGGTTTTGTCCTTGTCAAAAGCAATGGATCAGGGGAAGATACTGCGAAGCGTATAAACTGAAGTTATTTGAATATATGAGGTTTCAACTATGTCGACAAGGACCTTACGATGTAGGGGACACCTGAAATACAATAGTGAACCTGACAAATGCCTTAAAAATAGTAAAGTAATCTAAAATATTTGAGACTACCCTTTCATGAGCAAATGATAATTTTATTACTTAAAATCCCCAAATCAATTTGGTAATTAGGGTTTACAACACCTTTGATTAAGAAGATAGAAGTTTAGAATGGAAAGAATCTGATCCCTAAAACTTAACCCCTTGGGTCTTATTTATAGACGGGGTCAGCACCTTTTGACCCTAATGCTTTTGACTTGGTCGGGAGGTGGCTGTCGAATAACTTTAAGTATGCTCTCGCCTTTGTTGAAAGGAATAGTTGTGCTTCTCTTCTTTATGTTGACTTATGAGTGCTTCCGACTCTGTCGATAGGCTTTGTTCAATGATTTCGATGATGTTGGTTATGTATAAGTTCTTTTTTCTGATTTGATGCGGAACCCTCCTAGATCACATTGGCTTCGACCGGTTCGAAAGGCTTATTATGGCTTTTGAAGGGGTTGTCCAGGATAATGCTTAGTTTCACGTAGTTTAAATAAAGGCAAAACCTTTGGTTTCGAAAGGTTTGGCGCATAAGCAAAGAGATGCTCTTCATTGTTTTCGAAAGGTGCTGTTTTGACTCATTCGAAAGGTTATCATGCACATGAAATGACCTAGTCGAAAGGTGGTTACTGAAGGCGGAAGGATGCTTTCGACTCTTTCAACTCCTTTGGAAGGTAAGAACCCAATGAATCTTAATTGTAGAAATACTTCGACACTTCAACAGGTCTTGTAACTTTCAAACTTCAGCTATAGCATCCCTTTGACTCTTTCGGAAGGTCTAGCTGGAACTCTTTTCTCTTGTTTTCCTCCGCTCTCTACTCAAACAGGTTAAGATGAAGTCAAAAGGTCGATTTTAGGAGTAACAACTACCCCCCACGAAGGAATGCTCTTGACTTTCCAAGTCATCTATGTCGAAACCTTAAAGTTTTCCGCCTCTTCATCTTTCCGCATGAATCTGGGCCGTCTGTTTAAATCTAATCCAACGGCTTATAGCTATTTGAAAACTTTTCTTATAAGTACGCTCTTTCTCCCTTCTTCCTCATTTACCTGTAATCAAATTTTCAAGTACAAGTATCAGAACTCCAAAATTCTTAAACCTTCTTTTTCCTGAATACAAGATGAATGAGATCAGTTCGTAAGTTGAGATTATTTCTACTTATAAAACCTTTATCTCCTTTTCTTTGTTTTACTTTTTTCTTCTTACGGTGAATTTTAGTCCTTCATATTTCATAATCGAGTTTTCAATTTGTAAACTGTTTAAATTTTGATTTTATGAAAAAGCATGTTTGATTTGATTCTTGTAAGATTGCTTGAGTTCAAAATTTTGAATTATTTGAGAGACTTTTACCCGATGCAATTCCATGAATCGATGGGAATTGTTTCTCGTTTTGGATTTTTATTTCAATGTTTATGATCTCTGTTCTTCTTTGAAAGTCTGGATTTTTGTTTGATAATAATTTTTTACACTCTTGAAATCGAAAGAGGATGATTCCTATTGAAATCCACTTTCTTAATGGGATTTAATTTATTTGTTTAATAATTTTTTTGAAAACCTAGATTTGCAATCGGGTTTGGGGAAGACAGAAGCTTTTGTTTTCTTCATTGGAAGCTTCAAATTGTACGGATGAAAAATTGGCGCCACAAATTGACCATTCTATCCCTTCGAAAGAGATGGAGGTGGAAACATTGGTTTTGCTTCATTAGCCACTTTCGATGGGGCCGAAAGGTGTTGTAGCATGAATTTGATCAACCTTTTCGAAAAGGCTATTTAGATAAGCAGAGTGTAGTCTACCCTCTTGAAGGCAAAATGTTTTGACTTAGTCGAAACCTTTTGTGCCAATTGCAATCCATTCTCTTTAGTTTGCCTTTGGAACCATAATGCCCCTTCGACACTTTCAGATCCTTTTGTGTCTTGTGAGTTGAAACCCACTAGAGCTATCTTTATCCAGTATTGTCGAAACTTTCTAAGTGCACATGAGTTTAACTTATGACCTTTCGACTCAATGAGTGTATAAGGTTTCGATGGCATTTGTATTTCTTTTAGGAAACCTAAAGGTTTCGACAGCATCGAAGGGCCTTGTTATCTTGTTTATGAGATATCTGTAGTGTATATTCTTACTCAATTTTTTTAAGTTAACTTTAACTATTTATTTTTAACAACTTGGTTCCTGTGAAGCTTTCAACATTGTTGAAAAGTGACACCTGAAAAGACATTTCGATTCTTCCTTTCGACCTTGTTGAAAGCTCAATAAATACTCTTACTTAAGCTTTCGACGTCGTCGAAAAGTATTTGCTAAGTGTTAATGTCCCTTTCCTTTCGACTTCGTCGAAAGCTCAATATCTTTGACTTTACTTTAATCATTTTTCAAAAATTTTGAGTTTCATGTTTGGTTTTTAATTTAAGTTATTTAAGTAAGGTTTTTCACTAATTTCTTGAAAGAATGCTACGTTCATAATAAACTTGAAAATTCTAACTAAAACGTCTTCACATGGTAGAATCATGAGCTCTCCAAAGAAACTCGAGCTATTTCAAAGCATTCCTTGATATCTTTAAAGGACGAGGTTGATGCCATCCTCAAAGACTTTGGAATTACTGGTGTGGAAGCTATTTTACCTAGGGAAACACATACCACCGACAACCCTCCTAGAGGGTTCTTCGCTTACACTGCCATCCACATATAGCACATAGGATTTCTGCCCTTTCAGGAGTTCTTGTCCTGATTTCTTTCTCATCTTGAGATTGTTCCAATCCAGCTGTCCCCAAATGTCTACACCTACCTCTTATCTATGGAATTAATGGCACTAGAGTTTGGACTCCCCTTCTTAAACGCTGAAGCTTTGAACCACTTGACCCGATTAGTCATACTCAGCACTCTCATCATCAGATCTAAGCTTCCCCTCGCTTGACTCCACCCTTATTGATAGAGTAATGGGCAAGATCAATCAAATAAAGTAGGGGATTGAAGCAGTAGCAGAGGAAGAAATTGACGCCACCAAAATTCATTCTTTCGATGTCCCCTCTTTTGAAATTGAATCTGACTACGAGGATGAAGGGGATAAGGATGCTACTACCGAGGAGGGCGATGGCGATGACAATGATGATAATAATGATGATGATAACCTTGATGGCAGCCAAGGTTAAGGTGGTGATAGAGGGGGCCATTCCGGAACATCTGGGAAGGATGGTGATGACAATGTTAAAGCTCCTAAAAAAGAGCCATCTCCCAAAAAAGATGCTCTGTCTGAGTCTGTCGGGCTTCTGCTCCTCAAGAAGAAGACCTTGCCGCCATTATTGTTTAAGAGCTTAAAGGAAAAGAGCAGTCTTCCAAAACTTGTGTCCCAGTATATTCGGTATGAGATCCTCTATTTAAATATCTTTCACTTCGAAGATAATAGTAATGCAAATCATTTATTTTAGATAAAGAAGAAATCTATCGACCCCTATAAAACCAAACTTGAGAGAAAATGAGTAGACATAAACAGGTTATATACGGAGTTAGACAAGCAAATAAAGAGCACAATGTAGTTTCAGATAAATATCATAGACTTGATAGAAGTGCATCAGCGTTGGTGTCTTTTAAGCATCAATACTAAAAGAGCACACCTTCTCTATGACGCTCTCTTAAAAGAAAACTGTAAGTTAATCACCCTATTTTGGATGCAGATTGAAGAAAGAAACATTCTAATAAACTTCTTATATAAGGCTTATTGTAGACATTCAATTATTGATTTTTCATACTTAGGCGAATTTAGTGGGGTGTACTTAGACGTTTTCATAAGAGATACTTGGATGAATTTCGATCTGGCCCATACCTTGGAGCTTGTTGGAACTTACCATGGGTCAGATCGATTCCCCAAGATCTCCCCTAGGCTTAGATGAGAATGCTGTGGGTAACTAGCGTAGGAAAGTTAAGTTTGAAATAACTAAGTATTTCAATGAGAACCAAAGAGTGAAGTATTCTTAGATTATCAATGAGTATGCAGCCAAGATTCAGAAGCTTGAACGCGATAATTACTTCCTTTAGAAGTGCGTCGTGGTATTTAAAGGAAACCAAGACCCTTAAGGGTGAAATAGAGCTTTCAACCGTGCTCTGAAGACAAATATTGGTGCTATCAATGATGCGGATAGGGTTAGGAAGAAGGAAAAGAAACTTAAAGAAGTTATCTGTGCCACAATTCGACATATTGTGGATCCTTCAGTCTTCGAGACTCTTAACAAAGCAGCACAAGACTTGTGACATATTTGCATCTTTCAAATGTATAAGCTAGTCTGTAGCTTCATAATTTTGTAAATAATTTCATAACTTATGTAAATCACTTAAATTTTGTAAATATCACATGATTTGTAATCCTTTTCTGTAATATCACTTCTAAAAAGCTTTTTGATAGCTCATTCATTATTTCTGTATTTGCTGAATCTTTCATTTTTTTTTTGCTGTGCTGATTACCCTGAAAACTATGAAGCATACACTATTTCTAATTGTTAGCTTGAAATTGACATACCAGTTTATGTATATCATTTGCTTAAATTAACAAATCATCTTGTTAATTGCATGAAAAGTAGTTTATATAAAACATCTAAATACCATCTTTAACCATGATGAGAGACAATCAAGAATTTAATCCTACTCTCGAATATTATTGAAATTTGAAAACTCAAAAATTCAATTCCCAGATTCGGGTATTGATGAAAACTTATAATAATCTTCTTGAGAGTATTCTTTGACCAATATTTGGGCATTCGTGATGGTTAAATAGAAGTCCATTATTGAAATTTTACACCTAGATTAGGGCTCATATAAGTAATAGTCTTAATACCCAGATTCAGGTATAACAATAATAGTCAGTGATCGACAAAGACCCAAAACCAAGATTCAAGTATTAGTAAATGAAGTTCCATAATCCATACTTGGGTATTAATAATGAATGTCTTGAAACCCAGATTCAGGTATTAATGAATGAAGTTCTGAAATGAATGTCCCAAAACCCAGATTTGGGTATTAATTGATGAAATTCAAATACGAGGGACTCGAAACTCAGATTTGGGTATTAATGGATGATGTGTAGAAATAAAAGTCCTAAAACCTAGATTTAGGTATTAATTAGTGGAGTTCTATTCTACTACTCCGATGTATGAACCCTTCAGGTTTTGTATAGAGGAAATTTGATTTGTTGCCTCTTGAGCCCGGACGCCTTAGTCTATTATTTGATGCGCCTCTTCTTGGGTCTGAACATCTTGGTCCATTGTTTGATGGACCTCTTCTTGGGGCCTGGACATCTTAGTCCGTTATTGTCCGGTGCTCTCGGTTAGCTCATCTTAGAGGCTGTAATGAAGGACTTACCCAACCTCCCTCTAGGAGGCGCCCTGCCCTGGCCATAGCATGGCGCGAATGAGGGCACGTTTGGTGCTTTACCCCGGCCATTTTATGGCATGGATAAAGGCTTACTCCATTCTCCCTCCTAGGAGCGCCTTATCCTGGCCATAGCGTGGCATGGATAAGGGCTTGTTTAGTGCTTTATCCTGGCTATATTATGGCATGGATAAGGGCTTACTCGCCTCCCCCCCCTTCAGGAGGTGCTCTGCCTTGGCCAATTCAGCGCAGATAGAGGCTTTCTACCATCTTAGGTAGACTACCATCTTATGTAGTATCCAAATATAAGGAGTATTTCACTCCCAACCATGTAGATTTTCTTTTGAAGAAAAGTAGCTCTTTATTAATTTTTCTCAAGTTCTCTTTACAAACTCATGTATTTTTCCTTGTCGAAAGAAATTTGTTATCATTCCCTCCAAGGCTTTGCAATGATTGGTTTCATTACCATTCATCATATGGTAGTAACAGTAGGATCCTCACATATTCCTTTTATATTTTGGTTTCTTCTCATTTGATTGAATATATTATCACTTCCATTTGTCCTTTTTTCCTAAGGCAAAAGTAGGGGTGGGGCCAACATAAAAAGGATTAAAACTCCATTTCTCAAGATCATAAGATTCCGCTTTTTTCTGGTTTATAATTCTTAGAGTTTCTAGTTTTAGCCTTTGCTCTACGTTTTGATTGGAATCCTTGATGATTTTTGGAGAAAATACTATCAAATGTGGTTCAGAGGACTCTTGTTAAGATCTTATGATTCTTCCGGCCACAATTAAACTAAAGTAGATGAACTTGCGATTGAGATAAGTAAGTATAGAGAATATTAGTGTTGGGTGTTTAACCAAGTCGAAGGTTCGAGCCCTCCTTCTAGTGCCAAAAAATTAACAAGTAACACCTCAAAGTGGAATTTTTAGGACAAGGTCAATTCCTTGTGGTTTCTCTTAAAAGAGTTGAGAGGAATGGAATTTGTATATCTATTTTGGAATCCTTTTGGAACAAGTTTTTCTAGTGAAAGCTTACTTAAGTCAACCTTTTGATTCAGTCAAAAAGGTTATTTCTTTTCCTTATTAACCCCTCTCCTTTGTTGAGATAATGTATTTTCCCTTCGAAGGCTCTCCTTACGAAGTGGAAGTAGAATCCAAGTTAATGGTCTTTGGGATCATTGGATGAAGGTTTATTTAGAAGGTTTCGACCCTGATTAAAGCTTATTTGTTAAGTGACTTTGGCTTTGCCAAATATCCGAAGTACAGGTTTCGATCATGTCGAAGGTTGTGCGCTTAGATGGCTTGGATTTGGATTAGAAGTCTCTGGTTAAAGCAATCTTAAGATAGGTTTCGACCTTATCAAAAGCTAGACCTTTGGGTTTCTTGTCTCAATCCAAGGTTAAAGTGATCTATGATTTGGTTTCATCCTTGTCAAAAGCAGTCGACCAAGGGAAGATAGCTTGAAGCATATAAGCTGAAGTTATTTGAATATATGAGGTTTTGACTATGTCGGCAAGGACCTTACGATGTTGGTGACACTTGAAGTACAAGAGTAAACCTGACAAAAGCCTTAAAAACTATAAAGTAATCTAAAATATTTGAGACTTCCCTTTCATGAGGAAAAGATGATTTTATTACTTAAAATCCCTAAATCAATTTGGTAACTAGGGTTTACAACACTTTTGATTAAGAAGATACAAGTTTTGAATAGAAAGAATCCGATCCCCAAAAATTGACCTCTTGCTCTTATTTATAGATGCAGGTCAGTACCTTTCGACCCTAATGCTTTCGACTTGGTCGAAAGGTGGCTGTCGAATAACTTTAATTATGCTCCCGCCTTTGTCGAAAGGAACAGTTGCGCTTCTCTTCTTTATGCTGTCTTATGAGTGCTTTCGCCTCTATTGATAGGCTTTGTTCAATGATTTCGATGATGTTGGTTACATCTGAGCACTTGTTTCTAATTTGATGTCGAATCCTCCTGGATCACATTAGCTTTGACCAATTTGAAAGGCTTATTATAGCTTTCAAAGGAGTTGTCACTACAACAAAAGTATGTTTTCACTACACTTGCTATCAGCATTCAACCATTGAATGTTGTAATACATATTTTTCAAAGAGTTATATCTAGTGATAAACGCGGAAAAAACTAGTCCGCTACGTTTATTTCGATTTGCCACGAACTCACATTTACTTATGAAAAAAATTCTACTTCCCTCGTCTCTTAGTAATTCATTTCCCTCTCCATCAATTTTCATTTTCCCTTTCGTCCATTTCGATTTCAATTCACCTTGCACCAGTTCGCATCTTCCATCATCCTCCGCATCGATTTTGATTAAACATATTTGTCGTTGGCGCTTTTATCCACATTGATTTCGGATTTGATTGCCCTAAATCTGGCGGAACCTATGAGCATTTATTCGTTAACCCTAGTTTTAGTTAAGTTTGAAACATTGCAAAGTACCAAAATCTTGCTTATCTGATTGAGTTTAGCCTAGTTTTTGTTCTGATTTATATTTAAAGAACACTTTGGAATTCTAATTTATCACTATTTCAATACACATGAGTTATGAATTTTGAAGAGACAAGATATATTGGCTTACATGCAAGTATTGGTGTAGAAAACCATAGCTCATGGCACTACTGGAAGCAATGGCTTTCAGTTTAGCAGTTTTGGGTGCTAGAAATTAATTTAATTCTCTATTTAATTTAGTTGGAAAGAAGATCATAATTATCTAGAAAAACATGTTCTTTTTAACTAAAACAACACCATTATATCCGGTAGCTTACTTTTTATAACTAGCTGTAGAATTAAGAATTGGATAATTTATATATTTTTACCTATTTGTTTCGAATGGAAGCTAAAATAATACACCTAAGAGGCATTAAGAAAGCTTCAATAGAAAGCTACAACAAAGCACTCATTCGTTAGTGTTATCTGTACGTATAACTGGATCTAAAAAAGAGAGGATTGAATTAGTAAAAATTCTGCAATAAATATTAGAAAATATAGCTATATAATCACAAATATAATAATAGCCATGGCTTGAAGCAATAATTTTAGCATAACAAAAGAAAGTCTTATTAACAAACCAAATGCGATCAACTAAAAGTACATTTTGTAACGTGCCTTACATGCATCAATATTCATGTTGAGTTTATATTTGCAAACAACAAATGAATCATATATTTGTGTCTGATTGTTGAGAAATCAAATATTACTAGTATTTCAAATTTTTGAGTAGGACGAGAATGTGTATTGTTTTTCAGTTCTGGAAGGTAACATTCAGTTGCTTCTTCACCTGCTAACGTTGGCTAGGTAAGATTATTTTATATCCAAGGAAGTGAAATAACTCATTATTTTCAAATCTTTTATCAAAAATCTTTCCCTTATTGAATCATTCTTATCCATGTTTTGTTCCTTGAGTAATAGTCTACTCTATTTTGATCATATGACCGATTCTGTAATAACCCGAATTCCAATGGTTCAGGTTTTTCACAAAAATGCGAAAAACCAATCCCATTGAATCCCGAGTTGAGTATCTGGTATCCTGCAAATAGGCAAAGGCAAATATATCCGAGCTCAATAATTATCTCACAGCGGGATTGACTAAAATATAATAGTAAGTAAATACTCACCCAAATGATAACACTTTCTAAGCAAGTGTCATAAAGCTGAGAAGTCTCTGCCCTCTACCTAACCTGTAGTATGTTACAAGGAGAGGGTTAGAACAATAGTTCTGGTGAATGAATAAATTATATACTTCAAGGCTTAGTTCTACATATATCATTTTATTTTCATTTACTCGTATATTAGGTTCATTAGGTTACAATACTCTCACCTCTATTCTTGAACCATGCCCATCTACTCTATAGTAGATTGAAACCTAATAACTTATAAATACATATATGTAGCTATATACCCAATGACCATATTGGTCTTAGGTACCACCCATGGTACCATCTTTATCCTCCTTGAAAAGGGCTCCATCGTCTTGCTTCAATAGCGTTCTGTAACTACATCTGTAAAGGACTGCTTCGTAAGGCCTACAATGCTCCATCGTCTTTCTCCGTTGCTATACCTATAAAGGATTGCTTCGTAAGGCCTACAATACAGATACTCCACTACTTACTATGAAAATGTAAATCGATTATGCACTAGTCTATGCCAGTGCTCGGACATACATAATGTACCACCCATTGCATAATCGTTCTGTCTACTATCTGAATCCATCCAACAAGGTCTACCTTGTACGGAATTCAGTCGGGAATTTTCTATATCTATAAAGGACTGCTTCATTAGGCCTACAATACAGATATTCTAGTTTCTCTGCCTCGTTTTCATCATGGCTATGGCCCCACGCAGCCACCCTTAACTAATCGAAAGACTTCCAAAGAGCTAAGTGATTGTGCCCTACCGCAAACAATCTAACATCCAAATGGTGGTGCCCTTCATCCAATATCTCAATAGTGAAAGAATCATTGGCCTGATGGTTTAACTCTTGTCTTTCCCGAAATCGCTCTTGGTCTTGATGCTGGCCAATATCTGCATGCGACTATCCTTAAACTTACTTGCAAGTACTAGACATATGAATACCCTACTCTGAACGCCAATCCCTTCTGACTGCCTACAAAGGTCTGCTTCATTAGGCCTATAATGCAAATGCAGTGAAGGCATACTCTCTTGATGGAACACCTACAGACCTACCTCTAGGGGTGCAACTTCGTTCGGCCTACCCAGATGGCCATCCTAGAGTATCCTCACATCCCATTAAAGTCTCATACTTCCTTAAAGCCTAAAAATCCTAAGTTTGACGTGCTTCTCCATTTCTGAAATCCGTGATGAACTGCTTCGTTGGATGCTTCATCCTTTGGGCTGCTCCAAACACATCTCAATTCTTTTATTAGACCCTAAGTCTAATCTTTAATTTGCGTTTAGTTCACTTTCTTATTCCGTTGGCTACTTATTTACCCTAATTAGCATATTCTTGCGCTCCTCTTACCTCTATCTATTGTAAGATTTCCATTTATTTAATAGGGAATGCTATTGGTATGAGCCACATTCATTATCTTGGTTATTTAACTTAATATAAATCTTAAGTTCATTAAAATAAGCCTCTTTTGTCATTCCCGCTTTATTTTCTGATTGACTTAATATAAATTATTTAAATGAGCTTCTACCATTATTATTTCGCATATATTTGTTCAAAGTCTCAAAATTAGATTTTCCGTTCTTATTACTTAATTATAACCAATGTTATAATTCTACCTGTATTTGTCATTTTCTCTTCTTTTATAATCCGTACATAATTCCAACATTTCTTTTCTGTTCTAGTCTACCTTCTTTTATTATGATATAGAATATTATTTTATTCTCTTATATTATATAATTCACTTATCATAATAAATATCTTCTTAAATAGTCCACACAGTGAATGCAGACCTAGGTTCATTATAGTTTACAGCTTCAAGTTCTTATCTAATAATTTACTTGATTCATGTCATACTTTGCTTTATTATCTTCTACTTTAGGAAGTAATTCTATTTTATTTTGTTGGTTAAGAAAACTATATTTAAAAATCCATTTTTATATTTAATATTAAATAATGCTATAAACATTAATCTGTAACTGCTAGATATTTCTTTTACTTTTGGAATAGTGTAAATAAAATACAATGGTTTCTCTATTTTACACTAATTCTCTTTTTGTTCCTTTAGTTATAGAAATTACGTTCATCATTTTCATTTAAATATTATATTATAGAAATGTAATTGCTAGAATAAAATAAAATAGGATACACGTGCTTAGAAAGTGTTATCATTTGGGTGAGTATTTACTTACTATTATATTTTATCAATCCCATTTTGAGATATATTATTGAGCATTGACATATTTGTCTTTTCCTATTTGTAGGATACCACATACCAATTCAAGCTTCAATGGGCTTGGTTTATAGCATTTTTGCGAAAAATCAGGACCACTGGAATTCGGGTAGTTACATTTGGTATCAAAGCCTAGGTTTAGGATTCCTAGGTAGATAGTGAGTGAACGTATTTGTGTTTTTGAATAAAATATAAATATATTATGTATTAAAATTCAAATAGTCCCTAACCACATATTTTAATATATAGAAAGTTTTTAGAGGTATATTTATGCATAGTTTGTTAGCTGGGTTTGGGATGACCCAAGTATGTAGAGCTCTATGTTATTACCGATTTGTAGCATACAAATAAGCCATGTTTTGAGAGAAAATATGTATCCATATGTTTTAGGAAGGGGGAAGTTCCTTAGGGATAGTAGTGAGAGTTTTTTATTCTGGGAAGAATAAGAGGTTTTAAGTATGAAGAAAATCCACTTTATGTCCAACCCAATAAAAATGAAACTTTTGAACTAAAAAAGTTGAAAAATATAATTGTTAGTATATTCGAGGAAGTAAATATTGGGTTTTTGAAAAATATGTGGTATGAAATTTAAATTAATTTTGATATGATGTAAATTTTGTTAAATGTTAAATTCTTTTTTTTGTAGAGCATGTATAGCTCGCTAGTTTCCTTGTAGGTAAATAATGATTTTAAATATAAAACCTATAGTGTGTTAAGTATCGAAAACATAGGTTACAACATTTATTGTTGTAATAAATGTTTTTAGTAAAAACAAAGGAAGCATAGACTATGACACTATTGTTATAGTAGATGACTCCCAAAGTAAATATTTTTATATAGGGGGATTATTAATATTTATTTTAAATGAATCCATATATAAGTATTTTTGGGTTGCAATAGTGGTGTTTTACGCATCATCTATTTTGACCCAAATGAGTTTTGGAGATAATTTCTGAATTGGTTTGTATGTACACTTATTATTTAAATAAGCACATGAAAATATTTTCTAGTTATAAAGAAGTTTTAAAATTGAGTTCCTTTGAAAAATAATGTACGATAAATTAATGAATTTTAGGTGGAAATATCTTATGTAAGTAAGTATAGAGTAAACAACCTTAATTTATTGGAATGAAATGAATAATGATATAATTTTATATAAATCAAAAATAAAGATGTTTTATGCAAGCTATAAGGAATACATGAAAGAAATGTACAAGGTATTGAAAGCACCATATTTTGTATAGCCTATGTCGATAAATATAAAATAAATTCCTTATAATTTCACATAAACATGAAATCCTCCTTTAAAGAGCTCATTGAAGGTTTTAGCGTTAATGGTTTTTCATAAGAGAAAGTAATTCTAATACATTAAGGTATAAAACCATTAAGTGTAGCAAGTTAGTAACTCCTTCAAGGTTAACTGATTGGAAGAGTAGGAAAGTTCAGAGATTTTGATAAAATAATTCTTCTTATTTACTCCAATTTTAGTAAATTCGGAAATCTATAAAAAGGGATATTTTGAAAACAATTGAGGACATTTTTTTTAATGTCAAGAAAAAGGAAAAATGTTTTAAGAACAAGCAAGGCTGTTTAAAAAAATGGTTTGGTGGAAAAATAGATAAGTTTTTGAAAAGATAAAATTTAGAAGTTTTAATTTTTGAAAATCGGACTTTTATATATAGAGTAGATATGAATCATTTCCTAGGTGTAACGGAAAAAGTACAAGGTTATAGAAGTAATTACTCTTAGTAATAATAAAAGTTCCCGTAAGGTGTATGGGACACTAGTGAAACCTAGAAATGTTGCTTCATGTGTGCAGACTATAGAAGAATGGTGAAATGATATTAGTAAGATGATAAGACACACGTGGTTGGGATAGGTAAACCTTAGTTGGGAAAAATGAAAGGTAAAGAGAAAATTTCCCCAAGCTTAGTTGTCTTTTTAGATAGAGACCGCATAGATTGAAACCCTTATCCATTGCAGTAAACGAGACTTAGTTATTACTTTTTAAGCATGGAATAGAAAAGATGAATAGATTTTATTCGTCATGAGTAACACAGCGTAAGTTGCTAACAAGTAATAGGCAGTAGGAGGAGCACATGAGTTACTTAGATTCCTAGAGTAGGACTTTTCTGTGTCTAAGTGGACATGGTCCTTGACCTCATTGCCCTAGATGATAGCCGTATTTAGTTGCTGTATAAAAAAAAGAGTAAAAGTAGAATAAGGTAACTAAAAGGAAAATAACAAATTTAAAGAAAGCGACAGAAACATCAATAGAAAATTTTAAAAAGAGATATTTTCTTATGTAAACTCTGCTTGGGGAAGTAAATAATTTATTCATTCACCGGAATTTTTATTCTGACCCCCTCCTTATAACATCCTACAGGTTAGGTAGATGGCAAAGACATTTCAGTTTTATGATACTTTCTTAGAAAATGTTATCATTTGGACGAGTACTTACTTACTGTTATATTTTAGTCAATCCCACTGTGAGATAAATTATTGTGCTCCGATATATTTGCCTTTTCCTATTTGCAGGATACTAGATTCCCAACTCGGGCTTCAGTGGGCTTAGTTTTTTGCATTTTTGCAAAAAATCCGGACCAATATTCAGTGCATAGAAAACCCCACATTAAGATGCCTCTTTATGCGCCTTGTGCATAATAAACTCCACAATCCTTGGAAGCTACTCAAAACCTATGATGTTGTTATAATTTACTAAAATTGTCTTGTAGCATGTAAAAAACATTTTTGAAATTATCTTTCATTGAAATCTCATCAGTCCTAACTTAAAGGTGGCTTGCTCCAAAGCTCCTTTCTTTTATAGGTGCTGAATAACGAATCAGACACATAAGTTAAGGCTATGTAAAACTCAAATTATGTCAATTGGAAGTCTGGTTTCTATTTTAGTAAACTTATAACTACTTTAGCTTACAGAATTCCTTTTGGTTTGTGGCCTAAATTCTTGTGAATGTTAATCATCTTGAAACTTATAATCTGTAATAAGACAACCCATACCTTCTTGCCAAACCGTATACAATGTCATGTTTCTTGGACAAGCCACTATCAGTTTTTATGTGCTGAACCATTAGGATCTAAACTTATTTTAACATAGTGTCCAAATTATTTAGGGGTATATAGGTAGGATCAGGAAATTTTCCCATTTTTAGATGTAGCACATTTCTCTAAGTTCTTGGATGATGTGTGTGTGAAGCAGTAATTATTTGGACTTGGTAGTTTTTACCATTTTGAGTATTCGTAGTCATCTGTAGTAATCACTTGATTTTTCTTCAACAAATGATCAACAATAATCCATTTTTGGTTGACCCTTGTAATATTTCTACTTTGAGGTAAACTTTCCAATCATGATTTACTTAAGTCATAAACTTATTTAATACTGTTATGTGTTTTCTAGGCATAAATGATGTAAATCTTATATCTATTATTGTGCTAGTTGAATTTAATATTGCACCAATTTACTTTGCTCTTAGAAATTTTAGCAACTCAAATCGTTTTAGCATTTTCTCTAAACCGCCTGCATCTAATTCATATTAGTAACTCAAATGTAGCGGTAACCATTTTAGCAACTCAAATAAAGTTGTAACACGCACTAAATAATAAAATCCATTGGATTGTTTTGATAGGAACCCATACTCTTTAATTAAATTCCCAACAAGTTTATTTCACTTAGGAAAAACAGATCATGTAAAAAAAGCAAATTTTGCAGATGTTCTTGTTTTTAATGGTAGTTTGTTAAATGATCATCTTTTTTTCAGTCTGTTTCAATATTTGTATATAGATAATAATATATTTGAATGCCACTGAGCAATAATGAACATTGTTGATATTTTCTTTTGCTATAGGCAATTGTTGTTGCTCATTGAACAAACTTTGTATAATGTGATGTATTGCACTATTATGGTTAACCTTTATTTTATTTTGACAATTTAACAAAACGGTATTGATATCTTTCTATTGTTTGATGCTTATATTGAACTTTGTACGTGATTGAGTTGAAGCTTATTCAAGTCTAGTGTTTTGTAAGAAGTGTATCAGTAGGTATTTTTATTTTAAACTTTACAATCTGTGCCCACTTTGATTTCTAGCATTCAAAGTTGCAAGGATAAGTATTTTGTCATGATATTTTTAGTTCACTTATAATATATTAAATATGTTTATTTAAAATTATTGTAAATTATTAATGAGGTAATATTATCAAAACTTTTATGTTTAAAAAGTTAAATCAGGTATTTATGATCAAAATATTATTTCCACCATCGGTTCGACATATCGTTTTTAATATGATTATTTAGCGAAGCCGAAAGCCATTGAAGCTTTAGATGAATATTTGTAATTGTTTTGAGTTAGTTTTATTGAGCACACGTTCCCTTTTCATGTCACTCAACTATTTATTTTGAATGTTTAATGGGGTGAGCTCTATTAAAATCACTGGCTTATGTGCATTTATTGGCTTATGTGTGCAGTTTTAATGGAACAAAATCAAAGTGGTTGATTTTTATTTTTTTTATGCATGGCTGATGTTTAGTAAAATTGGATTACATATAAGTTATATTTTTTTTAGATTCAACATAGATGAGCATTAGCACTGGATGCTCTCGTATACTTTATATGGTACTTAACCATATAAGCTTATTTGAAGAATGCTTTTCATTAGATGAAAACATATAATACTTTGTGCCAATGTTAATTTATTTTGTCAATGGTGATTGACAACCATATGTCTAAGTCATGTATTTACTCAGTGCAACCACCTGGTATAAACTCGGTTCAACCATTGAGTTATAAACACGTTATTTCACTCAGTACTTGTGCAACGAGCGAAACTTTATGTAGTTTCATTGAGTGGAACTCGGTGCTCAATGCTGAGTTTAACTCAGCGACAACCTTGAGTTTAAGTCGGTGATATCCCCAAGTTGAACCCAACTTAAAAAACTACGCTACATAGTAAATTAAATTTAGTTTTCTATGGTGCCAATTTAACTGCGGTTTGTAAGAAAGATTTTTATAACTATTTTTTTATTTATACGCTTTTCTACATAGTATAAATTTGTTTACACCTTTGTTAAACTTAGTCCTAAAAATTAAAATTTATTTCATTATAATTTTAGCATAGGATCACATAACTACTTTCACAATAGCAATGTTTTATATTCATTTTTCATTCAAGTAATGAACGTGATTGGAATCCTTGCCCACGTCGATAAGAACATTTTATGGGGGATGACAACACTAAGCTTTAGATTCAGGTTTTGTACATCAAAGTTATTACATGGGAATTGAATTTATTTTGCATAGGATCTTACCTGGCTATTTTTTTATGTTAAATGTTCATATCAATCTGGACGAGGAGAATAAGGTTCCACTTTGACTGATAGAGGTATTGTTATGACTAATGAATCTTTGAACAATAATTTAAGAACAATACCAAGTTAGGAACTTCAAGTACCGCTGACAACAACATCTGATTTTACCTATTTTGTGCTTGATTTTTTTAAAATATAATGCTTCTTCAATTTTTTTTGTTTACGGCTTTGGTTGAGAAATTGTGAATAGGAGGTGACCTAAACCTCATTTTTCCAAGTTTGGTATTAAGTAGTACTCTGCATAAATATTGCTTATTTTAGTATAGTTTTAAGATATCAACATGTTCTAAAACTGATATTGTGAGTTAGTTTGCACCCTTTATTTTTAAAGAAATCAAAATGATGAATATTAGTAACAAAATATCATTTTCGACTTTCAGAGAATCCGAGTCATGTTATTAATTAAAGACATTTTTCGACTTTTAGAGAATCTAAGTCATTATATCAACAAAATATCTTCTTTATTACAGCTCTCATTTTGTATATACAAACAAACAATATTGGTCTCACAATTTGATCTACATACATACCTAATACAGGCAATGCTGAAATGCATGATCAGAGTTGGTGGGCTCATTATATCTGATGTATGAAAAAAGATCATTCAACAAACTCCTCACACCAACATCGCTTTGGTTATTTACAATGACAATAGTTTCCATTTTTTGGACTCTGTTGACTTATCAGGCCATATCTATTTTCATCTTCTCAACATTAAGCATGATTCCAGACTCACATGCTTCATCAAAGTGTCAGATCAGGTATGTTCTATTCTCACATTACCCTTTGCTTCTCTTATGTTTGTTGAGCTTGATCTGTTTAAATACAATGTCTGATTGTCTTATGCACACTAGAATATAAATGGCTTTTCATATTCAATTTTTAAGTATTATATCAAGTAATCAACTGGTTTAAGTGTTCACCAAGGTTAAAATGCCAACATGTTCTAAATTTTGCTAGTTCTTAGGCATCCAATGACCAAATTTATATGTGTACAATAATATCTGTTTTGGGTGATACGATTGTATTTTATTTATGAGCATTTCATCATAAGGTAATATGCACTAAAGTAATCAATTTGTTTACTCATAACACACTCATCTTGCTAATCTCGGTAGAGATATTGTTCAATATTGGAGTTCGTTGATTAGGACATTCTTCAACTATGAGTTTCAATTATCATATATACAATTTTAACTAAGTGAAAAATAAGCTATTAATGGATGTTACTTATAACTAGTAATTTGAATGGCTTTGGAGTTCACTCTAGTCTGCCATTATGATTATTTGAAGACAGTTGGATAGCTTAACCTAAGCTTGATTGTTGCTCTTGCTATTACATGTTGCAGTTTCAGTAGGCAGAATATATAGTCAAGTTGCTTCTAGTGCATCCATATGAAACAAATACTTTGCAGTATATATTTGTAGTGACCTATAAGGCAATAACATACAACAAAACTTAGTAATATTGATGTTGTAGGAACTATGTAATTGTAGCAAGAAGTTCACTAGATACCTGGCACAAAATGTACACAAATCTTTTTCAATTCCCATATTTGTTGCCTTCGTTAAAAATATATGTTATCTTGTTTAATATTGAAAACCTCTAAATTTTTAACCTATCGAAATGGAAAAACCGATAATGAAAATTTTGCAATTCAGCATGTCGGTTCTTTCAAATTCAAAATGTACAAAATTTAGCTGCTTGCTTACTATTATGGTAGAATGTGCCCTTTGCAGCTATTCGTTCGAAAGCACTTTGTAACAAATCTTTCACAAGCATATCTTATAACATGGATATATGTAATTGTATAATATAGATGTTGCTTACTAAGACATTTCATGCTCTTTACTAATGTAATGCAGGAAACCAGCTGAACATGAATATTATACAAATTTTTTATTACATAAATATGGTATTCATATTCTTATCAACAAATTCAAGCACATATGCATTATACTTGATTCATGATTGAATCAATTTCAAAGAAATTAATTTTTATTGATATTAAAATATGATGCATCATCCAACATGGCTGGCTCGGTTGGTCGATAGTTTTAACTACGAGATTAAATGCCATGAGTTTGAACCCTTTGATCGCCACTTATTGGCATTAATGAGCATAATAAAAAAATGTATAATGCATCATTAGCAACACGCTCGCATAGTTGGCTTTTAAAAAAATTATGACCATTCAAGACTATTTTAGTCACATACCTGAAATTGGCACAGTAAATTAAGATTAAAATTAAAATTTATTTTCGGTTCTTACTGCTTCGTATATGATATTTTAAGGACTTAATTATCTTTTTTATGATATTTGTTTCTAAAGTAATTGTTTATCCAATAATTTCATGACAATTCTGAAATAGAATCCTTATGGAAAGCATTATTCCAAACTACAACTTCTTATGAATTATTAATGTTCCAAAATCAAGATAATAACATATTAATTTCATTTGTAGGTTTATTGGATTGCAAGGATGAAGCTGTCGTTAGAACTACACGTCACATTATTGCTAGCATAAAACAAATTTTCGTTCTCTATCATTGTCTTTATAATCATTTTATGTGCAAATCTCATAATTTTTCTCAAATTCACTAAATCAGTTGTTATTTTGTTAGATTTCTTAATTGGAGTTCTTTAATAGGTATCTCGGAGGTAAGTTCTCTGAATTTACAACGCCTAACATTTCGAAATTTTAATCTCTAATCTTTTATAATTTCTTTTTTGCTTCTAAGATCCTATGACAAAGGCATGACTTGCACATCACAAACATCCTTTATTTGGGTTTCCAACATTGGTGTGGTTTGGTTAGTGAACCTGCACTTCTTATTTTGAAGATTTGGTTGAAGTTCTTTGGTGAATTATCAATCATTTTAGTATAACTACTGCACTTATTTTTGGGTCCGAGCTTTACAATACCTTATGTAGTTCCATTGTGTTTAGTGAGTTATTAACCAAGTCCTGTATGTTTCTCTCTTTAAGAGAAGAAATAAATCAAAATTCTTGTTCTCTCTCTATAATTACTATTTGAAATCTGCATATTGTACCCATATATTAAAACAAGCTTTGTATTCTTAGTGATGACTTTGATATAACTGTAAAGAATATACATTACGGACATTAAATACAATAAAGGGGAAAATCATATTACTTTAGATGGATTCTTCTTTGGAGGGACAATATACAAATGAAGATGCTTTAAAGCTGATTGATCTTACTTCAAATACCGATAATTTGAAACAAAAGGTCGCCCCAATTCTAAATTTCACTTATACATCGTGACTTCTTTTCAAAAGAAGAAAGAGGTACCTTTTTAGCTTTTTCAAATTATGCAATGTTTTATATTCTTATTTTAATTCTTGCTTTTTTCAGGTGGCGTCACATGTACTCATGGGTTTGTTTAAAGCACTCATTGCACTACCAACAACACTCTCTCCATTGGTATCGCAATTGCTTGGCCTGCTAAGAAAGTTATAACAGATGCAAGTTCAAGTAAGTGTAATTTACGTGATATTATCACATTTGCAAGTCCAAATATCACCCATGCCTGCAGTTTGGTTGCTTGCACACTACATATGCATTGTCATTTTTCCATGGCCATATTGTCATCTTGTTCAGTGCCTATAATTATACTAGCCATATTACACCCATATGTATGTATATATGATATAATTATACTGTCATGCATTTGGAGCTTCTCTGCCATACAAAATAGAATATATGCTTTATTTTCATTTTGAAGAATTTTTCAGAGAGATCACGATATGGAGAGATATCTCTAGTATGTTACATGTCACAATCTAGTACAAGAGAATATTATTACTATTTCAAAAGTCGATAAACATTTTTATCTGTACAAAATTTGTAAATGAATAAACATACATTATACTACTCACCACTTCCAATATTCCAAAAATACCGATTTCAGATTCTGTACTTTCATGGTCAAATTATGTACATAGATTTATTAGGCATGACATTATCATGAATGTAAATAAAATTTTACCGAAGAATCTCAACTGCTAATCACTGATGTTTATCAACTGTGTCTAGTTATATGTATTAAGGCTAATCAAATACGATTGCTTATTGTGAAATTATAGATAATACATTGTAAGCTATACATATGCATGTATGCATGTATTTATATAATATATAATAATATTTATATAATATATGATAAACTTACATCTTTGTTCTTAAACTAAAGATTAATCTTGGCCATCAAGATACAAAAACAAGGCCTGACCTTCTCCTCCAATATCATTTGCTCCCGGTTCCTTGTTTCTGCTTTTATTAGATGGAAAATATAAATAAACTAAAATAGTTAGTAATTTTCTAATTTAAATGGGATATGACTAATCTTACTATAAGTATAGTATTTCAATGACGTATTACACTTCTAATACAAATTTTGTTTCATGATTAAAGGTTTTGTTCATCATATGTATACGTGTAATATGAGGTGATACCTATGCATGGTTGCAAGTTTAAATTTACAACATGAAGAGTAATGTAAGTTAGATCATATATCTTCATAAACAAAGATAGTCAAATAGTTAGCTGATGTAACAATAATAATATTAGAGGAAAGAAGAAGGTGGAGACTAAGTACTAAATATACAAATAAACAAATGGTTCTATTAGTATATACTGCATTGATTTTACTACACCAATAGATAAATGGTTATATTACTTTTGGCTTTTATTATGGCTTTTTTGGATAGTCAAATCATGCTTCTATTGGTATATTCTGCACCAATTTTACTTATTTCTTTTAGTTAATTTTGGGGTGTTTACATATTACCCTTAAGGATAGGCAGAATGTTCCTTTAGAGTGAAAATAAAGTATATACATTATTGAAAAATAAATTCAAGTTTGTATTTTATAAAACCATCCCTTATGTCCAAGAATAATTTAAGTTAGAGATGGATATGTTAATATGAGTCTTCGATTGCTAATTTAATTTGCTGAAGTTCTACTGGATTTGTTTAAAATCCATTTGAGCTAATTAATTAGCTCAGTCGTATAAAAAATGCAACTTTAGTCTGGCATTGACATTTTATAAAATTATGTTCTTCTATTGCTCTCTCCACTTATAGAAATATTATACTGTTAAATACCATATATTTCAATTTTACAGTTTGCTTTATTTCTCTACCTAAATTGCTACATTTTTCCTTAATACCAAGTAAACTCCATACTGTTTGTAGACTCCGCATAAAAAGTGTCATTTACATCCATTACACATGTATATTCTTGTGGACTCCTGGAATTACGAAATGATGTAAAACATAATAGAGTGTATGCATTTAATTTTGTAGAATGCAATGATACTGGTCATTTACAGCAAGATGAAATGTCATATAACCATCTTGTACCGAATGAAGCATATCTAAAGAATGTAACAAGAGAAATTTGGCATATTAGAGTATCTCCCTGTAATTAGATGATCAAATCAGTAAAGTATATTTCATGTCTTGGAAATAGTAGGTCCTCTGTAATGTTAATAAATTTCCTTAAATGAAACATGATTCATCATTTATAGTTTTATTTACAGATTGTTAAAGTATGTATAACTAAAGAATTTTTACTTTACAAATGGATAGATGTCTTTAATGCAAAAAAGTAGTAACATGTCGCAACAAGTTATGGATTTGAAGTTACTTTTGATGCCAGAATTACATTTTGGTTTGCATGCTTATATGTATTGCTATTATTGGTCACTAGCCGTTACTTGTTCACATTGTGAAAATTATGAATGTAGTATATATGTTTCAACGTAAGAATATTGCATATGTTTATTATATAATGTTACATATTGATTATGAGATGTGCGATTAATATAATATGTTGATTATGAAATGTATGTGTTTGTATTGACTGTGCTGTATATAAACCACAACTGTGTAGTGAACTGGAACCTGTATATGGGAAATGCAGAGACCTTAGACTACAACATTTTTAAAACATTATGAATAGCATTCAACAACGGTTATAAAACACTGTAGAAAATTTCAATAGCATTTAAAAAACGCTATAAAAAGTAATTTGGCTCATCAACACAAATGCTAAAAATTTACTAGTAACAGTTAATAAAACATGCTTTCTTTCATGTGGTTTAAATGAAGGCAAAAACTTTGGTTTCAAAATATTTGACGCATATGCAAAGAGCTTATCTTCACTGTCTTTGAAAGGTGCCGCTTTAACTCATTCGAAAGGTTATCATGCATATAAAATGACCTTTTCGAAAGGTGCTCATTGAAGGTGAAAGGGTGCTTTTGACTCCTTCGGAAGGTGAGAACCCAATGAATCTTGATTGCAGAAACCCTTCGACACCTTTGAAAGGTCCTATAGCTTTCAAATTTTGGCAATAGCATCCCTTCGATTCTTTCAGAAGGTCTAGCTGGAGTTCATTTCTCTTGTTTTCCTCTGCTATCTACTTAAACAGGTATCGATTAAGTCGAAAGGTCGATTTTATAAGTAACGGCCTTCATGTAGGCGGAAGCATTTGTTTCGAAAGGAAGCATTTAAGGCGAAAGGGTACTTTCATCCCCTTTCGACCTCTTCGAAGGCTTATAACACACATAATCTTTATTGTATCATCCCTTTGACTCCTTTGAACGGCTTTGTTGATGCTATCATCTCTTGTATATTCTTTTCTTCTACTCTTCTTGGTTTTGAAAAGGTTGAAGTGAGAATTGATGGTAATAGATATTATTGATCATGACGAAGGTGTCTTCTTAATGCTTAGGAGGCCTCTTTCTTACCTTATAGAAAGCCTTGCATAATGATTATAGAAACCATTCTAATACCTTCGAAACCTCACTAATGCTATTGTTCCTTCTTTCATACTTTATTCTTGAGAAGGTTTTATGGATAACACGGACAAACCACCATCTGATGTAAGTATATAATTTTCATACGGGAAATCATATATCATGTACTTATCACCACTTTTCAATTTCAACTTTGTACTATCCCTCCATTAAAAATAAAGTCGGATAAGTTAGATAACTACTCTTGCCTCGATGTGCATTCTTAAGCTCTCATGGATATAAACATGCTTCTATACCTCGAAAGTTAGTGTCAAGTATAAGATGAAGTACCTTTAATATACTTGATTAATCATTACCTATTTATGGGAATTAGCTCTCGTATACTAATCAACCTTTTGATATTTCAAGTTCTCTACCCCTTATCGAGAATCAAAGCCAGGAAAGTTAGGACACTGGTTGCACTTGGACTTGTCTTAGTTAAAATACTATGATTCTATATCTCACATATAGAGGAAAATATACTTATCGGTTTTTAGTGCTACATATAAGATGACTTACTTTCCATAAATATGTCAGCGTTATAGTATCACTTATCATATTTATTTTTGGTTGGATAAAGAGATCCCTTGCCTAAAACAAAGCTTTTTTGAAATAATCGAAAAAACCAACTCTGAAAACTTATTTCTAGTCTTCAGTTTCAAACTATTACTTTCCATCGGTTAGAAATAAAACTGCTTAAGTTGGAATTTCAACATCTCTCAAACCTTTGCTTGACAACACTTACAACTTTCAAAATAGAAATAGGTTTCATACATCGAAGTCTAAAAATTAAAATAGGATCCGAGAGTTCCAATATACTTGTTCTTAAAAACTTGTTTTCAAAATTACTTACTTAAACAAGAGTTTGACTAAAAAGGCTACATCTTTTCCTTTATAAAAGTAAACACTATTTTAATTGATAAAGTCCAAACCACTCTAAAACATCTTCCCTTTACACAAGTAATTTTTTTATTTAATTATAACAAAGTGTTATAAATCAACTTCCTTTCCAATTTCCCGAAACCATTTACTATAAAAAATGTTATAGTCCATAATCTCTTTCCTTTTCTTAGAAATATTTATAATAACAATAGTGTTGAAATCCATGCTTCCTTCCTATTTTTAAAATTACTTTTAAAAATCTTTAAAATAAGTTTGAAACTTGTATTTAAAATATCCCCTTGAAAATGGTTGCTTTAACCAAAACTTGATTTTGAAACAAATGAGTAAAAGTTAAACCGCTTATTTAAATAACTAAATAAATTCTTAAAAATTGATTTATAACTTTAAACTTCCTTTTAAATACTTATAAGGATATTTGAAAAGATCTTCCAAAATATCTAAAATAGACAATTCTTTTTACTTTACAATAATCATTGATTTCCAAATTGCACCCATATCGACCATCGTTCTATGGACAATAACTTTTAAAACTTTATTTTGAAAAATAAATAAATTTTAAACCACATTTCTTTCTATATTTAAACCACTTTAAAAACTTTGCAAAGAGGTTTGAAAACAAAAGTCAAGTTTAGAAACTATTTCAAAACAGTTGAGAAACAAGTAGTAATCGCTTAAAAGTGAGCACTGGATTTCAATGTCACAATAAAACCAACAACAAGTAAGTTAACTATAACCAAGCAACATACTTTCCATATACATAATCATTTACATAACCAATAATATAGGTAAATAAAAATCAACGGGGTTAGGAATCCTTTCGGATCCCTCTACAAAATTATCATTCTTAGAAGTGCTTCCATATTGACTTATTCTCTTCGAAGACACTTCGTCTTCCATTCACTTTGTTTTTGTCCCTTGTAACATAATGATTATTAATGTCATCTGCTTTCAAGAGGGAATCAACAACAAAAAACAACATATTCACATCACAATATATACAATCAATCAAATAAGAAAGCTATAAATTATTACAACATTTTGTCAATTTTTAAACTACTTTAAAGTGAGTTATCTTACTTCAGATGTCAACCAAACGCTCGCCACTTGCTACCACTTTTTTCCATCACCTAAATAACTAGCACAACACCTCCCTTACCCTGAATGCTCACGCACATGCCCTCCTCTCTCTCCTTTCTCTCGGCCCAAGACCCGATGGACTTCCTCATGCTCACGACTCACCAAAATGAGGGGTTTTTGGAAATAAACTTGCTTCTTTGATCACGTGAAGGGTTTGACAATATTATTTCAAGCTTATACAATGATTTAGAGGAGGAAAGGTTATGTTTTGCATGGTTTTCTTTTAGAACATGGATGAAGAAGGGAGTAATAGAAGAGAGTGAAAGAGAGAAAGAAAAACGGAAAATGGAAAGTGAGAAATGAAAGTGGCTGTTACCTACCAAGTAGCTGTAAATACCACCTTCTTTTCTCACTTTTAAAATAGGTGAATAAAAACATAGCCCCTATTAAAACTAGTTGAAACATAATGCTAGGATTTGCACATCAAGCTATGAGGAAGACAATGCCATACTTTGTAAAGAACGGCCAACAACATAATGTGCCAACAATCAGCCTGATCTTCAGGTGATCTTACATTTAAATTCAAATTCAAATTACATACTTATGTATACATCTCCTTCTTTATTTTCAGCCTTAACATAAAAAATTAAGATTAGGATACACATACATACATACATACATACATACATACATACATACATACATCTCTGTGTGTGTTTGTATGCATGGAGGTATGTAAATATACGTATTTCATGGATAGGCTTGTATATGATAGTGGGTGACTTCACCGAAGAGTGAGTGGATAGAATCGCTTTTTGAATGAAATTACAGGATGAATAATTTTTTGAAATTTATTTTGATCATGTTCTACACGTAAATTTAGTTATGTAATTTTACAGTTTGTAGTAATCTTATTTTAAAATTAACGGAAGTAATCTATTATCTTTATGGTGCAAGAAGAAAAACATAAATAAATATTAATTAAAAAATAGCATATTTTTTCATATATTAAATTTATCTCTTACGTATATTAATAACATGTGCACATGTATAGTATAATATATATATATATATATATATATTGATTTACTAATATGGTTTAAAATAAAATTAGGTTTTTAATTATTATTAATATTCAATAAAACAAAGTTTAGATCCTAACAAATATATATATACATATAAATATATACACATACAAATACATATACACACATACCAAAAAATATGTATATTGTATGTATGTGTGTTTGTGCATGTTAAGATTAAAAATGGCACCCTAAAAACTATGGTGACTAGGTTTTATGTAACAAGCAGCAATTTTAATGATCGAAAATTTAAATGATTAATTTGAATATTTAATCGTTAGTTAACAGAACACCCACTATGCTCGATTTTTCAGAGATGGATAAATTGGGACTAGAGACACTCGCCGTTGAGACTTCAATTCCGTCATGAGAAAAATGAGTATAAACTTGTTGGAGTCAATGTGTTTTTGGAGCGAACGATGTTTTCTAGAAAGGGTTGAAAATTGAATGTTGGGATTAGGCCCGTTGACTTGCCTATAAGTGCAAACCTCTTCATATTTTCATTTAATTTCTCATTTTCATGTTACTTCTTCTCTTTCTTGTCTAACGACTTCTCTAATTTTCTTTTAATCCGCTTAAGCTATATCCACTAATTTCCCTTCAAATTAAATTTATAAATTGAAACCAAAATCACCATAATTCCACTTTACCCACTCTTTATATAGTTGATGAAGGAATTGACTTAAAGTGGAGTTTGGAGCAAGATCCCAACTTTAAAGAGAACATGGAGTTGGGTTTTGTTGATTAAAGCTTGGTTTGATGAAGAAGTAGGTGAGTGGGATGATTTTCCTAACTTATTTACATGTTATACTTTATATATTTATTTATTAATCATTATGGAGTTATGTATAGTGATTTAGAGAATGTATGTGATGTTTTAGGCTTATGTTTGTACTATAAACATGATTATATACCATATTAATTGTTTGTGACCTTATTTACTAATTTATAAAAGATAGTAAACCTAGTAATTTGATTTGGGATT
The DNA here is from genome assembly GCA_030765085.1 of Allium cepa. NCBI lineage: Eukaryota > Viridiplantae > Streptophyta > Magnoliopsida > Asparagales > Amaryllidaceae > Allium > Allium cepa. The sequence continues at coordinate 663,279,885 of CM060945.1, forward strand.
AATTTGATGATTATGTGCGATATTTGGATAGATTAGAGACTAATTAAGTGATATAATAATGTATATATCATTAGTTAGTATAGACTATACCATTTGAATTTATTTTAGAAAAGTTAATAAGCTAGTTAAGCGAGTTGGGAGCTATACACTTATTATTAAAGTGATTAGATGTTTAATGAAGGTTAATTATTGCTTATAAATATTACTTAAGTAAGAAATTAATTGAAGTGGAAGATATATTTTATCTATACTTCTATTAGCACCCAAAATTATGCTTCTGGCTACCAAAAAATTCTTAATGGATATCTAGTTTTTTTATATGCTTCATAACACCAGATTCAATTTTTTCATTTGACCCTAAATAGCTTGTGTCTTTGAATTTCTATAACTATTCGCTGATGTATGGTGATAAACCACCAAACTATTTTGATTTCCAATGGCCTTTCACAGCAATACAGTGGTAAATAACTAAACATTATTTGGTCCCCTATTCGATAAAACAAAATAATTTATGGTATGAGTAAACATACGGATAAAGTTTGTGTGATGGCCATTAGTTATAGTAGCCCGAAGAGTTTTTTTGGATGTTTATTGTAGTACACTATTTTATAAATAGTACGAGATTTTATAAAATAATAATAAAGATATAATTTATAAAATAGAATAAGAATTGAAAAAATAGTATAAATGATATATTTCATAAAATGGAATGATTTTATAGAATTGTGGAAAAGGAGATTTGACTTTTATTAAAAAGATTGAGTAAATAAAAGTAAGTTTTAGTTTAAGTAATAATTAAATTACTTACTTGAATATACATGTACATATATGTGCATGAGCGGGTTTACGTATACGTGTATTTGAAGTAGTATAACAATCAAGATGATTCTTGTGTTGTGATTAGAATTATGGAAAATTTGGATGACTGTGTATCCCGGAATTTTGGCAATATAAATTTAATAATCTGTGTTGAAATTAAATTGATTTGATAATTTTTGTTAATAAAATTTGAATTGATTTAACAATCTTCTTTTAATAAATATTTAAATTGGTAGATTTTATTCTTTTTAAAGCAAATAAATTAGTTTTCTATTTATAATATATATATATATATAATTGTATATATTGTAAATAGATAAGTTTTGGTTTGGAATTTAGTAAATAAAGCAATTTTCTAATTCTAATTTATTTTCAATAAATTGAAAATTTTGATTTAAATTTAACATTTAGCTTTTCAAAGCAATTCAATAAATAACTATAAGATTTGTAAATATTTAAGGTAAATCTTATTTGTTTTAAAATTTTATTTAATTAGCTTAAATATGAATTTAAATTAGATTAACATGAAAGCTTTGTTTTATTTTCTTTTTAAATATTGCTTGAAATTATATATATAAGAATTTAAATTACAATTTACAAATGATCTTAATTTATTGAGTAATAGAAGTAATTTATAATCTCTTTTATAAATTATTTAAATTGTTAAATTTGTTATTTTCAAATAATAATTATAATACCTAGTTTTTATAAATATAAATAGATTTTTATTGAAATATGATTGTTATTTTTAAATTTAATAAGATTTATATATGCATATATATATATAACTTGATTTTTAAATTGGATTTCATAAATTAATTTAAAATTTGAATTTAATGTTTTGAAATTCAAAAGAATAAATACTTAAAAATATTTGAATAAGCTTTTATTTATAATTTGTTTTGTTTTATTTTTCTCTAAAAAAAAGAAGAGGGAGAAATTTATTTATATATACATAAAAAGTAATAAATTAAGATTTAAGGCTTTTATAAACAATTTAAATTAAAATAAAATACTTAAATTACATGTGTAAATCTCTTCACACTAAATGACATGTGTTAAGTCATAAATTAATCAAGGTGACAAATGTTAAAATTTAGAACAAGTGTCCTATTTAATTCTCATTTTCTTTATTTTAATTAAATCAACATTTTACTTATATAAACACATTTCTTCTCACCTCGTTTTCTTTTTCTATTCTTCTTTTTCAAAACTTAAGAACTTCAGCTAAAAATCTGAATCATCTTCTTCAAAACAGAAAATTTTGCTCAAAACAAAATCTGTAGATTCCCCTCAAAAATCAAACTGAAAACAATATTTCCCTCTAACCAAATCAAACCAAAACCATCTGAATCATCTTCAAAACTGGAATGCAAATCATTAACCTGAAATTCAATTTGCAATTCTAAAACCTACATGCAACTGCAATTTCAGTCCATGCCTGCATTTTCCTTTTTCTGGAAGCATGCATACAATTGTAATCAGGGAGCTAAAGCATTACAGCAAAACAAGATTAAAGTTTTTTTAAAAAGAAAACTGCAGTTTTAAAGAACTACAACAACTTAAAGTTTTCAAATCAAGCACATTCCAGTTCAAGTTTTTCTAAAACATGGATGCTCTGTTCATCATCCTAATCTGTGAGTAACCTCACTCTTTTAAAAATTAAGTATGAATTCTAGTTGCTTGTTTTACTCTGGAAATGAATATGTTTGTATGCCATTTACAAGTTTATTTCTGGTATATATATAAATGTATGTAGTTATGCATGCTGCTATGTAACTTATTTTTCTGTTCATAAGTTTCGAGGTTCTAGAATTTCTTAAAATTTCCTTTCCATTTGATCTAATCTGTGTTCAGGTTTAAGATTCAATCAAAATATGGTTGTGTAATATAAGTTTAAGTTTAAATTTTATTTAATATAAGAAAATTCTGTATTTTCACTGGAAACTCAATAATAACAGAACAAACTGTATGTAAGTAAAGATTTGATCATCCAGATTCATTGATTTAAGATTTTAAATCGATTACTTAAACAAAAAATTGAATTTTAAAACTAAAATCAGAATTTTTAGTTTGAAATTGGTTGAGCATTTCTGGTTTGTCTAGAAATGGTATTTTGGTGTGTAACTGTCGATCTAGATGGTCGGAGTGGTCAGCGACTTCTCTGGTGATGGAGTGGTGATAGTAGAATCAAGGAAAAATATTGGGAAGAGGATTAATGCATTGAGATGATGGTGGTTTTGAATTGAAGATTTAAACCTTAGTTTTTTTCTGTGAGCAGAAAATTGTTCGATGCGACTTTTAGAGGTGACCGAGTTGTTCCAAATTCAGGGAAATGATTGATGGGGTGTGGAAGAGGTCGGATTTGGTGATTGAGGTAATTCCTGTTTCGAAATTGTTTCCAGTATTGAGCTCGTATGCTCGATTTTGATTTTTAGCCTCTGCAATTGGTTTGAAGGTCGAAATGGTGTTGAAAGACGATCGTCGACTTGCGCGTGTGGTCGCGAGTGGTCGGAGTTGGTTGCGGCGTTGGTGCAGGTGCACGGAGACATAGGGTATCAGCTGTGATTTGGGGAAGACGGTACTCGAGTATTTTTTTGGGGCTGATTCGTGATTTGCTCGAAGCTTTGGGTTGTTGGACTCGAAGTCATGGTTTGTGGGCTCGGGTGTATTGATGTTTCAGGTTTTTTGTAAACTGTCCGTATTTAAGTTTGAATGAATTCAAAATGAAAATGTTACTCGAGTTATTTAGTGTTTTGCTCGGGCTAGATTAGATTAGGCTCGAGTGAATTATGTATGGTTCGGGTTAGATTTGTTACAGGTTAGAAACATGTTCTATTTTTAAAATTTAAACTGAAATTTAAAGTGTTAAGCAAGGATCTGAAATATGTTTTAAATCTAATTTTAAATAATGGATTCAAGCTTAATTTGAATCATAGCTGGAAATGAATAAAGTTTTTAAATTCAAATTTGTTTAAATAACTTTAAAAGGGTTAAATGTTTAAAAATGTTTTTAAAAGAATTTGAATTTAAAATTGGAGTTTGAATTGAAAAGAAATGTTGTAAACAAAGTTTAAATCTGGTTCAAATCTAAATTTGAATTTTTGTTTTAAAATAAATTTAAGATTTATAAATTTATGTGTTTTAACATTTTTGAATGATAAAGTAAAATTTAAATGTTTTGAATTTAAAAAAAAAAGAGATTTGGTTTAAACTCTTGTAAAATTTCTTTTATAAGGAAAAGTATTCTTTAAATTTAAAGGTGTTAAATTGATTTTAAATTTTGTTGAAGATAAATTGGGTTTCATTTTAAAACTTGAATTTTAAAATGAAATTTGAACTTAAATTTGGAAATGAATGTTTTCAAATATATTTGTGAATGATAATATAGCCATAGATAAGAAAAGGGTTTGATCTTAAAGTTAAATTAGAATTTAATGATTTGTTATTCCTTTAATTATTAGGGTGGTAAAATGAATATTTAATTTATTTAATATATTAATGAAATGGATAATTACTTAAAGTAATTAAGGGTTTAGACTTTAAAGTTTAAGATTAATTATTCTTAGAATAATTAACTTGTAATTTAAAAATCATTAATTAAATAAGATTAGATTTTAATTAATGATTAGTAATTAATTAATCAAGCAATAAAGGATTAATTAAGTTACAGTTAACACTTAATTAATTAAATAATTAGGGGTTAATTAATGGGCTATGAATGGTTAATTAATTTGTAATCAATAATGATTAAAATAAGTTAATTACTTTAGAAAAATAATTAATGAATTTTTTATAGTTAATGAAGGTTATTAACTAAGGATTATTTAATAATTAATTAATGTGATTAATTTTTATTAATTAATTAGATTAATTAATTTAAAGATAATCATTTATGTAAATTGTTAAGTATAATTACTTATGGAAGTAATTAAGGAATTAATTACTTATTGTAATTAATTGAGTTTAATTTGATTTGATTAAGTTAATTAATTCAGTTTAATTAATTTAGAATAATCATTTGATGATGTGTGAAGTATAATTACTTAATGTAATTTAATGAAGAGAAATTACTTAGGGAAGTAATTAATGGGTAATTACTGGATATAATTAATTGAAGGTGATTTGTTTATGAAAGTAATTTGAGTATAATTACTTTGTAAAATTAATCAGGGGATTAATTAAAGATAATTAATTAAGGAGTAATTAATTTATTTGGTGAAGTAATTAAGGGTAGTTAATTACTGAATGGGGTTAATCAAGGGTGATTAACAATTATGGTTTAATTGAAGATTAATTACTTTAAATAGAAAATGTAATTAGAGATCATTAATTATTATAATTAATGATGTAATTTAGAATAGATTTATTCAGAAATAATTAATTTATAAAGGAATTAATTAATGTAATTAATTAAGGATTAATGTAATTAATTAAGGATTAATGTAATTAATTATAGTTAATTAATTTATGAAGTAATTAAAGGTTAATTACTGTATTTGGTTAAGTATAGTCAATTTGTAAAATTAATTAAAGGATAATTACTTGAATGTAATTAAGGAATAATTAATCAAGTGCGATTAATTAAGGTGATTGATTAGAGGATAATTAATTAATTAATTTATAATTAATTAATGATTATGTAAGCAAGATTTATATTGATGAAGTAATTAATTTAATTCACTTTAAATTAATTAGAAATGATGTAATTAATTTAATTCATTTTAAATTAATTATATTTGGTGTGATTTATTAATCATTGCTTATATATGAATGGATGATGTAGATTTCCATGAATGGTTTGAGATCTCATATATGAGATAAATAATGCTGTGTGATATGGATGCTTTTGTTGCATTGGGATGATAATATGAATTATCTATTTGTGATTGATAATATGGATTATTTGTTGTGATGATGGTGATGATTATCTATTGTGATATGTGAATTATCTATCTGTGTGTATATAGATAATTGAATTGAATTGTTTTAAACTTTAAAACAACTTGGCCTTAAAAGACACGTTTTGGATTTCAATGAAACCGGGATTGGGTTTCCATATTTGGATATCCGAAAACCACATCGATCCAAATTAACGATAGGTCATGAATCTCATGTGAAGAGTGAAGACTCGAGGTTTAAGAACTATTCGTCAGTATAACTCTGAGGGTGATTTCGAGATGAGTTTGACGGAGTAGTACTTTCAGATTCGAGATAAAGATTCAGAGTGCAAGGGTTATCGTCATTAACTCTGAGGGTGATTCCAAAATGAGTGTAACGAGATAATGCCTTCGGTTTCGTTCGAACCCGGAATGAACTTGTATGGATTGAATGCTTTCAGAACATCGTCAGTTGGACGATGATCATTCTAAGAGATGTGTTCTCTAAAGGTAATCGTAGCCTCAAGCCTCATTAACCAGGAATGGCTAAAACAGGGGAGGTGCAGCAAGGCTAAGTGGGTCATGCCCAAGTAGGACGAGATTTTCCCCTGTCTAAAAGTCCTTTTTATTTCGGCTGTTTGGGCGGTTGGAACGTACGCCAACTGCGGGGTTGTCTTATTCGGGACTGTCCAGTAAGCGATGGTTCCAGCCTTGTCTTGCAGGGGATAGGGAGTGATACTCGGTACGGTGATCTAGGCCACATACTGTGACGGGCGGTACCCCAGTAATCCTGCCATTGTATGGAATCCAAAATCCAATAAGTGCCAACGGTTTTGATTGTATTACCCACTTTTGTGGCTAGTAGCTGGAATTTAATAGATGCAACAATTTCGGCTATTTCATATTTACTTGAAAACCCTAGACCTATTATAATATCACTGGATTTCCTATCAAATGTTTTGGTTAGCGTAAGGTAAAAACTTTTCCATGTTTATGTGTGGAAAGTCTTACGTGATACCTTTCTTTTCAAAGGTTTTTCAAAGTTAAGTAATTTTAACCTGTTACTCACACCAGACCCATGTCTGACCCAGAGTTTATCTTCTGTTTTCTTAAACTCTTGGATACTCAAATTTTTACGAGTAGCCAAGGGATTCAGGTTAGCTTCGACGAATTATGGAGGAGCAACGGAGCAAGAGGCTTCGGCGTTAGATATATAGTTTCCGCTGTGTGTTCTCTGTGTTGGTATCTCTTTGTTGAGTTGTATTTAGTTGTAATAACTAGACAGGTGTTTATAACTGTCTAGTATGTGATGTATATGCTGTGTAATTCTGGTTAGTGTTGTATACTATGTAACATTTATGTTATTAATATAATTTATTCGTTCCGCTGTTGACATTCTGATGTTGTTTCTTCTTTCTTTTCTTTCTTTTCTTTCTTTTCTCTTTTCTATCTTTTCTTTCTTAAAGATGATGTGATTTTCTGTGGTGAGAAAGTCGGGTCGTCACAATGACAAATCCTTAATAATACTTAAAATGGAGAAAAAGTCCCTATCGATAATTTCTGTAAATCAAGTCCCTGCTTTGACATCTTTTACTTTGCATGCCATTGTTCTCATCTCTGTTTTAATACATTTAATTTGAATCTTTAAAATATAATAACTTTTTGTAAAAACGGTGAATTAACAAACTATTTTCACTATTGAATCATAAATTTTATTATCTTCATAATGATATGCATTATATATGTAGAAATTAAATTTGTAAAACGCGGTAAAGTAGATCTATTTTGAAACTGATTCAAAATATATAAAAAAATGCGTAACTCATATGCAGTTAGTTACTGCATTTACGTAAAATTCCAATTTTCAAATGAAGTAAAATAAATTAATTCAAAAAACATTTCAAATTAAAAAACATAACTTCATAATAGTTACAGTTAATTAGTACATTTTTCAATGCGGTTTTAGGGCTATAAAATTACTAAAATCTACTTGAAACAATAATAACTACTCAAAACTACATCTTTCAAATGTGATGAGATGATCTATTTTAAAAATGGTTCAAAGTATAATAGAAATTCGCTGCAAATATTATTTTAAAATGTAGTTTGAAGGCTTAAAAATTCTCAAATAATTACTAAAACAATAATAAACTACTTAAAACTGCATTTTTCAACTTCGATAAAATATATCTATTTTAAATCTGCATCAAATTATCAAAAGAAATTAACTACATGATAGTCATGTAATTAAAAAACTACACTTCCAAAGTGCAGCTTAAGACATTAAAAATGTAAATACTACCAAAAAATATATTAAACTACATCACAAATATTTTTTTAATCTATATTTAAATATTAATTTTTGTACTGCATATAGTCATGATGTTAACACAACTCTTAAAGCATTTCTAACCTTTAAAAGTAGTAAGATGCAGCTATATGATATTTAGGGATGGCAATGGGGTGGATCTAGGGTCCAAATCTAATTGACCCATCCTTATTTTGGCCCACCCTGACCCGCCCCATTGGTTCATCAAGACGGGTAGACCCTTCACCTGTTCTTGAGAGAACTGGGTCTAGATCAGGCCAGGGCTTGGCTGACCTGACTCAACCCGACCCTCACTACTGAGATCTCATGAACTCGCTTTAGTATTATAATGATGATTTGCTAATATATATATCTGTGTGTGTGCGCGCGTGCGCGTGTGTGTGTGCGCGCGTGTGTATTTGTGTGATTATGACATGGATATTATAATTTTCCAATCAATAAGCTATATTTTTTTATAATATTGAGCTATATTATAGATAATTATACAATAACATATGCATATTTTTTTGAACATTTGGTACACCACATTTTTATTATCTTCTCTTATCATTTTAAACACATTGTTATTTGTATTTAATGTATCATTTAGTAACAACAAATATAAATATGTGTACATTAGTATACAATTTTGAATCAATGCAAAAAACCTCATCGGGTCTCGAAGCGGGGCGGGTCTACCCTGACCCGTACGGGTTTTGGGTTCGGGGCAAAATTTCGGACCTGCACTGGGTCTACGAGGCGGGTCCGAGACGGGGTCTAAAAAATTTGAAGCGGGACTGGGGTACAAGAAATCCACCCCATTGTCATTCCTAATGATATTGCATTACTAAGATGCAACTATATGATATTGCATAACTACATCTTTTTAAAACATTTGAATCTGCACTAACATATCATGGTTTTAACAATGCAGAATGCATTAATACGATGTTGTATAACTACATCTTATTAATGCAGTTAAACAAGCACTAATATGGCACAATTCTAAATGCATAACCATGATGTAGTTAAAAATTGCATTATAGTGATGCAATGCACAATTCATAGTTTTGGCATTTCTAGGTATAATTACATTTTCTTAATGTAGTTAAAATTATATTTTTTAATGAAGCTAAAGAGAAATAACTAAATTTGTTTACTGTGAGTTTTAGTTATAAATGCATTTTCTTAGTGCAGTTAAAATTACCTTGTAAAATTGTGATTTTCAAAAATTTATTTTTCAGTATTAACAATAGACATCGTTGAAAAATTTATTAAATTTATGATTTAACGGTGAAAATGATTCTTAAATTCTATCACAACCTAAAAATTGAATTTGAATGAGTTGGCGGATGTCAAAGGTGGTGTTAAAGAAGTAGGATCTAGTGTAAAAAAAAATATAGACGGGGATCCGTTTAACATTTAAAACAACAAATATGGACTCAAAGTTAATATTCTATAGAATTATTGAATATAGTTATGTGTATATTCACACACACAACACACGCAAACACGCGGACACATATATATGTAAATGTGTGTGCGTGCATGTGTTTGTTTGGGAATATCCATGTTTGTATATAACGTGGCGAGTGTCTCATGTAGGCACAGTGACCATTGTGTGCGCTAAGTTGCATGAGAAGACGCTGGGTCGAATAATTGCTTCAGTGAAGTCCGAAATGTGATTTACATAGTTGTGGTGTGTTTGCGTGTACATGTGTTGTAACACTCTGTAGATTAAACTGTAGTTAATTAAAACAATTAATGAATAATTATTAAAGCTCAAAATTGAATTTTTACAAATGTTAAAATTTGGCTATGAAATTTGCACCATTGTGTTTGTGGCGATTTTTTAATCAACTTTCACATTAAAGTTCTACAATCGAAATTCAAACAAAAAAGCAATTAACATTTAGAGATTTGAAACCGAAAATAATTCAAGGTATATTAAAGGAAATAAATCAAGTTAAAGTAAATGTTAATTAAATTTTAAGTAATCATCACTATCAAAGCTGATAAAATCAGCGATTAAAGGAAACAAAACAAATTAAATCAATGTTTAACACAAACAACAATAGACCACTGATCGATCAACACCTTTATTGGGCTGGCTGACCACCGACCGGTTTCTACTGTGGCAGCAAGTATGAATCCCGGATTAACGACCTAAATTTAATATAAATTAATCTAATGAGTAAAACTGACTCGTGCACCTGTAAGTATAGGCCCAACCTCATTTTACTTCTATTATTTTCCGAATCAGGGCGTGAAGCTATGACATTTTCTCTTCTTCACTAATTCTAGAAATTGTAGAAATTATAAAATATTTTACATACATACATGCATACATATAGTGGAGAATATCATAAAATAAAAGGGAAAAAGAACAGGGGTGAATCAATTCTACGAAGAGGAGGTAAATTCTAGATCTAAATTTAAACAACGCTTAATTCAAATCTTTTCTTAGATTTATAATTCAAATAAATATGTATGCGCTTTAGACACATATTTTGATTGAAAGAAAAGAAGCTAAATAAGGAGAGAAAATTTAGATCTGGAGATATGGAAGCTAAGAAATGAATGGAAAATTATATGTTTTACATAATATTGGATTTATATCATTGTGAATCTGTTTCTTTTATGTTTGAATATAGATTTTAGGATTGAAGGCTTAAATATATATAAAATAGAGATTCTTGCCTACATATTCGACAGATTGTTAACTTTGATTAAATCTTGTATACATCGAAATCTTGAATGTAAGGCTAAAGTAGCCCCTTAAAATTATGAGATAAGTCACTAATAAGTTGGTATGTTAATTCCAAATTTTGTTATTTGAATGTTATAAGTTATTAAACTTTAATTGAAGGTTATTTCAAATTTTATTAAAATTTAGTTTATATTTTATTTCATTGGTGAATTTCTATAAATTTTCCAACTATACAATCATATACGAAGCGTGTCGTTTGAAATAACAAGGAATGTGCCTAAAGGAAAGAGATGTGAAATATATTGATATTATCGTATTTTATATAGTCTATTTCAATAAAATAGAAAGGGTAATTCCTTGTAACTTCGAATACAGCATAATTCCTCTTTTAGAAAATTTATGGAAAGTTACAACGATAACATTTCCTATTGGGGAAGATAAAATTCCAATGTATTAAAATGTAGAAATCCCCAAATGTAAAACCCAAGTGTTATACGTGGAAATAATAATAACAACCCTATTGTCAATTAAATATATGTGATTAAATATAAGATAGGAAATAAATAATAAGAGCTAAACATTAATAAGACAATGAATTGAAGAATTAAGGAAGTTATGTTAATGAAGTTAAAATAGGCATTAATAGAAAAGAAGCGGTAAATGATAATTAATTGTATTAATAGAAAAGATGCAATAAATGGTACTTAATTGTATTAATTGAAAAGAAGTTATAAACGATAATTAATCATATTAAGGAAAAGAAGTAGTAACTGATATGTATTGACATAAATGAAATAAGAAGTAAGTTCATGGCAAGTAAATGAATGTTAATAATTAAACTTAGGAGACATAATAAATTTCCAATTGAAATTATGTGACCTCAAGAATGCATTTATGATTGGTGTGGATTATTGGGTCAGCCTCAATATTTAGATTAATTATAAATGATGTGATCATTAGTATGGATTAGGATGCGAGATCAGTAATGTTAACAACAGAAGTCTTTCCTCCACAACGGGCTACCAGTAGTTGTGTATACATCGTACTAATATGGGACATCTCCAACTGCAGGACCCATGGGGATATATACCTAAGTAGGTTTGCCTCAGATTTAAAGTCTTAGATGGCCAGTTATGATTTGCTTCAGTTCCAACAGGAGGTATGACAGCCCCACTTCTTGACACACTGATCCAAAGTCTATGGTGACTTTCGGACTCGCATCATGTCGAGAAATACAAGCTATCATATTTTTATAACATTACAGAGACTAATAGTGAACAGATATAAATAGATATGATCAAAGATATATTAGACTTTTAGAACTCATAATGAAGGAACAAAATATAAGTACTAAAAACATTCATCTCAGAAAATATCCGAAAAAACACAGAAATAGTACATAATCAAATACAAACTACATAAAAATACCACTCAAAGTCTGATAAAAGAAATACTAAGTACTGAAAAGATAAATAGTTACATGGAGAGTAAATGAAGATCACTACAACAAAAGGGGGCTTTTATAGCGTTTAAAAAACTCTATTATACCCTACCATAGCGTTTCAGAGAACGCCGTGAAACGACATGCTATGCTAGACCTTCAACTTTAAATAGAAAAAACAAAAACGTTATGAAAAATAAATTTTCTACAGCGTTTTCGGTATGTTAGTAAACAAAAATGCTATAGGAGATATTATCCAGTGTTTACTTCTATAGCGTTTGTTCTGCATATTTGTATAGTGTTTTCTTTGCAAGTTTTATAGCGTTTGTTATGATATTTTTATAGCGTTGGTTAGCATATCTGTTTAGTGTATTTCGTACATATTTCTATATCATTGCGTTTTTATGCATATTTATATAGCATTTCTCATAAATTTCTATAGCATTTATTTAGTTATATTATAGCGTTTTATATGCATATTTCTATATATTTCACGACCAGTTTCTATAGTGATTTTTAAACAACAACATTTGTTTGTTTTTTGAGAAAAATGTGTGATCCTTTAGCAATAGAGGAGAGCACACATGAAACTATATATGTAACACATAATAAAGTGCCGCCAACATGCCTGGCAGGAAACAAATCTAAGTACAAGTATCCAAGGAAAAACACATGTACCCCTATAATGAGCTCCAGCAAAGCCACCGCCCATTTCACCCCAATATCGAGCCCCGGCATGGCCACTGCCCGATAGCAAGGTGTGAGAAGTACTTGGAAAACTGAATAAAATCAAAAACCAAAGATACTGAAAGCCAACACTATCTAGTAAGGAAACTCTAAGCCTCTGCCTGAATAGGGCTGTGGCTAATCTAGAGTAGAATGACTAATTATCCAGAAAGTAAAACTGCACTCTAAAGACTCGGTATAGCTGGAAGTAGCACTTAGCTGAGGAGTGAATCCTTATGAAGATAGAACGCCTAAGTGAAGCTGAAGATGTACTGTGACAAATCCCTCACTGCTATCGGCAATCCTGGAAATAGCAATCCCGTGCACCTGCAAAGAGACACTAATATCCTATCTATCCCAGACCTGTAACTGACAATTAACTAGGAAAATAGTTAGAATAGTACACATATATGTATATAAATAAAATTTATATGCCTATATGTGTACATAAAAATCTAATAGGACATAATAAAGCAAAGATAAACTTGTACAAAAACTAAAAGCACTAAAAAAAGCAAAGGTAATATGATCCATACTGAAGAAAATTAAAGAACTATATACAAGTATAATAATAACTAAAACAAAATCAAAGAAATTTCTAGAATTATCTTTGTGGACCAATAATCAAAAGCAAATTATGGTACACAATGGGATCATCATTTAAGTTTGAAAAAATATTAATACTATTATTATTAATGTCAAAAATATTATTGTTATTTTTGAATATATTAATATTATTACTAACCTTATTAAGATATTCCCTAAAAAGGTTATTTTTAGCTAATTTATATTTAGGATTAGAGATCCAATTAAAGCAAAAAGACGAAAATAAAAAAATCAATTTACTAATGTGAATATTATTATTAAATATTCTCCGATTTCTTTCAAACCAGTTATACCAACAAGATATAATGAATAAAGTATCAAGTAAGTATCTATTATCCATATTGAACTTAAATCTAAAAGTGTTCCAATAGAATTCACAATCAGTAATTCTAGTAATAATATTAAAACCAAATTTTTTAAGGGTATTAGTTAGAATAAAATAAATATCCATATAATCGAAGTAAATATGTTTAATATCTTCAAAATGCATATTACGAAAATAATATTTATTATCAATTTGTATATTTTTCCTTTTTAAAAATTATATAATATTTAATTTTCTATGCATAATTAACCACACGTGAATTTTAGACTTAGGAGGAGCATTTGATTTTTAAATAAATTTCAAAAAATTATTAGTTACAACCAAAAAGTTAATAAATCTATAAAAAGAATTTGAAGAATATTTCTTACACTTAGCCCACTCCCAACTAATATAATCATTATCATTATCAATATTATAAAGATTTGATCTAGCGTAAAGCAAAGAAAGCTTCCTAAGGGTTGAACCTACTAGAATTCTGTTAAAACTAAAATTCCAAGGAGGGCCGTTTTCGGGAGAAAAAACTTCTGAAATTAATGCATGTTTAAAATTAAAAATATCATGCAACTCTCTAACTCAATCCTAAGAAGGATAACGGAAATCCAACCGTCATGCCAAAAAGAAGTAATATTAGCTGAATGAACTATAATATTAGTGCCTAACTTAAAAATCTCAAGACTTTTTAAAATGGATTTCCGAAAATAAGATTGTTTACGGATGACCGAAGGAGTAATTTGACATAAATTATTACTACCATTGTAGTAATATTTAGAAATAATTTCTTTCCAAGTGGCATTATCATTTATATCCTTGAATTTTCATAACCATTTACTAGTAGAGACAAATTCATATTACACAAACTAATGACTCCTAAACCACCATCCTTTTTGGATTTACAAACATTTTCCTAATTTACCAAATATTTTATGCAGCTGTTTGAATTTTCATAACTCCATAAGAAATCTCTTTTAATTTTATCTATTTTATCAATCGCCCAATCAGGAAACAGATGCATAGACATCCAATAGATCGAAAGAGATGATAAAACAGAATTAATTAGAAATAGTCTACCCGCTCTGGATAAAAATTTCTCATTCCAATTAGAAATCCTATTTTTTATTTTATCTATGATTATAAACCAGTCTTCATGTTTTAGTTTAGTAGGTCTAATCATAAAACCAAGATAGTCAAAAGGAAAAATCATAGTATTACAATTTAGCGAATTAGCAACTAAAATTTCAACTTTCACAAAATCATTTAAAACTAAAACAGAACTTTTATCAAAATTTATTTTTAAACCTGATAGAAACTATATAGAATAAACTTAAGCGAAATAATGTGTCTAGGTAAATTAGAAGAAAAGAGCAAGGTATCGTCTGTAAATTGAAGGAGTGGTATACCGTTACGCGATATATCATTACCTATATTTCCCAATGATCCATTATCAACCGCTTTTTTAATTATCTTAGCAAAAACATCCGCGGCTAAGTTAAACAGAAGAGGCGATAAAGGATCCCCTTACTTTAAACCTCTCTTAGATTGAATTTTATTACCTAAAATACCATTTACCTTAATACTAGAGTTACCAGTTTTAAGCAAGTTCATGATCCAACTAATCCATCTATGACTAAAACCTCTAGCATGAAAAATATCTATTAGAAAATCCCAATATACCGAATCAAAAGCTTTTGCGAAGTCTAGTTTTAAAATAGCACAGGTAATATTATTCTTACAACAGTGATGAATATATTCTTGAACAACTGCCACCCCATCGGTGATATTTCTCCCTTTAATGAAAGTAGCTAAAACTTTTGAAATAATTTTAACGGAATAATCAATCAATGAAATAAGTCTAAAATATTTTAAATTATTAGCACCTACTTTTTGTGTAATAAAATAACATTTGCAAAATTGGATCTTTCTAATTGCAAATTTCCATTGTAGAAATCATTAAACATACTAATTAAATCTAATTTTAAAACATCCCAAAATGTTTCATAAAATAAAATTGGGAACCCATCCAGACTCGGAGATTTATCACTTGGCATGTTGTTAATAGCTTTCTGAATTTCCTCTTCAGTAAAAGGATTATGAAACTCAGAATGATCAACATTAGAAATAGACGGATAAATATCATTCCAACATTAATTCTTTGTTTATTTTTATCACCAAAAATATCTCTATAATAGTCTATAAAAGCCTTATTAAGGTCTCTCTGTCAACTAACTCTTCATTATTTACAATAATGGAATTAATCGTAGTAATACGCTTTCTACCGTTAGCCATATTATGAAAGAATTCGGTATTATTATCACCTTCATTTATCCCCTGGATTCTGGATTTCTGTTTCCACATAACCTCCTCCTTTTCTAAAATAGAATTAAGATCTTCTTTTAGATTAGCGAGAACATTACGCTCTCCTAAATTTAGTTGTCTTGTTTCTTCAATCTTATTTATTTTAAGCATCTCATTAAGAATATTATCTTTTTTAATTTTTATATTATCAAAACAAATTTATTCCAATTTTTAAGAAAATTCCTAAGATTCCTAAGTTTTAAAACAAAATTCTTAGCAGAATTATCTTTATCTCTAATATTATAAAATTTTAAAGAAATCCACTTATATTTAATTAAATTCAGAAAACTAGATTTTAAAAGCCATATTTTTTTCAAATTTAAATAATCTACTAATTATCCTATACTTTTCACAAGTGAGAATAATTGAACTATGATCGGAATAAGTGTAAGGCAAACCAGAACTCTACAAATGAAGTATTTATCCTCGATTTCATCACTAACGAAAAACCCATCAAGAAGAGTCATAGAAGGGGATTCCCTAGTATTACTCCATGTATATTCTCTATTAGTAAGAGGGATTTCAATCAAATTAGAACTAATAATAAATTGGTCAAATTCCTCCATAGTAGAGAAATCACATTCCCATGGAGAACGCTCTTCCATAAAACGTGTAATGTTAAACCCCCCCAAAATCCAAGAACCCGAAGCTGAAGATCTAAACTCTAGGCATTTGTTCCATAAAATCCGACGACTTATTTTTGATTTAGGCGCATAAACATTAGAAATGTTTAAAAAAGAATTATCAACAAGATTAATAAGAATAATGTGTAAAGAATGCTGCTTTGAAATACGTTGGATAAGTTTAAAATAATTATCCCGCCACCCAATCTATAAACCCCCAGAAGGGTCCACGGAGGGTAAAATAGCCAATTTTCTAAAATGATAACCACCTAATCTTCTAGTAACATCTGGACAATCAATTTTAGTTTTCTAAAGGAGTGCGATGTCAATAGAATAATCTTTATAAAAAAAATCTAACTTTGTCACACTTATTGAAATCATGTAAATCTCTGATGTTCCAACTAATAATTCTCATATACCAACAGATCTACCCCTATCCAATTCCCTACATCTAATATACTCACAATAAATCTCAGCATCAGAAAAAATGAAACAAGTATCACTAGCTAGCTTACTAAACTCAGAAGAAGACAAGCTACCTAAAGAATACGAAGAATACGTACTACCCAAATCAAAACGCATACCTAAGCAATCTTCACCAGCAAAACAAACACCTGACTCAACTATGCGATCGCCAGACATAACTCCAGTATAATCAACACTTTCACCTGACATAACATTGCAATCACCTGGAAGATTAGCAGCAATGGGAATATATCTTGAAGCTTGCAAATCAACCAATCTGTTTAAACCCTTTGCAACATGCACACTGATTCCATCAGGCATATCAGTGAATTCAACAATGGACATTGTCAATCTCTCTTCATTAGGTACAATTAAAAACTTGTGAAAATAATCAACAGCCTCCCTCTGCAAAAGCTCTTCTAAATCACCAGCAATAAATTTGTCATCTTTTTCAACTCCACCCAGTTTGAAAAGATCAATAGCGAGCGGCAACTCATCACTCAAAACATCCATCCACTTGTCTTTACAATTGATATCTGAATTAGAACCATTACTCCCCTCTTTATTATCACTTGCTAATTTTAGTTGATTCACAGCGGCACTGTCTAACAAAGAATGACCATCCCTTACATTATCATCTCCATGCCTTACAGGACTGTCACCTACAAAAATCACACTTTTACTGCCAAAACTCTCATCTGTCTCATTAGATGCCTTCAGTTTTATAACATCATAACTATCAACAGACGTATAATAATCCGATCCACTTTCAACACCATGACTTTCAGAAATTATATCAGTTGCTATCAAAGAATCAAGACACTCAAATGGATTAGCAGTAGATAACTCAAAAATGCACTTTTCACGAGATTTTATTTTGTCTCGTTTTTTATTTACATGAAAGAAACCATCATCACTCGACCCAGCATCATTTCCAGAATCAATCAAGAGAGCGACAGCATTAAATGGCAGAACATCTTCCTTTGGTAAATGGGAATTCTCAGAAAATAAAGAAACATCAGGATCAAAAAGCATAGGATCAAATATGCGAGTGTACTCTTTCATAGCTTTGACAGTAAAATCTACACAACTATTATACCCATCCAACATATCCTCTCTACTTTCATTTGAATCAGAATTGTTAGAGTAAGAATCCGATTTACCAAAATAGTCTTCCGGATCACCAAATCTATCACGATACCTCTTACCAATGTTAGGCGAGTTTATAGCATCAAAGTGAATAAACATCCCCTCCATATATCTAATACCCACATCCCTCACTTGCCGAAGATTATCAAGCAGTAACCCTTTTAATAACCTACATTTCAAAACGAACTAGAACCCATGATCTACCAAAGAAGGACAGGGAATGAGTTTACAGGATATAATCTTTGACTCAGAATTGTTAGAGTAAGAATCCGATTTACAAAAGTAGTCTTCAGGATCACCAAATCTATCACGATACCCCTTACCAATGTTAGGCGAGTTTATAGCATCGAAGTAAATAAACAACTACTCCAAATATTTAATACCCTCATCCCTCATTTGCCAAAGATTATCAAGCAGTAGCCCTTTTAATAACATACATTTTAGAACGAAGTGAAACCCATGGTCTACCAAAGAAGGACAAGGAACGGGTTTACTGGAGATAGACATCGATTTAGATGAACAGTCAAACTTTCTATGACCAAAATTCCCACACGCAAAGCATCGTATTGGGCCTGCCTCTACACTGCTTTGCAAAATGATTGTCGTCACCACATCAAAAATAGAAGGTTCTCCCTCTTGCACCTTCAATCCAGTATTTTTTGGGTTACTGTAAATCGATTTATGAGACTGGATAAAAGGTAAACAAGTTTCAACTATTTGAACATAAGAGCGATGAGGAAAATTGAGTCGATTAGACAAATTTGAATGAATGATAGATTGAAATGAAGAATTTGATTTCTGGAAGCGAGAATCAAAATAAGGAATGATAGGTTGAAACGAAGAATTTGATTTCTGGAAGTAAGAACCAAAACAAGAAATCACCATTTTTTTTTTGTTAAAGAACAACGTTTAAGAAACACTATTGAATGTACTATTAATTTATTGATTATATTTATCATTGTTTCAACTTTTTCATATATATAATACCCATTTATTGACGCAGCGGATTAATCAAACAAAACTTCAATCGATGGATTGTAGCAATCGGTGAGTTGAAGATACCAAAAATGCCCAAGTTCGTTGATCCAAAGATACCGAACTCTAGCTATCTCAAACACGTTGATAGCGCACTATACCGTGTTCAAAGATCTACGATTCTTCGCACGTTGATCTAGCGCACTAGATTCCGTGAATCGGCTTCAACAAACGTGGATTCGAGCGCACTCGAACGACGTAAGTGGAGATAGGAGATTACACTCAACTACCAATTGGTATGAAAGCACAAAGCTAACAAAAGAGAAATTTTATTCAAAATCAACAACCACAAAATGTACAACACACGCGTATTTATAGGGTTTTCACAACACAGCCCTTGAGTCGTGACCGACTCATGACTCACGACCTACGACTCATCATAAGTCGTTAACGACTTAGCAACACACCACACCTTTATGCATTACACGACTTACCATACAACACGGTATACGACTCATCAAACCATTCAAGTTACACGACTCAAGAAAACATAACGACTCAACTTATGAACGACTTATGACACAACCGACTCACTATTACAACACACCAGACATAATACGCGACACAACAAGATACGACTCAAAGACTCGCGACCTTACAACACAAGGCCGACTCAACACCACATGGATACAACAGTTAGGTCGTATACGACCTAACGACTCAAAGGCAACAAACTACAACACATATGCTCATATGGCCGACTTAAGCGCATGCCGACTCAAGCCCCAATCTCCCTGCGCAAATCTCCTCAACGGCTTAGTTAGGTCGTGACTGCTTCCTCTTCTGTTAAGTCGTAGCCGACTTAAACTCTTAAGTCGTAGCCGACTTAAACTCTTAAGTCGTAGCCGACTTGAGTCCTTAGCTCGCAGATAATTCAACGCGGCTGCCTCAACTCGTAGCTCCTCTTCCTTAGGTCGTAACTCGTTATCCTTCACCCTGTTAAGTCGCGAACGACTTAAGGCCTCTTTATTAGCTCGTGAACGACTTAACCCTTGAGGAATTGTAGATCGTGCTGCATCATCCTCCCCTGGTTGAGAAAAATTCGTCCTCGAATTTGTAAATTCTTTCCCATCAGATTGTCCATCTCCATAATACGGCACAAGATGTTTAACATTGAATACGTCAGAAGTGTATACATCCTCCGGCAGTTTCAACTTATAAGCATTCTCATTGATCTGTTTCACAACTTCTACTGGACCAATTTTTCTGGCTTTCAACTTATTATAAGCGCCCATTGGAAAACGATCCTTTGTTAACACAGCATACACCAAATCACCTTTATTAAATTCAACATTTCGTCTCTTTAAATCTGCAGCTTGCTTATACTTCTCATTCGACTTTTCCAATCGTTCCCGAACGATCTTATGACACTCCGTCAATCCTTCAATAAAATCAACAGCTCGTTTAACCGTCCCCTTTGCTTGTGGTACCACCGCTAAATCTAACGGTCCCCTGGGTAAAATTGAATAAACAATCTGAAATGGACTGAATCCTGTGCTACGATTCACTGCATGATTATGAGCAAATTCTGCCTGGCATAGCTTCATGTCCCAACTTCTCAAATTATCCTGTACAAGACAACGCAACAAATTTCCCAATGACCTGTTAACAACTTCTGTCTGCCCATCAGTTTGTGGATGGTAAGCGCTACTAAAATTCAGCTTTGTTCCGACCATCTTCCACAAACTCAGCCAAAAGTGACTCAGGAAACGAGTATCTCGATCAGAAACAATAGATTCTGGTAAACCATGAAGTCGATAAATCTCCTTGAAAAATAACTGTGCCACTCGAACTGCATCTGCTGTCTTCTTGCAAGCAACAAAATGTGCCATCTTTGAAAACCTGTCCACCACAACATATATCGAATCATTTCCCCTTTGAGTTCTCGGCAAACCCAAAACGAAATCCATGCTGATATCAACCCATGGCTTAGATGGTACTGGTAACGGCATATACAACCCTGCATTCGTTGCTGTCCCTTTTGAAACTTGGCAAATATGACATCGCTCCACGAATCTTTCAACCTCTTTCCTCATCGACGGCCAAAAGTAAGACTGCGAAATCAACTGTAAAGTACGATCACGGCCAACATGTCCTTCCTCGTGCAATTCCTTCACAATCTTCATCCTCAAACTACAGTCCGGAATACATAAACGATTTCCTTTAAACAGAAAACCATCAACTAACATGAATTCATCGGTACTCCCATCCTTCACTTTTTCAACATATTTCACAAAGTAAGGATCTTCTTCAATCATCTCTGGCAACATTTCAAACCCCGTCACTTCCACCTTCATTGTCGTCAGTAAATGACTCCTCCTACTTAAAGCATCAGCTACTCGATTGGTCACCCCAGATTTGTGCTTAACGACAAAAGTAAACTGCTGTAAATATGCAATCCATGATGCATGTCTTGCTGAAATCTTATCTTGCCCCTGTAAATGTTTCAAAGCTTCGTGATCAGTGTACAGAACAAATTCCTTCTGAAATAAGTAATGTCTCCAATGCTTAACAGCCTGAACAACAGCATAAAATTCAACGTCATATGTACTGTATCTGATCTTTGCCCCTGACAGTTTCTCACTAAAATAAGCAACTGGCTTTCCATTCTGGCTCAGAACTCCTCCAATTCCAACCTTCGAAGCATCAGTATGCAATTCAAACAATAACTGAAAATTAGGTAGAACAAGAATTGGTGCAGACGTCAACAATTCCTTGATCTTCTCAAAGGCAACCCCCGCTTCTTCTGACCACACAAATTGTTTCCCTTTCATGCAATCAGTCACTGGAGCCATCACGCTACTGAAGTGTGGTATGAACCTTCGGTAGAATGACGCTAGCCCATGAAAACTTCTCACTTCTGTAATTGTCTTTGGCTGTGGCCAATTCTTGACTGCTTCAACTTTGCTCTGGTCAACTTGAATACCTTTCCCTGAAACAACATACCCCAGGAATAAAACACTAGGTGTCATAAACACACATTTCTTTGTAGCAGCATAAAATTGTTCTTCACGAAGAATAAACAACACTTCTCTCAGATGTAGAACATGTTCCTCCGTACTCCTGCTATAAATCAAAATATCATCGAAATAAACCACGACGAACTTTCCAATGAGTGGTCTAAAAATTTGATTCATCACCCGCATGAATGTACTAGGTGCATTAGACAAACCAAATGGCATAACCAACCATTCGTACAACCCCTCTCTAGTTTTGAAAGCTGTCTTCCATTCGTCTCCAGGTCTGATACGAATTTGATGATAACCACTCTTCAAATCAATTTTCGAGAATATAGTTGCCCCACTCAACTGATCCAACAAATCATCCAACCTCGGCATAGGAAATCTGTAACGAACAGTGATCTTATTCAAAGCTCTACTATCAGTGCACATTCTCCAAGTTCCGTCCTTCTTTGGTACTAACAATGCAGGTACAGCACACGGACTCAAACTTTCCTGAATACGACCCTGTTCAAGTAATTCTTCCACCTGCCTTCTCAATTCCTCATGTTCCTTCGGACTCATACGATAATGTGGTCGATGTGGTAACACTGCCCCCGGAACAAGATCAATCTGATGTTGAATGTCTCTAAGTGGTGGTAACTCCTTTGGCAACTCCTCTGGAAAGACATCTTCAAACTCTTCCAAAACTGGCTTTGCTTCTTCGGGAATCTCAACTTCTTCACTACTCTCTCTCCCAATCAACAAAAACACTTCCGGTTCTTCCTCCACTTCTTTAACAAACTCCTTCAAAGTCAACAGAGTTTTCAATTCTTCAATCTCCTCCAGTTTGTTCTCCTTCTGCTGTTGCTTCTTAGGAACCAAAGTGATTTTAGTACCCTCGAACATGAAACTGTAACTGTTGGCACGACCGTCATGCTGAACTGCTCTATCAAACTGCCATGGCCTGCCCAATAACAAGTGACAAACATCCATGTCCACAACATCACACCAAATTTCATCTTTGTACTTCTTCCCAATCGAAAAATTCACACAAGCTCTTCGACACACTTTCACTTCACCTCCTTTTCTTAACCATGCTAGCTTGTATGGTTTAGGATGCTTCTCGGTCTTCAAATTCAACTTTCTCACTGCTTCTGTAGAAATAATATTATCACAACTTCCTGCATCAATAACAAACTTGCAGACCTTTCCCAGAATAGTACATGTCGATTGGAAAATATTGCTTCTCAGCCAACTACAATCCTCCTCTTGCTTAGGTGTCAAACAACTTCTCCTCATCATAAGATTACAACCTTCATCACCCGACACTTTTTCTTCCTCCTCAACATAAGGTACATTTGAATACTCTGCCTCCTCACCATCATCTGCTTCAACCTCTGCAACCATGGTTCTCTTCTTCGGCTTCGGACATTCGTTGCTTTTGTGACCCAACTCCTGACAATTATAACATTTGAAAACACTACTAGCCTTCGCCTTCTCAACCTCCTTGACCACTGGCTTTGTAACAGGTTTAGGAACATTAGAACTTCCGCCAACACCCCTTGCTTGATTATTGGAATTAGTAAACACACCACCTCCACGCCTTCCTTGTTTCTCCCAAGCTAACGCTTTCTGATGTGCCTCTGCTACTGATCTAGGATCAAACATATTAACCATATCTTGGATCTGCATTCTCAAGCCCCCAATGAATCTAGCAGTTAGCTGTTCTTCTGTTTCCATGATATCATTCCTGGCGATGAGTTGGTAAAATTCATCAGCATAATCACTAACAGATTTTGTCCCTTGCCTCAGATTCTGCAACCTCTGGTACATAAGTGATTGGTAGTTATAAGGCAAAAATGTAGATCTCATCAACTTTTTCATCTTCTCCCAAGATTCTATCTTTGACTTCCCCATTCGTTCTCGAGTAAGTTTAGTTTGCTGCCACCACGCCAAAGCTCTCCCCCTCAACCTAGTAGCAACCAACTTC
The DNA here is from genome assembly GCA_030765085.1 of Allium cepa. Lineage (NCBI taxonomy): Eukaryota > Viridiplantae > Streptophyta > Magnoliopsida > Asparagales > Amaryllidaceae > Allium > Allium cepa. Next base: position 663,304,256 of record CM060945.1, read on the forward strand.
ACCCTTCTATGCTCAGGAACCTCCTTGAAATCAAAGATCTCTTCAACATTAGAAATCCAATCGAGAAATTCTTCTGCAATCATTCCGCCTTTAAACTCCGGAATCTCCATTTTCATACCCGACTCCCAACGACGGTCATCCTCCACATCACGGTAAGAATTTCGAACTTGGTCTCGATCTCGATAATGAATACTTGCTCTATCACCCTCTTCAACAAAATCAAAGGTACGCCTACATCGATCTCGACTAACATCATCCCTTCTCTCATGCATGCTTCTTTGACTATGTCCCTCTTCATCTCTATATACTTCATGGTCAAATTCTCGATGACTTCTTCTTTCTTCATGTGCATAGTCATGATGATCTCTTCGTGATGAAATTGATGTTTCTCTTCTATCTCTACAAGAATGTGGCGATACCCTCCTCGCTTCCGTAACCGATGGCGAAACTCGGTTTCCTCCATGGTTCGAGTTTGGTGATCTCCTTCTTTGATTCAAATCATTCATCAATCTCTCCAATTTACCAATGCCTTCATCAAATTTTTCATTAATACGTTGTTCCATAAGCTCGGCTTCTTCTCTACGATACAAAGCTTCAACGTTTTGATGACGATTAGCTCTCCTTGGTGGCATGGTTAAAATTTTCACAAACTTCAACAAATTGAACACAATACTTCAAAATTTCACACGATAAGGCAATCTAGGCTCAACTGTCTCGGCAATGCTTGTCTCGGCCTTGACTCTTCACAACTTTGCTTGGCTCGGTCAAGACTTGCCTCGGCTCACTCCAAAACCTTCAAAACTTTGGCGCGCAAATCACCAATTCAAAATCCAAACAAAATCCAACTCCTCGATCCAAAATGAAATGGATCAAACTCTCCAAACTTGATGCAACTTCAATATGAACACGATGAACTACTTCAAACTTCAAAAACTTGGCTCCAAGAATCAAACTTAGCTATGATTGGCTAAGTATGGCTCCGATACCAAACTGACGCAGCGGATTAATCAAACAAAACTTCAATCGATGGATTGTAGCAATCGGTGAGTTGAAGATACCAAAAATGCCCAAGTTCGTTGATCCAAAGATACCGAACTCTAGCTATCTCAAACACGTTGATAGCGCACTATACCGTGTTCAAAGATCTACGATTCTTCGCACGTTGATCTAGCGCACTAGATTCCGTGAATCGGCTTCAACAAACGTGGATTCGAGCGCACTCGAACGACGTAAGTGGAGATAGGAGATTACACTCAACTACCAATTGGTATGAAAGCACAAAGCTAACAAAAGAGAAATTTTATTCAAAATCAACAACCACAAAATGTACAACACACGCGTATTTATAGGGTTTTCACAACACAGCCCTTGAGTCGTGACCGACTCATGACTCACGACCTACGACTCATCATAAGTCGTTAACGACTTAGCAACACACCACACCTTTATGCATTACACGACTTACCATACAACACGGTATACGACTCATCAAACCATTCAAGTTACACGACTCAAGAAAACATAACGACTCAACTTATGAACGACTTATGACACAACCGACTCACTATTACAACACACCAGACATAATACGCGACACAACAAGATACGACTCAAAGACTCGCGACCTTACAACACAAGGCCGACTCAACACCACATGGATACAACAGTTAGGTCGTATACGACCTAACGACTCAAAGGCAACAAACTACAACACATATGCTCATATGGCCGACTTAAGCGCATGCCGACTCAAGCCCCAATCTCCCTGCGCAAATCTCCTCAACGGCTTAGTTAGGTCGTGACTGCTTCCTCTTCTGTTAAGTCGTAGCCGACTTAAACTCTTAAGTCGTAGCCGACTTAAACTCTTAAGTCGTAGCCGACTTGAGTCCTTAGCTCGCAGATAATTCAACGCGGCTGCCTCAACTCGTAGCTCCTCTTCCTTAGGTCGTAACTCGTTATCCTTCACCCTGTTAAGTCGCGAACGACTTAAGGCCTCTTTATTAGCTCGTGAACGACTTAACCCTTGAGGAATTGTAGATCGTGCTGCATCATTTATCCATTTCCTGTCTGCATATAACATATTTTCACAAATAACAAATATGTAAATTACAGTATAATATTTCATATATAGCATTCAAACAACTTTTTACATACCCAAACTTAGTATTTCTTACATATCATTCAAACAACTTTTCATATATCCAAACTTAGTATTTCATACACATCGTTTTATCAACTTTTCCATGTCCATACATAATATTCATATACATTTGCATCAACAAGTTATTTACCAACCAGTCAAACAATTGATTTACTCTTGCTTTGCTTTTGATATTTTCTGCCTATCATCAGCAATATTGGTGTTGTTAATGATAAATAAACAGTCAAGATGTTATTAATTGTTATGTCATATATTCACAAAGTGAAAGGCCCCGAAGGAAGAAAAAAGAATGTTGCTAGGACTTAAAACTTGATGCAGCAAGCCAATGCAGTGCGTACTATAATCAAACTATATGCAATCTAGCTGGAGTTATGGAGTCTGGTTTATAAAGAGTAAGTGAAGTTCACTCAGCAATTGCATATGGATCAGAGGCACAGAGATGCTCTACGCTTTATCTTTTATCTTTTGTATGCACTTTAAAACAAGTAAATCAGCTAGGCATGCAATTTAGCTGTATATTTTTATTTAAATATGATTACAATAGTTCATTATAAAAGATCATAGGCATGGAGTGTGACAAATTTGATGAGAAAAAAAAACATGGCATAGAAAATATATTAACTTCAACAAAAAGTGGCATGGGATTTACATGGCGATGCTTCAACAGAATGTGCAAGTTTGTGGAGTAAAACCTTTTGCTACAGATTGTTTGTTCCAAGTTTGCGGTTAAATGGTATTCAACAAAAGATAGTATGTTTTTTACCTCCCCTATGTACCATACTATTTTACCGAGCAGTCAGTTTGCAGCTAAAAAAAATAAATCTAAACGAATTTTGGCAATAATACTATTAAGAATGCATACTGAGGCCATGCAAAGTAGCTTTGTAATTAAAGTGGCCGTCTTCGTTCCTACGTCAACTTTTATGAGGATGAAAATTTATATTTGCGGAGCAAAACATCTATACACCTGGATTTGTCCTTTTTATGTGTTCAGTTGGAAATGAAATTAAATATGTTGTCATTCTTGAATATTTGCCCAAAAGTATATTTAGATTGACCTGGGTGTGTTACTTCTCAAACGAAACAAGGTTAGATTAAGCATTCAACTTGTTAAGGAAGGTCGATACCATTTTCAACTCATGATATTTTCCAGCTTATGCGTAATCACAAAGCTTCACAACTGGCTATTTTGATTGTATATGCACATTACTGTTAATGAAGCTACCAATAATTTTGAAAATAAATACATAGATACGAACGGTAACTACTCACAGACAATGAAAAATATTTATTTAAACAAAAAAATGGAACTAATTGGTGTTTGGAGATTGGTAAGATACATGTACGCTATTTAACCATCTTTTAGACAAAAAATTGCGTAATCTAAAAATTATCTAACGTATATACTAACTCGTTAAAAAAAATTTAAAGAACAATGTCAAGAGGAAATAAGTTATATTTTAGTGAACCAGATTTATTCGCAAATAATAGATTGAACCTGGCTAACTACACATATATGTACACAACTCATTGCAGGCTAGCAGAAGTTAGCTTGAGTTTGATATTTTCTTACTTATACTTCTACAGATTTTTCACCAAAGAAAAAGGAAAAAAACATGGGTTTCTTTTCTTTATTGGTGGTAGCATCGATGCCAGTGATGCAACTATTGAGTATATGCTTTATTGGAGTTAGTCTGGCAACCAAACATTAACATACTCTCACCTTCTTCTAGAAGAGATCTAAACAAGGTTAAACTCGATATGTTTACTTTATTAAGGTTTAATAGTGGATTTGGTTTGAAACTTCTGAATTTTAGAACAATTTCATTTGCAAACAGATCATGTTTACCGTCTTTGGTCCAGCTCTTATATTTGGAAGCTTAACAAAAACAATTACATTACAAGATCTGATTTCTTGGCATTTCTTCGATTATATTTTCTACCATTTAAACGTGAATGGAACAGATAACATATTTCTCTAGAAGCCAAAGATTACCTTGTCATACGAAGGCGGTTCATGCCAATCAACATTGGTATAAAGTTCTTAGTCGGAGGAAGCCTCAGATGGGTCGCTGTAAAAATCTTGAAGCCCAAACCACATTTTGAAGGCCTCATCATTGCAAGCTGCTCTGTAGGTATGTAATATTATTACACAAGATTAATTTCATATCAATTAGACTCATGAAAAATCTATAAAGATATTTTGACTCATGTCCTCTTTTTTTCTTTTAACAAATATTTATGGTGCGAATATTGGATCATATTTCCAAAGAGAATACTAGTACCGCAAATATTTGCAGAGCAAAAATTTACAGTAAAAAAAAAAAACAGGGATTTGGATCATATTGATTTAGAAAAAATAAATAAACTAGAAAGTAAAGCATAGACCATTGTTTTGCTTGAGGAAAAATAAAGCCTTATCTCAATATAGATCCAAATAAGTAATGTCAACAAGTTCTGTTAAGTGTAAACATATTAAGATCATATTGATTGATTCCATTGTTGGTTATCATCTTTAATAGTAAAATTATTAAATGCTGCAATAAAATCATAATTCAATGATAATCTGTAGGCAGGAATGTAGATAATACATACGAAAAAATGAAAATAATATAATTTTTACCCTATGCTTACTGCTTAGTTGTTTTCCATAATATTTTTTTTTTATCCTGCAGAAATTTTTATTAACTACTTGCACATGTCTCATTCTTTGCTAAAGCTAATATACCATTCATATTATTCATACTGACCTGCTTATCATACATGAGACGTATCAAATAAATAAATTAAATCCTCATATTTAAATAGCCAATTGTGTATCATTACATTTATTATCGTGGCATTAATACAGTTGAACACTCTTCATGTGCCCTAATGGAAGAATTGAAAGCATTAATCCATTCAAATACATTCAGTACATTCAAAATGTGGCATTAATACATTCATTACCATGTCGTTGATCCATTCAAATATGATTTGCAAAAAAAATACTATTAAAACTCATATCCACATCAAATTTAAAACGAACAAATGTTAATTATGTCATTGAAACATAACTTGCAAGCAAGAATTTCTTATAAAGGGGAGTCCATAACAGAAATTTGTATTTGTAATATTAAGTTTATTGCAAGCTTAGTGCAAAATACTGAAAATATATAGTAGTTCAGACTTACCAATCCTCCTTTGATTTCATGTGATTCGCAAGTTGCTTCAATTATACTTTTGTTTCCTATTTTTATGCATAAACCCCTAATAGAAATGCTACTTATTCATGCCTTCATCTCTATTCTTGTTATTTCCAATCATCATCTAAACTTCGGATTTACTAGCTCAGTAATTAACGTTGTTTTCCTTTCAGATTCACACATTTATAGTTAACATTGTTTTATTTATGAACTCAATAAGACTACAGTTGATAGAAATGTATTATTCCCTCCATTTTGGATGAAATGGTCATCAAGTTTCTTAATATAAAATTGTTGTTTTTTATTCCCCCATTACTTATTTGTACCAGTATAATAAAATGACATTGAATAAAAATTTGTTCTATAAAACTGCGTTTGATGTCATGTTACCATACATAAAATATGCTTTTATGGCTTTGAAAGTTCTTCTACTAATCTCAGAACAATTGTCTGTAATGACTTTTCCAATTCCAAGTATTTGTTAAAAAGTTCAAGTAACATTTTTTTGCTATTAACTTTAGATATTAATGCATTAAATGCATATTGTCCATATACAGTCAAAACATCGAATAACAATAGTTTTAAAAATTCCACAGCCAAGTGCATATTCTTTGTTGATTCACTTCTCACATTTAACCATCGCATGCCATATATAATTAAATTACAGTACAATTAGGGGCACAGACCTAATATCTCTTTTACAGCGCAAATAATATTAAGGTAAGTTGACAAAGCTAAAAAAATAAAGGTTATCATAACCTTTTTCACGTTTCTAACTTCATATTAATATGAATGACCTGACATATGTTTTTGTAACCAAGGGTCATTGACTCATTTATTTTACTTATACGTATTCAAGTTCAGAAACTAAGAGTAGTGTGGGATTTGTATACATTTACCTAAGTAAAAGTAGTGTGGGGTTCCAATACGTTTACCTAAATGAAATATTATAGCATTAACATATATGAATATCACATATCTCGATGGAGGCTAATTTAACCATCAGGTGATCCATATTAAAAAAGTCTTAAAGCAAAAAGAGAAGTTGGGATAATCAGCCACTTGAAGAATAAAAATTATTCGGAACCTTCTGATGCAATGCAGAAAATTCGGTTAAGTACGTTACTGTGTAACGCTGATAATAGGAATACTATTTCGATGTTTTACAGTGAATGATTGAGAGCATTGCTTTGTTTGTTTAACACCTTATGGATGTGAATTTGTTCAGTTGAAGAAGTAAAAAAATGTGCAAAACATGTGAATTCGTTAGGCTACTAATAGAAAACTCTAATGTTTTCTTAGCATCAAAACCCAATTTCTAAATGAGTTTCTCCTCACTACAGGTTATTATTTTGAAATTTTGAATACTCTTAGTATTGCTCACATCACCGGTGGCCTTTATTATGTTTGCAATTAGCATTTATAAAGTATTGTGCATGGAAGCTTGATGAAATACCACATTAAGTACATATCCATAACTAAAAATAAAAATGAAGGCACCGTATCTATTTGGGATGGGACTAGGCTGCGTTTGTTTTTAGGAATAAATGTCTTAATGCTTAACGAAATAAGTGATAAGAGCCTGTTGGATTGTTTGTTTTTAAATAAGTGCTTTCAATAAGCTCTTTTATTCACTTAATTGAATAAACAAAATTTTAATGCTTATTGTAAGTGCTGATCACTTATTGCACTGCAATTTTCGATTATACCCATATACGACGTAACATATAACTATTTTATAAAGTTATTTCTAATTATATCAAACAGTTATAAAAGTTCACGTATAACATCAATTTTGTATTTCGTTATATCCCCTTCTATGGTGAGGTAATTTTTTCTCATTTTATTTTGATTTTAATTTTATAATATGGTTTTCAATCAGTAGAAATATACTAAAATCCAGTGATAAAAAAAATTAATGACATCCTAACAACGTTTGCATATGATTGGAAGTTGAAATATGATAATTTATAAATCGTTTAATGAGAATGAAAAAGAAAAAAAATGAAATATGTAATACAAGTGTGAAAAAATATAAATAAATAATTTCGACAAGCTGACCATTACCGATTTATATTAAGATATATGAAAACTTCAATAATTATGAAAAGTTGAACAAAATCGTTTGATGTTTTTATAATAATTTATTTCGATACGTTTAACATATATATATATATATACATATACATGTATATACATACATACATATATACACACACATACATACATAAATAAATATATATATAATGCTGAAAACATTAATTAATAATCCAAACACACTACAAGCTTTAAATTTATTATAACAAAATATTTTCTTCTCGATCAAACTTTTATAAAATATATCTACGTCATCAAATTTACTATTTTCGATATGTTATGTAGATTTGATAGTACCTATATATGTGAGCATTTGTTTTATGTAAAACATAGAGTATAAAATAAGACGATTTAGTGTGCTTTGTATGGCAGTTACATGAAAGAATAATTAATTTTATCTTTGAGGGGTAATATTGTCAAAGTATTAAGCTATGTTCACAAAACAAATTTCTAAGCAAACAATATTTTAAGTATTCAGCTATCAGCATTCAGCAATTGTTATTCAGCATTCAGCGTTCAGCCTTCAGTATTCAGCATTCAGCATTTTAAACAAATGATGCCTGATTAAGCTACATCTACCACATAGTATCACGCTACATTAGAATCATGCATACCAAGGAGTCCCGTTGTGTTGCGCCCACACTTCATCAAACATCAGTCAGTGCTACGCGTCCACCGTAGAACCTCTTGTGAGTGTCATTTATGATAAAAAATTCCTCCAGTCGGATAATTGACCCCGTATATTTCAACTTCGATGCCATGAGGTGGGCCATGGAAAGTTTTGGAATAAGCAACGGAAAATCGCAGATCCTCCAAATGTAGAGCTCGTAGGGCTTTGAAACAAATTACGTACCCACAATGGAAGCAAACATATTATTAACAAAACCTTTTTCAAGAAGGTCTATGCTACGATAGGGTTTAATCCAGAAAGATCTAAATTTAAAGTGAGTTATGGAAGGATGCCAAAACATCAATGTGGTGTTATTAACAAATCAACAATGTGAAACAAATGGTTTTGGGACTAATAGGGGCTACTTACGCTTAGTAAGGACACTTGGTAGAATGTATTCAAAGTGCTTACATTCAATCTTTTTTAGGAGTCAGGGTGACTCCCATAATGGGATGAGTGGCCATTCCATTAAGGGCGTTGTTGGAGAAAAAAATAAATCAGTGATAGACAGACCTTGGGAGGTAATCGCTAAAATAAGTTAATGATAACTTTAAGATTGACAGCTAAATAAGAGAATGCGTGATGCTTGTATGGATGATGGATGATTGTATAACATGGTTCATAATTGAATATTAAGTATAGGGAAGACTTATTTGAGTTTGATAATATAAATCTGAGATAGTTCATAATTAGGTGATAAGTATAAGGTTTACTTACAAATTGAATGTGAGGCTAATATATGCTCATGATGTGATGCTTATTTACATGATATGATGTCGTTGTTGTGATGACAAAGTAATGGGAAAACCTGGTCCGCATTTCAGTGGTGTGGTCACATTATGGATACTTAGGGTATCTTATTCGTGCCAGGTTTTAAGTCTAACCCATATTTTTACTGTTTCCATAAACTCATGGGTACTCATTCGAGTAGGCTGAGTTTATGGTTTAGATATGTATCTTTGGAAAGATGAATAAAGACTCCAAAGATGAAACATGGGACTTGTATTTCTAATAAAAGCTATTTTGAAAATTTTGGTGTGTAAAACTAGAAATTATATGAAACATCCGAAAACGTCCCCAATGGAGAAGTATCATGTGTTGTAACTGCTAGGTAATGTCAAAACAAAACAAGAAAGTCGACTTCATCAAAGGTATTTTAATTGGCTCGACTTGTCGTTTCTCTTGTAAATCATCTCATAGATGCTTATCTATAAAAAGTATAAATTATAAACTTCCTTGAGAACGTCGAAATACATGGGATAATTGGTGCATACTTAAGTAGTTAGTAAAAATGTACAATTATGTTGCCTAAGTTTCTTATTGGGTAACTAATGCTTTGATACCAAATGTATACACTACCTATCTGTGATACTAAGAATTATTGCACAACGATACATATTCAAAGATACCAAAAATGACGACTCTTAAGGGTGGTAAAAGAAAAAATAGAGCATCTCTATTACAAGTTCATATAGAACTCATACAGAATGAATGTAAATTCTACAACATAGCCCATTGGTCGATTAAAAAAAAGGGACAACTAACTGACTTTTAGTAGCCAATTCTAGCTATTGCCAAATAGCAGATTGGTTAGGATCTACCAGTCGACTTACCCCTTTATCAATCGACTAGTTGGATCTGAATAGTCGATTGGTGTAGGTTGATTTTGGTTTATTTTTTCTCGACCACCAAACTATGTAATTCACCCTGTGATCAGTTAATTGATGACACTTGGAAAGTCAACTGTTCGCCCATAGGATGTATATCTAAACCTACTACCTACTATTTAAGCTTCGCACAATCATTGCTTCAGCTTCCAATGCCTAGACATCATGCTTTGTAGCACTGCGACCTTGTGCCAACAACTACATCTCGTGCTCGAGCCATGCCCGGACGATCCTCTGTGAGATGAGTACCACTAGAAGGTAATTTGACAAATCATCATGGACTCAAACTCCTTTCCAACCATACAAATATGAAGTGCTAATCCAACAATATATCACAACCATAAACAAACATTAATCATTCTCAGGCAATGCTAACCCATAATGTTATCATTCAATGATTCCATCCAAATTAGTTTATTCATTCAATTAATGACTTAAATTTTTTGTTTCAATTTAACGTTCACTCAATCTACTTAACATTCTTAAATCAAACAATCCAAACTCATCATTCAACGAGGAGCAAAGCACTTATGGCAAAGCCCTAACCCAACAAAGCAATTAAAAACATAAAAGCATAATGGTGATCATATAAGATAGAGAATCATTCCTACCCACCTAAGTTAGTATGATTCCTAATTTGTTTTAAATATACTTCCTTAAATCTCTATTTTAGAAATTCCGAAATATATTCTTCGATTCTAGGGATATTTGGCTTATGGTTATTATGGTGGACAATTTCACTTGAATTTAGAGTATTTTTTTATGAAAGGATCAAGATGCTATGAAGGAAGGAAGAGTGGCAGGGACTAAGTGAATAGGAAGAGGTACATGTAGGAAAAAGAGAAAAGGAGAAGCCTAATTTCATAAATTGGGAAAATATAAGCATCTCTCTCCAATTAAAATTTAGCCCCTTCCATCTCAACCGCCTCATTTCCTCCTTTCTTTGATTTCTTCAAGTCTTATATGTTTTTCAAAGGTAACATTCCGAACACAATGAAATTAGTTTCAAATCATAATTCCATCGTCTTCAAAAAATTGACTTTTACGTCCATAAATACTCTTAACTTGATTAAACCCATTTAAACTTGCAAAAATGATATAGATACCTTTAGTACACTTCTCTATTAAAATCTGGGTCATTACAGGCACCAAGCTAGAAGCTATAGCTGGTGGACTAGCGGTAGAAGTAAGCAGTCGTTGATGCGATAGAGATTCATAAAGAGCGTGTATGAGGTTCCATTTATAGACTGAGAACTTGGAAGATGAGCATGATCGGTGATTTTTAAATTTCTTTTTACTTTAGTAAATTGCTTTCTAGTCCCGGTGTGTGGTCGAAGTGCAATTTCCAACGACTATCGATCTATGTTGACCTATTATATTTCATATGTAATGACCCAAAATTTTCGCTCATTTAATTTGCGAATATTTAATTAAATTTAAATATTCAATATATAGGTTTTATAATAAAAATATAACTCTTTAAATGATAAATAATGATGGTGAAATAGTTTTTAAAATATGTTTATAAAAACATATAGTTCGAAGAAAAATCGAAAATGTGATCGGAAATCGTTTTCTGAATTTTCGACTTTTCGATGTCTTAAAGTTATCAAGAAAACGTTGTGCATATTTGAGTCCATGTATATACACATTTACAAATAAATTTGGGTGTAATTTGATATATAAAGGCACACTTAAGTTTGTCAAAATTTTGATATGACATTTAATGAATATTTAATTAAGTTTAAAAAGGTAAAATGGAAATTTTCATAACATGTCATGCTATTAGCTAACAAAAAGTACACTAGCCATAAACGAATGATGGAACTAAAGAAAAGAAGGGGCAGACAAGGTAATTTTCCAAATTTGGAGAGGGGGAACAAGGGCATTGATGTGGCATTCATGTAATGGAGGTTATGTAAGGTAAGGGTATTTTGGTAATTAGATTTTTGCAATTTATATAAAATCAATTTCTAAATATCCTTTCATTACAACTCTCATTTCTAACACTTTCAAAAATATTACCTCCATCTTTCTTAAGTTTTTCAAGAAGCTTTCACGGCTTTCTATTTTAAAATTTATAAATTTTAAATTCAAAAATTTAGTTTGTTTCATATGTTTTCAAACCTTATTAACCATTTTTACTTATATTTAATTCGGCCATAACTTCCTCCATACAACCCCAAATGGAGATTTTAATTTTTCTGAACCGTATGAAATTCCAATAGCTATAGCTTTTTTTCATACCACATTTTCAAATTTTGAGTGTAGCTATGTCAAAAATGCATTTCTCTCAGACATGTTTTTGGACTCAGAAATCCAAGTCTGAAACTGGTCCTTCTTATTTGGGCCATAACTTCGTCAAAATTATCCATATTGAGTAATTATTTTATTTAAATGGTAGAGGAAAGAATTTACCTAAAGCTTTTCTTTTGACTGCATTTTCAAATTCCGAGAATAAATGGTCCAAAAATCGAGAAGAGAACGACCTATTTTCGAGTGGTTTTCCAAGCTGTGCAAGGCTAAAGCATTTCAAGTTCTAAAAAGTTTTAGCGAGTAAACATTAGTTCAAAGTTCAAAGTTATTAGCTTGAAATATGTTATGTTTATTTATTTTATAATGTATGCTGGCTTTTGTTTGGTTGGTTATGTGTTGGATATTTTGATTATGGTTGATATGGGATATATTGTAAAAAGGACTTGAGTCTAGTCTAAAGTTGTGAACTTGGACGTGACATAGTATGTGAACATGAAATATTTTGTTTAAGTGGATTTGGTTATGATATTGTAAGAATATTTGGATGTAATGATGATGGCAAACTAGTTTGCAAAGTTGTTAAGTAAGATTCGAGTCCCTTGGAAACTTTGTTTATTTGTTTAATAGTTTTAAAAGTAAAAGTTTTCTTTTTTTAAAACTTTATTTTGGTTTTTCAAGTCTTTTCCTTGAGTTAAGTTTAAAAAATAAGTTAAAGGAAGAAGTTTGGAGGTCAATAATTTAGAACCAAATTCTAAGTTACTACATCCATAGTAGTAGTCGCCGTGAATGCGGTTTGGGGAATAATAACATTTTTAAGTAAAGTGCTTTTAACTTAACTTTTAAAACTATATTTTTCCAAATTTTTAAATAGAGATAGAAGTTAATTAGTTTTTTTAAATGATTAATTTTTATTAATTAAGTTATAATAATTAATAATCAATTAAGATTAAACAGGGTTTACTAATTGTAATTAAGTAAATGTCAGGTATTAATTAATTATCTTTTAAGGATAAGATTGATTTTATTAATTAATAATTGAGTAAGATTAATTTTTAATATAATTTAAGTATATGGTTTATTTTTAATTAATTATTAATTAAGTATAAGGTTAACTATCTAAATATACTAATCATATAAAATTATTTTAGTTAATTAAGGTTTAAATTTAAAATAAATTATATATTTAAGATTTAATTTATTATTTAATTTTTAGTTAAAATATCATTTAATCAATTGAGATTAATTAAAAGTTAATTATCAATAATGGTTTTTAATTATTATTTGATAATTAATAAAGAATTAATTAAGGGTTTAATTTATAAATAAATTATTTATTAAGGTTTAATTAATTAATAATATATAATCAAATTAAGTTCAAATTTAATAAAGATAATTAATCATTTTAAAGGGTGTCTTATGTTTTAAATCATTGTTTTCGAAGAATCAATTTATCAAAGGTACTTCTTTTTCGAAGATGGTCTTGAACACAAGGGATTTAAATATCGATACCATCAAGTAGACAAATAATTGTAAAAGAGTCGTGTAAATGGTGTGATTATGTGGATGGGTGTTAGCAGAATAAATCCCCGTTCTGCTATAATGTAAGTGAGTTGATTGTTATGGACATAGATGTGAGAAATGCGGATTACGGATCTTAAGGCTAGGATTAACACCAGAGGGGGTGAATAGTGTTAATAAAGAATTACTAAATCTTTTTCAGTTTATGTTAATTTAGACACCGATGTACGCAATATACAAACACAGATATGATCACAGAATCAAACAGAGATGCAGAAATAAAATAAAAGCAGTAAAGGAAAGAACATACCGGATTTTATACCGGTTCAGAGTTACCTACATCCAGTCCTGCAACACAAGTACGGATTTCCTTTCAAAAGCAATTGTACAATTACACCCTCGGTTTCATGGTTACGAGGTACACCCTCTAGAATTTCTTCCTCTGGGTAGAGATACTTGATTTCCGGGCCATAAGTTTACCCAATTGATTTACCAAGGCTACAATCACACCTTTTCTCTCTTGATTGATTTCCAAGGCTACAATCACACCTTTTCTCGCTTAATAGATTACAAAAAAGTCTATAACTCTGAATAGCACTGAGAACCTTGTAGAGATAGTGATAGAGAATCAAACTAGAAGTAATCGAGTTTGATTCAATGTTGATTTCGGCAGAGTAATGTTAAGAATATGTATTAAGAAATGTGGAAGAAGAATAGGAGCGAAAAACCAGAAAATCTGATGTAAAATTCGTTGAACTAACCCCTATTTATAGAAGAACAACAGCCATGTCCATTCATGAAGGGTTATGGCGAATAGGCACTTCTTTTGAAATTTAAATTTTGATTTCAACTGACACCATGTCGACATGGTTACCCTATGCATGTCGACATCCCAAAGAAATTTTTGGTGATTTGATTTTCTTTGAAAATAACCTTTATCTTATATTAAAACTATTTTAAACTTTACAAATATACTTGACTATAGTTAAATTGACAAGTAAATATAGAGAATCATATATATATATATATATATGTTTTGACTATAATTTTATATTTAAATCTAAGTATAAAAGTTAAATATATAATTCAAAAAGATAGTTTAAAATCAGGAGTAAATTAAAGATAATTTTGAGGCTAAAATTATTTAAAATCAGGATCGAGGGTTTTGATGTTTTTAAAAGGAAAGTTTTGAAATCATTTTGAAAACAAGATACTTTTGTAAAATTATTTTAATTAAAATTAGTGGATACAAAACAATGTTCCACTACATTTTCGTAGGTTCCATCCTACTTAGGGTTTCATCCCTTTAACAGGCTCGAAGTGGATTCCATTCTACGAATAAATTGGATTTTAAGATGCCAGTGCTTTTCTACGAGTTTTAATAAAAATTCCTAATAAAAATACTTATGCTTGAAATCTTGAACTCTTGATAATCTTGATACTCATGAGTCTTCTATCTCGATATCTTGAATCTCTATACTGTACAATCTTCATTCTTGGTACCTGCATGGTTAAATCCTGCATACACACACACACACAGATATATATATATATATATATATATATATATATATATAAACTTATAATGTCATTATTTATATTTTATAATTTATTCTAAGGTTGTTGTCATCAAAACATCATCTCACGGACTAATAATCTCCCCCTTTTTGATGATGACAACTTTTGTTTATAAAATATTACTTCTATCCTAATAACTTCCTCTAAAACTAATAACTCCCCCTTAATTTATGCCTAACTACCCTATTTTATATTTCTCCCCCTTTGTCATCAACAAAAACTCACTCCCCCTCATTCTTGGACATCAGTACCTGCATTGATAAACTATACAACGGAATATATAATATATAGATTAAGAAATAATTATACTTATGATCATGATAACTAATGAAAGACTATATACATTTCAATGTATATGTATATATATATGTCTTATACAACAAACTTCAAACCAATATCAAGAAATCAATTCATATAGAGTATCAATTCAAACCAAATCAGTTCAAACAAATCAAACAAAGTAATGAAATCAAATGTTACGAGGAACTTCCACCCATCCTTCTTCTCCAAATATAGGGTCTGCTTTAATAGCATCCTAATTTTCGTTGTCATTGGTGAGAGAGACAGGAGGATGTGCTTCATTATCATCCTTGTGCAGAGAGGAGATCATCCATCGTATCGCATCGAAGTGCCTTTCTTGTTCCTTGATCATATGCATTTGACTTAATTCTAAGTGATGTTTGTTACGTAGAATAAACGAGAGGATATTCTTGAACGAATTAAGGGTTTCTTCAAGATTTTCAGATAGATTGTGAATAGAATTAGCCATGGTTGAATTTGTGAAAGAATAAAAGGATATAGATGATAAGAAATAAATTTTAGTGAAGAATTCTGGAAGAAACAGGTATTTATAGGTGTAGAAATTCGTTTGAAATGAATAAACATTTGATAGTTATTCAAATTTCAAATTCAAAATCAATTGTCATTTCTGACCAGTACATGTCGACATGGTCATATAAGGGATGTCGACATGGGTTAGTGAAAACTTATGACTAATTTGATTTTGTGAATAATTGTGTATATATATATTTATATAATATACTAACATTTATTCTAGAGATAAGATATGGTAACAGAAAGAAAATTTCATTTCATTGCATACTACGATAATACAACGATTAAGCACACAACAAACTTCATGAATATTCGAAATAAAGCAAACTAAAACAAATACAACACGATACGAGAAGATAAAACTAGTTAGAGGATGAAGATGATGAAGATAGTCCAAGTTTCTTGCTAACTTTTGAAATGAACTTGTTCATCTTCAAAGAAATATTATCCAACTTTTTACTAACGGATCGTTTAAGAATCCGTTGATTCTCAACAATAGTCTTTTGTTTTTGAGAAGGGTTTTGGTGGACGGATTTAGAGGATAGTCAATACTTTTCAAAGAGGTTTCACCTTTTCTTCTTATTCAATTTCCATTTCATCCCCTTCTTCTTCTTCTTCCTCTTCTTCCATCTCCTCATGAGCCAAACGCTCTTCCTTTTCGGTAAGGGTCTCATAAGGTTCAAAAACAAATGGAACTTTCATAAGCGAAATGTTAGAATGATTGAAAACCTTTTTAGAAACAAATTCTTCGCCTTTGAAATCCACTCCAAAATAGTTAAAAATCCGAGTGAGATAAATTCCATGATATAAAGTATTCTCACCCATTTCAAGATTTTTGGGACGAAGTTCATCCAAAATAACTTGCGTCCAATTTGTGTCATAATTTCCAAAAATAGCAAACAGTGCTTTGTAAACTTTTGAAGTAGGATTGTTAAAATTCCTCGATCTTGAGGTCAAAGTAAGTTGTAAAAGAAGATTGACAAATCTTGCTTTTGGTCGAAAATTTCTATTTTTAAATTCAAAATCACCATCTCTTTCGAAAATGTGATGAAATGTCTCACGATCATATTCATCGATTTTAAAGTTAGAAAGATCCATTCTCGAATTCTTACAAT
The DNA here is from genome assembly GCA_030765085.1 of Allium cepa. NCBI lineage: Eukaryota > Viridiplantae > Streptophyta > Magnoliopsida > Asparagales > Amaryllidaceae > Allium > Allium cepa. The sequence goes on from CM060945.1 coordinate 663,321,337, forward strand.
TGAGAATAATACCCAAAATATCACAATTCAAAACAATTCTAGTGCATTTGACACTACTCCAAATTTCATTCTCATTACCATCATAAAATCCGTAATTTAAATTCGCATAGAAAATTTTAACAAGATTAGGATAGAAAAAAAAATCATTTTGAGAAGCATCAATAAGACTAAGTACTCCATTGTTTGCAAAAAGAGAATCAATTTCATAAGAGGAAAAATCTTGAAAAATAGAAAATTTTCCGGGATGGACTTTGGCATAGTTAGCATAATTGCTGTATGCTTTTATTGCCTTCGGATCATTGAATAATTGCTCTTTGATTTTTATGGAAATTCTCATGGTGGATGGGTTGCTTGAAGAAGCCATTAAAGTAGAGAGTAGAGAGCTTGAAGTTATGAAGAGAGAGTTTGAATTTGAAAATGAGAGTGAAAAGATATGATAAAAGATAGTGAATAAATATATTCTCAAAGGACACATTCTCTGGTCAAAAGGTAGCTTTTCAAAGAATTGAATGAAGTGAAAAGGTGGAGGGAATTCAAACATTTGAATTCAAATTTTGAAATTCAAATTTAGGTACCCATATCGACATCATGGCAGGGACCATGTCGACATGTGCCTTCGAATTTTCATGAATTGATTTTTCCTATGTTCTCTAATATATATATATAATAATAATAATTATTTTTAATGCCTATATATATATATCTGAAATATTATTAAACTTCAAGTATATTTTAGAAAATATTATTATACTATTAAAAAAACAAATTTTAAAATTCAAATAACACACCAATTCAAAATCAATCAATCAAACAATCAAGCAACTAATTCTAAGCAAGCAATTTCAACCAATTATATTGTAAACGTGTACCTTTTTCTGAGTCCGTTTCTTTGAATTCGTCGGAGTCATGAACAGCTGTGAAACACAAATTCGAATTGTCTGTCTTCTGATCATCATCACTTGAGGACGAGTCTGAGTCATCTACAGTAGCAGTAAATGCACGCTTCCATTTCTTTGCTGGATCATTATTCATAGGAGAATTTTGCCTATCTGGATACGGACAGTCTCTTTTGAAATGGCCTGGTTTATCATAGTTGTAACATTTGTCATTATTTGGCACTATATTCTGGTTTCCAGAATTCTTACGGTTGTTTCTCTTGAGATTATTTATCTTTTTGTATTTCAGGAATTTTCTAAAATTTCTGGTCATAAAGGCTATCTCTTCATCATTATTGCTGTTTGAGTTTGATCCATTGGTCAATGCATTGAATGCTGTTGATTTCTTTTCATATGCTTTACTTTCTCTTCGCCCGATCATTTGAACTTCATACGACATTAGATTTCCAATTAATTCTTCTATCTTTAAAGTACTGATGACATTTGCCTCTTCGATCGCAAGTGTCTTTTGATCCCATTCTGGAGTTAGAGAATTTAAAATCTTTCTGACTTGATCTTCTTCAGAAAATTCCTTTCCCAAAGATATTAGAGAATGCACAATATCCTGAAATCTACTATACATATTTGAAATAGACTCATTAGGATTCATTTTAAATAATTGAAACTGATTTGTGAGCATGAAAATTTTGGTCTATTTAACTTTGCTTGTTCCTTCGTGAGTAGCTTGCAAAGTTTTCCAGATTTCATATGCAGACTTACAAACTGACACTCTATTGAATTCATTTCTATCTAGTGAAAAAAACAGAATATTCATGGCCTTAGAATTATTTTATGCAACAGTCTTTTTCTCAACAGTCCACTGTGCAAAATTAGTTGTGGGTTCAGAATATTCAGTTTGTGTGATATTTCAAGTGTCTAATCCTATAGATTGTAAATATATTTTCATCCTACATGCCCAATATGCATAGTCACTGCCATTAAAAAGTGGTGGTCTGACAGTAGACTGACCCTCTACAAATGAACTAGTGACAGGGATACTAGTATTAGTAACAATACCAGTATTGGTAGCCATTTTGAAAACTTTTCAAAAATCAGATTATGAAACTTTGAAAACCTTGCTCTAATACCAGTTGTGAGAAATGCGGATTACGGATCTTAAGGCTAGGATTAACACTAGATGGGGTGAATAGTGTTAATAAAGAATTACTAAATCTTTTTCAGTTTATGTTAATTTAGACACCGATGTATGCAATATACAAACATAGGTATGATCACAGAAACAAACATAGATGCAGAAATAAAATAAAAGCAGTAAAGGAAAGAACACACCGGATTTTATACTAGTTCGGAGTTACCCTACATCCAGTCCCGCAACACAAGTACGGATTTTCTTTCAAAAGCAATTGTACAATTACACCCTCGGTTTCAAGGCTACAAAGGTACACCCTCCAGAATTTCTATCCTCTGGGTAGAGATCTCAATTTCTGGGCCACAAGTTTACCCAATTGATTTACCAAGGCTACAATCACACCTTTTCTCTCTTGATTGATTTCCAAGGATACAATCACACCTTTTCTCGCTTAATAGATTACAAAAAAGTCTATAACTCTAAATAGCACTGAAAACCTTATAGAGATAGTGATAGAGAATCAAACTAGAAGTAATCGATTTTGATTCAATGTTGATTTCGGCAGAGTAATGGTAAGAATATGTATTAAGAAATGTGGAAGAATAAGAGGAGTGAAAAATCAGAAAATCTAAAGTAAAATTCGTTGAAACTAACCCCCATTTATAGAAGAACAACAGCCATGTCCATTCATGAAAAGTTATGGTGAATAGATAGTTCTTTTGAAATTTAAATTTTGAATTCAACTGACACCATGTCGACATGGTTACCCTAGGCATGTCGACATCCCAAAGCAATTTTTGGCGATTTGATTTTCTTTGAAAATAACCTTTATCTTATATTAAAACTATTTTAAACTTTACAAATGTACTTGACTATAGTTAAAATTCATAAGTAAATATAGAGAATAATATATATATATATATATATATTTTAACTATAATTTTATAGTTAAATCTAAGTATAAAAGAAAAATATATAATTCAGAAAGATAGTTTAAAATTAGGAGTAATTTGACTTTGAAATTAAAGATAATTTTGAGGCTAAAATTATTTAAAATCAGGATAGAGGGTTTTGATGTTTTTAAAAGGAAAGTTTTGAAATCATTTTGAAAACAAGATAATTTTGTAAAATCATTTGAATTAAAATTAGTGGATACAAAATAATGTTCCACTAGATTTTCGTAGGTCCCATCCAACTTAGGGTTCCATCCCTTTAACAGACTCGAAATGGATTCCATTCCACGAATAAATTGGATTTTAAGATGCCAGTGCTTTTCTACGAGTTTTAATAAAAATTCCTAATAAAAATACTTATGCTTGAAATCTTGAACTCTTGATAATCTTGATACTCATGAGTCTTCTATCTCGATATCTTGAATCTCTATACTGTACAGTCTTCATTCTTGCTACCTGCATGGTTAAACCCTGCATATGCATTTTAGATATAATGTCAGTATTTATATTTTATACTCTATTCTAAGTTTTTTGTCATCAAAACCATCATCTCACCGACTAATAATAGATTAGCAGAATAAATCCCCATTCAGCTATAGACTGGTTATTTAATTGTATGGACATACGTGTTAGCAGAATAAATTCTTATTCGGCTATAATGTAAATTGTTTGATTGTTGGACATTTATTTAGTAGGATAAATCACCATCTTGTTATTGTGTTACTAAGATATGTATATGCCAGTTAGTTTATATTGACATTTTATTTCTTGATTTGAATATGATGTGTATTTACATATATGTTGAATTATGTAAATAAATTGTTGAAGACTTGAGAATGAAATTGAATCAAATCTCAAAATAGTACCATTGGGATTATTAAGTCTGCTTTTGAATTTACTAAGTTTTTGAATTAAATTCAATTCTTTAACCAATTTAGGTTTAAAGGTTATAAATGATTTTTAAATATTTTTATTATTTTATAAAATTATTTTAGAAATTATGTATATTAGAAACTTCCTGGTCTGTACTTACATGCTGGCATACTGTTTGTAACCTAAACCCTAATTATGCTGCTTTTGTTTTTGCTATCGATCAGGCCTATTGATCAAACTACTTATTTCTATATATATTATTAATCGGTTGTGCAGTATCATGCTACACATCCGTTCTCCTCAAAAAAGTCATTTTAGATAATATTTTTTTAAAAGGGGGTTTATTAAATAAAAGGTTTTACCTAAGGTGATTTACAAATGATATCTTGAAAATGATATTTTATAAAGGAGATTCTATAAAGAAATTATGAAGGAAGATTTTTAAATAGTTTTAAAAAGAGAAAGAGACATTATAAATCAATTTAGATATTTTTGAAATAAGTTTTAAATCTAGTTTGAAAACTTTTAAGTGGTTTGAAAGTGAAGGGAACTTATAGAAGGAATTTTTATATGGGATACATAAATGTGTTTTATAGAAGGTGATGTTTTTGAAAGGGAGTTATTTGGCCATTTAATATGGAATTTTGAGGAAAGGAAATTTCCAAAATGTTCTGGTAAATACTTATGCTATTTTTTCAAGTATATAGGAATGTTAAAGGTTTGGGGAAGTGTTTTAAAAGGATCTTTTTATCAAGTTTATAAGTGATTTTATTAATAAAAGATTGGTACATCCCATATAGAATCAAATCAATGTTGGATGATTATTTGTTTGATAGTAAAATAACTGGCCATCAAACCTAAACGTAACTTTGGAAATATCTAGGGGAAACAAGTGAGTTATATGACACAATCATCCCCAATGATGTATTACCATGCGTATAAACCTCGTTTCGTTCTTCTAGGATAAATGATAAGGAAATCTGTCCACTAATGGTTGGAAGGTGAACTCTGCTCTTATCTTTATCTGTTTATTTCCTAAAGAGCAGGGGTTGAGTTTACCGTAAATTATCAAAAGTTGTTTCAAAGAGACCGAGATCGGATATGTTATCCGAAAACCACTTCAGTCCAACTCAAGCATTTCGAACTAAAGACATCTTGAAGAATATGAAATCGAAGATGAAGCATTGAAGTGCAAGGGTTGCTTGCAACTAGTCCTGAAGGTTATTCGAAAAAGGATGTAGTAGAATTAGTGCCTTCGGCTTATCCTTATCCTGGACAACTTGTATGGATGAATACTGACACTGCATTACTGCCTGGAAGGCAGTTTTAGCATTCCAAGTGGGATTGCTATTCGAAAGGTATGCATAGCCTCAGGCTCATCAATCGGGAATGAACAAAATCAGGGGAGACGCAGCAAGGCTAAGTGGATCGCTCCCATTAGGGTATGTCATTACCTTTCTAGATACATTTACATATTTATGGATTGGTTCTGCATTAGATCTCAAATAAAAAGGGTTACAAAGCAACCGAATGATGACATATTCGGTACTATCCAGTCAGGGGTAGGCTGGTCTTGTTTTGGCAGGGGATCCAAACGAGGACCTCGGTGCATTTTCTAGACATGTACTGTGATAGGTGGTACCCTGGGCCTTGTCAAGTATGGAATGCAATCTCTAATTCGTGCCTTTACAGCTTTGATTGTAGAGCCTAGTATGCTGGAATTTGATAATGGTAACTATTTCGGCTATTTTCATATATTTATTTTGAACGCTTGGACATTATTATCATATCACTAGATTTTATATAGAAGTGTTAAAAATCCATCCGTGTTTATGCGTGGCATGGTCTTATGAGATACCTTTAATTTTAAAAGGGTTTTAAATATAATAATTCAATCATTTGAGTTTAGTCACACCAGACCCATGTCTGACTCGGAGTTTATTTTCTTTTCCTAAAACTCTTGGGTGCTCAAATTTTTATGGGCAGCCATGTAGTTCAGCTTTTCCCATGGATGCATTTTAGAGGAGCTTGGAGAATAAGGCTTCATCGATAGCTAGTTATTATCTTATTTCCTCCATATTATATGTATCTTGTATCAGTTAGATGAGCATAGGCTGTTATAACCGTCCAAGGGTAGAATTTGTATTAGTGTGGCTCTGATATATCATTTTAGAAATGAATCTGTAAAGTATTATGTTGATTAATATATGTTATTCTAGTGCATTGTGAGATTCTGTGATTGTTTAATTTCTTCTATCTTCTATCTCCTTTCTTTTCCCTAATAATATGTCTTTCCAACACTTAGTTGTTCGGCATGTGAATACCATGGATCTATTAGTGTCGACTTTTGGGGTTCGAAAGGCAGGTTGTTACATTTGGTATCAGAGCGCAAGGTTAAGCGAGAACTTTGGCTTTGGTAGGACAACACATTAAGAGATATGGTAATGAAATGCCATATTGTGAGTTTGAGTGTCTCTCTCTGTGTGTGTGTATAAGAGTGCTTATTTGTTAGTGATAGAAAAATGTTTATATTGTGTTGATTGATCTATTGAGTGGCTTATGGATTTTGGTCAATAGGAGTAGCTAACTTTATTGATAGGGATCTCTAAACACTTGAAATAGGCCATCCGACACAGTATTATTTTGAAATTGAGTAATGAAATAATTTTGCCAAGAATATATTTTGCATACAAAGAATGATTTCAAAAATAGTATAGTACTTTGAGGTATTATTATGAGGCGATAATAGAAATTATTATCATTTAGGATTTTTTCAGTTATGCAATCCAGTCGAGCATTGACCATTGTTTGTGTATATAGATAGCTTCCCTTTTTAAGATATTGGGTTTGGTAGAAATCAAGAAAACATTGAAACGAATACCTTGTGAATTAAGTTTCACGATTTGACTATAAGGCGTTCGATGTTAATATTGAATTAAAAATTGATTTAATGAAATATTTTTATTCAAAAGCTAGAATATTTGAAATATATATTTGGAAAATGTTTTATAAAAGTTGATCTTATAAAATGAATTTATAAAAAAAGAATTTAAGTTGAAACTTGCGGACTAAAACCCCAGGACTTTTGATAGATGTATTTCAAGGATTGGAAAAAAATATAATACTATTATTTGAAAATATTTTTGGTTCAACTATAAGATTTTGGGAATGAAAAGGTTAACTAAAAAGTGTTTTCTTTGGATCAGTTTGGGAGAATGAGTCTCGATTGTTTTGTAATGATATGAATAATCTTCTAATTGATGATTGGATGTTTGCCTAGGCGAATGCTGTGGGGTACTTAGTAAATTATTCTCTTAATCATTGTACAATCGAAACAAGTTCAAACCCCGGACACAACCAAAGCGAGTTGGTGATAAATGTTTTGTTGGAAAATGTAAAGTACTATTTCAAAAAAATGGGATTTTGAAATAAGAGAGATATTTTTAAGTTAACTAGTTCGAGTAGCTCGAAAATAACTTAAAATTAAGGATCTCTTCTCTTGAGTATTACCCTTCTTGGTAAGGGAAATATATATGATACTATTGTTGAGACTTGGTTTTGATTCATGACACAAAGCTATCACTACGAATTACAAATTTGACAACTGCTATGACAATAAGAGAATATATACTACAAGGGGACAAGACTTCATAACTAGTGCATTAATTATATTATTTTATTTTTGAGTCTTAGGTCATTCTTGTCAAAATCTCTCCTCGTTTACGTATATATTAGCTTATATATTTAATCATCTTATTCCCAAATATTTTATACATATAAAAGCATATAAAATATATATTATATTATAAAAGTGTTTAAAGTTATATATATTACTATACCTGTGTAAACTGTGCAAATTGCACAGATCTTACCAGCTCAGTCGACTGATCTAGAGGCTCAGTCGACTGACCCTGAAAATTTCGTGTAACATGCATAGGTGCACAGATATACAGATATAATTTAAAAATTCGTTTGAATATTCATTTAACTGACCCAGAGGTTCAGTTGATTGAATTTCTTCAACGGCTACTTTTTGAAAAGACACAACTATTTATGAAGAGTTACGAACCTATACGAAAAGATTTGAATGCAACACTTCAATCGAAACTCTTCATCAACAGTCACTACTCTTTAACCTCTATAAATACATACTCTAACTTGATTTGAAATCACCGAATTTTCTTATATTTCTAACCGAACTCTTTGGAATCTATTTGCTACTATAATTTCAATTATTATGCATTAAAGGATATTATACCTTCCTATTCTTCATAAACTTCAAATATATATATTTATACTCGAGGAGAAGATTATATGGTGTAATACAGGTAAAAAATCCGTGTTATTAGAACACACAAAGTCAAAACCATCTTTTGTATTTTTGAAGTCATGTTCTGCTGCTCAGGCGTGTGAAGTCCTCTTCGGCTGCTGAGGCGAAATCCTATTCTGCCGCTCAGGTCACTGTTCGGCTGTTTAAGGGTTGTAGAGACTTGTTCCTCCGGGTTAAGTGAGGGTTGTTGTTTTAGTGAAATTCCAGAAGGAGTCTGAGACTGGACGTAGGACGGTGCTCCGAACCAGTATAAAAATTCCTGGTGTCATTTTACTTTACTGTTTTTATATTCCGCATTATTTACCATATAACTATCATCACTATACTCTGTATTATTGTATATAATCCATAGCACACTTTCATTTGGTATTAGAGCCAGGCTATCATATAACCATAACACGGTTATCTAATAATCTAATAATATGGAAACTATCACTAGTACTAGCATTAACATTAGCTTCATTGAAGGCCAATCCACTGCACGTCCACCACTACCTAATGGCGTGAATTATAACTATTGGGCCACATGAATGAGAATATACATGCAAGCAAATGGTTTTGATTCATGAAATATAACTCAGACAGAATATATTATTCCTACCGAAGAGTATTCTAATTGGTCAAATACATAGAAACTAGATGCCACAGCTAATGCAAAAGCCATGAATATGTTGTTTTGTGCCTTAGGTAAAAATGAGTTTAACCGTGTTAGCATGTGCAATACTGCATACGAAATATGACACACTCAAAGTTACACATGAAGGAACCAACAAGGTCAAACGAAGCAAATATCCATGCTCAAATATCAGTTTCAAAACTTAAGAATGAAAGAAAATGAATCTATAAATGATATGTATTCAAGATTTCAGGATACCTATCATTCATTAGTAGGACTAGGAGAAAAATATTCAAACTTTGATATTGTATCCAAAATCCTTTATTCTTTAACGGAAGAATAGGAAAGAAAAGTTCTTGCTATTAAAGAAGAGAATGATATTTCCAAAATAACCCCAAAAGAGTTAATAGGAAATCTAATGTCCTATGAAGTGAATTTGCAGGCTAAACAAGTTCAAGCTCTAGATAAGAATAATATAGCATTCCATGCAGAACAAGAAGAATCAGATTCAAACAAAGACGACCTAGCCTTTATTACCAAAAACTTTAAGAAATTCTTGAAATATAGAAAAGGAAACAGAAATAATGGCAAGAAAAACTCAAACAGCAATAAACCATCGTCTTCATCGGTTATGGAGTGCTTTAACTGTCACAAAAAGGGGCATATACAGAAGGACTGTCCAGATCAAAAGAAAGATTATCGAAATAACGGGAAGGACAAATTCAGAAGAAAAGCCTTTTCAGTTACATGGGATGATTCAGATTCCTCCTCTTCTTATGAAAGCGAGAGTGACAACGGTAATGAACAAGCCAATGTATGCTTTATGGCCAAAGATAATGAGGTTAGTTATTTAACTTTCGATGATATGATAGAGATAAATTTTGAATTATTAGATAATTTAAAAAGTCTCAAAAGAAAATATAAAGAGGCTGTAGAAAATCAGAACAAGGCAGAATTCGAAAGAGATATGCTTAAAGACGAGAAGAAAATATTTGAAGAATAACTTGAGAAAACTCAAGAATCTCTTTCAAATGTTAATTCTCAACTTATATTATTGAGCCAAGAAATTGAAACTAAAAAAGAAAAGGACGATGTTCTTGTTTCTGAAAATCATGTTTTAAAAACTTATATTAAAATGGTAAAACTAGAAAATTCAAGTCTAAAGACCAAACTAGAAGGAATCACTAAAAACATTTCAGATTATAATAAAGGAAGAGAAAATTTATCAAGAATTATTGAGAATTCACAATCTATTAACAATAAAAATGGCTTAGGATATAAGAAAACAGTCAAGAATTCACAATCTAGTAATTTAAACAAAGTCTAATAAAACATTCACATCTTTAAAAAGACTAGTTTCTAAAACTATAAATATATGGATACCTAAAACTAACAATAAGTTAATAAGGAAAAGTTATATTAGTTCATTCATAGAAAATATTCATAATAATAAAAATTATATTTATAAAAAGGATACTAAACCCACTTGGGTTTGATTTTCTAAGACCTAACTCTTAGGACCCTATTGAAAAAAGTGGGTACCAAAGTTATCTCATATTTTTTGCAGGTCCCACTCAAGAAAAGAGAAAAATGGATACTCGACAGTGGTCGCTCAAAATACATGACAAAAGACAAAGATATGCTGATAAATATTACATATTCAGATGGAGGTTCTGTCACTTTTAGAGATAATTCCAAGGGCTATATCATCGGCAAAGGCAATGTAAGCAATTATCGTACACCTAATTTACCACTTATTACAAATGTTTTATTAGTTAAGAATCTAAAACATAATCTATTAAGTATAAGTCAATTATGCGGTAAAGGTTTTAAAATATCCTTTTCTGAAAATAAATGTAGTATCTTTGATCAAAATCAAAATCTTATTTTCGAAGGAAATAGAGATAAAAACATCTACGTTTTGAATATGAAAGTTAATCATAACTCAGACATGTGTTTAATAGCCAAAGAAAATGATCCTTGGATATGGCATAAATGATTCTGTCATATATATTTCAAAAATATAAATAAAATTTCTAAAAATAATCTCGTAGAAAGATTACCAAAGAGGAATTTTAATGTTAATGATTTATGTGACTCATGTCAATTTGGTAAATTAACTAAATGCTTTTTTAAATCTTGGAAAGTCATTTCGACAATACAACCACTTGAATTACTTCATATAGATTTATTCGGCCCTACTCAAATTCAATCCATAAATCACAATAATTATGTATTTGTAATAGTTGATGATTTTTCTAGATATACATGGACTATTTTTATGAAAAATAAAAGTGATACTTTTGAAAATTTCAAAACATTTGTTAAACAAGTTCAAAATTTAAAAGGTACTAGAATTAAAAATATTAGAAGTGATTACAGAGGTGAATTTGAAAACATACAGTTTGATAATTATTGTAAAAAGAAAGGAATATTTCATAATTTTTCGTTTTCTAGAACTCCACAACAAAATGGAGTTGTAGAACGTTGTGGGTAAACAGGAAACCCAACTCTAGGAACCCAAGGAAGAAAGAATAGAACTCAACAAGAATGTGCAAGAACTCTACTAAATGAAAGCACGTTACCAAAACATTTTTGGGCAAAAGCTATTACAACTGCCTGTTATGCTTTAAATCGTGTTTCTATTAGACCCCTCACTAAGAATACACCTTACGAAATTTTTATTATAGAAAACCAAACATATATTATTTTAAAATATTTGGTTCAAAATGTTTTGTATTAAATACCAAAGATCAGCTTGGCAAATTCGATTCAAAATGTGACGAAGGTATATTTCTTGGATATTCCAATCGAAGCAAAGCTTATCGAATTTTCAATAAACGAACTAATACTATTGAAGGGACACTCCATGTATCCTTTGATGAGAAATCTAAATTTATTTCAAAAAAAAAATAATGACGATGATTTAGTTAATAATAAAACAAATATAATAATAAACAATTCAAGCGATGATGAAGATATTGTTTATAATTCTAGAGAAGATGAAAACATGTTAATAATTTAGAAAATTGAAATATTACTAACACAATAAGATCTCATCGAAGAATCTTACGAAATCATCCTACAGAAAATATAATTGGAGAAATAAATTCAAATGTTCGGACTAGAAATCAACTAAATTTAATGGATAATGTAGCTTTTCTCTCTACTATAGAACCTAAAAATACTAAGGAAGCATCATCCGATGAAAATTGGATTATTGCTATGCAAGAAGAACTAAATCAGTTTGAACGAAATGAAGTTTGGAAACTAGTACCCAGACCGACTGATCAGACTATTATAGGAACTAAATGGGTTTATAAAAATAAAGCAGACGAATCAAGAAATATAACTAGAAACAAAGCAAGACTAATATAATGAATTATGTAATGAATTTTCTAAAATAATGACTAGAGAATTGGAAATGTCCATATGGAAGAATTATCGTATTTTTAGATCTTCAAATAAAACAAGTTTCAGATGTAATATTTATTAATCAAGAAAAATACCGTAATAATCTTGTCAAACATTTTGGAATGGAAAACACTTCTGCCAATCCAACACCTATGAGCACAACAACACATCTTGATAAATATGACAATGGCAAGAGTATAGACCAAAAACTATATGGTAGTATGATAGGATCACAACTTTATCTAATAGCGAGTAGACCGGATATAATGATGAGCGTGTATTTATGTGCACGATTTCAAGCTAACCCAAAAGAATCACATTTACGAGCCGTAAAATGAATACTATATTATCTTCGTAATACTACAGATTTCACACTTTTCTATCCAAAAGAGCGCTCGTTCGAGTTGGTATCATACAACGATGCTAATTTTGGAGGATCACGAGCAGTAAGAAAAAGTACAAGGGTACGTGTCACTTCATTGGTAAATCATTAATATCATGGTTTAGCAAGAAACAAAACTATGTCCCGCTATCAACTTGTGAAGCAGAATATATTTCTGCGGCACTAGCTTGCGCACAAGTAATTTATATGCAACAGACACTTAAAGATTTCGTAGTCAATCTATCAAAATCAACAATTTACTACGATAATTCTAGTGCAACAAATCTATACAAAAATCCAGTAAACCACTCAAGAACTAAACACATAGATACTAGACATCACTTTCTACGCGATAATATAGAAAAAGAAGTAATAAATTTAGACTACGTTCCATCAGAAAATCAATTAGCTGATATTTTTACTAAACCATTGTTAGAAAATACTTTTATAAATTACATTGTGAACTCGTTATAATGTCAATTAAAGATATATAAATAATAAAATACGAAATTTTGAATAAAAACTCAAAAATATTTTTTTTTACAAAAAATCATATTTCTGACCATGCCGAGACTCGAACCTATGACCCGTTGTGAATAGCCCAGGTGTCTTAACCACCTGAGCTATTGATTAATTCTATTATGACTGTGGACGGGGACTCTGCTATATGGTGACAACAATATACTAAGTTATGTATAACACAAATCAAATAACAGAAAAAAATGAAATAACACAATTTTCCTAACTAACTACCATTTTATTTGGCTAAATTCAAGACAATCCATTCAATTCAACCTTCTTTTACTCAACCTTAGGCTATAAATAGATATGTCTACTCTATTTTTTTAAATATGATCAAACTGAAATACAACAAACTAATTTTCAAGATGTCAACTTCTTCATCAACTGACTCCATTGAAATTCTAGCCTCTAACAATTCATCAAAAACTCCCATCCATCATACTTCACCATCTTCTACCTATCATACCGGATATACTTCCGATAAAAAGAAAGGAAAGAAGTTGATTGACGTATCTCCAAATACTAAACGAAAAATAGATGATTTTCATCATTATCAACAAGAATCGCTGGTGCTTTAACATGAAATATATTACGAGCAAAAGATTAACTCCGAACGTCTAGGAATTATCGAACACATTGCTACGAAGTTTTGCGGGGCCTCTCCACATCCAATAGACGAACATGACGTTTCACATATTCGACGACCTTCGACTTCATCCCCACCGCGACCACCGGTCTCACCAAATTCATGGGATCGTAATGAAGCATCGAATTCTCGTTGCAAACAACTACAGGGCTACAAAACTCCCAACCCTGCAAAATAAACGTAGTTGTTATTATTTGTTAATTTTTTATTTCTAAATAATTCTACTAAAGTACATATGCTTTCCTTTTGGAATAATTCATTTCTTATTCATACCATCAACACGTATACTAGTTATAATATTCAAAAATAAACTTACAATGTTCATATGTATGAAAATTTATAAAAATTTACTCAAGAAAACATTGATTGTATGAATTCACCCAGGTAAGTCGACTGAACCAGGGTGTCAGTCGACTGTCACCGAAGTAAATTTAAAAAAAACATGGTCAGTCGACTGCCTAAGTGACTAAGTCAACGATACCAAAAGGATGAAAATTTTCGAATTCCAAACTCAGTCGATTGAACCACTGATTCAGTCGACTGAATCGTGAATCTGAGCAACATTACTACCCCTGCCCACTCACTTTTCACCCTTTAACCATTACCTTTCCCTTCTCTCTCTTCACTCATTTCATATTTTCAACTTCTCTAAAACCCTAGCTCTTCAAAAATTCAATTTTTAACATCCAAACAATCAAATTAATGGCTCCTAAGAGAAAAGGACAAGCATCTTCATCCTCTCAACCTCCTTCAAACGAGAAAATCCAACAATGGCTATTTGATGATACCGCAATTAGGAGATGGAGAAGAATGCAAGATTCTCGCATCTTTGAAGGTTCATTTGTAAAGTTTTTCGATTTCTCTCCATACCATATACAAGAATTGGCTCATAGGAGCAATTTGGAATCTTTATTCAATACTGACGATAATAAGCACAAAATTAATCAAATAATGGTCAAACTATTCTATGCAAATCTTAACATGGGTCACCAAACCGTTCAAAATCAAGAAGATTGTGTATGGAGTCTAGTTTGTGGAAAACCCGTCCTTTCCTCCTTAGATCGAATGGATCGCATTTTAAGATCTGAAAATAATGGTATAGGATTGAGAAATGCTGATTGTGATATGGTCATTTGTGGCCATATAAGTCATTTATTTTTAGAAAATGTCATGCACCAACTCAAGTCCATGTCCTTATGACCAAAAGCAAGAATTATACATCATGCTTTACGAAAATCGTAACCCCACGAACTGGGAGTTATGAACTTGTTTATGAACATAACTTTAAAGCCTTGTACGCTATCTTCGAAAACATTAAAGCCAATTGGCTACGACTAATTCTTGATGAATTCTTAAGCTTCAACAATGGTCGAACAAATGTCATCTATTATGGTGAGTATATTATGCGACTACTAAAGGCATGTGAGATTCCAGTACCTGACTCGCCGGTTTCTACCGTTGGGTATTTAAATTCTCGTACTTTAGCATTAATGAAGCTACCAGTTGCTCGACCACCTTCTATCTTTACTTTCGAAGAATGGACTCGACAAAAATTATCTCAAGATCAACCACAACAACATGGCGAAGCATCTCACGGTCCATCCCGCCAAAGATCAACTAGTCATCAACAAGACGAAATTTTAATTCCTAATCCGGGCCTACCTCCACATGAGTTGATTTCTATGATATGTCATAACCCATAAATTCTTCAATCCCATATCACTAAAGTTGACAAAAAGCTTGATAAGGTTAAAGGATTTTTTACAAAGTTATGGTAAGCTATCTCTTGTTCATACGGCACTTCCACAGCTACAATAGGCAATCCGAGTAAGCAACCCGTCTTCACTTGGTCTTCCTCTTCAGATGATCAAGCAAGTAGTAGCGACAATGATGGAGATAGAGGCGATAGTGGTGGTCAAACATCGCATGATGATTGGGGTAAGCAAAGGATGGCATGAGTTGTTATTTTATATTATGCAAACATTAGCCTTTATTTTATGGCTTATATTAAAACAATCACTCCTTTTCATATTTCAAGACTCCTGTTTATGGTTTTTTTAATGTATGAATGGTTGTTTCCTTCATAATATCTATGACATTATGGCTTTATACTTTATATTACTTATTCCTTTTTGTCGATGACAACGGGGGGGAAAAATTATTTCTAACATTGAGAATGCAGGATATGGAGTGTCAAAGATTCAGGGGGAGTAAGTAATATTCTAACATTGAGAATGCAGGATATAGTGTCAAAGATTCAGAGGGAGCAAGTATTTATATTATATATACAGTCGAAGTTTATATCTATTTACAGGTGTCATCAATCAAAATGGAGGGAATGTTGAGACTTGGTTTTGATTCATGACACAAAGCTATCACTACGACATACAGATTTGACGACTGCTTCGACAAAAAAAGAATATATACTACAAGGAGACAAGACTTCAAAACCAGTGTATCAATTATATTATTTTATTTTTAAGTCTTAGGTCAATCTTTTTAAAATCTCTCCTCGTTTACGTATATATTAGATTATATATTTAATCATCTTATTCCCAAATATTTTATACATATATAAGCATATAAAACATATATTATATTATAAAAGTGTTTAAAGTTATATATATTACTATACCTGTGTAAAACGTGCAAATTGCACATATTTTACCAGGTCAGTCGATTAGCTTAGAGGCTCAGTCGACTGACCTTGAAAATTCTGTGCAACATGCACAGGTGCACAGATAGACAGATATATATTTAAAAATACGTTTGAATATTCAATCGACTGACCCAGAGGTTCAGTTGACTGAATTTCTACAACGGCTACTTTTTGAAAAGACACGACTATCTGTGAAGAGTTGCGAACCTCTACGAAAAGATTTGGACGCAACATTTCAATCAAAACTCTTCATCAATAGTCGCTGCTCTTTAACCTCTATAAATACAAACCCTAACTTGATTCCAAATCACTGAATTTTCTTATCTTTCTAATCTAACTCTATGAAATCTATTTGCTATTATACTTTCAATTATTCTTCCTTAAACAATATTATACCTTTCTATTCTTCATAAACTTCAAATATATATATATATTTATACTCGAGGAGAAGATTACAGGAAGGGTGTACTACAAGTAACAGTTCTGTGTTATTACAACATGTTGAGTCAAGATTTTTATAAAGTTTTGATTTCTGACAAAGGGATAAGCCGTGATCGATAAAAAGAGGTTATTCAGACACAAAGAGCTCCATATAATTAGAGGTTGATTATTTGGTATGTTAGTAATGATTATTTATGTTAAAATCTATCCTCAAATAATCTTATACCTTCAATCTTCGAATATATATATATATATATATGAGTGCACATTAACTGTGCACTCTGGGCAAAACCGGTCGACTGGTCAAAACCAGGTGGTCGACCGTTTCTGCCCAGAATGCACAGATAACGTGCACAAGTGAACATAACGTATATATATATTCAAATTCCTGTCTACTGGTCCTTTTTGACATGTCGACCATTTTCAAACAAAAAGCAACCCTTCGTGTAGACACTTCCTTTTCTTCGACGGTTGCTTCTCTTTCTCTTCACCAATGATCATGACCTTTGTTCATACCTTTTCACAAAAGGTTACAACTGTTTATTTCTTATATAAACATCATGAAATCATTATTCAAAAAATCTAATCTTCTATTCTTCTAATCTCTATTCTATTGATCGCTATCTTGTACTCTCAAGCGTTCAAATTTCTCATATTATATCATATATCATTTTGAGTCCTGAAATTTATTTAACATCCTTTTGATTCAATACGATATCCACTTCCAAATCTTCATATATACAAATAATCTATTTGAGGATAAGATTATAGGAAGTTTGTACTACAAGTGACAAAACAGTGTTAGCAAGAACACATACCGTCAACAAACAATTACATTCATCTTTGTTGAAGTCCTCCGTGTTGTAAGAGGCAAGTGTTGAAGTCCTCGGTGTTGTAAGAGGCAAGTATTGAAGTCCTCAGTATATTAGAGGCGTGAAATCCCATTTGTCTGCTCGGGTGTTGTAAACCTGTTCCTCCGGGTGAAGCGAGGTAATTGGTAGTGAAAATCCAGATAGAAGTCTGGGACTGGACGTAGGACGGTGCTCCGAACCAGTATAAAAATCTCTGGTGTGATTTTTCTATTTTTATTTACTTTTCTATTATCATCTATTTCCGCATTTATATTATATTCCATATTACACGATCCGTTTGTACTATATTAGCACACTGCATTTTTCATTTGGTATCAGAGCACGGCCATCATATAACCGTAACACAGTTATTTGATATATTCTTGTAATATGGCAAATAACGCAAGTACTAGCACTCAAAACACCACTTACACGGAAGGTCAGTCGACACAAAGACCTCCATTTTTCAATGGTCTTAACTATAGTTATTGGGCAACACGTATGTCATCCTTTATGCAATCAAATAGTTATGATGCCTGGAATGCTACTCAAAAAGAAGTAGTGAATCCAACAACTAATTATTCAGAATGGACTATGGCTGAGAAAATGGCAGCAGCCATAAATGCAAGAGCAATAAATATGTTGTTTTGTGCATTAGACCAAAATGAATATAACCGTGTTAGTATCTGCACTACTGCATATCAAATTTGGCAAACGCTAAAAATCACTCATGAAGGTACTAACAAGGTTAAACAAGCCAAAATAGCCATGCTGAAAAGTCAATTTTAAAATTTCAAAATGAAACCAAATGAGACAATCAATGATATGTATTCACGGTTTCAAACTATCCACCATGCACTTATTGGCTTAGGACAAAAGTATTCTGATTTTGATGTTGTTTCAACAGTCCTACATTCTCTGACTAGTGAATGGGAAGGAAAAGTATTAGCAATTGAAGAAGCTAATGACCTTTCTGTCATGAAGCCAGATGAATTGATTGGAAATCTAATGTCCTACGAAGCTAACTTGCAGACTAGAACGGAACAAAAAGAAGAAAAGAAAAACGTGGCATTCCATGCTGAAAAAGACGAAAATGAATCAGAGTCTAAAGATGAAGATCTGGCATTCATAGCAAAAGGTTTCAAAAAATTCCTAAAACAGCGAAAAGCCAGTCGTTATAACAGAAAGAAATCTGGATCAAATAAACCAACATCATCCTCTGTAGAATGCTTCAACTGTCAAAAAAAGGGGCACATGCACAATGATTGTCCGGAGCAAAAGAAGAAGTCAGAAAATGACAAATTAAGATATAAGAAGGACAAATCAAAGAAACGAGCATTCTCAGTAACATGGGATGATACAGACCCATCAGAAAGTGAGAGTGATACGGAAGATGAACAAGCAAATGTTTGTTTCATGGCAACAGAAGATGAGGTACAAATTCCTACATTTGATGAAGTACTTGATATTAATGCTGAATTGATAGTCAAATATAAAGACATGAAACGAAAGCTAAAAGAAGCCAAAGCAGAATTGAGTAGAGCAGAATTTGAACGAGATATATTAAAAGACGAGAAGAAAATATTAGAAGAAGAACTTGAAAATTTTCAAGAATCATCATCTAATATTGATTCTCAATTATCTCTTTTGAGTCAAGAAATTGAAACTCAAAAAGAGAAAAATGATGCTCTCACTACTAAAACTTATGAGCTTAAGGCAAAAGTCAAAACTCTGGACCTAGAAAAGGCTAGTTTACAAACTAAGTTAGATAACATTACTCAAAATGTTTCCAACTTTATCAAAGGACGAGAAAATTTGACAAAAATCATTGAAAGTTCACAATCTGTTTCAAATAAACAAGGTTTGGGATATAAGAAACAAGAAACCAAGAAACATTTTGGTAATGAAAGGAAGAAGAAAGTACAAAAGATTGAAGCCAAGAAAAATCTTAGTTTATTATATTCCAAACCAAAACCAATTGTGAAATTTCAGAACAAAAATGTCAAGACTATCAAAATATGGGTTCCTAAAACAAATAACAATTTGATTAGGAACAAATATATTCAGAATTTCATGAATACTGTGCATCTTAATACAAATTATATATATAAAGGGGATACCGGACCCGTATGGGTTTGGACTCCTAAGACCTAACTCTTAGGACCCCATAAAAAGTGGGTACCATGGACCTAATTTTATTTTTTGCAGGTCCCACTTAAGAAAAGAGGAAGACTTGTGTGTATTTTTTTTTGCGTTCTTATGACTTTAGTTTTTGCTTTAAAGACATTATCTAGCACTTGTACTAAATAGTGTCGTGTTTTAATTCGTACTAGACTTGTGTGTGTTATCATTTTGTGTGAATGTTACTCTTAATCTATGGTAGTAGTTTTATGTTACTTATAATCTCTTTTACATCCTCCATTTAAACAACTCCTTTTTGTCGATGACAAAGGGGGAGAAAATTGTGCTAACAGTATATATGCAGGACACAATCTCAGGGGGATATCACATACAGGGGGAGATTCATAACTATGTTGTCATCAATCAAAAAGAGGGAGAATGTTGAGTCAAGATTTTTATAAAGTTTTGATTTTTGACAAAGGGATAAGCCTTGATCGACAAAAAGAGGTTATTCAGACACAAAGAGCTCCATATGATTAGAGGTTGATTATTTGGTATGTTAGTAATGATTATTTATGTTAAAATCTATCCTCAAATAATCTTATACCTTCAATCTTCGAATATATATATATATATATATATATATATATATATATATATATATATATATATATATATATATATATAAGTGCACATTAACTATGCACTGTGGGCAAAACCAGGTGGTCGACCGTTTCTGCCCAGAATGCACAGATAACGTGCACAAGTGAACACAACGTGTGTGTATATATATTCAAATTCCCGCCTACTGGCCCTTTTTGACCTGTCGACCATTTTCAAACAGAAAGCAACCCTTCGTATAGATACTTCCTTTTCTTCAACGGTTGCTTCTCTTTCTCTTCACCAATGATCATTACCTTTGTTCATACCTTTTCACAAAAGGTTACAACTGTTTATTTCTTATATAAACATCATGAAATCATTATTCAAAAAATCTAATTTTCTATTCTTCTAATCTCTATTCTACTGATCACTATCTTGTACTCTCAAGCGTTCAAATTGCTCATATTCTATCATATATCGTTTTGAATCCTGAAATTTATTTAACATCCTTTTGATTCAATACGATATCCACTTCCAAATCTTCATATATACAAATAATCTATTTGAGGATAAGATTATAGGAAGTTTGTACTATAAGTGACAAAATAGCGTTAGCAAGAACACATATCGTCAACAAACAATTACATTCATCTTTGTTGAAGTCCTCCGTGTTGTAAGAGGCAAGAGTTGAATTCCTCGGTGTTGTAAGAGGCAAGTATTGAAGTCCTCAGTATATTAGAGGCGTGTAATCTCGTTCGTCTGCTCGGGTGTTGTAAACTTGTTCCTCCGGGTGAAGCGAGGTAGTTGGTAGTGAAAATCCAAATAGAAGTCTGGGACTGGACGTAGGACGGTGCTCCGAACCAGTATAAAAATCTCTGGTGTGATTTTTCTATTTTTTATTTACTTTTCTATTATCATCTATTTCCGCATTTATATTATATTCCATATTACACGATCCGTTTGTACTATATTAGCACACTGCATTTTTCACAACACACAAAGTCAAAACAATCTTTTGTATTTTTGAAGTCGTGTTCTGCTGCTCAAGCGTGTGAAGTCCTCTTCGGCTGCTGAGGCAAAATCCTGTTTTGCTACTCAGGTCCCTGTTCGGCTGCTCAGGGGTTGTATAGACCTGTTCCTCCGGGTTAAGTGAGGGTTGTTATTTTAGTGACATTCCAGAAGGAGTCTGGGACTGGATGTAGGATGGTGCTCCGAGCCGGTATGAAAATTCCTAGTGTCATTTTACTTTACTGCTTTTATATTCCGCATTATTTACCGTATAATTATCATCACCATACTATGTATTATTGTATATCCATATTACACGATCCACAACACACTTTCAACTATTCGGTAGTACCCATATCTTAGTATCATTTTGGAGTTACTCAAGCTATATATATATATATATTATGTGATTAATATATGTAAAAATTTAATTTCAAAAGTTATTAAAATAAGATCGGGTATTTGGCTCTTGGTTTTCTTAGGAAAATAAATGTAAAATGGAATAGTTGAGTCAAACAGGTGTATAGAATGTAGTGGAGTATTATACAAGTTGAACCTAATTTAGTTTATCAAATATTTTCATAAATAATTTAGTGCAAATAGAATTGATATTAAGGAGAACCAATAAAAGAAGTGCATAGATTGGACGTAGATTATTTCTTGTTTCATATAATTATGATCTATGATTCGAGTACATGGCTTTGACATGATTCACACCATTTGGAATAAGGATCCATTACTCGATTATTTTGATGGCGAGCAATTGATGAAGATTTTTGATATGGGACAAATTTTTTCTATCATAATTACAACTATGTAAGGAGGACAAAGGTTCCTATCAGGGGGCCTGATCGAAGTCAGCACTAGAAAATCGGGTGAGCTATACTAGTTCGGAAATGAAGTTATGTATTCAAGTAGAGATCGAATTAGAATTTACGTAGGAATGATCTATGTACATCATACAAATTGATTTGTAGTGTTAAGTGTTTTTGAGGATAGGTTGAGGTGTAACTTTAGGGACGAAATTCTTTTAACGGGGAGAGTGTAACGACCCGTAATTTTCACTCCTTTGATTTGTCAATATTTAATTAATTTTAAATATTCAATATATAAGTTTTATAATAAAAATAATTTTTTTTAAATGATAAATAATGATGGTAAAATCATTTTCAAAATTTACTTACAAAAATACATAGTTCGAAAAGAAATCGAAAATGTGACCGAAAATCGTTTTCCGAATTTTCTACTTTTCGATGTTTAAAAGTTATCAAGAAAAAATTGTGCATATTTGAGTCAATGTGTATACACATTTACTAATAAATTTGGGTATATTTTGATATATAAATACATAATATTAAAATTTTGATATGACATTTAGTGAAAATTTAATTAAATTTAGAAAGGTAAAATGGAAATTTTCATAACATGTCATGTCATTAGCAAACAAAAAGTATACTAGCCATTAATGAATGTTGGAACTAAAGAAAAGAAATGGGAATCAAGGTAATTTTCGAAATTTGGAGAAAGGGAACAAGGGTAGTGATGTGGCATTCATGTAATAGAGGTTATGTAAGATAAGGGTATTTTAAAATTAGATTTTTGCACTTTATATAAAAGCAATTTCTAAATATCATTTCTACTCTCATTTCTAACTCGTTCAAAAATCTTACCTCCATCTTTCCTAACTTTTTCAAGAAGCTTTCATGGCTTCCTATTTTTAAATTTATAGAATTAAATTCAAAAATTTAGTTTGTTTTAAATGTTTTCAAACCTTGTTTTAAACTATTCTTCTCCACTTTTACTCATATTTAATTCACAATTTCGAATGGATATTTTATTTTGTTCAAACAGTATGAAATTCCAATATCTAAACCTTCTGTTTGTACCATATTTTCAATTTTTGAGTGTAACTATTTCAAAAATGAATTTCTTTCATGTTTTTGGACTCAAAGATCCAAGTACGAAAATGGTCCTTCTTATTTGGGCCATAACTTCCCCAAAAATTATCCAAATTGAGCAATTCTTTTTTTTTTATGATAGAGGAAAGAATTAATTAAAACTTTTATTTTGACTACATTTTCAAATTCTGAGGATAAATGGTCTAAAAATCGAGAAGAAATGGCCTATTTTCGAGTGGTTTTTGTGTGGTTTTCCAAGCTATGCAAGCCTAAAGCATTTCAAGTTCTAAAAAGTTTTGGTGAATAAACATTAGTTTAAAGTTCGAATTTATTAAATTGAAATATGTGATGTTTATTTACTTTATGATGTATACTAGCTTATGTTTGGTTGGTTATGTGTTCGATATTTTGATTATGGTTGATATGGGATATATGGTAAAAATGGACTTGAATTGAAGTCCACTTGGTATAGTTTAAAGTTGTGAACATGGATGTGACATAATATGTGAATGTGTATTGGGATGTGATGATTGATGGCAAACTAGTTTGCAAAGTTGTTAAGATTCGAATCCCTTGGGAACTTTGTTTATTTGTTTAAAACTTTTAAAAGTTAAAGTATTTTTTTAAAAATTTGTTTTGGTTTTTCAAGTCTTTTAATTGAGTTAAGTTTAAAAAACAAGTTAAAGAAAGAAGTTTGAAGTTTAGTAATTTAGAAACAAATTCTAAGTTACTACATCCATAGCGATAGTTACTGTGAATGCGGCATGTAGAATAATCAACATTTTTAAGTAAAGTGCTTTTAACTTAACTTTTAAAATTTCCAAGTTTTAAATTAGAGATAAAAGTCAATTAAGGTTTTAAATGATTAAATTTTTATTAATCAAGCTTAAATAATTAATAATTACTTAAGATTAAACAGGGTTTATTAATTATAATTAAGTAAATATTAGTTATTAACTAATTATCTTTTGAGGATAAGATTGATTTTAATTAATTAATAATTAAGTATAGATTAATTTTTAATATAATTTAAGCGTACGGTTTATTTTTAGTTAATTTTAAATTAAGTATAAGGTTATCTATTTAAATAAACCAATTATTTAAAATTATTTTAGTTAATTAGGGTTTTAATTTAAAATAAATTATTTATTTAAGGTTTAAATTATTATTTAATTTTTGATTAAAATATTATTTAATCAATTGAGATTAATTAATAGTTAATTATCAATAAACGTTTTAAATTAATATTTAATAATCAATTAAGGGTTAATTAAGGGTTAGTTTATAAATAAATTATTTATTAAAGGTTTAATTAATTATTAATGTTTAATTAATTAAGTTCAAATTTATTAAATATTAACTATTATTGAATAAGAGTTTATATTGCAATTAATCATTTTAAAGGGCGTCTTAAGTTTCAAATCCCTGTTTTCCAAGAATCAATTTGTCAAATGTACTTCTTTTTCAAAGATGGTTTTGAACACAAGGGATTCAAATGTCGATGCCGTTAAGTAGACAAACAATTGTGAAAGCGTTATGTAAATGGTGTGACTATGTGGATAGTGTTTATAAATATTATAATACTTTTTTTTCATATATTAAATTTTAGGCAATATATATATTTCAAATTATATATATAAAAAAATTCTGCTAATTTTAGGCTATGTATATTTTGAATTTTAAATTATACATACATATATTTAAAATGTCTATACCATTAAGTAGACAAACAATTGTGAAAGAGTTATTTAAATTATGTGATTATGTGGATATGTGTTTATAAATATTATACAATACTTTTTTTCATATATTAAGTTGTGATTATGTAAAGAGGTATGTAAATTTAGATTATATTTATGTATACATCTCCTTTTTCGGCTTTCGCATTAAAAAACAATTGAACTAAGATACATGTACACATGCATATAAACATATGTATTTATAAATATTATATATAATACTTTTTTTCATATATTAACTTTTAGGCAATATATTTAATTTAAATTATACATATATAAATTTTTAGCTAATATGGTAGTTTCATTTGTTGATGGTTCATACCGCTAGACCAAAGGTCATGAGTTCGAACACTGGAACTAACACTTGTTGGTACTAATTAACCATGTTCAAAAAAGATAGCTTAAAACAAAATTACGTTTTATTATTAATTTGCACAACAGCAAAATTGTCATTTTCCAACGGTTATAACTGTTGCAATTCAAATTTGTAGCCGTTATAACCGTTAGTGCTAGGTACGTGACAAAATCTATAATACATTTCCCAAGGGAAACTCCATATATCCAACGGTTATAACCATTGGGAATAAAGAATTTCCCAATGGTTATAACCGTTGGGAATAAGGACTTTCCCAATGGTTATAACTATTGGGAAAGACCTTAGTACCATAAATGTAAAATTTTAATATTTAATACAATAAAAAAGAGCATCAAGTTCTTCTACCATTTGGACGATATCTTTAAATTTAATGAAACAAAGTAAATGCAATAAACTGATTAAAATAGTAACACGTTGAACAATCCAGTCATTTAATTCATTGCTTGCATTTAACAATCTAGCTCATTACTGCGCTAAACATATATTTAATCATCATACAATATTTTTCACGGTTAAACATATCAGTTTTCTTCTTTGTTTCAGTTTTTTTATATGAAATATTTCACTGAAAACTGAAAACTAAAAACATACCTTGTCTTTTATTATGTTACATTGGAAATGCATAAAACTTCGATTGAAATAGTCTATTGAAATAAATCTGAAATTTTTAAATGTAAATTCTTCAATTTTCAGATGCAAGGCAATGTCTACTTATCCAAAAACCTATGATTTGACTCATGCAGCTTCTTTGTTTACCATCTAAAAAGACAAGTATTGTTTTGTCATTTTAATAAAATAAAACATATTAATAACTTCATTCTTATGGTTGTACTGCATGTGGTGTGATGGTCTGAAGATTAGGCTATGTGTGTCTTGTATACGATTTCGAACTAGTATTTAAGAAAAAACATCGGAATTCGTAAGCCAAAATTGTAGCAGAAATTTCAAAATCGAAGCAAAATTTTAGATTTTGTGACGACCGGAATGGAAATGGAAAACGTACTATCGAACCTTGATTCAAACCATAATTACAATGTTGAGAATCCAAGGATATGATGGTAAGTTTATGTAACATTTATTATAAGCTATGTATCCTTGTATCGACTAGCCATAATTATGAAATTAGATAAGTTCAGGTTTATAATCAAGCTGTGTTATTATCATAAAAGATCTCTTATTATGTCACAGTATAATTATTTTACTTGTGAAAATAACTTCTGGGTAGAATAGCTAAAGGAAGAAATGGAAAAATTAAAAAATAACCTAAGAATTATGGGATTTGGTGCTAAATTTTCTGCACTATCAGTCTAACCGTGTGCATGTTCTGTGCGCAGAGTGGCACCCATGCAGTAAAAATTCTTCACTATTGATGCTAATATTTGTTTGATTCATTCACGTATGCATGCAAACATATAAAAAAAAAAAGGTTCAATTTTAGTGATTTACTATTAGCCCAAGCTAGCAGGTGGCATTAAAGAAATTTTACTGACTTAAATTCAAGTTTACTATTAAAATTCAACAATTAAAATGTAGAATCAAAATGTGCATAATTTCATTTTTTCTACTTCAGCATTCAAGTATGAAGGACTATAAGTGTGAGCGCTTGTGTTTTTAACATACAATACGAAATTTAGGCTGATTTGAAAAACTTAACAAACATGGTCAAAGTGTTCCAAACATCATCAGGCTAGTGTTGTACTTACAATCATTTAGCAAGATATGGCTTCTAGCAGCTCCTAATCTTTCATTGCATAGCACTGTTGTACCTTTTAGCTCTTGACAGTTCCTGCGTAATGTATTATCGATTTTGGTCGTTGATGCTCAGTATTAAAAGTATAAAATAAATATACTCCAAAAAACTTTATGAAAGACAAAAAAATATACTTCAGTCTCATTGATACATAACACATATGCAGTTCAATAGAACCAACTAAGATGATAGTTGGTAAAATTTATGTATTACCATCAAGTAAGAGCAAATTTTAATATATACTACAATAAACCAGGAAATGAAAATCAAGAGAAATTTTTTGTTTAGCATTTATAATACTAGTTCGAAATCAGTTTACAACTAACAATACTAAATCTGGTCAAGCCGTGACCATGGAAAATCTATAAACTAGTTCAGAATTAACAAAAAGTATGCAAATTCAATATTGAATCAAGTACAAACAAATACGACAGAGCTGAACCTTTTAGTCCTTCTATAGTGTAGGTTATTTCATATAATTTGTGTGATTGTGTGATGGAATAAGAAATAAAATTGTACATGGCCATGGATGTTAATTACATGGGATATCAAGCTAATATATGACAATCTTTTCTCTTTTCTATCCCTTTCTTTCTTCTTAATGATGCGCCTTTCTGTGGTATAAAAGGCGGGTCGTTACATTGTGGTATCAGAGCGATAGGTTGAGCGAATACCTAGGCTCTAGAGTGGTGTCTTTCTTGAGAGAGCGTATTTGTAATTTTGAATATATATATATATATATATATATATATGTTTATTCCTACCTATTTTGTTGGGTTACCTATTCGGGTTTCCAACATAAGTTCTAGAAGTAGGAGAGATAGTGGTGTGTATAAAACGACTATCAATGGAAGAAGTCCATGTATTTAAGGATTAGAAGAGTATCTGCCAGGATAGTTTTGGGCATCTTGAGTAAGATTGGCAGCTGAGTATATGGATTTCATCGATCTCTGAAGGAAATCTTTTAAAAGTTCGGAGTTTATCTTTGGAGTATAAGTTTGGATTGCGCTCGTGCGAGCGGATCTTCTAGAGTTTAGATCAGTCGGAAGAGCTGAAGCAAGTAACGGTATTTTGGCAACCATAGGAAGGAGTCTTATCTGTATTGGAGTTGGAGACTCAGTTCAGCTAAATGTCTGTGCTTGATTTGAAGCCCGAGTTTCTTGAAAGGTTTCTGCTCATGTTGAAGGTTTTTTTTTGTGGAATTGGATGATAGAGATTTTGGGATTCAAGGAGCTTTTGGATAGGAGGTCTGTTGTAGCAAGGGTAGCTCAGAGGTGTTGAATGTGCTGTCAGGAAGATCTTTTGGCTCAACAATATCCTAGAGGTGGAGTTCGAAAGCAGTAGTGTGGTCCGTTTCTTTGATAGTTCAGAAGTCTTTGAGATTCTTCTGTCAGTAGATCGGGAAAATGGTGAAGGATTGTCCCCTTCTTCTGGAAGCTCAGCTGGGTAAAATGTTTTCGGTTGAGGTGGACCATCAGTTTCTTCTTTTGAAGGGCTTAAGCTGTTCTGTTATGTAAGAGAGAATAGTTTCTTTGGAATCCGAATTGGGTAGTATTATCGCAAAAGTGACTTGCGATGATTCGGAGGTTCTTTTAGTAATCTATGCTTTAGTTTGAGACATCTCTACAGATGTTGGGGCTATTGAGGTGGTTTGAGACATTCTGAATATCTTCGAGGAAGTCAAACGAGTTTGTCCGCATCGGGAGATGGAGTTCTGTTTCAATTTGGTTCTTAGATTTTCTAGTGGTTTGGCCTAGCAGAGAAAAGACTCCAGAAGAGAGGATTTTGTGAGCGGTCAGGATTGATTGGATCTAGTTTTCCGAATGGATTTCTGTTGTAGTATTTGTGACCAAATCGGATAGGTCATTAAGCTTTTATGGAATTTGATGGACAATGTTTCTAGATGAGTTGATCAAGTTTGTGTTTGTGTTCATCCAAAAGCATTCTCATCTTCTTCGAATCATAGTTGTGCAGCGGAAGCATGGTGGCAGCTATCCCAGAATAGAAGCAATCTCGGATTCATCGAAAGATTTGTGTTTTCTTGGATTTAAGGTTTTCTTTAGGAAGTTCTTTTGGGATCTGAAGGCTTGGATGTCGGGAGCATCTATTCTGTTTTCCAGATAGGAGAAGCTAGTTTTAAGTTTTTGATGCTTGTATAGTAGATTGGTGTTCTGAATTTCGATGGATTTTGGGAGAACCATCTTGTTGAGTAGAATCATGAGGTCATCTCATTCTTGATTCAGTTTTGATTTGAGAAGCATCTATGAAGTTTGGTTGATTAGGAAGGTTGAGGGCAGCCCAGGATCAGCAGAGGTTGTGGACAAGAGACGAAGAGATTCGAAATTCGAAGTCGGATATTTAATTTTTGGATAAGTTTTCTCCGATCATAAGAGCGATGAGATTGTATAAGATGGGAAGCTAGCTCAAGAGTGTATTGGAATCTTTCTATATTTTCTTAAGAATAAGTGTTGATCTATCACTGGTTTAGAACCAGCAAATCATGGAGATTTGGAAGTTGATCGGACTTATCTGTGATCCGGCATCCGATTTAGATTGAAGATTTATATATATAGGAGTTCTAGATCTTAGTAGAACAGCTAGTTTTAGATCCTGTAGAGTGAGTATTCCGGTGTTTGTACCTGGGAAGCTCTAGGAAATTCTGTCCAGAATTTTGCCTGGATAGTTAGAATTTATTGTTTGAATTGGATGTTATGGTCTCTAGTATATGGTGGATAGCATTTGTTGCTATTTTAAAATTAAAATCTGTATGGAATTATTAAATTATCTTTGCTTTTAATTTCGAGGACGAAATTATTTTAAGGGGGGAGGAATGTGATGTCTCAGAATTTTGGGCAATACTTATTTAATAAATTCCATTTATAATTTATTCTAAAATATGTTATATTGACTTAGTAATTTAATTTAACAAAATGTTATATATTCAAAACTAATAACTAATCTAATTTAACAAATGTTATCTTTTCAAAAACTCAATAATAATGATAATTTAATTTGAAATGTTTATTCTTTTCAAAGGATAATAGTATATATATAATTAATAATAATTAATCTTTTTAAGTCAATAAAAAATATATTCTATTTGTAATGTATATATGTATACATTGTAAAAAGGAAATTGGTTTCAATTTAAATTTAATAAAAATATTTTCAAATTATAATATATGTTTATATATTGTGATTTGATGTTCTTTTTTAAAATTCAAATAATTTCTGAAGTTAATATTTAAAATGTTCTATTTATAATGAATATTTATATTTGTATATATATATTATAAATAGAAAATAATGGATTAAACTTAAACAGAAAATGTGTTTTCAAATTTATAATGTATATATGTTTATATGGTGATTTGGAAGGTTTTTGACTTGGTTTAATAAAATGCTTTTCAAAAGCAGTTTAGAATTAATTTTTATTTATAAAACACTTAAAGGAAAATTTATTTTTATTTAAAGTATAATAGCTTGAAAATAGTACATTATTATAAAAGTTTAAATTGGTTTCTTTTAAATTCGTTTTTGAAAATAAATTTAGATTTTATATATAATATCAATGTTAGTTATAGTAATTTATGTTTAAACTTTTAGAGTAAAATTTAAATAAATGTTCATTTTCTTTCTTTGAAACTTATCCTTAGAAATTGGAGTTTTAAATAATTATAAATTAAATCATGAAGTTATAAATACATTTCATAGTAATATATATAGCATAAGTATTAGGTTAATATTGTAATTAAGGTTTAATTCATTTATAAATAAGTAATTAATGTAATAATCACCTTTTAAAACACTTGGCAACATAAGGTATTTATGACAACACTTGTACACATAATAATTAAGGTTTTGACATTTGTAATACATGGACATTTCATGAAACAAGTGGCAACCTTTGTTTTAAAGGAAATTAATGAAAAGTGAAACCTGTTGCTTTTCTCATTTTCAGGATCAATCTTCTTTGATTGTCTTCAACTAAAAAGAAAGAAAAGAAAACAAATGCAAACTTCAAGATGAAACAAAAAAACAAAATTCAAACTGTAATAAAAAATCCGAAGCTTTACAAACTCAGATCCAAATTGCAACCTGAAAACACGGTTTCAAGCTCAACATTGAAATCAACAGCAAATTCAACAAG
Organism: Allium cepa; assembly: GCA_030765085.1. Taxonomy (NCBI): domain Eukaryota; kingdom Viridiplantae; phylum Streptophyta; class Magnoliopsida; order Asparagales; family Amaryllidaceae; genus Allium; species Allium cepa. The sequence goes on from CM060945.1 coordinate 663,352,694, forward strand.
CTTTCAAAAGATGTAAGCATCATCAGATTTTAATGTTTTACCAAAAATCAAAATGCAGTAATACAGAGCTATTCTCTGCTTCAAATTTCTAGTGAGTGAATTTATCTTAAAAACAGATTAAAAACTAGAATATATGATGAATGCCTGGTGAAGTAATTAAGTTTATATGTATACATGGATGTGAATGTTATAATAAATATAAAATCAATGTTTGCATGTTTGATTTGTAGATGAATGTATATTTATTCAGCAGTTTGAATGTCTGTAAACATGGAAGTTTTAAAAACTATAATTTGTTCATGTTCCAGTTTCATAAAAATTCCTATCTTCTAAGTTAATCACCGATAATCATTGATCATTGAAGGAAATCTGATCATAATGAGGTAAATTTGTGTTTAAAAATAAATCTTAGAATTTATATTGAACAATAAACTATAAATTTTAAATTTACAGTGGAAAATCAAAATTAGGTGAAAATCAATTTCAATAATTTAAATTTATGATCATATGATCTGAATTGTTGTTCAAAATCATGAATTTTAAGATGAAGATTGTAATTTTTAAATTTGTATTCAGAGAAAAATTTGGAATTATTTGAATTTGGGTTATTGGTCGATTGCCATTGAATGGAGTTGAGGTGGAGATCGAGCTTCGGCATGGAGGTAGTCATGGTGACTGGTGATGCAGGAAAAATGGTGATGGATGTCAATGATGACCGTGGTAGCCGTGAAGGGGGTAAGTAGGGTTTTGTTTTTGTTTCCTGAATGGATCAGAATCGAGGGATGTTCATCGTCGTTGATGATGTTGGGCGAATCGCATGAGGGGGAAAGGATGGTGTGGTTCGAGGCGTGCGTGTGGGCGAAGTGGCAGGACCTCCGGTGATGGGTTGCACCGTTGGCGGCGATTTCTTGGTTCGAGTGTATTTCTGGTTGAAGTGCTATAGCACACTTTTTTCAATTTGGCGGCAACTTCGTCGATCTAGGAGATCGTGGTGGTTGTAGAGGTCAGATGCGACTTGTAGAGTGTCCCGACATTGGTCGTCGTCGACCGATCCCAGCATGCACGTGCACGAGCTCAAATTGGTGCATCGGATGTTGTTTTGGGAAGACATTGTTTGGCTTTGTTTTCTACCCGAAGCTTGTCTCGTGTTCGATTGAGAGTGACTCGAAGTTGAAGGAGGGAGAGTCGCGAGTGTTCTGGTCTCGGGTAGCTTGGTTACAGGAGTTATACCCTGTTCGATTTTTAACTGCATATTAGAATTCTAGATATTAAAAAGCAAACTTGGTTTTAAAACAAAGTTTAAACAGTTTAAATATGTTGAAATGTTTTAATTTAAATTTTATGCTTAAACAAGTTAAGTTAAATTTTGTTTTTAGAATAGTTTGTTTTTAGAAGTTTTAGTATTAACCAGATTTTTGTACTTTATAAAAATGAAGTTTCCAAATTTGAAAGCAAATTGATGTTTAAACAAAGTGTTTAAATTAGTTTTATAAACAATGAATATTTGACTTTAAAAGAATTTTTGTTTTAAAGTTTGGGTTTTTAAAATTTAAACTTTTGTTTAAAATAGTTTGTTTCCAATTTTGTTTTGTTAATGATATAATAATGTTTCCAAATAAAATTGTATTTGAAGTGATTTAAAATGTGATTAAAGTAGGGTATTTAACTTAGATATATTTAAGGATAATGATAAATTAAAAGATGATGTTTTTATGTAAACTAAATACAAGTTTTGAATTTAATATTTAATTTTAAAATGATGTAAGTAATTAAATTAAGGTAAATTAGTTGAGCAATTAATTAAGTGTAATTTATTACTTAATTAAAAATTAATTAATCAAGTTTAATTAATTACGAAATAATTAGTTAATAAGTAATTAAGAAGTAAATTACTTAATAATTAAGAAGAATTATTTAAACATAATTACTTAATGAAGTAACTAAAGAAATTAATTACTCAGTTTAATTAATTAAGTTATTATGGTTAATTTTAGTTAATTAATTAAGTTTAATTAATTAAAAGGAATTACTTAATGATGGGATTAAGTATAATTACTTAATGTAATTAGAAATGTGTAATTACTTAGTGAAGTAATTAATGAATACTTACTAAATGTAATTAATCAAGGAAATTACTTGATGGATAGTAATTAAAGAGGTATAATTACTTAAGGGAAGTAATTAAGGGGTAATTACTCGGTGTAATTAAAGGATTGATTAATGTAATTAATCAACGTGTTGGTTTAATTGGTGAAGTAATTAAGGAAGTGAATTACTGATTTTGATTAATCAGGTTTGATTAATAATCATTATTAATAATGAAATGTAATTGTGAGAACAATTGATTAATAAAGTAATTAGAGGGTCATTAATTTATGTAATTAATAAATAATTAATTGTTTAATTAATTAATAAATGTGATTAATTATTAGATAATTAATCAATGAAGTGAGAAAGAAGTAATAATTAATTAATGTCATTAATTAAGGATTTTTGTAATTAATTATTGTTAATTAATTAATTAGAAATTAATTAAGATTAATTAATGATAAAAGATAAATTAATTTTTGTAATTAATTTAAGGGCTAATTACATAAGGTGATTAAATAATAATCAATCTAGCTGATTAATTAAGAATATGATTAAAGGATAATTAATCTGTAATTGAAGATTAATTAATTGGATTATGATTAAAGAGTGGTTAATTAATTAATTAATTATAATTATTTAATTAATATTATTTAATTAATTAATTATAATTAATTAATGATTGTTTAAGCATGATTAGTTGTTTAATTATCAAGTAAATAATTTAATTTAAGATGATTAAATTAATTATAAAGGAATTAATGATGCATGTTTGTGTATGATTGTTTGTGGAATATCTGGATTGGTTGATATCTATTGGATGATATGTTTTGATATTCTGTGATATGATATTTAATATATCAATGATTAATGTGTGATATTTATCTATGAATGATGCTGTGTGAATTCAATGTTTAAATTGAATTAATTTGTTAAACTTAAATCACTTGCACATTAAGACGGCGTTTGGGTTCGATGAGACCGGGATCGGGTTTCTAAATTTGGAATTCCAAAAACCACATCGATCCTAATTAAACGTTAGGTCGTGAATCTCAAGTGAAGAGTGAAGACTCGAGGTGTAAGGACTATTGTTGTTAATAATCTGAGGGTGATTCCAATACGAGTTTAACGGGGGTAGTACTTTTAGGTTCGAGATAAAGATTCAGAGTGCAAGGGCTATTGTCGTTAACTCTGAGGGTGATTCCAAAACGAATAGCGAGATAGTGCCTTCGGTTTCGTTCGAACGCGGAACAAACTTGCATGGATTGAATGCTTTCAGAACTTCATCAGGTGAACGATGAGCATACTAAACTAGATGTGTCCTATAAAGGTAATCGTAGCCTCAAGCCTCATCAACCGGGAATGGCAAAAACAAGGGAAGTGCGGCAAGGCTAAGTGGGTCATGCCCAAGTAGGACGAGATTTACCCCTGTCTAGAGGTCCCTTTTTATTTCGGTTGTGTGGGCGATTGATCATGACAACTGCCGGGGTGGTCATGTTCGAGATTGTCCAGTAAGGGATGGTTCCGGCTTTGTGTTGCAGGGGATCAGGAGTGGTCCTCGGTACAGTGATGTAGGCCATGTACTGTGATGGGCGGTACCCCAGTAGCCCTGCCATTGTATGGAATCCAAAATCCAATAAGTACCTGTACGGTTTTGATTGTGCCCAACTATGTTGGAACGTGAGAAGTAAGCATTCCAGCTATTTTTGTATTTTATTTTGAAAACCCTAGACCCTATATAATATCACTGGATTTTCTATCAAATGTTTTGGTTAGCGTAAGGTAAAAAGTTACACATATTTATTTGTGGGAAGTCTTACATGATACCTTTGTTTCAAAGGTTTTTCTAAAGTTAAGCAACTTTTAACCGTTTACTCACACCAGACCCCTGTCTCACCCGAGTGTTTATTTTCTGTTTTATTAAACTCTTGTGGTACTCATATTATGTAGGAGTAGTCGAGGGATTCAGGTTTGATTTGACGAGTTCTGGAGGAGATATGGAGCAGGTGGCTTCAGCGTGTAGATGTATGTATAGTGGTTCCGCTGTGTTTGAGTTGTATCTATTTCCTGTTACGTACTTGAATTGTAATATCTAGACAGGTGTTATAACTGTCTAGTTTGTGTGGTTTGAGCTGTATAACTCTGATGTATATGATACTATGTAATATTTTATTTGATTAATATAATTTATTCGTTCTACTGTGAGATTCTGATGTTGTTTGGTTCTTTCTTTTCTATCTTTTCTCTTTTCTATCTCTTTCTTTCTTCTTAATGATGCGTCTTTCTGTGGTATGAAAGGCGGGTCGTTACACTTAGGTTAGAAAATATTATACAGACCCATGATTAATTTTTAATATAATATTTTCCTAAAATTTTATTGAGTATTTTGAATTTTTAAAATATATGAAATTTTAGCTTAAAGATTTGACGTAGTGATTTAAAATATAAAGAGATATTGGTCTTCTATAAGTTAAAATTTTTATAAGTCAAAATTGGTTTTAAATTGTAATTTGAAGATCTTTATTAATGATAAATAACTTAATAATTAAATTTGATATAATAAAGAATTTTAAATCTAACTTAGTGATTGCAATAGATTTTATTTTATGAAATTGATATGTTTTGTAAAATAAATAATCATGATATTGATGGTAAAATGTATCTTAAATTTTGACTTAACTTGATAATTGAAAATTTAGTTTTCAAATGGAAATGTTAAGTTTAACTTTGTAAAAGAATATCTTATTTATGAAATGGGTATTTTTAAATAAAGTGTTAAGTTATTTGGTAAAATAAAAGTTAAGTAAAATAGTGTACTTTGGACTCAATAATTGAATTATAGCTCATTTGGATATTTTATTTATAAAATTTTATTTTATTAAATAATCAGTTAAATGACATCCAAATGAATCTTTTCTGAAGCGTGAGGTATGTTTTTATAAGTTAAAAATGGCTAAAATAGAGATTTTAATGTTTCTGAAATGTTATAAAAATTCTTGAATTTGTACTGGAAGCATTTCCAAAATGCTGTGGTTTTAAGGTAGCATTTGCTAAGTGCTACCATTTTTGAAATTGAACTGTTTTTGAAATACTTAAATATCTACTGTAGCACATTATAAGTGCTGCTATTTTTGAAATTGAACTGTTTTGAAATACCGAAATATCTACTATAACACTTTATATGTGCCGTTGTTTCTGAAAATGACAATATTTTTGAAATACAAGCATATCTATTGTAACGTTTTCTAAGCGCTGTTGGTTTTCAAAATACAATGTCTTTGAAATTATTATAATTGAACAAATGAACTTAGAAAATGCTATAACTTTAGTAATGAATATTGTTTTAAAGGTGTTATGATTTTCTAAGTATTATGATTTACAAATGATAACATTTCAAGTGTTATGATTTCCAAGTATTATGGTTTCAAAGTATTTGGTTTCGGAGTTGTTATAGCTTTGAAAGTACTATGATTTTGGAAATGTATTTATTTGAAATTGTCTTAAATTAAGAAGTGACTTTAAATTTGTTGATTTAGAACCTATTGAAATTGAAGATTGAAGGATATGACTTTATATCGTGGTTTTGGTTTAAGATGATTTTAAAGAGTATTTCAAGTTTAAATAAATTGAAGGAAATATTCAGTGATTTGAAAATTTGGGTTTTGTTTAAAAAGGATAACATATGGATTTGGTTTTTAGATGGAAATGATATCGTATTGACATAGTATTGAAATGGATATGAGTTTTTGGTTTTTGAAGTATAAATGATTTTGAAATAAATATCCATGGGTTATAATAACGATTGGTTGTTAAAGAGACTGAGATTGGATACGGGCATACTCTCTGTCGATACCGAAAACCACTTTAACAACCGTGTATGCGGTAGGGATTTCAGAATGAAGTAGGATGGTGGCGACGTCCTTTGAGGTATGAACGTGGACCAGACTCCCGTGAGTTAGCATAAGATGGCTAAAACAGAAGCAATCGACGGACTAATGATGCCGCACCTCTTATCGGACACACTTCTTCGTATGCCATTTCTATTGCTTTGTGTTGATTGGTGCGTACCTTTGATTTTTGGGAGTGTGGTTCGAGGTGGGTGGTAGTAGCTGCTGCTCGTTACCACCGTTCTGGAAGTGCAATTGATATATCTACCCTGGCATTGCCTCATTGTGCCGTGTCACCTACCATAGAGTGCCTTATACGATTTGGATTTGTACCATACCTATGGAGTGCCCTCTGACGACGCCCAGTATGGGGAAGATTACGGTACTATATAGACTATAGGAATATATAAAATGTGTTAAGGCGGAAAATGTAAAGCCTTAACGCTATTTTCAACTATATTTACTTTACTTTAGACATTATTATAATAGCTTATATTACTACATAGTAAATAGTTTAACGGATCCTTAGAGGATGGACGGTCCCAAGCATCTTTTAAGTTACTTGTGCATTTTATTACAGTTCACTTGAGTTGATTTACATTTTATAATTATGTATGTCCAGACTCGAGTGTTTTTGTTTTGCTTTACGCTCGGGTCAGCCTGAGTATCAGCTTTGGATTTCACCTTCTAGGGCTAGAGGATTTGCTGGAGATTATCCATCTATTTAGTTGTTAACTATTTCAATTCAATATTTCTATTCATCTTATGTATTGACGAACATTTATGTATTGGGATTTCTATTATATTTAGTTTTCTGACTATGGTTTTTTTCTTGTTTTGAGACTGCGTTGTACCAGCTTCATAAACTACTATAGGTATTTTATTTCCGCTGCGAGTTATTCTGATTTATCTATGTCTGTGGTTGGTTTTATTTTCTCCAAATTATATTACAATCTACTGTTTTGAATTATTCAAGTCAGACATGTGTGGTTTTATTGTCGATTTGAATGGTCCAAAATAGTGGGTTACTACAATCTAAATGAAATATGAATTGTAAATAAAAATGGATTTAAACTAAGAATTTAAGAATTTTGAATTCTGTTTAATTTGAAAGTTGTTTTCAAAGTTTAAAGAGGTTATATTATTATAAATCTAAATAAGATAAATAAATTTGGAATGGATCTTATATAAGTAAGGTGAAATAGTGAAATTATATAAGTAAAGGATTTATAAATGAGATTTATATACATAAGGATTTTTAAAAGAATATAAAGTACTAAATTCACTACCGTTGCGGAGAAATAATAAGGGTGATGACTGCAGCATCATCAGTAACATTTTCGAGTTTCCGTGTGATTGATTTGCTATCAATAGTAAATTGAAATTCAAGTTTTGTTGTGATAAACGAATTTGTATTTAAAATCCAAGTGGAGATTGATAAATATAAGTGAAATGAGTTTTGGACTTAAAATACGAAATAAAAATTTAATTTTAGTAAAGTTAATTAAACTGAATCGGATTAGATAAGTTATTAAAAAGGAAGTTAAACTGAAGTGGTAAGTGATTATGATATGAATTTGGAAGTTTCCATAACAAAGTTGTATAACTTATAAAGTAGTAGAATGTACGTAAAACCAAATTTTAAAATGGTTAAATATTTTTTTTAACCAAAATAAAATCTAAATTTGAATAGTGATATGAAATTTGACTTAAGAAAAAGTTAAATGAAATAGAATTTGAATTAAATTAGAAGTGAAATTAAGTTGTATAGTGAAAGTAAATGCAAGTAAGGATGAAATGAAACATAAATTAGGTGATGTTGAATGAAGTTGATTTTGATATCAAAATAAATTGATAAAGCGAATTTATGAAATAAATATAAACTTGAGTTATATAATTAAATTCAATTTTAGTTGTAAAATGAATTAGCATGGGAAATGTTGTATAAAAACGTGAATATGGTGAATACTAGAATTCCATATAAATTGAATATCAAACCAATTGAAATTAAATGTGCCAAATCAAATTGAAGGTAAACGAAGTAAATATGAATGTTGAGTGTAGATTAAGTAAATTTGGTTATGTGAGATATACACTGATTGTTAGATGGATGCTAGCCGATTGAATAGAAATTCATTGTGACAACCCGGAAATTTTAGATATTTGAAACTGGAATATTTAATTTATTTTAAGTATCTGTATGTTGGTTTAACTTTAATTTCAAATATCATTATCTTTGCAATTAAATCATTAAATTTAATAACTCGAAACAGGGGAAATTGTTGAATCTAGAGTTACAGGCTGGTTAAAAATAATTTGAAGGCTTAGAAAATTTTTATTAACAATATTGAACATAATAGAACTTTTCAAATTTAATTTAAAGATAGTGTCTTTAGTTTTGAAAGTATATCGTTTAAATTGATAGTTAAAAATAGCCTTCCGAGGCACAATCTCGGAATTCGACGAAACCTGTTCCATTGGATCCTAATAGTGTATTATTATCGAATTTCAGTTTTCGAAGTATTTGATGTGATCGTTTGGCCGTACGATAGATAAACGCGCTGAAATTTATATCAAAAATTAATTTAATAACTGGATCTAGAAAGCTATCTTCTCCATACCATCGAATTAGGACTCGAAATCTTTTCCTTTGAACCCAAAATATGGGATTAACATATAAACGCCTACCGGCACGCCTCGATTGGAGATCGAGATTTTAGCTCGATATGGGACGTTTGAATTCAAATTTAAATTTTAAACTGCGACCAGTCATAAACAACGCTGTGATTTAACACATGGTAGAATTTTCCAAAACACTTGTCCTTCTTTTTTACATGCGTTAAAATTAACTGCATTCTTCCTCCATTTGTCAGGCATACTTCAGAGAGAAATTTTTTGAATAATACAAAAAAAAGTGGGGCCGTGTCATTTTAACGAAATTTAATTTAAAAGAAAATGGTAGAACAAATCGATTCCTTCTCTCAATCTCATATCCTAAAAAAAAGGAGATGTGTGATTATCGCGTAGCCGCGACCGTGGAAGCGCGCGCGAGGGCGCGAGGCACACTACAGTTAGGGCATGGCGGAGTTATTGGGCATTCTGAGGTGGGTCTGAGGCGTAGTTATCGGGTGACATTTCTCCTGGAACGGCTGGGTTCGAGTGTCACCACTGTCGATTATTTGATCGCGTGAGGTATCGCGATTGGGAACTATGTGCGGTTGTTTGAGAGTTCAAGAGGGGAAGGATTACTGTGTCGCGACATGGTAGGGGTTCGGCGATCTGGAGCACAAGTGTGTGGTGTGACGAGGCGGCGTTGGCTTTCAATCGATTTTAGGAAAAGCAGATGGGGGTTCCTGTGACAGTGGGTTTGTAGGTAGTTGCCGATCGAGTGGGAGATTTGGCTATTTGCATTTTCGTTTGGGTTGAATTAAAGTTGTTGTTTAATTCAAGTTTAATTAAAGTTTAAATTGACCAGTATAATAACAGTCTGTTTTAATTCAAATCAATATATATATATATGTGTGTGTGTGTGTGTGTGTGTGTCTATGTATTTACATATTGGAAGAAATAAAAGGTATAGGCAGAGCATGATGTTTAATTTAGATATAAACCGTATTTTTGAATAAAATTTAAAGCTAGTTCTGATTGGTGAGAATGATAATAGTAGCAGAAATATATATATATATATATATATATATATATTTATATATAGGAACTTTTTTAAAAATGTTGGAAGGTTTATATAAAAGTTAGATTTTTCAGACCTACATAGTTTTATTTTTATATGCAGTTTAAAATGAAGAAAAGTAAGATTAAATTTACTAAGCTATGTAAAATAATAGTAGTAATTAAGGTGATGAATTTATTTAAATAACTCATTTAATTATTTTAGAAATTGTTAAAGGGAATTAGTTTAAAATTTAATCATCAAGTTTAGAACTAAATCACTAGTTAATTTAATTGTCTATTAAATTTATTAAATGGAAATTAATTATTTGATTGGTTCGAATATTAATAAAATCATCTAATGTCCGTGCATGGTATGAAATTGTGAAGAAAACAAGTCGGTTTGAAGTGGATTGCAAACAAAAGTTAAAGGTGAGTTAGTCTCACTCATCTGGGTTTTATTTAAATTTAAATAGTTAAATTTAAATTTTGGTTCAATGATTGAATTTATTCCATGTGGTATATTATATATAGTGCTGTATATATATATATATATATATATATTAGAGTGTTTGATTTCCTGCATTATATAGCGGATGAGGCCCTATGCGCCGCATAATAGCGGATGAGATATTATCATTCCATATGCCACGATATTCCACCTCGAAGTGGAATTGGTATTATTATATTGTGCTAACATCTGTGGATGTAGGGAAAAATAGGTTGGAGGGATCCAATCGGATTCCTCAAAATGTTTGAACTTATTTCATATATTTAGCGATATGATTGTGTGATGATCTGTGATGAATTATATTGACCATATTAGGAATTGGAATTTATTGAATACTCTGGCTTGGTTAAATATATATATTGGAATTTTGAGAATTGATATATATATTTATATATATATATATGAACTTTGGATTTTAAAGTAAATAAAAAGGTAATTTTAAATAAAATAATTATAAGGAATTTGGATTATTAAATGATTTGGAAGAATAAAAGTTGATTTTTAAATTTTAAATAAATAAATTCCGAGTAGGGAAAGTATATTTTGAATAAAGAAGAATAAATAAATTTTTGTGCTTAATGATATTATTTAGAGGAATAAAGAAATCATTTTCAAATTTAAGGTTTAAATTTGGAAAACATAAAGAAGAAATTTGGAAAAAGCATGAAATTTGTATTTCAGCTTAAATAAGATTTTGAATTAAAGTAAAGAAGCTAAATCTGAATTTAACGAGTTTTGAAATAAAAATTGGGTAAGTAAACAAATTTATTTTAAAAGGCAGTAAATTTTGAAAATCTATTTGAAAATTGATTTAAGTGTTTGAAATTTGAATTTTAAAAGGAGATAAGACTATGAAATTTATAAATTAGGTTTATAAAATGAAATGGATATCCGTGGATATTCGAGAGTATAAATTCACAGTAGGAATTTATAAAGGAGTGGGTAATTTGTTTTAAAAATAAATAGTGGTATGTTTATAAGGGTATGGAAATGGGAAGTGTATCTCCCTGGAGTATTTTAAAGGAGACTTTTTATGTATAAGTTAATGGCCTAAAATATTGTTTTAAAGAAATGTTTTAGAACATTTGTTATTTTCAAATGTTGTAAATTTTAAAGTAAATATTTTTCAAATTTATTTTTGTAATAATTATTTAAATGCTAATTGCTATTATTTTTTAAAAAGATAATTATTAATATTTATGTTTTGTAAAGTAATTTTATTTTAAAGATAGTTTGGGTAAACTTTTATTTGAAAACTTTGATAGAATTTCATAACTCTTATTTTCTAATTTAGTATGGCTTAACTTTTATTTTAAAAATTAGTTTTTATTTTGTAGAGCAGTTTTACTTTAAATATTTTTAAAGTATATATTTTGGATAAATTTTTTATGTAGTTTAATTTAAATGTTCCAATGTACATTTTATAACAAAATGTTTTAAATTATTTTGAAATCTAGAGTATTTGTACTTGGTGATTTCAGTGGAAACAGAAAATACTTGGGTAATTTATTCTGTGCGAGAAAGATGGTTTGAAACTGTTTTCAAAGGGTTGAAAAGCGAAAATACGTCGTGCAAAGATATTTTGAGGATTATTAATAATTTGGGAGAAATTATTATGGCTTGATGATTGTTTGTGAATGTTAATTGATAGTTAAGTAACCGACTATCACTATTGGCCAATGCGTTGACTATTTCGAAGAGATCGGGATCGGGATTTATTTTTCGAAAACCACTTCGATCCGGTTTGAATGTTTTTGTAAGGAAGACAAGTGCTGGGAGTTGAAGATGGAGCAGTAAGTGCAAGGGTTAATCGTTAGTAATCCTGAGGGTGATTCCAAAATGGATGTAGTAAGAGTAGTGCCTTCGGTTATGTTCGAACCTGGAATGGACTTGTATGGCCGAATGCTTTCAGAACATCGTCGGGAGGACGATGAGCATTCTAAGTGATTGTGTGCTAAAAACGTAACGCATAGCCTCAAGCCTCATCAACCGGCAATGGCTAAAATAGGGAAGGTGTATATAAGGCTAAGTGGCTAGCAATCAATTAGGGTAAGGTCAACCCTTGTCTAGATGTCTCTTTTTATTTCGGCCGTGTGGTGGTTGCTGATCCCAATCGCGGGGTGAATTATTCGGACTATCCAGTAAGGGGTAGCTCAGTCTTGTGTTGCAGGGGATTTAGGGTGGATCCTCGGTACGGTGAACTAGACCACGTACTGTGACGGACGGTACCCCAGTACCACTACCATTGATGGGAATCCATTTTTCCCTACGCGCCTTTTACGGTTCTTGCTTGTAGAACCCACTTTGTGGCTAGTAGCTGGAATTTAATAATGTAACAATTTCGGTTATTTGAATAAGTATTTGTATATAGACACTATTATAATATCAGAGGATTTTATTAGAAATGTTTTGGTTAACGTAAGGTAAAAACCCGGCATATTTATTTGTGGCGTGGTCTTATGAGATACCTTTGATTTCAAAGGATTTTGGAAACTTTAATAATCCAATAGAGTGTGTTTTCTCATGCTGGTTTTCCATACTGACTCGGGTGTTATTTAACGATAATGCTCGGGTTAGGCTGAGCATTATAGAATACGAGAAAGGATGCTGTGGAGCTTAGGAGACGAGTTGGATGGCGAGACACACTTCCTACTTGATTATTATTCCATTGTGCATCCAGTTTTGAGGACAAGTTTATATAACTGTCCAGTTGTGTGTTATAGATGTTGTTGAACTCTGATGATGTATTCTGGTGATGTATGTGTAAAACAGATATAGTTCCTTTTGTGTAAAGATCAGTTATTATCTATTATATTTTATTCCACTGCGATGACAAGATTCTGTTGTGTTGTTTTATCTTCTTCTACCTCCTTCTTATTTAACCCTAATGGTTCGGTTTTTGGGTTTTCTATTGTTTGGCATTTAATAAAGTGGACGTATTGATGTCGATTTTCGGGCGTCGGAAAATCGGGTCGTTGCACTTGGTATCAGAGCTGAAGATTAAGCATGAACCTTGGCTCTGGTGGGGATTACTCATAGAATACAGTCCACAGTACTCTAGAATGAGTTTGAGTGTATTAATAGTATGAGCGCGTATTTGTTAGTGAATATAAAATTGTTTTTATATTGTGTTGATTTATCGGTTGGGTGTTTATGGATTTTGGTCAATATATGGGACGCCATGTCATCATAGGGATTTATAAACTCTTAAACAAGATAAACCGACATAGTATTGTTTTAAATAGGGTAAATGAAATAATTTTACCCAAATTATTTTTGTAAATAAAAGAAATAATTTTTCGTAAATTATTATAAGTATATATGGTTGCTTGGTTGTTCGAGAATGATAATATTAAATTATTATAATTGTTAAGTGAAAGTTGAATAAAGGGTTAAAATTTATAACCAAAGGTTAAGGAATAAATTTATACAACAAAATGGATTTGTAAATGTGAATTACAAAGGTGATTTATAATTGAAATAGTACAAAATTCCAGAGCAATGTTTCGATATGAATTTGTAGGATTGGAATTTGGAATTTTGAGAGAAGTTTAAATTTCTTTTGGGTTTGAAAAGGGTTTTCAAAGATTTTGGAGAAACAATAGCGATATTGTTTCAGAAATATTTTTTAATTGGATTTGAAGTCTGGTGAGATTTGGAATTTAAAAATATTTGAAGGGTTTTAAAGACTAAAAGCACTGAATTCACTATGGTCGCTGGAAAATAACTTCGATGATGATTGCAGCATCATCGATGTTCATTTTCGAGTTTTCAAAAGCGGAATTGCTGCCAAATTGTTTTAAATTGGGGTTGTTTGCAAAACTGGGTTTGGTTTTGAAATTTGAATGATAATTTGATATGTAATTAAATTATGAATGATTTTGAAATATTGAAGTTTGGTTTGGTAAAATCATTTTGATTTTTAAATACGTAGGAATGTTGAATATTTTGATTTGGCATTTGTTGCAAAATTTGAGTTTAATTTTGTAATGCAATGGAATATTTTGATTTGGATATAATTGATTTCAAAAATGATTTTGAAATGTTAGGTAATTCATTAAAAGAGGCTTTGGAATCTTATTAAAAATGAAATTGGAAAAAATAAGTTGGAAAACTTATAGAAGTTAAAAATTCGAATTAAAATGGAATGAAATTGAATCTAGAAAATAAAGTAAAAATTTATTTTATTGGAAGTAAATTTGCTGGAGAACAAATTTATTTAAATTTGTAAGTAATAGAACTAGAATTAAAATTGTATAATGGTATCAATTTAAATTGTGTCAAGAAAGGTGAATTGTAGATTTGTTCGAAGGAACTAAAAGAAGTAAAAGTTTAGGAATAAACTTTTTATTGAAATTTGTGGAATAAGATTCAACTTGAAAGGGGTCAAATAAAGGTAAGTGTGATTAAAGAATAAAGTTAGAAAGATAAGCCAATTAAAGAAGGTTGGTAAATGGAATGGAAATAAAAGTATGGATAGACAAATGAATTTGCATTTGTAAGAAAATAGAATCGAAACCGAATATTGGGAATTAGTTTGAATTGTGTGCAATGGAAGTTAGTCACGATTTGACTAAATAAAATTAGTGAGTAAACTAATTAATTCAAGAGGGTAAGCAGATGAATTGGAAATGTACGTTGGGATGATATTTAATTAATAATGTGTAAAATAAAGTAAAGTTACATAATTTATTTGAAGTAAACTGAAATTATAAAAGTTTGGAAATAAATCCATTGGGATTTAAATAAATTAATAAGTGGAACTAATTAGAGAAATGGTTAATTAAATATGGGTTGAGATAAAGGTAAATAGAATTCAATATCTAAAATGAAGGTAAATTGAATTTATATGGAATTGGAGATCCAGTTTAAAAATAAGTGGATGTAAAGGCTAAAGTGGAAGAGTAATAATATAAGAGTATATAAAATGCTTATATTAAACTTAAATGAATGGTGAAATACTTAAGTAAGTTTGGTACTGGAAATATACTAAGTAATTTTGGAATGGAGATTAAGTAAAGTTGTGGAATGGGATAATTATGGATAAATGAATAGAAATCAAAATATTGTGAATAAAAGAGAATTGATATGGCTAAAAATCAATTGGTGATAAATACGTAAGGTGTACGTATATTATTTTATTCGCATAATGATTTGATCTAGATTCGAGCACAGAATTTTGAGGTAGTTATACTGATCCGAGTTAGGATTTTTCACTCGATCTTCGACGGCGAACCTGGATATGGATTTTTGTTTGATTCTAAAAATTCTCTATCATAGTTTGTGGCTATGCAAGAAGAATGATAGTTTCTGATGATTTGAGTCCGCACTAGAGAGTCGGGTGGACGATACTAGTTCGGAAGTGAAATTGTGTGATAGAGTGGGCGATCAAATTGGGTATTGCGTATGGGTGATATATGTGCATCTTACGGATGTGAATGAAATAGATGTGTAAACTTTTGTAACGAAATGTGTAAAGAAATTTTGAATATTGTAATTGAACATTATTTCTTAGTAGGATATTCAGGTGTTTAAAAGCAAAAGGAAAATTAGAATTTTTATTTTAGAAGATAAATGGAATTGCAACGAAAGGTATGTATTTAAATTTCTGTATGAAATTCGATGATTTTCTGGTCTAGCAACTTGGCATTTTGTTTTCTTTTGAAATCTGGGGGCCCATAGAGGCATTTTGTAGTTGTACCGAGTTAGCCACGCAAAGGAGACGTTGGCAAAAAATTTCGAAAGTTTAGGCAGTTAGAAATTTTTTGGAAATTTTTTGATAATTTAAAATTTGAATTATAATTTGAGTGGTTGAGTTAGCAATGTTGTTTGGAAATTTTGGATAGGTTTGAAAGGTTAGTAAGGGTATTATTGTTGTTATAAAAAGATTGTTTGGGTATTGTTTAAACTGTTCGGTTTTGAAGATGATAAGAAATATTAGAATGAGAAATAGTTAACGGGTTGTGGACCATTCTTCCTAACTAGTAATTTCGAGGACGAAATTCTTTTAAGGAGGGAGAAATGTGACCACCTGGAATTTTAGATATTTGAAAATGGAATATTTAATTTATTTTAAGTATTTGGAAGTTGGTTTAACTTGAATTTCAAATACCATTATTTTTGCAGTTAAATTAATGAATTTAATTATTAGAAATAAGAGAAGTTGTTGAATCTAGAGTTACAGGCTGGTTAAAAATAATTTGAAGGCTTAGAAAATTTGTATTAACAATATTGAAGATAATAGAACTTTTAAATTTTAATTTAAAGATAGTGTGTTCAGTTTTGAAAGTATATCGTTTAAATTGATATTTAAAAATAGCCTTCCGAGGCACAGTCTTGGAATTCGACGAAACTAGTTCCATTGGATCCGTAATAGTGTACTTTTATTGGATTTCAATTTTCGCAATATTTGAAGTGATTGTTTGGCCGTACGATAGGTAAACGCGCTGAAATTTATGTCGAAATTTAATTTTGTAACTGGGTCCAAAAAGCTATCTTCTACATACGATTGAATTAGGACTCGAAACCTTTTCCATTGCGTCCGAAATAAGGGTTTAACATTATAAATGCCTAACGGCACACCTCGATAGGAGATTGAGATTTTAGCTCGATTTCGGGACATTTGAATTCAAATTAAAATTAAAATTTTAAATTATGACCAGTCATAAACAACATTGTGATTTAACGCGTGGTAACATTTTTCAAAACACTTTTCCTTCTTTTTTACGTGCATTATAATTAAATGCATTCTTCCTCCATTTGTCAGGCACGCTTCAGGGAAAAAAATTTGAATAATAAAAAAAGGAGGGTCCATGTCATTTTAACGAAATTCAGTTTAAAAGAAAATGGCATAACTAAATCGATTCCTCCTCTCAATGTCATATCCTAAAAAAAAGGCAACGTGCGATTATCGCGTAGCCGCGACTGTGGAAGCGCGCGCGAAGGCGCGAGGCACGCTATGGTCAGTGCTGGACGGAGTAATCGGGCGTTCTGAGGTGGGTTTGAGGCGGAGTTATCAGGTAACATTTCTCCTGGTGCAGCTGGGTTCGAGTGCCACCACTATCGATTATTTGATCGCGTAATGCGTCACGACTGGAAGCGGTGTGCGGTTGTTTTAGGGTTCGAGGAGGGGAAAGGATTGATGTGTCACGACTTGGTAGGGGTTCGGCGATCTGGAGCTCGACTGTGTGGTGTGTCGAGGCGGCGTTGGCTGTCAATCGATTTTTGGAAAAGAGGATGGAGGTTCCTATGGCAGCGAGTTTGTGGGTAGTTGCTCATCGAGTGGAAGATTTGGCTGTTTGCTTTCTCGTTCGGGTTGAGTTATATATATATATATATATATATATATATATATATATATATATATATATATATATATCCGTGTGTATATATTTTTACAAATTGGAAGAAATATAAGGTTTAGGTAGAGCATGGTGTTTAATTTAGATATAAACAATAATTTTGAATAAAGTTTAAAGCTAGTTCTGATTGGTGAGAATGATAATAGTAGTTGAATATATATATATATATATATATATATATATATATATATATATATATGAACTTTTTTTAAAAATGTTGGATGGTTTATATGAAAGCTAGATTTTCAAACCTACATAGATTTATTTTTATATGCAGTTGAAAATGAAGAAAAGTAAGATTAAATTTACTGAGCTATGTAAAATAATAATAATAATAATTAAGGTAATGAATTTATTTAAATAACTCATTTAATTATTTTAGAAATTGATAAAGGGAATTAGTTTAAAATTTAATCATCAAGTTTAGAACTAAATCACTAGTTAATTTAATTATTTATTAAATTTATTAAATGGAAATTAATTATTCGATCGGTTCGAATATTAATAAAATCATCTAGTGTATGTACAAGGTCTGAAATTGTGAAGAAAACAAGCCGGTTTGAAGTGGATTGCAAAAAAAGTTAAAGGTGAGTTAGTCTCACTCATTTGGGTTTTATTTAAATTTAAATAGTTAAATTTAAATTTTCTTTGAATGATTGAAATTATTCGATGTGGTATATTATATATAGTAGTGTATATATATATATATATATATATATATATATTGGAGTGTTTGATTTTGCGCATTATATAGCGCATGAGACCCTAGCACCGCATAATAGCGGATGAGATATTATGATCCCATATACCGCAATATTCCACCTCGAAGTGGAATTGGTATTATTATATTGTGCTAACATTTGTGGATGTAGGGAACAACATGTTGGAGGGATCCAACCGGATTCCTCAAAACGTTTGAATTTATTTTATATATTTAGCGGTAGGATTATGTGATGATCTGTGATGAATTATACTGATCATATTGGGGATTGGAATTTATTGAATACTCTAGCATGGTTAAATATATATATTGGATTTTGAGAATTGATATATATATATATATATATATATGAAGTTTGGATTTTTAAAGTAAATAAAATGGTAATTTCAAATAATATAATTATAAGGAATTTGGATAATTTAATGATTTGGAAGAATAAAAGTTGATTTTCAAATTTTAAATAAATAAATTCCGAGTAGGGAAAGTATATTTTGAGTAAAGAAGAATAAATAAATTTTTAGACTTAATGATATTATTTAGAGGAATAAAGATTTTTTTTTCAAATTTAAGGTTTAAATTTGGAAAAGATAAAGAAGAAATTTGGGAAAAGCATGAAATTTGTTTTTTAGCTTAAATAAGATTTTGAATTAAAATAAAGAAGTTAAATATGAATTTATTGAGTTTTAAAATGAAAATTGGGTAAGTAAAGAAATTTATTTTAAAAGGGAGTAAATTTTGAAAATCAATTTGAAAATTGATTTAAGTGTTTGAAATTGGAATTTTAAAGGGAGATGAGACTATGAAATTTATAAATTAGGTTTATAAGATGATATGGATATTGGTGGATATTCGAGAGTATAAATTCACGGTAGGAATTTATAAAGGAGTGGGTAAATTGTTTTAAAAATAAATAGTGTTTTATTTTTAAGGGTATGGAAATGGGTAGTGTATTTCCTTGGAAAGCTGAGTATATTTAAAGGGGACTTTTTATGTATAAGTTAAAGGCTTTAAAAATTTGTTTTGAAGAAATGTTTTAGAATATTAATTATTTTCAAATGTTGTAAATTATAAAGTAAATATTTTACAAATTTATTTTAGTAATATTTATTTAAAGGTTAATTGCTATTATGTTTAAAAAGAATATTATTAATATTTATGTTTTATAAAGTAATTTTATTTTAAAGATAGTTTGGGTAAAGTTTTATTGAAAACTTGTATAGAATTTCATAACTCTTATTTTATAATTTAGTTTTGCTTAACTTTTATTTTTAAAATTATTTTTCATTTTATAGAGTAGTTTTATTTTAAATATTTTTAAAGTATACATTTTGGATAAAGTGTGTAAGTAGTTTAATTTAAATGTTTTAAAGTATATTTTACCATAAAGTGTTTTAAATTATTTTAAAATCTAAAGTATTTGTACTTGGTGATTTCTGTGGAAATAGAAAATATATAGGGAATTTATACCATGAGGGAAAGATGGTTTGAAACTGTTTTCAAAGGGTTGAAAAGTGGAAATATATCTTGCAAAGATATTTTGAGGATTATAAATAATTTGGGAGAAATTATCATGGCTTGATGATGGTTTATGAATTTAATTGATAGTTAAATAACCGACTATCAATATTGACCAATGCGCTGAACGCTTCGAAGAGAGTGGGATCGGGATTTATTTTTTGGAAGCCACTTTCGATCCGGTCTGAACGTTTTCATTACGAAGACAAGAGCTGAGAGTCGAAGATGGAGCAATGAAGTGCAAGGGCCAATCGCTACTGATCCTGAGGGTGATTCCAAAATGGTTGTAGTAGGAGTCGTGCCTTCGGTTCTGTTCGAACCCAGAACGGAGTTGTATGGACGAATGCTTTCAGAACATCCTCAGGAGGAAGACGAGCATTCTAAGTGATTGTTTGCTAAAAAGGAAACTCATAGACTCAAGCCTCATCAACAAGGAATGGCTAAAACAAGGGAGGTGCACACAAGGCTAAGTGGCTAGCAACCAATTAAGGTAAGGTCACCCCTGTCTAGATGTCCCTTTTTTTCTCGACTGTGTGGCGGTTGCTGATCCAAACCGCAGGGTGAACTTATTCGAACTATCCAGTAAGGGGTAGCTCCTGTCTTGTGCTGTAGAGGATTTAGGGTGGATCCTCAGTACGGTGATCTAGACCACGTACTGTGACGGGCGGTACCCTAGTAGCCCTGCCATTGATGGAAATCCATTTTTCCCTACGCGTCTTTTACGGTTTTTGTTTTTAGAACCCACATTATGGCTAGTAGCTGGAATTTAATAATGTAATAATTTCAGCTATTGGAATAAGTATATGTGTATAGACACTGTTATAATATCAAAGTATTTTATAAGAAATGCTTTGGTTATCGTAAGGTAAAAACCCGGCATGTTTATTTGTGGCATGGTCTTACGAGATACCTTTGATTTCCAAGGATTTTGGAAACTTTAGTAATCCAATTGAGTGTGTTTTCTCACGCTGGTTTTCCAGACTGACTTGTGTGTTATTTAACTATAGTGCTCTGGTCAGACCCAAAGGATGTTGTGGAGCTCAGGAGACGAGTTGGATGGCGAGACGTACTTCTGTACTTGATTATTATTACATTGTGTATCCTGTTTTGAGGACAAGTTTATATAACTGTCCAGTTGTGTGTAATAGATGTTGTTAAACTCTGATGTTGTATCTGGTGATGAATGTATAAAACAGATATAGTTTCTTTTGTGTAAAGATCAGTTATTATCTATAATATTTTATTCCACTTAGATGATAAGATTCTGTTGTGTTGTTTTCTCTTCTTCTACCTCCTTCTTCTTTAACCCCAATGGTTCGGTTTTCTGGTTTTCGATTGTTCGACATTTAATATAGCGGATGCATTGATGCCGATGTTTGGGTGTCGGAAAATCGGGTCGTTACATTCATTAAATATTAATGAAATTGAAAGCAAGATAATTGAATTCAAATTGATAGTAAGTAAATAGAATTGAATTTGATTTAATTTGAAAGTGAACTAACTTGAATAGAAATTAGTGAATGTAAACTAATTAAATGTGAATAAATGAATATTAGTAAAATCCAATGTTAATGAATCAAATGTGATTAAAGTGAAACAATTCAATGGATATTAATGAGAATGAATTTATATTGATTTGGTAATGGAATTATTGGATAGATATTGGTTTGTTGGATGTTAGTTGGATGATAGTTTTTTGATGGTTGAACTTGTTACTTATTGATTGCATTTGCTATATTGGCATATATAATTGTTGTATTGGTATATGTTGTATATTGATATTACTTCCTATATACATGTGTTCTCATTTGTTTGTTGTGTATTTAGTAGGTGCGGATGGCGTATGCTTCGCATTTGGAGCTCGCTTTCGCGCCATATTAGCCGTATATGCTCACTAATAATATATAAGGTACATATCTCATTATTACATATCGTTCTTTACACTTTATTCCCTGCGGATGCCTCATCCTCGAAGATGAGATGTATATTTGTTATATATATATATATAAATATATATATATATATATATATATAGTGATTTTTGCCAATCAAACCGTGCAAAGGAGGCTATGGCGATTTTTTTAAAAATTTAAGGCGTTAGATATTTTTTTGAGAATTTTGGAAAAAAAATTATAACTAAAATTTTGATTTTGAGTTATAAGTTAAACAATATTAGTTAGTTTTGAAAAGATAATTATGAATGAATTTGAAAACTTAGAGAAGGTTTTATAAGAATTTTTACTATTGGATTTCGGAAAAAGTTAAGAGTTTTAAATAGATTTGGTAAATCCAATTTGAAAGATTTTTTTGGAAATTTAATGGATTTTGTGATATTGTCTTTCTTGGTAATTTCGAGGACGAAATTCTTTTAAGTAGGGGAGTATGTAACGACCTAGAATTTCAGTCATTTGGAATTTGTATACTTAATTGATTTCAAATATTCAAAAGTAGATTTTACAAGTTGAATAACTAATATTTCGAATATAGGGATTTACGTAGATAATTAAATTGTTAATTTAATATTTGAAATTGCTGAAATAATTGGAAATTGAATTTAATGAGGATGAAAACAATTTATAAAGTTGATATAAATTCTATTGTAATTAGAATGATTTTAGAGAACTTTTAAAATTGATTTAAAAGTTAATTTACAGAAATTAAATATTTTAATATTTATTAACATGTAAAAAATAATCATTTTTCACACGGTGTCGGATTTCAACGAAAAAAGTTTGATTGGATCCATAATGTTATATTATTGTAGGATTTCAAATTTCACGTCGATCAGATTTATGGTTTAGTTGTGGCAAGCTAAAATACGTACAAATTTATTTAAGTAATTTTAGTTTAAACAAGTCGATTCGAAAACCTATCTTCCAAATACGATCGAAATGCCTCTGATATATATTCCATTGTGTTCGGGAATGTAGGTAAAACATTATAAACGCCAGGCGATATGCTTCGTTTGGAGTTCGAAAATTTTTCAGATGAATAGTGCGCGAAATTTTCTTTATAAGGCCACACTTCTTTCAATTTGCACAAACTCTAGGTTTCTTCACTCAGTCGCTGCCACTAAGGAATGGACAACTGAAATCATTTGATCTTCATTCCCTTCGATCTCCTCATCCATCCACTTTCATCGAAAACTTTCAACTACAATATTGAAGAGCTTGAGGAGATCATCACATCCAACGATTGTGATCTACATTGGAGCATCGTTGTAACGACCCGGCTTTTTCAACAGTTAATTAGTGATATTTAAAATAAATTTAAATAATTAATTCGAAATATAATTTGTTTTCAATATGAAAAGTTGGTTTGATTAATAAAAAGAACTCAGAATTTAAATATAACAATTAATTGAATAAATTAAATAACAATTGACAATTGGGTAAATTATTTAAATTTGGAATTGTAAGCTTATTGAAAATATTTTAGCGGCTTATAAATTTATATTGATAGTACTGGAAGTAATAGATGGGTTAAAATTGAATATAACAGCCGTTTGTTCAATTTTAAAATTTACATTGTTTAAATTGACATGTAAAAAATAACCTTCCGAGGCACAGTCTCGGAATTCAACGAAACCAGTTCCGTTGGATCCGTAATATTAAATTATTGTCGGATTTCAAATTTCGTAAATTTGAGCCTTCGTGTGATCGTACGATGTTAAAACGCATTGACTATAATTAACCGATTAAATTTAAATATAAAATTCATAGCTTCCTCTGTATGCCTCCTTCCCCTCAACATAAATCTCGATCTTTCCCTTTCTTTTATAACAATCTTGTGTCTTATTCCTTCATTCGAAACAACACCCCTTTTACTTTCAGTTTAATCGTTTTCATTCGAATATATATATAAAAAAAAGAGATCAAATTAATGGCTGCATATCTCTTTTAATCGTGAATCAAAACCCCCCTTTTCTCTCTTTCGATCAGCCTCTCTCCTTTTTCCCTTTCTTCTCTTCGAGGCCGAATTCACGGCATCCATAAAAAAATAATGAAGAAACCCTAAATCATTCGCGTCTGAGCTATGTGGGGCGGCTGCGTTCGCAAGTCGCATCGAGGCGTAAGAGAAGGGGGGCGTCGTTCACGTGCAGGCACACGTCGCGAGTGGGTCGCGACGTCTTCGATGGCAACGTGGGTGCGGCGGTCCGTTGATGGTGGGTTTCTCGTGGTATGCATCGCGAGGCGCATGATGTGTGCAGTTCGTTCTGGGAAGGGGACAGTGATTTTGGGAAGAAGGGATGTTTGCATGAAGAGAAGGAGGTGAGTGTAGTTCTTAGGGTCGTGATCGTTGGTGGTCTCGAATCTCGGCGGTGAGGTATTATACTTATTTGCTTTTTTTCATTTAATAAATTTGCATATTTTAATTTTGCTAGATTTATTTATAATAGTCTGGTGAAAAACAAAAATTTGTTTAATTAATTTGTTTGATTAATTCAGCTAATAAAAAGATTTTTAGAAGAAAATGTTTTCTGTTTAAAAACTAAGGAATTAGTAAATGGAATTTATTAACAGATAATAATGTTTAAATTGTTCCAAATATTTATAAAAATTCAATTTTTAAAGTATCAGTTCGTTAACGTATAAAATGAAATTTATCAATCGATTATTTTGAATATTTATAAAATTCATATGAATTGTTATATAAAGTTTAAAATCGGGAAATAAATAGCTTAAATAAATTAACTAAAATTATTTATTAAAAGAAATTAGCTTAAGTCAAATTATTAATTTAAACCCATGATTCTTAGTAATTAAATTAATGGAAATTTAATTGTTTGATTTGTCAAATATTAATAAATCATCAAATTGTTATTCAAGGTCAAGAGTATGGAAACGAGTCTGGATTGGAAAGGATTGCAACAATTAAATCAAAGGTGAGTTAATCTCACTCAGTTAAGTCTAAAATTTGAATGGTTGAATTTAAATTTAATTGTTGAATTGCTTGAATGATGATTGAAGTAGTGAATAATTAAATAAACTTTTTACCATATACTATAATATTTCACATTTAAGTGAAATTGTTATTTTATTGTGCTAACATCTGTGGATGCAGGGAAACATGTTGGAGGGATCCAACAGTATTCCTCAAAACTATTTATTTTATTTTGTATATATGCTGTTCTGTGACAGGATGATATATTGATTTGGGTGGTTTTATAGATAATTGAATTATCAACTATTGAATCACAGAGAAGTTGAAAAATTGAAATTTCTATTACCGTTGATAAATTAATTTGAAGAAGTTAAATAAAACTCAAATAGAAAATATTTATTTGAAATTTGAATCTACTTAAAGTGAGAATGAAGAAAAGAAATAAAAGTATATTTTCTACTTAAGTTAAACTTTAAGGTGATAAAGTTGAGTTTTGGAAAATTTAAATTATGAAATTAAACTTGAAGGAATATTGTAATCGATAAGTGAATTAAAGAAAATGGAATTATATTAAGAAATGGAAATGGAGGTCTATTAAGGAAATAAAAGAAATATTAATAAGAAAAGAAAAGAAAATTTATTAGGAAATAAAGACGATGCTATTAAGAATTACGAATAAGAAATCCTGTTAAGAGCCAAAAGGAATTTTTATTTAAATAAATGGAATTTATTAAATGGGACAATATGTAACTTTATAGAAAGAAATAAATTATAAAGATGAGATTTTTAAATAAAACTATCTGATAATGAATGAAATCCAAGGAGATTTTATAAATTCATGAATGGAATTTATAAATGAGATATGAAATTGGTTGAATGGAAATAGCAGGATATTTCCAAAGGTGAATGTGGACAAGAGGCATTTATAAATGGATATTGGATTTTCTAAAATTATAATTTATTTTAATGGGAATATTTTAAATTACTATTCCATATAAATCTTTTTATAAACTATTATTTAAATGTAAAATATTTTCGAATTAGTTATTTTGAAGGTTTAGCTATTATTTATGATAAACTCTAAGTTTTCTAAAACTAGCTTTGAAACTTATAAATAACTAGATATAAATTTCAATATTTAATATTACTTCTTATTTTATAAATCTATATGTTTTCAAAATGTTTTTAAAATCCAATTAAAATCCTCTTGTGATGGTAAGCAAATTAATTTAAATGGGATAAGGTTTAGGAGAAATCTTATTAAATGGAGAAAGTGAATTTGAGAAATTATAAGGAAAGTGTAAATTGAATTTTTGAGGAAGAAATGAGAAAATAGGAATATTTTCAAAGGATAAATCAATTGTGAGTAAGTATAAGAAATTAGTTAAATGATTTCATGGGAATAAAGGACATTGAAAATTTATTCCAAATGGGTTAAATGTAAATATTAACTGTATGATAATTGGGGTAGATAATTTGTAGAAATTATTTGATGGTTGCTTGTGAATGATTAATTGATAGTTAAATAACCGACTATCAATATTGGACAACGCGCTGATCGTTTCGAAGAGTCCGTGATCGGATTTAATTATCCGAAAACCACTTCGATCCGGTTTGAACGATTACGAATGAAGACCGTGAAGAGTTGAAGACGGTGATTCGGTTTGTTCAAACCCAGGGCAACTTGTATGGATTGAATGCTTTCAGAACATCGTCAGGTGGACGATGAGCATTCTAAGTGATGCGTTCTTAAAAAGGTAATGTTTAACCTCAAGCCTCATCAACCGGGAATGGCTAAAACTGGGGAGTTGCAGCAAGGTTAGGTGGGTCATGCCCAAGTAGGACAAGATATTTCCCCTATCTAGATGTCCCTTTTTATTACGGCTTAGTGGGTGGTTGGTCGCGCCAACCACAGGGTTTATCTTGTTCGGGGCTGTTCAGTAAGGAATGGTTCCGGCCTTGTGTTGCAAGGGATGAAGGGAGTAATCCTCGGTACTCTGATCTAGGCCAGGTACTGTGACGGGCGGTACCGCAGTAGCCCAGCCATTGATGGAAATCCATTCTCCCTACGAGCCTTGTACGAGTTTTGTTTGTATTACCCACTCTGTGGCTAGTAGCTGGAATTTAATCATGTAACAATTTCGGCTATTTTATAAGTATTTGCATATAGACCCTATTATAATATCAGAGGATTTCTATAAAAATTGTTTTAGCTATCGTAAGGTAAAAACCCGACATGTTTATTTGTGGCGTGGTCTTACGAGATGCTTTTGTTTTCAAAAAGATTTTTCAAACTTTAATAATCCAATTGAGTGTGATTTTCTCACGCTGTTATTCCAGACTGACTTGGGTGTTGTTTTATATGATGCTCGGGTCAGACCGAGTTGAACAGGTTCAGGTTATATGCTGGAGCTCAGGAGACGAGCTGATGACAGAGCGTATTTACGTATTTGTTTATTATTTCCGCCGTGTATGATCTTATAGGAGTTGTCATGTATGATTGATGGATGTACTCTGATGGTGGGTGTATATATACGTATACAGTACAGATTTCTTGTATTTAAAACTGTATTCTATATATTATATTTTATTCCGCTGCGATGTGATATTCTGATGTTGTGTTTGTTCTTCTTCTTCTACCCCTTTCTTCTTTTTCATAACTATCAAGAGTTTTCGGGTTCGAAAATTTCGAGTTGTTACAATTGTGGTGTCCACTAGGGGCCCACGTTCTTCTACCGTTCATGCATGGTTTTCTACGTATAGTGAGGGTCGAGCTTCAAGTGGCCGCAGGCGATGGTGTGCGTGGCATAGGCGATTCGAGCAGGGGTCCCTGATCGGCGAGTAGGCAAGTGTGGTGGTTGCGAAAATTCAAGAAAGGTAGGCGGTAAAAATGAAAGGAAAGAAGAAAGAAATATCCGGCCTTGATATGGAGTTGTGAAATGGACGGCCAGATTTATTTGATGGTATTTAAAATAAAATAAAAAGTATAAATTAATTTATATAAATTCGTGTAAACTTTAAAATGCTATAACTTCTTCATACGAGGTCCGTTTTTGACGAAACAAATCGTGTTAGGATCGTATTGACGAGTACTACATTTTATAGCTAGTTTGGAGTTGATTACAGCTGGTGAAATTTTTGGGTAAAATTAAACGCTTGTTTAATTTTATTCGGAATAAAACGCTGCAACGGCTATTGGAACCAAATTGAGTACCACTCTCTCTTTCTGACCCACTGATATTTTTAAATAAGTGCGAATAAATTTTATTTATGACGATTGATGATTATTTGGATGATATATGATATATTATATATATCGATTGGTATTTGGATATATTCCTGCCTATTGGAGCAGATGAGAACTTATACGTTTCTGTGTATGAGCAGATGACCTTTTTTATGTGCGTCCGCCTCCAAGTAGTCATTGTACATATTTTCTTATCTGTATATTTGTTGCAGGTGACAGGTTGGAGGGATCCAACTGGATTTCTCACCGGTGTTGATTTTATTTACAAATAATGATATATATATATATATATATATATATATATATTGTTATCATATGATATATGATGTTTAGATACTGTGATTGATGTGAATCGCCTTATTTAGTAGTGTTGTAGTATTGGGCCATATTTTGGAATTTTAAAAATACTAAAGTGATGTTTTCAATTTAACAAAGAATTCAAAGTGACTTTGAAAATATATATTTGGCTAAGGAATGGATTTATTAAATAAATACATAGTTAAAATTGTTATGTTATAAAAGTTATGGTTTTGTGAAATATATCAGAATATGATTTTTGGAATATGGAGATAACTATTTTGTAAATAGTTTAAAATTGAGATTTTGATTTATTATAAACGATTTATATATAAGATTTATAAAACTGAATTTTTATAAATAAAAATAATGGAATTATAAACGATTTTTGTAAGCATTAAAATAAAGTTATAAATGGATCTTATAAGTGAATAAGATTTATAAATGTATGAAGTTATAAAAAGGATGAACTTGTAAATAAGAGATTTATGAGAGAATTAACTTATAATTGGATTTGGCACATAAACGAGATATAAAGGAGATCAGTTAATAAAAGAATTTTGTATATGGAAGTCTTTATAATATATAAATGGAATGTATAAACATTGTTTTATAAATCTAAAATCAATTGAATTTGATAAGTTAAATATGAAAGCTTATTAAAGGAGTTTATTCACGATTTTGGACAGTGAATAATCCTCTAATAAATGTGTAGAAGCAATGAATATAGATAAGGAATAATATCACAATTTTGGACAGTGAATAATCTTTTAAATTAAATAAATGTTTTAGGAAGTGATATTTTTCAATGGAGTTAAATGGTTTGAAGATGTTTTAAAAAGTGTTAAGTATCAAATACATGGATTTCAACATTCATTGTTGAAATAGATGTTTTCGAAAAGTAAGGAAAGCGTGGACTATAACATTATTGTTATAGTAAATGATTTTCGAAAGGAGATTTTTGTATAGTATATGGGATTTATATATCTATCTAATTTTCAAATACCTATACTAGTGATTTTGGGTTTTCGTAATGATTTTTTACGCAACATTTGTTTTGACCCAAATAAACATGCTTAAGAGAATGTTTTCCTTTAAGGATAAAATTTATACCTGATTTAAGTATATGTAAAATTTTCTAAGTGTTGAAGATATATTGATTTGTAAATTACATATTATTAAATAAGTATATGGTAATGTTTTCTAATATTGAAATGGTTATGGAACTGTATCTTTTTAAAGATAATCTAAAGTGAACATTTAGAAAAGTGATTTAATTAATAAAAGATTAATTAAAAGGGCCTAGTGATTACTTATGGTGCTGGATAATTGTTTATTTGCTTTGATAGTAAAATAACTGACTATCAAATTTGGTGATTTTAGTTCCTAAACTTGATGTGGGAACTATTTAGTTGTACACTTAGTACTTAGCCATCTGTGTAGGCTTGATTACCGTTTGCTTTGAGGACGTTGAATCGTGTAGTGTGGAGTATTACTCCAATCTATCGAGCTTCCTTCTTGGCCGAAGAATAGCAAGTTGAAAATTGGAGACATGATAAGTCTATGAGATTTAGTTTCTATGTTAGGTTGAGAAATGCTTTTGCGTTGTTGGTGCGAAGAGACCGGGATCTTTTTATCCGAAAACCACTTCAGACCAACATTTATGCGACGATTGCATAGGTTGGTTGTGATGATATTGATACTCAGGATTTTCATAGTGAAGGATTGCTTGTTGATCGTTTGGGGTTAAAATCCTAATATACATCTAGTAGCAGTTTTCTTTATGAAATATCCAATGCAAGGACTGTTCGCTACTAATCCTAGGGATTTTCCGACAGGATGTGGTTGGAAAGTACCATCGGTTTGTCCTATTCCTGGACAACTTGTATGGACATTTGTCTGACATTGCATTTCTAAAGATTACGTATATTGGCTTTTACAAACATTCATCGGTGGTGGTGGAGATGGCAACTTCTCTTAGCTTAACACCATCCTTGAGACGTATGAGCTCAAGGGTTGTTTTGTGGAAGGCAATTAGTAGTCAACGGAAATGGCCGTATGGCATTCAAAGTGATGTGATATGTGATACATGAAAGGCAATCGTTACCTCGGGTCTCATCAACCGGAAATGACCGAAATAGGGTTAATGTAGAAAGGCAAAGTGAGTCATTCCCAATTAGGATATGATCATCCTCTTCTATATATAATTCTTCCCGCAATGATGTTCGGGATGTAAATTATTGCGTTTTTCTATGAGGGCCCTCAGAAAGGTCAGTAACGACCGAGGGATGGTATATTCAGTACTATCTAGTTACAGAGTTAGGCTGATCCTGTGTTGGTTGAGGATCCTTTGTGACAGTCCTCGGTAAATTCCTTCAGAGATGTACTGCCGGAAGGTAACCCCTTCACCTGGTAATTTGTATGGAAATCCAAACTCCGCTACTTTCCTGCCATTTTGATTTTACTACCCACTTTAGGCTATGTGCTGGAATTTAATCAATGTAACAATTTCGGCTATGATTAATATTAATTGTATACTAAACACTAGTATAATATAAGATAATTTTATATGGAACGTTTTGGTTATCGTAAGGTAAAAACATGTCCGTATTTATGTATGGGCTTGTCTTACATGATACTTTATTTTTGAAACGAAAAGTTTTGTAATTTAATAAATTCATTTGATTGTGTTTCTCATGTTGGTTTACCAGACTGATCCTTGCATTCTTCCCTTTCAATGCTCGTGTCAGACCGAGTATATTTATAGGTTCAGATTTGGTGATTTTGGAGTTTCAACAAGAGAGCTGAGATCTTCATTTTCATATACACGTATCTATTTATGGCATTGTTGTTGTATATTGTCAGCAATTATAAAGACATGTTATTATAACTGTCCAGGCTGATGATTAGTGATTGTTGAACTCTGATTGATGTATGTATATACAGTTTTTGTTTTGTAAAGATCATTGATATGATTATAAGTTATTCCGCAGCGATGTTTGATTCTGTACTATTCTATTTTGTTTTCTCTTCTCTCTTTCTTCTCTTATCTTCTTCTTTCTTCTTTTCGTTCTCATGACTTTCCGCCAGTCTACGCCTTTTAGGTTGGACATGTGTGGGTTATTGTCGATTCAAAGGGTACAAATTTGCGGATCATCACCGTAAGAAATAATCATGTTTTAAGTGGTAAATAATAATAGTTAATTTGTCTGTGAAGAATATTTATGGACAAATTACCAAGGTAAAATATTGATAATTTATAAATATCGTCCTAGGTAAAATATATATAAAGTAACTGGAAATCGTTTTATCAATAAACCTGCTTTTAAACAACAAGGATTATGCACGTCTCTAGATAAATACACTAATATATGCATACAAACAAGATTTTGAAATAAAATATTTTATTTTATTTTTTTGAAAATAAAATGTATTTATGACATCGATAGTTGATATCATCGGTTTTATATATTTTTTCAAAAATTCAGGTTAAGTTTAAATATTTACTAAATGGTTTTTTATTTACAAATAAACCAATTTTAATTATTTAATAATGATGATAAAATAGTTTTTTAAATTTGTTCAACAAAAATAGATAGTTCATAGAAAAATAGAAAAAGTAACCCAAGATCGTTTCCTAGAATTTCGACTTTTCAAAACCAGAAAGTTATTGGAACGTTGTTCACCTTTGGTGCACCGCATGTACGCATAAATAAGAGATAACTAACAATATAATAATTGTGACGTCCCACCTCTATGCTCACAATAACAAAGAGTATTAAAGGAAATACTGTCTGTTATTACGAAGAATAAGGCTAGATAGGAGCTGCCATCCGTAGTTAGGCCTTACACTAGTATTGATTATCTCAATAGGAGTGGTATATATTTTTTCATCTCTGTCTATTTACTCCCATCGACATATTCAATTCCAGTATAAAACGAACTACGATGGTTCATAATAGTTTAAGACAAGATATATAATAATAACACAGATAAGCTAAATGTGGAACACAGATAATATCAAATCTCATATATATAACTGAAGTCAGTTACAATACATGTGATATAATACATATGATACAACTATAACCGTCGACACTGGAAGTTACATATACATGTACATTATCGAAAATAATATACATGAATACATATCATCCTATACTATGACAACAACTACTCCAAAACATATAAAGAGACTTCATAGCTCAATCAGCAACCCAAAGCAAGATATCTACAACCTGAAATAACTTGGTCTGACCCGAGTATTAAATTCAAAAGAAAATAATACACGGGTCAGTCTAATTCAAACTCAGTTATTAATGCACAGGAGCAATAATAATTAAATAACAAATAGAAGACAGTCACAATAAATCTCGTCTATCCAATCCTTTAATAAGGAAATCAGATAATGGTAAATATAATGCATAACAGCATTAAACAACGAATTAACAGCAATTAACAACAAGTGGCTAAAGCAAAACCCAAGCCAATGAAATAGCATAAGCAACAAAATCTAGTTATCGATACGATAGTTAGAAAACGCATAATCTAATTATCTAATAGATAATTAGACAACAACAAAATAATCAAATTAAACCAAAGCAAAATAGAATTTCAACATATTGAATTGGACACACGAAACAATTCAAGCAACTGAAATATCAATTAAAACGTCAATTCCAATAGGGCTGCATTACACGTTCACGTGTACTGCCTCGCCACTACAGTATATAATGTCATCACAACTCCAAATATTAATAACAAGCCGTAACTACAAAGCCAAATCATTTACAAAATGCAGTGGTCAAGTCACTGCTATCAGGACTCAACACAACTGCAAGGCCAAACCAAATTAAATAGCAATACCAAGAAATTGCACAAGGTCAGGTCTGGGCAACACTGAATGACCAACAGCACAAGGGCAGTGGTACAAACATGAAGACAAAGCAGAATGGATTATGCAACCTGAACCAAAAGAGCACGAAGGCTTGAATGACCAAATGCACATGGCAGTGGTACACATGAAGACACTGCAAAATGGAGGTGAAAGCAAACAAAGATGGAAACATGAAATGAATCAGAGGAAGTCCAAATATAATGCAACAGCAAACTCAAAACAACACAAAAGTTCTCAAATTCAACATGATGGTAAGCATCAACGCACAAAGGCACTGACAACATACATATACATGAACCAGCATAAGCAAATGAAATGCAAGGGTTGACCAAACAACATAGTGCCATCATAATGAAACTAAATTCTGAATTAGGCAATGAAGACAATAGGGGCTTGAACTCATACGTACAAAGTCAGTGACAATGCCAAACCTATCACAAGACCAGCCATGATCAAAGAGGAGAAAAAGCAAGTGAACGAAGTGCACATGAATGCACAGTGCAAACTACTGCACTACATAAAGGGCAACAAATGCAACAGTGAAACAACAATGGTGCAACTACAAAACTGCATTTAAGCAAGTGCAACATCAAGGGAAGCACAGTTGAAACAGGCTGCGATAATGAATCACCACCCAAATCAAACTATCAATGACCAGTGGACAATGATAGTGCCGAGGTCATCAAAATAAAAGACATAAGGGCCGAAACCATTACACAAAAATGCAAAGTCAAAGTCGAGTATGCGCAGAATAACCATGCCAAAGCTGTGGAACAACAAATCAAAGTCAAAGCCAATGCCAACAGAAAAATGCAGTTCAATCAAACTGCAATGGACCAGTCAAGTAGGCCTTACAAGTTTCAAATCAGAGTTCAATGCCAGAGTGATAAAAATCACATTTTTAAAGTAATTGAAATAGCTGGTTTCGCAAAATCAAATTATTTTCAACTAGCCAAAGTCAACCACGAACAGTAGCATTTACAAAAGCCAACAGAGAATTCAAAGTGACAGTTAATGGCCGAAGTCAAGAAGGAATCAATAGCAAGACCAAATCGAACAACCGAAGCACTATATTAAGCACGAATTGAGATGTGAGCGTGAAAATCACTCATCTTTGACGAGCACAGATCCATCAACCGAAATCCCCATTTTTCCCTTCTAAAATCAAAAGCCCTAATTCAAAATGAGTGAGCGACAAAAATTGAAGCCGCCATTATTTTTCTTTCGTATGTTTTGTTTTAAGGTTTTTCCAATGAAAATTAAATAAAGGGGAATAGCATATGCTTGAGATAACATGGTACTAAGGATAAACGTGGGCCGAGATTAAATTTTAAAGCCCGCACAATCCCTTAACCAATTATTAAAAGAATCACAACCCAAATAAAAAATCCCAAATAGCAATAAGCTATCACCATGAATCGTTTAATGACGATTATTAATATATGCGAATTCTCGGGTTGTTACAGACTCCCCTCCTTATAAAAATTGCGTCCCCTAATTTTCATAATTAAAGGCGTCAATAACAATTATTTTTCTAACATAAACTGGTCAAGCTAGAAAAATAAAGGTCAAGAATACAAATGCCAAAGAAATCTTTTAATTTCATAAAAGAAATTCACAAATTCTCAACAAAATCTAATTATCAAATAGATAATCAAAAAATAGCAAACTGAATAAATACAATTATCAGCAATATTTAATTATCAATTAGATAATTAGGATAAAGAAATCACAAAACAACAATATCTAATTATCGATATGATAATTAGAAAACAGCAAAATCTAATTATCAACAAAGATAATTAGGAAACACAAATAACAAATCCCAAAACCGCAAATATCTAGTTATCCAACAGATAATTGGAAAACCCGAACTTCATAATCAGCAAACGCTAACTATCAACAGAGATAGATAGAAAACAACAATTCAATACAATAAACATAATCTAGAATCAATTAGAGACTAAAAAAATCTCATAATCAGCAAAATTAGCAAATACCCAATTATCAAAACGATAATCAGAAATCTCAAATCAACAAATATCTAATTATCAAAAACGATAATCAGAAATCTCAAATCAACAAATATCTAATTATCAACAACGATAATCAGAACACAAATCAACAAATTTCTAATTATCAAAAACGATAATCAGAAATCTCAAATCAACAAATATCTAATTATCAACAAAGATAATCAGAACACAAATCAACAAATATTTAATTATCAAAAACGATAATCAGAAATCTCAAATCAACAAATATCTAATTATCAAAAACGATAATCAGAAATCTCAAATCAACAAATGTCTAATTATCAAAAACGATAATCAGAAATCTCAAATCAACAAATATCTAATTATCAACAAAGATAATTAGAACTCAAATCAGCAAATATCTAATTATCAACAAAGATAATTAGAACTCATAACAGCAAATATCTAATTATCAACAAAGATAATTAGCACTCATAACAGCAAATATCTAATTATCAACAAAGATAATTAGAACTCATAACAGCAAATATCTAAGTACCAACAAAGATAATCAGAACACAAATCAAAAAATATCTAATTATCGAAAACGAAAATCAAAAATCTCAAATCAACAAATATCTAATTATCAATAAAGATAATCAGAACATAAATCAACAAATATCTAATTATCAAAAACGATAATCAGAAATCTCAAATCAACAAATATCTAATTATCAACAAAGATAATCAGCACACAAATCAATAAATTTCTAATTATCAAAAACGATAAGCAGAAATCTCAAATCAACAAATATCTAATTATCAACAAAGATAATTAGAACTCAGAAAATATCTAATTATCAACAAAGATAATTAGAACTCATAACAACAAAAATCTAATATCAACAAAGATAATTAGAACTCAGAACAGCAAATATCTAATTACCTGCAGATAATTAGAAGCAACAAATATCTAGAATCAATTAAGATAACTAGAAAATCAACATAAAAGGTTGGATCGATCCCATCATATGGCGAGCCTAAGCTACGCCGCACGTACAACAACATATGGCTGAAGCCTACCAAATACTTTCATCATAATTTTGGCTCCCTACAAATGACCCGAAGGTCCAACATATGACCCGAAGGTCTAGTACTGGTATTTGACCCGAAGGTCATCATATGACCCGAAGGTCCAACATATGACCCGAAGGTCCATCATAGTGGCTCGAAAGCACACAAAATCGTCAAAATCATCAAAACAGCAAATATTTCAATTAACAAGTCCGGAATTAATCAAAATAGCAAACGCACATGTCCCATACCATGAGTTTTACTAAATCGTTTCTCTTCATCGTTTCCTTGAAAGTACAAAATTTTGTATTTTAAATAATTAACATTTTACGTTCTTAAACGGACAAGTCCGGAATTAAGCGAATCCGTAAAAGTAAGGGTTCATAGTCCTCGATTTTGCTGAATCGTTTAAATCGCTTCCTCATTCTTTTGAAAGCGCAACTATAGAAATTTCGTAAACAAATTTTATTTTAAAACGATTTTTAAAACACATGATTAAAACAGCAACATCTGTAGCAATTTCGAAAAGGAAATTGCACTTCTCAAAACGCCGTAAAAACGGATCTCAAAATCAGCATTGCGGGGTAACCGCTTGAAAATTCACTTTAAAATTTGACGGTTACTGAAGTCAAAGCGACAGTAATTTTTATATGTCAAAATCTCATCAAAATAATTCGCATCAAAATACAATACCAGTGAATTTTCATTCATTAAAAAGGTCAACAAAACACCGTGTTTCAAAAATTTAGCACCGGTGTAAAAATTCTGTTATAAAAATAACGGCAACAAAATACGTTTAAAACCAAGCACCTGTTCAATGTAAAATTAATGCAGTAACATGCAACTCATATTTGTACGTAAACTACAAAATGAACAAAGAAATCAATCGATTATATCTTCAATGAAGATAAATTTAAAACAGCAAAAACCTCAACAAAATCACATAACCGCAATCGCTTTGGATCCTCAAATCGGATTAGAAGTTTTCAAAGAAAACAGAAATAAACACATCTATGTAACAACACAAAGAAATTTATTTCATCTTCATATTTTTATTTTTAAATCAAAATGGTTATCAACTGTACTCAGCGAAGACAGTCTCACTATTTCCACTATGCACTCTGCTAAACAGAACACAAATTACTCAATCATCAAAACCCAATTTCACTTTTATTTTTAAATAAGGATATTTAAAAATTTCATCATAATTTCAAAACTTTAGTTTTGACTCAAGGCACAAATAAAAACATCAACAAATAGTTGTAACACATGTTCCATCTAAGTTAAGTTGTACATTATGTCCATAAACCCCTCGCTCTGATACCAACTGTGACGCCCCACCTCTGTGCTCACAATAACAAAGAGTATTAAAGGAAATACTGCCTGTTATTACGAAGAATAAGGCTGGATAGGAGCGGCTATCCGTAGCTAGGCCTTACACTAGTATTGATTATCTTAATAGGGGTGTATATATTTTTTCATCTCTGTCTATTTACTCCCATCGACATATTCAATTCCGGTATAAAACGAACTACGATGGATCATAATAGTTTAAGACAAGATATTAATAATAACACAGATAAGCTAAATGTGAAACACAGATAATATCAAATCTCATATATATAACTGAAGTCAGTTACAATACATGTAATACAATACATATGATACAACTATAATTGTCGACACTGGAAGTTACATATACAAGTACATTATCGACAATAATATACATGAATACATATCATCCTATGCTATGACAACAACTACTCCAAAAGATATAAAGAGACTTCATAGCTCAATCAGCAACCAAAAGCAAGATATCTACAACCTAAAATAACTCAGTCTGACCCGAGTATTAAATTCAAAAGAAAATAATACACAGGTTAGTCTAATTCAAACTCAGTTATTAATGCACAGGAGCAATAATAATTAAATAACAAATAGACAACAGTCACAATAAATCTCGTCTATCTAATCCTTTAATAAGGAAATCGAATAACGGTAAATATAATGCATAACGACATTAAACAACGAATTAACAACAATTAACAGCAAGTGGCTAAAGCAAAACCCAAGCCAATGAAACGACATAAACAACAAAATCTAGTTATCGATACGATAATTAGAAAATGCATAATCTAATTATCTAGTAGATAATTAGACAACAACAAAATAATCAAATTAAACCAAATCAAAATACAATTTCAACATATTGAATTGGACACTCGAAACAATTCAAGCAATTGAAATATCAATTAAAATGTCAATTCCGATAGGGCTGCAGTACATGTTTCACGTGTACTGCCTCACCACTACAGTATATAATGTCATCACAACTCCAAATATTAACAGCAAGTCGTAAAAACAAAGCCAAATCATTTACAAAATCCAGAGGTCAAGTCACTGCTATCAGGACTCAACACAACTGCAAGGCCAAACCAAAGTTAACAGCAATACCAAGAAATCGCACAAGGTCAGGTCTGGGCAACACCGAATGACCAAGTGCACAAGGGCAGTAGTACAAACATGAAGACACAACAGAATGGATTATGCAACCTGAACCAACAGAGCACGAAGGCTCGAATGACCAAATGCACATGGCAATGGTACACATGAAGACAGTGCAAAATGGAGGTGAAAGCAAACAAAGATGGCAACATGAAATGAATCAGAGGAAGTCCAGATATAATGCAACAACAAACTCAAAACAACACAAAAGTTCTCAAATTCAACATGACAGTAAGCATTAGTGCACAAAGGCAATGACAACATACTTATACATGAACCAGCATAAGCAAATGAAATGCAAGGGTTGGCCAAACAACACAGTGCCATCATAATGAACCCAAATTTTGAATTAGGAAATGCAGACAACAGGGGCTTGAACTCATATGTACAAAGTCAGTGACAATGCCAAACGTATCATCAGACCAGCCATGATCAAAGAGGAGAAAAAGCAAGTGAACGAAGTGTACATGAATGCACAGTACAAAATACTGCACTACATAAATGGCAACAAATGCAACAGTGAAACAACAATGGTGCAACTACAAAACTTGATTTAAGCAAGTGCAACATCAAGGGAAGCACAACTGAAACAGGTTGCGACAATGAATCACCACCCGAATCAAACTATCAATGACCAGTGGACAATGACAGTGCCGAGGTCATCAAAATCAAAGACATAAGGGCCGAAACTATTACACAAAAATGCAAAGTCAAAGTCGAGTATGCTAGAGGAAAATCATGCCAAAGCTATGGAACAACAAATCAAAGTCAAAGCCGATGCCAACATAAAAATGCAGTTCAATCAAACTGCAATGAACCAGTCAAGTAGGCCTTACAAGTTTCAAATCAGAGTTCAATGCCAGAGTGATAAAAATCACATTTTTAAAGTAATTGAAATAGCTGGTTTCGCAAAATCAAATTATTTTCAACTAGCCAAAGTCAACCACGAACAGTAGCATTTACAAAAGCCAACAGAGAATTCAAAGTGACAGTTAATGGCCGAAGTCAAGAAGGAATCAATAACAAGACCAAATCGAACAATCGAAGCACTATACTAAGCATGAATTGAGATTTGAGTGAGAAAATCACTCACCTTTGATGTGCACAGATCCATCAACCGAAATCCCCATTTTTCCCTTCGAAAATCAAAAGTCCTAATTCAAAATGAGCGAGCGACGAAAATTGAAGCCGCCATTACTTTTCTTTCGTATGTTTTGTTTTATGGTTTTTAGAATGAAAATAAAATAAAGGGGAATGACATATTCTTGAGAAAACACGGTACCAAGGGTAAACGTGGGCCAAGATTAAAATTTAAGCCCGCACAATCCCTTAACCAATTATTAAAAGAATCACAACCCAAATAACAAACCCCAAATAGCAATTAGCTATCACCATTAGTCGTTTAATGACGATAACTAATAGATGCAAAATCCCAGGTTGTTACAATAATGCACTTAATTATAGATTTTTATGTTAAATATATTTAGATAGTGATGTGACAAGTCATGGTTTAAATTATAACATATATATACATGCAGTTATATATATATTTACAGTTATGTATATATATATATAATATGCCTTATCTCTTTTCATTTCTTTGACATCATCATCATTTTTAAGCATGCAATCATAGCTTAAGGGATGGAATAAGAGGGGGAATGATGGACATGACTAGAGAATGGGAGTAGTTGGTGATGTGACCTTACGAAATCATGACATGTTATGTTAATTAGTTCAGAGGATAGTTTAGTAATTTCTTACTTTCTTTCGTCTTTAAAAACACATCTTGTAATGGCCCATTTTCCCTTACCATTTGAATTGACAATAAGCCACATATGTCAAACTCAAATTATACGAAAAGGCGGATAACTAAGGGTAATAAAGAAAAATAGATAGAACAAAATCTCACACGAATGGAATATTATATAATATTGAACAAATATCTTTAAAGTAGAAAACTTTCGGATACATATATCAGAGTCTAACCAAAATTCATCTTGGACAGTTATAAACATTTGTCCTTAAAATTGCTGAAAAACATCAAACAACAAACAACAGACAAAATGGATAATAGAATATGTCATATGTAGATGAATATCTCCAGCTCTCCTTTGGAAATTTCAACCGCCTTTTGACTAAACCTGAAACTACTCGGATCTGAATCGAGTATTGAAAATACCCGGATTAGGCATGATAAACCAGAGTGAGAAAAATTCAATAATAAATTATAGTGTCATATATCAGTCTTTGAACAAAATCCTTTGAAAAGAAAGAGTATCTCATAAGACCACGCCCACATATAAACACGGACGAGTTTTTATCTTATGATAACTTAAACACTTTTATATCAAAACATTTGATATTATTTCTAATGACATACCTTTGAAAACATTTGCAAATATCTTACTAATCTTATTCGAAATTGTCACCATTATTAAATTCCAGCATATTAGGATCTACAAACAAAACTATAGGTTCTTATTAGAGAATGGATTTCCATAGAAATGACCAAGTGAAGGGACTACCTTCCGAT
Source organism: Allium cepa (assembly GCA_030765085.1). Taxonomy (NCBI): domain Eukaryota; kingdom Viridiplantae; phylum Streptophyta; class Magnoliopsida; order Asparagales; family Amaryllidaceae; genus Allium; species Allium cepa. Next base: position 663,393,859 of record CM060945.1, read on the forward strand.
GGTTACACCTCTAGATGGATGTCCCAACGAACCATCACAATGCTACTCTACCAACACAAGACCATCCTACATCTATAACTAGACTAGATAGTACTGAATATGTCGTCCCCTGGTCGTTACCAACCTTTATTTGAGCATGCTCTATAATAAAAACCACATTAATTTACATCTTGAACGTCATAGTGGGAAGAAATATATCTAGAAGAGAATGATCATAACCTAATTGAGAATTACCCACTTAGCCTTGCCACATCTAACCATGTTTTAGTCATTTCCATTTGAGGAGGCTCGAGGCAACGATTACCTTTTCACATAGCACATGTTCTTTCACTTTGAATGCCACATTGTCATTCCACATTCACAGGACATATTTCTATAAAAGTATAACTTCCTGAGCTCGTATGTCTAGGGAAAGGGTGTTAAGCTGAGAGAAGGTGTCTTCTCCACCACCGACTGATATACATTTATAGAGATCACTCATTATAATTCGAAATGCAAGGTTAGACATTCTTCCACACAAGTTCATTGTGGGACAGACGAAACCAAAGGTACTTGATAATCAATTTTAATCATATAGCGATGAGATTTTTCACACCTTCATTTCCACTTCGTCAATCTTTTTTGTAAGCTACACGCCTCTCGAACTAACGTGGTATTTTCCAAGCGTTCACGAATTGCTATTTCCTTTCCTTCTCTTTTTTTTCTTTTCTTTTTTTCTTCTTATTTTTTTATAAGGAGGAGGATACGGCCGTGGGTAGGTGGAGGCCATGGAAGAGAGGAAGAAGTGGATTAAGAAGTTGTTTAAGAAGAGGTTAGAGAGTAACAAGTGGATTAGTGCTTAAGAAATGATGTTTTCCTTATTTTCTTAAACTTTAAAAGGTTAAAATAACTTATGCTCATTTTCCATGCATATCCATTCCATCTAATTAATGAGATGAGAGAGGTTAAGTCCTTTTTGTAATGATTTAATTTAATAATATAATTTTAGTTATAAATTGTCAAATCATGTTACTTTTTGAATTATTTGTAAATATTGACTTTTCAAAATGAATGTGTATATAAATGGAAATCTAAAGTGTGCATAGTTTGTAAAGTTATGTATACGTGTCGGAAAACATAACATGTTGCATCAACTTAATGATAATTTGTTTTGGTTGAAAATAGTGTTTTTGTTGATATATTTTACAGTCAAAATTTGACATTTTTGTTAAACTATATATTCAAATAAACCAGACTTAAAAATGAACTTTTTACTTCTTTTTAATAAATTAAAACATGTCTATTGGTATTTTAAATAATTCAAAATCTTTATTTTTACAGTGTATGTAAAACTGACAAAATGTGACAAAATTTGGAAATTTTTGTAAAACGATTATTAATATACTTTTAAATCTTTTAATGTACTTCTATTATCTTTATTAGGTTTTTTTAATATGATTTAACTTTTTAAATAAATATTTAAACCTATTTACTTAAGTATTTATTTATTTTTAACAGAACTTAACTTTTGCCGATGTGTTCTAAAATTTGAATTTATACTTTTTAATTAGTAATTATAAGAATAAATAATTTCACTATTATTATTTATTATATATAACATATTTATTTATGTTTTGATTTCATTATAAATTTAAAATAAATAAAATATCTCTTTTTTGAAGAAGCGAAATTACTTGTCGTTACATTCCCTTACTTCAAAGCATTTCGTCCTCGAAATGGAAGTTAGACAGAGGAATCTATCTCATACTCGTATCCTCAAACATTCTGCTTATTTATACCAATGATAGAAAAAAATGTATATATAGAAGGTTAATATGATAACAATACTGAAACAAATGATACCAACCATATATGCAGAAATTCCCCACACTAACCTGAGTGCTTATCACGTACTTAACGTTATATATTGTAACGACCCACCTTTTTGGATATTTTAAACCGACGATCAAATACATATGCCGGTTCCAAACCGTTCAAAAGGGCAGACGGTTATTGGGGTAAATAAGAAAAGAAAAGAAAGAGAAATAAAGGAAATGAAACAACACAGAATCTCGCAACGGAACGATAAAATATAATAGTCAAATAAACAGTTCATGAAGCTGTTTACAATACTTTGATCATTATTTATACAACCTTTATCAGAGTTATACATGTACAATAGAACAAACAGAATAATGCAGCAGATAACATGATGCAAAGATAATAAGAGTAATAGTAATACCAAATCTTCGTCCTCATCCTCCAGAATAGATCTTCAATAAGCTGAAAAACTCAGGTCTGACCCGAGCATAATGAAAAGACAAAACACTCGAGTCAGGACTAAAATATCCTCATGTAAGTTAAATCAATCGTAAATAAATATGAGTGCAACGGCGTCAGAGATGTTTACGGGGTTTGAAATCTCATATCCAGTGTCAACGTGCGTGCGGTAACTCAAGAGACGTTATGGGATTTTCCATCTCTCAAGGATCCGTTAAACTATCTACTATGTAGTACAATACGCTATTATAATATGTCTACAGTAAAGTAAAAGTATTAAAATAGCGTTAAGGAGTTACCATAATTCCCCTTAACACATTTTATAATGCCATAGTCTATACAGCATCGTAAACCCCACCGTAAACTAGTGTTTATCAGAGGGTACCCCATAGGTATAACACAAAACAAAACGTAGTGGTCGAGAATAGGATAATCAGTATGACAAGGTACATGAGGCGATACCAACTAGGATACTAGTAGTTGCGTGATCCAGACTGATGTTGAGCATAGCCAACAGCTACCTCAACACCGCGAAACAACATTCCCAAATCGAGGGGTGCACCCAAATCAAATCACAAAAGTAATAGATATGGTATCGAAGAAGTGTGTCCGCTAGAGATGGCGAACCTCAATGGCCCAGCGCGGCTCCTGTTTTAGTCATGTAAGGGGTCATCCAATATCGTTCTCTTTCTTCAATCAACGCGTTCACCAAACCATCCACTTCATTCTGGATCAACAATCCGCGTATTATAGTTATTAAAGTGGTTTTCGGTATCGACAGAGAGTATGTCCATATCCTATCCCGGTCTCTTTAATAACTACGTATTATTACACCGGTGGCTCTTTTACATTTCAAATCAATTCATAATTGATATCAAAATATCATATTCGTTTCAAAAAATCAAATCCATTTCAAATATCATCATAGCTATTCAAAATGTAAGATTTCGTTTCAAAAATCATTTTTGGCCTCGATATCTCATTTCGATTTCAAATTCACTTCGAATTTCAATTTAAGTTGCAACTTCATTTAACCCAATTCGTATTTAAATTAAAGATTTAAACATAAACCTTCCACCTTATTAACCAGCTTGAAATTTTAGAAAATAGTTTTAAATAGTTTAAAAGTAATTTAAATAATTAAAATAGTTAAAAATACTTAAAATCTTAAAATGGATTTAAAATAGATAAATTAGTTTGAAATAATTTAAATTGGGTTAAGTAGATTTAAAATAGATTAAAATAAGTTAACATGGTTTAAGATGGGTTAAAATAATTTAATATAGTTAATATAGGTTAAAATAGTTTAAGTATTTAAAGATGGTTTATATAACAAAGTAATTTGGAAAACAAAATGAAACAGTTTCAAAACCAAACCATTTTAATTATAACTTCTCAAATCAATCAATTTCAATTTATATTCTACCGGTTCAATTTCGATTTCAAATCAAATCAATGTCACTTTGACTTCAAATCAATTCAATTCTACATTCACCTTCAATTAATTCAATTTAATTTATATCGATTTGGAGCTTGATTTTTCAAAAATATCAATTTATAACACTTAACAAAATTATCCTTCAATATTCAAATTTAAAACCAAATTTCAAATATGATTCAGTTCCAAGCTCAATTTCAAAATATCATTTTTATCACCTTTACTTAGTAATACTCAAAGCTCGAAATAATGTTAAATCTTTAAAACAAACAAATTTCGAAATTCAATCATATCCTAATTTTTTTAAATTTCAAAGTCTCAACTTAAATTATTTAACAATTTATTTTAACCAAAATTTGTTTCAACCTTCCAAACTCAATTTTTGATAAATTCGATTTCTATAAATTGATTTCTATTTATAACTTTTAAATCAAAACATTTAAATAAATTCCAAATCGACGATTTTAAAATTTATTATTTAGCCAATCCAGTGTCCGTATATAATTTTCTATCCTATGGCCAACTAATTATTTATTTCAATTAAATATCAGGGATGAATATATATCATTAAATCAAATCACAGTTTCATATGTATGCATAACATGATATATATAAGCAAATAAACATCCAAACATTTAAATATCAGCCAATAGCATCCATCGAAATACATCATTCAATAGACAATACAATTCATGACAATTTTATAGTTATTAATGTCAGGTAATTTAATCGCAATTCAATTTTAATTTCAATTTAACTGTCAATTAAATTTTTAACAGTTAATTCAAATGACAATCTATATGACAATTATATTTTATCAAACAATGAAAATAAAATTCATATCACTTTATAATATTAAATTTAACTAACATAAAGATATTCAGTACGTTGTGAGCGTTATAAAACACTCACCTTGATTTCAATGTAGTTCCAGCGTTTTATTTCGAATAAAATTAAACAAGCGTTTAATTTTACCCAAAATTTCCACGAGCTCCAAACGACTCTAATCCAACTCCATTGCGTAGTATTCGTCAATACGGTTTCAACGCACTTCGTCTCATCAGTTTTCGACCTCGTAGCAAAAAGTTATGGCATTTTAAAGTTACGCGAATTTTAAATATAAACAATTTACAAATCTTTTTTTTTTCAAACCCTATCACTTCTGGGCCGTTAGATCCCCAAGCTCCAACATTAGGCCGATCCCCCTCTCCTTCTTCCCAACGTGAAAACTCACGTACTCTTCTAACCCATAGCCACCACCTCTCAACCCAATATCGCGACCACCTCCGGCATTTTGAAGACGATCAGGGACCACCACCACGCGTGCCACCACACGAGCCACCAACGCCTGGAGCAGCTCAAAGCTCGGCCCCCCATCTCGCCTCGAAAAACGTGAAAAATGCAGCGGCTTTGAACTGAAATTGCCGTCGATCCGTGGCTCCGTTTCCGATCTCCACCGTTGGATAGCTAGATCTTGATGCCCTCTACAACTTTGTAGTTGATGACTTTTGCTAATTGTTTGTAGATTAGGAGATAATAGAGGAGGAAGTTCGACTATTTCTGGCCTTCGAAAATGAAAGTGGCGGCTGGAACAAAAGGAGTTAGGGTTTGGAGCAAATGGAAGAGGATTGGTCCTTTTATAGAAAATTGCAAAAACACCATTCATCCGAAATTTTTCGAACTCCAAACGAAGCGTGCCGGCTGACGTTTCTAGGGTTTACCCCGCATTCCGGACACAACGGAACAGGTTTCGGAAGCTAATTCGATAATCTGTGCGAGTTACGGCAATAAACGATCAAATTTAAATTAAACCGATTCAACTAATTTCAATGCGTTTTGGCTTGCCCCGGACAAACGGTAAATCCGATTGACACGAAATTTGAAACCTTACAAAAATATGACATTACGGATCCGATGAAACTAGTTTCGTCGAAATCCAAGATGTTTGAAAAATGGCTATTTTAACTCGTCAATTTAGTATTAAAATATTCAATTTTCACAAATTTACTTTTAGTTCGATTTTAAAAGTTCTAAAACATCATTCTAACTTTAATATGATAAAATGAAATTTTACAAATAATTTTTAATCATACTAAACCTGTTATTCAATTATTCAATAAATTATAAATATTAAATTTAAACAATTTTGATTATCCAATAATTCATTATCCTTTGAAATATTTGAAATTGAACTTATATGATTCAACTTTTAAAACCAATTCACATCTTAGAACACTATTTCCAATTTATAGTTACTCAATTATTCAATAAGTTTTAAATATTTACTTTAAATAATTTACTTGTTCAATGTTCAATTATTTGATTTTAAATAGATTTTACTTATCAATCAATTGCTCTATTATACCCAATGAATTCAACATTTATTATCCTATCCAACTATTTATTGCAAAGGCATTCACTAAGTAGCATTTATTTTTCAATACTTATTACTATTCAAATCTTCGAAACCAATCCATTAAAATTTGTATTACTACCTAAATAATTCACAATTCTTATTCACTTATTTACATTTGTTTTTCCATATATTCCCTTGTAACCAAGTTATAACATTTGAGTCAATTCAATTAGATTGGAACTCCATTCAATCTATAAATAATTACTTGGATAATTATTGTTGCAATTCATTCCAGTTATAATAATAATAATAATTATCCAAGTAATTATTTGTAGATTGAATGGAGTTCCAATCTAATTGAATTGACTCAGATGTTATAACTTGGTTATAAGGGAATATATGGAAAAACAAATGTAAATAAGTGAATAAGAATTGTGAATTATTTAGGTAGTAATACAAATTTTAATGGATTGGTTTCGAAGATTTGAATAGTAATAAGTATTGAAAAATAAATGCTACTTAGTGAATGCCTTTGCAATCAATAGTTGGATAGGATAATAAATGTTGAATTCATTTGGTATAATAGAGCAATTGATTGATAAGTAAAATCTATTTAAAATCAAATAATTGAAAATTGAACAAGTAAATTGTTTAAAGTAAATATTTAAAACTTATTGAATAATTGAATAACTGTAAATTGGAAATAGTGTTCTAGGATGTGAATTGGTTTTAAAAGTTGAATCTTATAAGTTCAATTTCAAATATTTCAAAGGATAATGAATTATTGGATAATCAAAATTGTTTAAATTTAATATTTGGAATTTATTGAATAATTGAATAATGGTTTAATATGATTAAAAATTATTTGTAAAATTTTATTTTATCATATTAAAGTTAGAATGATGTTGTAGAACTTTTAAAATCGAATTAAAAGTAAATTTGTGAAAATTGAATATTTTAATATTAAATTGACGAGTTAAAATAGCCATTTTTCAAACAGTCTCGGATTTCGACGAAACCAGTTTCATCGGATCTGTAATGTCATATTATTGTAAGGTTTTAAATTTCGTGTCAATCGGATTTACCTTTTGTCCAGGGCAAGCCAAAACGCATAGAAATTAGTTGAATCAGTTTAATTTAATTTGATCGTTTATTGCCGTAACTCGCATAGATGATCGAATTAGCTTCCAAAACCTGTTCCATTGTGTCCGGAACGCGGGATAAACCCTAGAATTGCCAGCCGGCATGCTTCGTTTGGAGTTCGGAAAATTTCGGATGAATAGTGTTTTTGCAATTTTATATAAAAGGACTCATCCTCTTCCATTTGCTCCGAACCCTAACTCCTTTTTTTCCAGCCGCCACTTTCATTTTCGAAGGCAATAAATGGTCGAACTTCCTCCTCTATTTCTCCAAATCTACAAACAATTAGCAAAAGTCGTCAATTACAAAGTTGTAGAGGGCATCAAGATCTAGCTATCCAACGGTGGAGATTGGAAACGGAGCCACGGCAATTTAAGTTCAAAGCCGCTGCGTTCTTCAAGTTTTTTGAGGCGAGATGGGGGGCCGAGCTTCGAGCTGCTCCAGGCGTTGGTGGCTCATGTGGTGGCGCGCGTGGTGGTGGTCCCTGATCGTCTTCAAAATGCCGAAGGTGGTCGCGATATTGGGTTGAGAGATGGCGGCTATGGGTTAGAAGAGTACGTGAATTTTCATGTTGGGAAGAATGAGAGGGGAATCGGCCTGATGTTGGAGCTTGGGGATCTAACGGTTCAGAAGTGATAGGGTTTGAAAAAAAAAAGATTTGTAAATTGTTTATATTTAAAATTCGCGTAACTTTAAAATGCTATAACTTTTTGCTACGAGGTCGAAAACTGTTGAATATGCGCTTATATGATTTTTGTTTGATGATAATAAACATATATACATTCGTTTAAATGTATTTGATAATATACTATTTATTTTCACAGATTAAATAAATATTTGCTGAATAAAATAAATAACACGGAATTTGAATTCAAACGAATATTTTATTCAAATAAATATTCATTACATCTTTGAATAGTACAATTTCAAGCTCTCACTATAACTATACAACTTTGATTACAATTACATCACATTTCATATTTACAATTCACCTCACTACATATCACTCACACTCATTTTTATCTTCAACTACATTCCAGTTTGAATCCAGCATCTGGGCAATCTGCAAAAATATAAACTAACGCAGTAAAATTGAAAATAAAATATTTTTGCAATATAAAATAAAAAGATGAATTTTGAAAATAATATTTGCCTCAGTTATTTGGGTTGTTCGTCATAACTTAAATTTGAATTCATCATACACGAACAACTTGTGACATACACAGTGTATTACTGTATATGCCACAAGGCCGTACTCGCCGATATATACACTTGATTGTTTTTACAGGGACAGGTAAGCACAGGTCAAACCCAAATGAAAAACCGGGTTCAACTCACGTGCAATTATATTCAAAATTTCGACACGAGCACAAGGTCAAACTCGAGCTGTAAAACTGGATTCAACACAAGGCAACATGACCGAAGGCATAGCAACTGCATAGCGACTGCAGCAGTGACAAGTGCAATTCGAACCAACATGATCAAGAAATATAAAATGCAGTTTGCTGTGATACGAGCTCACTACAACAGCACCAGCCCGATGATACAAAACACAATGCACAAAGGCTACAGGTCTGAAATTTCAAAATGCAAGTACAAGTCATAGCAATGCATGCAACAGGCCAGAAACAATTATGCAATAGTGAAAAACACAAGTCGAAGTGGTCAATGCACAAATGCACCAAATACCAAGATCAACACAGCAACTCAAATGACTCAAGTATACACAAGTGAAGCCAAGCTTCAACCAATGAATGCAACAATCAAAAGATGGTAGCACAAAGATATGACATCACAGCAAACATGACAGTATACGAAATGCACAGAAGCATCGGTGATATGCAGCAGTATAAACACCACATTAAATTCAAGTGGTTCAGCAAGGCAATGCAATATGCAAATGTCAAGACCAACCAGAGTACAACTACTGAAGCTCAAGTATACCACAATATCAACAAACCCAAATGTCCAGACCAACAACAACAAATACAACTTTAATGCAAACAGTCAAGTTAATGCACAATGATGAACAAGGCAACAGTGAAGTACAATATCAATTCCAATGAATTGAAACTCAACTGTATGAAAAGTGTTTCAGTAATGAACAAAGACCAGGCTACACAATATCAAGGTGAAACCAAAAGTTCACAAGTGCAACACAACATCAGTAACAACATAAAGCAGTGCAACTACATGAGCAGTAAAGATGGCCAGAGACGAAGCTCACAGGGATGAACACAGTAACGGCCGAGAGATGCAGTCAAGTCAAAATGCCGAAGTTCAAATAATGTCATCAGAAATTCACAAAAACAAATCATGACCGAAGTCAATGTTGAACAAGTCAAAATCGTAGCCGTAGCCAAAAATATACGATTATGAACAAGTCAAGGCCGAAGCAGTTGCAATCAAGAAGCTATAGTCAACAACGTGATGACCAAGGAGTTGTAATCAATGCCGTGGGATTCAAGCAATCGAAGTATATAGTTTTATGAACAAGTCAATACAATCTAAAACATTCGATCAAAATCATACGGCCAGAGCATTTTAGTAGACAAATTCAAATCAACATATACGAACGAAATTCAAGGGGGACGAATCTATATAAATACCAAACCCAGTTATCATCATCGGCATCGAATTCCAGAAAGCATAAATCAGTAAAGAAAAAGCACATAATTACATACCGGAGTTCGATCAACGAAGCCCTAATTTGCAAAAAGCCGAAGCACTAGCATATCTCACAGGAGCGAACGCGAGTCCAAAGACATAGCCAATCTCACAGGAGCGAACGCAAGGACAAAACCCTAATTTGGTTAAGAGGAACAAACAAAAACGAGGCCGCCATTTATTTTTCACAAGCAGACCGGGCTAAAATAAAAGGAAGAATAGGGCCGGCTAAATAATAATAATAGGAATTAAGGGTTTTGTTTATATTAGGGCTATTTTATTTTAATTTGTTTTTAATTTGTATTTTCCTTTTTTAACCGTTTATATTTTCTAGTCGTGTGACTAGGGTACAAGCTGCGGTGTGTAGCTTGAGAATTCGCAACTCGGTAGTTGAGTTGTGGCAGGGTTTTGAGCGTAGAGTTAGATTAGTCAATAGCGGTGTATAGCGAGTTTACGTGTGTAAGCGAGGGACTATCTAATTTCTAGTAGAAACCTTGGGGGCAGCCCGTAGGCAGGGTTTTGCCGAAGCTGGGTAAATTCTGTGTTGTTCTGTTTTATTCTGTTATTTATATTCTGCGATATCTGTGCTGCTATTCTGTGATCTGAATTGAAATTAATTTATAAGCTTCCGCGATTAATTTTAATAATTAACACCATCACCCTATTCACCCCCCCTCTAGGGTGAAATCGATCCTACAAAAACTGATGAGACGAAGTGCGTTGGAGCCGTATTGACGAATACTACGCAATGGATCTGGACTGGAGTCGTTTGGAGCTAGTGGAAATTTCGGGTAAAATTAAACGCTCATTTAATTTTATTCAAAATAAAACGTTGGAACTACATTGAAATTAAGGTGAGTGTTTTATGAATTTTATTTGTCGTTGTTTGATAAAATTTAATTGTCATATAGATTGTCATTTGAATTACCATTAAAAAATTAATTGATAGTTAAATTGAAATTAAAATTGAATTACGATTAAATTACCTGACATGAAATTATCATGAATTGTATTGTCTATTGGATGATGTATTTCGATGGATGCTATTGGCTGATATTTAAATGTTTAGATGTTTATTTGCTTATATATATCCTGTTATGCATACATATGAAACTGTGATTTGATTTAAGTGATATATATTCAACCCTGACATTTAATTGAAATAAATAATTACTTGGCCCTAGGATAGAAAATTATATACGGACACCGGATTGGCTAAATTAATAAATTTTAAAATCGTCGATTTGGAATTTATTTAAATGTTTTGATTTAAAAGTTATAAATAGAAATCAATTTATAGAAATCGAATTTATCGAAAATTGAGTTTGGAAGGTTGAAATAAATTTTGGTTAAAATAAATTATTAAATAATTTAAGTTGAGACTTTGAAATTTAAAAAAATTGGGATATGATTGAATTTCGAAATTTGTTTGTTTTAAAGATTTAACATTATTTCGAGCTTTGAGTATTACTAATAAAGGTGATAAAAATGATATTTTGAAATTGAGCTTGGAACTGAATCATATTTGAAATTTGGTTTTAAATTTGAATATTGAAGGATAATTTTGTTAAGTGTTATAAATTGATATTTTTGAAAAATCAAGCTCCAAATCGATATAAATTAAAATTGAATTAATTGAAGGTGAATGTAGAATTGAATTGATTTGAAGTCAAAGTTGACATTGATTTGAAATCGAAATTGAATCGGTAGAATGGAAATTGAAATTGATTTGAATTGAGAAGTTATATTTAAAATGGTTTGGTTTTGAAGCTGTTTCATTTTGTTTTCCAAATTACTTTGTTATATAAACCATCTTTAAATACTTAAACTATTTTAACCTATATTAATTATAATAAATTATTTTAACCCATCTTAAACCATGTTAATTTATTTTAATCTATTTTAAATCTACTTAACCCAATTTACATTATTTTAAACTAATTTATCTATTTTAAATCCTTTTTTAAGATTTTAAGTATTTTTAACTATTTTAATTATTTAAACTACTTTTAAACTATTTAAAACTATTTTCTAAAATTTCAAGCTGGTTAATAAGGTGGAATGTTTATGTTTAAATCTTGAATTTAAATACGAATTGGGTTAAATGAAGTTGCAACTTAAATTGAAATTCGAAGTGAATTTGAAATCGAAATGAGATATCGAGGCGAAAAATGATTTTCGAAACGAAATCTTACATTTTGAATAGCTATGATGATATTTGAAATGGATTTGATTTTTTTGAAACGAATATGATATTTTGATATCAATTATGAATTGATTTGAAATGTAAAAGAGCCATTGGTGTAATAATACGTAGTTATTAAAGAGACCGGGATCGGATATGGACATACTCTCTGTCGATACCGAAAACCACTTTAACAACTATTATACGCGGAGTGTTGATCTAGAATGAAGTGGATGGTTTGGTGAACGCGTTGATTGATGAAAGAGAACGATATTGGATGACCCCTGACATGACTAAAACAGGAGCCGCGCCGGGCCATTGAGGTTCGCCATCTCTAGCGGACACACTTCTTCGATACCATATCTATTACTTTTGTGATTCGATTTGGGTGCACCCCTCGATTTGTGAGTGTTTTTTCCGCGGTGTTGAGGTAGCTGCTGGCTATGCTCAACATCAGTCCGGATCACGCAACTACTAGTATCCTACTTGGTATCGCCTCATGTACCTTGTCATACTGATTATCCTATTCGCGACCACTACGTTTTGTTTTGTGTTATACCTATGGGGTACCCTCTGATAACCACTTGTATACGGTGGGGTTTACGGTGCTGTATAGACTATGGCATTATAAAATGTGTTAAGGGGAATTACGGTAACGCCTTAACGCTATTTTAATACTTTTACTTTACTGTAGACATATTATAATAGCGTATTGTACTACATAGTAGATAGTTTAACAGATCCTTGAGAGATGGAAAATCCCGTAACATCTCTTGAGTTACCGCACGCATGTTGACACTGGATATGAGATGTCAAACCCCGTAAACATCTCTGACGCCGTTGCAGTCATATTTATTTACGATTGATTTAACTTACATGAGGATATTTTAGTCCTGACTCGAGTGTTTTGTCTTTTCATTATGCTCGGGTCAGACCTGAGTTTTTCATCTTATTGAAGATCTATTCTGGAGGACGAAGACGAAGATTTGGTATACTATTACTCTTATTATCTTTGCATCATGTTGTCTGCTGCATTATTCTATTTGTTCTATTGTATATGTATAACTCTGATAAAGGTTGTATAAATAATGATCAAAGTATTGTAAACAGCTTCATGAACTGTTTATTTGACTATTATATTTTATCGTTCCGCTGTGAGATTCTGTGTTGTTTCATTTCCTTTATTTCTCTTTCTTTTCTTTTCTTACTTACCCCAATAACAACCATCTGCCCTTTTTAACGGTATGGAACCGGCATATGTATTTGATCGTCGGTTTAAAATGTCCAAAAAGGTGGGTCGTTACATATATACATATATCAAGTCAGACTTCTATCCTACCTGTCCTAGTGCATATTGCATACTTAAGATAATATTTACAACAACCAAAGAAGAATATACATCCAAAAACAACTAAATTGATACTATATCAACATAAATGAATAGATCCACATAACCCCTATACTGTAGTGCCTATTATTGAAGATAACTATCCAGCTACTATGTGGACAGACCAAAAACAACAAACTATATTGATATTTGATTCGATTTATTATCCGAATCCATAATTTTACTTTCGAACTAGTATCGATCTCTCAATTTTCTAATACAAATTTCGATCAAGCTTCTTGATCAGAAACCCTTTCTTTCCTTGCATAGCTCTCAACTATGATAGAAAACCTGAGTATGTAATCACAAACGCTCATTAGTGTTCACTATCAAGAATCGAGTGATAAATCTTTTTCGGATTGGTGTAAACACCTCAAAGTTCTGTACTCAAATCTTATATCAAAAATTTATGCGCCGAAATGATCAATGTATGACTTATGTACTTATTCACATTCATTTTTACCTAATATTTCTTCAAAATTTCTATTAATCCAAGTTTATTTCACAACCATTTACTTTCTACTAAATCCATTATTTCTTAAGCATACAGAATGACTTAATATAACTTTACTTCCTAAAAGTGTATATATCTACACACATATCCCCAAACTTCAAACCATTATTACTTCAATTAGGGTGATAAGTTATAAAATTCAATCATTAGTTTTATTTATCTAAGATCATAATTTAGATAATATTATTTATCTTATCCATATATTAATAAGAAACTTTGCTAAGTGTAGATCTTTTTCTTACTAATTCTATGATTATTACTTAACTTAGTTAACCATCCATTTTATAAATCAAATTTCTTAACCTTAAATCCATCAAATACCTTTTGGTCAAATTGTAAAACTTAATTCACATGGTATTTGTTAATTAAACATTTTCATCCAACACTTAACCTACCAACCATATTATTCAAAACTTCCCCTTTTTCTTGTCTTTTTCCAATATATCCACTTCTAATCTTATTCCATTTTGAACTACAATTGTTACCCTAAATGCATCACTAATTCAAAGTTTTATATTAGGATGATATTTCTTATATCTCTTATTTCTGAATTTCACTTTGATTTTAACCTAATCAAATGGTCTAAATTTTAAACTATCTTATTTCCTTATAAGTTATAGTACTTACCTTTTTATATTATATTCACACAAAGTCTCAATTTAGGCTTATCTTTTTATATTTCATTGATAAGAATTTTTCTAACAGTGGAATTTCTATTTACTTTCTCTAGTTACAACTTCTAGCTTCAATATTATCATCAAATATCTTATAGTCAAATCATGAATTTTTCTTCATAAGATATCTGTACTTAGCTTTTAAATCCATCAATTTTGATAATCACATAAATCATTATTTCTTAATAACTAAATGTTTAGGGGTATATGATTAATGTTCTAAATTTTGGCCTTCAACTAATTAAATCTAAACGGAACATCTTATAGTCAAACCGTGCAATTCTAATAACAAGATATTCATGTTTTAGTTTTACTATGCAAAATTTCAACCAATCGTTAATTTCTAACCCAGAAATACTAATGTCCCTTTTAATATTTAAAATATAAACCCAAGGTAAAATTATCTCGTTTACCAACTTTCAAATCAAAATCATTTCTATAAAATTAACAAATACACACTCGTATATATAATACTCTTTTAAATAATTCTTGGGTGTTACCAACCCTACCTCTGATGAGTTACACATCGTAGGATATTACTACTCCTATCTCTGATGAGAATTTACCCAACCAAATCCAAGGTTCTCGCTTAACCTTTAGCCCTAATGCCTAATGTAATAGCCCATTTTTTCGTACCCTTTGAATTGACAATAAACCACACATGTCAAACTCAAATTGCATGAAACAATGGATCACTAAGGGTAATAAAGAAAAATAGATATAATAGAATCTCACACGAATGGAATTATACATAATATTGAACAAATATCTTTACAGCAGAAAACTTTCAAATACATATATCAGAGTCCAACCTATATTCAGCTTGGACAATTATAAACATGTCCTTACAATTGCTAAAAACATCAAACAACAAACAAAAGACAACATCGGATAACATAATATGTCATATGTAAATGAATATCTCCAGCTCCCCTTCGAAAACTTTAGCCATCTTCGACTAAATTTGAAACTGCTCGGATCTGACCCGAGTATTGAAAATACCCGGATCAGGCTTGATAAATCAGTGTAAGAAAAACTCAATAATAAATGACAGTGTAATATATCAGTCTTTGAATAAAATCCTTTGAAAAGAAAGAGTATATCATATGACCACACCCACACTTAAACGCAGATGGTTTTTTACCTTATGATAACTTAAACACTTTTATATCAAAACATTTGATATTATTTCTAATGACATACCTTTGAAAACATTTGCAAATAAGTTTATTAATCTTAATCGAAATTGTTACCTTTATTAAATTCCAGCATACTAGGCTCTACAAACAAAACCGTAGGTTCTTATTGGAGAATGGATTTCCATACAAACGACCAGGTAAAGGGACTACCTTCCGATGGGTACACCTCTTGATGGATGTCCTGGGGAACCATCACAAAGCTCCTCTACCAACACAAGACCGACCTACCTCTACAACTAGATAGTACCGAATATGTCATCCCCCGGTCGTTACCGACCTTTATCCAAGTGCACTCTAGCATATAAACCACATTAATTTACATCCCGAATGTCATAGCAGAAAGAAATATATATAGAAGGGAATGATCATACCCTAATTGGGGAAGACCGACTTAGCCTTGCTGCATCTAACTCTTTTTTGGTCATTTCTGGTTGATGAGGCTCGAGGCAACGATTACCTTTTCGCATAGCACATCTTCTTTCACTTTGAATGCCGCATTGCCATTACACATTCAGACGACTGATTTCTATAAACATATAACTTCCTGAGCTCGTATGTCGTGGGAAAGGGTGTTAAGCTAAGGGAAGGCATCTTCTCCACCACCGGATTATATAAATTTATAGAGATCACTCATTATGATTTGGAATGTAAGGATAGACATTCTTCCATACAAGTTTGTTGTGGGACCGAACGAAACCGAAGGTACTTTCCTTGGGCATACTAGGTGAGAAGTCCTTATGGTTTTGAGGTTTTTCATAACAAATAAGCCATTGCTACAATATAGTGAATCGGGAGTTTATTGCCAATTAATCAACAAGTAGTCCCTCATTGTTATTCATATTAATACCTCCGTCTTCAAACACTTCATTTTTTGAACACGTAAACTGGTTCGAAGTGGTATTTAGATAGGAATCACCCAAATCCGACCCTGGTTCCTTCGAAATCCAATTATTGATAAAAAGTAAATATGAGTACACATGATTTATTAAGTCTCTTTTCCATTTGATTCTTCTCGTATGATTTCAAAATCTCTTCCTTTTTTCTTAGAGTAAGTAATTCATTCTTTTGCTTTGGTTAATACTAATATTCTTTTATTTTGGAAAAATTAATATAATCTTTTTAGAGCATCTGGGATTTCCTTTCATTTGTTCCATCCCTCGCCCAAGAAAAGAAAATTGAGGCCAGGTAAGTTCAGGGCACTAGTTGCTCCATCCCCAACCATAGTTAAACACCTCGTTTTATGTTCTCAGATCTCACAGGCGGCACAAATGTACTAGTCATTTCCGCATACCCAGTCATTAAATTTATTCTAGAATTGATTTTTAAGATTCCAAATTATCTTTTAAATGCATAATTTTCCTTTTAAAAACATTCATAATTGATTATAGGAAAAATCATTACATTCAAACTCATATTCAAAAGGTTATAGAATTTGCAGCATAAAAGTGCTACGGGAAGTGCTATATAAGTTTATTTGATTTAAACAACTTTTTGATAATTGAAAATTTATAATTTCCACTTCAAATCTCTCATAAAATATTTACGTAGATTTATAAAATTTATTCCATATTTTTCCATAATTAAAAACGTTCATTAAAAAGGATTTTCCGTTATGGTCACTTAAGTGCACTAGCGCGATTTTTCTAGAAAATTGATTTGGACTTAATTCAAAATCTACTTATCAAAAAATTTGATTTTCGTTCTTCTACAAGATATGGATATGGTAGTCTAGAATTTTCTTATCTCAAAGAATTCCGAGCTATATTCCACTCTATACACTCATTCGAACTTTTCGGCGTGAAACCGTGAACTACTGCTGCGCGACGCGCATAGTTTTAACTTATTTTTCAATACTTGAAAGAATCTATTCAAATTGAATTTCATTACTTATAAAACCACTAAGAATTATTTTAAATTAATATTTTCACTTTTTATAGTATTTAAAATGTATCATTAATACTTCCATATTATAATATTATTTTATTTCTCTTATTTTAATATTAAATTTTATAATCCAATTTTAGTTCAATTTCAATTCTGTCTTCAAATTAAACTCAATTAGAACTTAGATTTTAAATCTAATTTCAGTTCTAATTTAAATTTCAACCATAATCTCACTTTTAATTTTCAAAATCGATTTCAATTTCACTATTCATCTCAATTTCAATTTCAATTTAACTTTCCATTTCAAATCCAGTTTCACTTCTAATTTCACATTCTCTTTTATTTTAACTCTAATTTCAATTCTAATTAAAAGAGACTTATTTTTACAAAATATATCATAACACCAAAATAGGGTCTTATTTAATAAAACGGGATACTTAATCAAAATGAGCATAATCGAGTTAACATCTATTACGAACATAATTATGATCCATAACAAACTAATATGATAAATATTCATGACCATAAACACTTGCAACTATTCAAACATTACGCAAACATCCATAACATAAAACGGTGATTATCTAACACAATATTTTAACTTGATAATCAATTAAATCATATAGTGATGAGATTTTTCTCACCTTCATTTCCACTCAGTTAATCTTTTTTTTGCAAGCTACGCGGCTCTCGAACTAACGTGCTATTTCCAAGGGTTGTAGAATTGCTGCTTCCTTTTCTTCTTCTTTTTTCTTTTATTTTTTCTTATTCTTTCCTATTTTTATAAGAAGGAGGGTACGGCCATGGGTAGAGATGGAGGCTATGGAACAGAGGAAGAAGTAGATTAAGAAGTTTATTAAGAAGAGATTAGAGAGTAACAAGTGGATTAGTGCTTAATAAATGACGTTTTCTTTATTTTCTTAAACCTTAAAATGTTAAAATAACTTTTGCTCCTTTTCCATGCATATTCATTCCATATCATTAATAAGTTGAGAGAGGTTAAGTCCTCTTTGTAAAGATTATGTTTAATAATTTAACTTTAGTTACAAATTGTCAAATCATGTTACTTTTTGAATTATTTGTAAATGTTGAATTTTCAAAATGAATTTGTATTTAAATGGAAATCTAAAGTGTGCATAATTTGTAAAGTTGTGTATATATGTCAGAAAATATATCATGTTGCAACAAATTAACGATAACTTGTTTTGGTTGAAAAAAGTGTTTTTGGTGACATATTTTACAGTTAAAATTTGACGCTTTTATTAAACTATATATTCAAGTAAACCAAACTTAAAATTAAACTTTTTACTTCTTTTAAATACGTTAAAACATGCCTATTCATATTTTAAAAACATATTTTAAATAATGTCAAATTCTCTATTTTTACAGTGTACGTAAAATTGACAAAATGTGATAAAATTTGGATATTTTTATAAAACGTTTAGTGGTATACTTTTAAATGTTTTAATATACTTTATTATCTTTTTAATTGTTTTTAATATGATTTAAATTTTTAAATAAATATTTAAACCTATTTATTTAAGCATTTATTTATTTTTAACAAAACTTAAACTGTTGCTGATTTGTTCTAAAGTTCAAATTTATACTTTTTAATAGTAATTTAAGAATAAATTATTATTAATTATATATAACATATTTATTTAAGTTTTAAATTCTTTTTAGAATAAATAAAATGTCTCATTTTCGAAGAAGCAAAATTATGGGTCGTCACACACCCGTTCACCATATTTTCATTTACTTCTCCATTTCTATTTTCCTAAAGCTTTCTACATAACTCATGGATTTTTATGTTGGTTTTAAGTTTTTTTTAAAATCAAAAGTTTTAAGTTTTTTTAAAGATGCAAACTTCCTTTTAAACTCTTTCTTCTACATTTTTCCTCCACCTTATTTGGCCATAACTTTTTTATTTTACACCAAATCAAGATTTACTTTTTTTAGATCGTGTGAAATTTCAGTAGCTACGGCTTTCTTTATTAACACCTTTTCTAATTTCAAGCTTACGTGTATCAAAATTTCATTTCCTTGCAGCGTACTATTGAACTAAGAAATTCAGGTCCGAAAATAACTCTTTCCTTCTTTGACCATATCTACCTCAATAAATTTGATTTGAGTGATTATTTCTTTTACTTTGTAGAGAAAAGATTTTTCTGAAACTTTTTTCTATTACAATTCCAAAGAATAAGTGTAATATGTCCAAAAATATCGTGGAAGATGACACATTTTTGGGATCATTTTTGTATATCTAAGGCATTTTAGGTTTCAAAGAATTCGGTGAGTAAAACTATCTCATCTTTAGAAAGAACTAACTTTATGTCCATAAATTATATGTTATGGAAATCCATAGGTCAAATTGTTAAAATATCATGTTATGATAATGATATTTCGTGGTTAGCATAGTTTGGATGTTAAATGTTTGTTTGGATGTTAAGCATCATGTTTGGATATTTAAAGTGGTATATTTGGTTGTAAGACTATGACGTTAGTGGATGATATATTCATAGTATGGTTGTGATCAAAACTAGTTGTGTTTATGTAAGAATTACAATGTTTACACCTTTGTATGTTACGACGGACGTGAGATCCGGTTTGGAATTATAATTAAGTTTTCTAGTTTCAAATTTTGAAAATGGTTTCGAAGTTTTTTTTACTTTGTTTTTTAGTTTCATAAACTTTCAAAATTTGGTTCCCAAAATTTTAATAGCAAGGGATAAGGAAAGTATTTCACATAAAGTAAGTTTAAACGAACTGCGCTTATAGCGATAGTCGCTATGGACGTCGTTCGACAAAATTGTCGATTTTTGTTTTAAATATTTTTCTTTGGAATGATTTGCAAAAGTTTTCTGAACTTGATTAGTGACATAACAAGAGATAAGTTTAGGTAATTTAATAATTTATTTTTTAATAAATTACTTAAAAGTAATTAGTGCTAAATAAATAATTGAGTAAGCGATAGGTTTAAGAAACACTTAAGGAAGGATAATGATTAATTAGTGATTAATAGAGTTTTATATTAGTTGATTTATGAAGTTAATGAGTAATTAATAGTTAAATATTATTTAATTAAGTTAAGTAGGTTAATTAATTATTATTTAATTAAGTGATTATTTAATTAATTAGGGTCTAACTAATAATTAATTGTTTAAACCTTAATTAAGATACAATAGGAAGTTAATTAGGACTTAACCAAGTTCATTAATTTAATTAAATTTTAATTATGAATTAAACTTAATTTAATTAAGATATAATTAGGGCTTAATCTAATTAAATATACTTTAATCTTTTCAAAGCTATTTTTATAAGTAATCTATTATTTTTTGAAATGGTACTTAAATACAACATGTCACTGGGACAACAAACCGTAAATCATGTGTCAATAAATGTTCGAATCATGCTACGCAAGTTTCAAACTTGTTTCCTCTCGCACCGGAGTCGAATCAATTAATCTATTATATTTTAAATCAATTTTATTTTTAAGGTTAATTGATTCCAAATCAAAGGATCTTTTGTTTGGACCATTAAGTAGCCAAATAAATTAAAGTAGTGATCATAAAATGTTGACACATTTTATGGGAAGTAAGTTGACTTGTGTTCACAAATGTTGAATATTGGTAACATGATAAACACAAGGAATTTAATTTCAATAAGCGGGTTATGGTAACTTAAGCATATAGAATATATTTCTATATGTACATTTTAAACCGATAATGAATGTATCTATATTTGTAACTTGGACATCTACTGATGGTTGATTATATGTTATGTGTGAATCGCTTACATATCTGATGTTAGGCAATACCCATGATATAACTTGGGTAAGTAAACCTTACTTTAATAATCCATTGTAGCCACTTCCGTTTGGTTTTGAAAAGTTAATATTTCATTTTCTTTTAAAATGGTCTTCAAGGTTATTCTATTTTTGGCAAGATATTTAAAGAATGACTTGATAATTGTTTTGAACATTATATAAAGAAGTTTATGAATAATTTTGTGAGATTCATAAAAGGAGTTTTAGAAATAGTTTTTTATGTTTACGAAAAGATTTTATAAGTGGGTTTGGATGTATATAAAGCGAAGTTTTATACAAGATTTCAATGTTTGTAAAGAAGTTTATATAACCGGGTTTGAATATTTATAAAGAGTCTCATAAATGAGTATTGAGGTTGGTAAATGTTTTGTAAATAGGTCTAGGTCAAAGCAAAAAGAATTTCATAGGTAAGGGAAATTTATAAAAGGATTCATTGAAGATAATTACAATAGAAATTCGAGGTTTGGGTTTCTCGAGGTTGACCTTTTGAAAAATGGTGGCACGAAATATCAGTTCCACACTTAACACCGAATGAATAGTACTTTGAGTTATCCTTTTCTCCAATTTAAATAATGTAGTTAATTTAGTTTAAGAGATTTGGAAATGGGAAAACTTATAAATGTTTGGTGAATATATTTATGTAAAGGAGATAAGTATATGAATGTTGATAAATGCTAGGGAAAGGAGATTTATAAATGAAAATGGTTTTAAGGCATAGTGATTGCTTTGGGTAATTAAATCTCTAGATTTTGTTATTGTTATTTGATAGTTAAATAACCAACCATCAAAATTTGTCCTAATTTGACTTAGGAAGTATGAGTGTAAAATGAGAGTTTCAGACAAGGACTCGAATACTTACTTCCAAGAGAACAATAATGAATCAACCGACAATTATCGATTGTTGCTACGGAAAGACCGGGATCAGATTTATACATTAAAAAACCACTCTGAATATACATATACGATCGAATGGAAGACAACTTGATGATGACGGAAGACAGTGCTCTTTGAAGTGCAAGGGCCACTGCTACTAGTCTTGAGGGTGATTATAACAACCCGCATATTTTACGATTGAATATTTAAATATTTTATTTTAATATTTTATCGTTAGTTTGATTTTGGTCCGAAAAGTTACTTTTTTTCATACGGTCGAATTAGGACTCGGAACCACTTCCATTGAGTCCAAAACACCGTTTGCGATCTTCTTGAGTATAAACTTTGATGTGTTTGGAGTTAGTGGAATTTTGCCACTTTTTCACTTTGGGCTTTGGGTTTGGATTAGCCCATTAGCCTAAGCTATTTACTCTAGCTCAACTCCCTTCTCTTCATAACTTCACTTTCATTTCCTAACACTAAAGCTTCATCAAAAATGGAGGAAGGAATGGGAAATTAAAACTCCAAGTTCAAGTTCATTTGCAAATCCAAATCTAACTCCAAATTCAAAGAGAAGCCATTGATTCTTCCTTGCTCTCAAGCTTCTTCTTCATTGATTTTGTGTAAAGGTGAGATTTTTATCTCACATCTTTGTCTATAACTATCTTTGATTGCTAGGTATGAATTCCTAACACTTATTCATGTGCATTTGCTATTGATTTGGATCAAATTGGTGAAAATCCAAATTTTTAGTGTTTTGGGTTCAAATCTTTAAAAATCCAACCTTTGATGTTTAAACACGTTATTGATGATGCATCGAGGAGCCAATACGACCGGGTAGCCTATAGGCATAATCCCCTCGCGTCCGTGCTTGATCAGTTGCAAATTGGGAGAGTTTTTGCACTTCAAACCCTTAGGTCGCTCGGCCTACACATGAGGCATTTTCGTCCTGCATATGGAAGATTTTCGGCCTGCAGTTAGCTCGTTTGGTTTTAGGTCATTCATTCCATAGGTCGCTAGGTTGCTTGGCCTTAGGTCGTATCCCATAGGTCGCTCGGCCAGCTTGCATTGTTAAGTCGCTCGGCCTACATTCGCTCGGCATGCTTAGGTCGCGCATCGCTAGGTCGTTCCACCTTAGGTCGATGTTCGACTTTGTTTTTCCCTTTAAGTTGCTAGGTCACTCGGTTTTTCCCCGTTGGGTCTTAACTCCCTAGGTCGCTCGTCTAGGTCGCTCACAACTTAGGTCGCTCGGCCCTCTTTACGCCTTTGTTCGTTAGGTCGCGACCACGCTAGGTCATCCCCCCTTTGGTCGCATTATGCCGCTTGCATCATTCTTAGGCCACTGCCTCCTTAGATTGCGACATGCTTTAGGTCGTTGCTCGACCTTGTTTAAGTCGTTAGGTCGCTCGGCCTTCCCACTTAGGTCGCTTGCTCCTCTTTGGTCGGCCTCATGCTTTAAGTCGCGCCGTGTTAGGTCGCTCGGCATCTACTTAAGTCGCTCCTCTAAGTCACGACAAGCCTTAGGTCGCTCCGCTAGCTCGCGACATGCGTTAGGTCGCGTGCATGTTAGGTCACACATCAACTTAGGTCGCTCGGCAGTTAGGTCGCGTAATGTTGAGCCGTAAGGGTATTTCCACTTTGATGAATTTGGAATCAAATTCTTTGGATTTAATTTACATCTTCGTATGTGAATTTTTGTGATTGATCGCTTCTACGATCATTTTTGTGATTTGTCATTTTGAAAATATACAACCTTTACCTCACTCGTATGAGAAATCTAATTAAACGGCTTAGTAAAACAAGTGGTATGAAACGCTTGTGTTTACTTCATCGGTTAATTCTTGGACTTGTTCGATTGAACCTCTTGTGACAATTTTCGAGTGGAGATCTACAATTTGTTCGTAAATATTTAAGTTAAGCTAGTGGTTATGGGACATGAAGCAAAGCTCATATATTTACTAGCTTACTGTAATTGACACTTCTTGATGATCGATGATGATCATTTTTGTGATTTAGACTAGCAAATGTGCGATGTCTCTTTGTCTACGAGGGAGACTAAACCCTGTTTCTATGGAGCTTCGGCTCAATTTGGTGGGGTAGCGACCCATGGTCTTTGAGCCGTTTTATGGAGCTTCGGCTCAAAATTAATGATTAGCTACCATGGAATAGCGTTCCATTTTGTGATACACGTGTTGGTGAGTTTTCATGCTCCCGTTTTGTGATAGGTCTCCCCCTTTTTGTGATTTCTGGATTTCCATTGATGATTTCTAGAATTTGTGTTTCACTGATTTTCGTGATTTTCACTGATATGTGTTATCAATTTTTGTGTATTGGTGAATTTGTGTGTCATTAACTTTTTGTGAATAAAGGTATTGAGTATGACATTCTTTTTGATCTTTGAGAAGGTTCTCGTGATATTGATTAATCCCTAGTTGATTTTTCAATTGCATACTTATCACAGTATGGCTTTATGGTTATTATATATTTATTTCATATCTCTTATTCTATATCATTTTATCTGATATTTATAGCTATACTGATCCGTTTATTATTTTCTTATTAAATAATACTCTGGTCAGACCGAGATGTTACAGATGCTTCTGCTTGACTTCACATCTGGGATTATCACCCTGACTTTTGGCTAACTACTTAGATTAGTAGTTTTTGTTGTATACATTTGAGATATAGACTCATTGAAGTATCCATATTCTTTTGTCTACCACTTGTAGCTATTCTTTTGTGATATTGTGGATCTTGTTTGACCACTACTATGATGTACACTTTCACGTGTTATATATTCATATCTATTTCCGCATTTGTGATATGGATGTCTGTGACTGACTTGTGTTATGTTTATTTCTATACTTGTTTTCGAAGAATATATATAGCCACTGTGTAGTAGCTTTGAGTTTGTATCGGTATGTCGGATTTCCTCCTAACAACAAATGCATGTTGTACTATCTGACATATTGGTGCTCGCACAAAGAAATTACACGGATGGTCGCCCCTCAACAGCCTTATTCTCCATGCTAGTTAACGACATTACCCCGTAGTGTCCTTGGCTAGAGCGGGTATAGAGGTGGGGCGTCACAGCTTGGTATCAGAGCCAAACTTCGGAATAATTTAGAATAATCTAGCAAGGATCATCGTCCTAAGTCCATCTTAGGAATCGTTCTTTAGGATTTAATTCAAGTCTTTGTACCGATTCATCCTATTTTCTTTATGATTCCTTGTTTATCTATCAAGAATGCTTGTTATCTATTTGGTGAATGACCTTATCCTTCTTCTTTCTTTCTTTCAAAAGGAAGAGAAATGGTTAAACCTGGTCGTCCCAGCATCGGTCAACCTCGTGCTACTCCCTAAGATGGAGTATTTTTGTTTGCAAAGCAGCTTCTTGATCTTGTAAGGAATGCTCTGGCAGCCGGATCGAATCCGGAGTCTACTCACCCTAGGTCTGGATTAGCACGCTTGTGCAGCGATTATACCAATTTGGGTGGAAAGTCATTCAAAGGTTCTGAAACCATTATTGAAGTCCAGGCTTGGCTGAGATCGTGCGATCAGATCTTTTCTCGCATGAATCTTATTGATCTTCACCGTGTTCAGGTGGCCTTTAGTATGCTCCAAGAAAGAGCATTAGATTGGTATGAGCTTATGATTTCTGAAATAAATGAAGTAGAACTCACTTGGGAGAAATTCCGGGAGCTTCGAATTAAAATTTATGCCAGAAGCTGAGAAGGTGACTTTGGCTCGCCGTTTCGTTGACCTTGTTCAAGGTGAATCTTCCGTGGCAGACTATGTCGCGTCTATTGAATCTCTTTCTAAATACGGGGTTGAATACATTAATGCCTCATTGAAGAAAAATTAGAGATTCATCTATGGCTTGAATAAAGATCTCAAGAAGCCATTACTTCTAAAGTTAGAAGTTTCTTTTGATCAGCTCATTGATATCGCTCTTCGACTTGAAGAGGCAGATAGAGAGAGTGATGTTGAAGTTGTGAGTGCTAAACCAAACTTCAACAACAAGAAAAGGACTAGTAAATTCAAAGGTCCTTATCCCAATAGTAAGAAAGGGAAGCAAGTCCCTTCGGCAACTAAGACTTCTACCTCTAGTAGTGGGCAATGCTATAACTATGGTTCTAAGGACCATTATGCGAACAAGTGTTCAAAGCCTCGTACTTGTCGCTATTGCAAAAGACCGGATCATTATTTATCTTCTTGTCCCAAACTTCAAAATAGGAAGGAGGGAAAGCTTAATGTTGCTCAAGCCCCTGGCAACACATCTCGTGGTAAAGGTATTTCTCATTCTATCTTTGATGGCATTATTTTATTTCGTGATCATCCAATTCGAGTTCTTTTTGATACGGGTGCATCACATTCTTTTATTTCAAAAGAACTTGTTGATATTTTTTCTTTGGATGTTTTGTGTTTAATGACTTCTTTGAGAATTGCGAATCCGGTTGGTGGATCAGCAACAACCAGTTTATTGTGTAAAGATGTCGAGATTATTTTGTGTAATTTTTCTTTCCGAGCCGATTTGCATGTTATGCGCTACTTAGGCTTTGGAATGATTTTGAGAATGGATTGGCTTAACCTATAAAGCCCAAATCCTATGTCCTGAGCGGACTATCCATCTTCGACATCCTCAATCTGTTAAACAGATTTCTATTGACCTTAAAGATTCAGATTCTAGCTTAATTGCATCTTTATATTCTTTAAATCCTCATGATGACGATAATGATGATGAGGAAGATATTATTTCTCTTATTCACGTTGTTCGTGAATTTTCTGACATATTTGAGCCTGTTTTAGGATTACCACCTAAGAAAGCAATTGAGTTCAAAATTAATCTCATTCCTGGAGCTCAACCAATTACTCGTCTTCCTTATCGTATGTCCAATAAAGAAAATGAGGAGATGCGCAAACAGTTATCCGAATTGGAGGCGAAGCAATTTATTTGCTCTAATTCCTCTCCTTGGGGAACTTTGGCTATTTTTGTGAAGAAATTCGATGGTACGCTTAGGTTTTGCGTTGACTACCGCAAGCTTAATGACCTTACTATCAAGAATAAATATCCATTATCTCGGATTGATGATCTATTCGATCAACTTAGTGGTGCTAGAGTCTTTTCACAATTAGACTTAGCTACCAGTTTTCATCAGCTTCGTATTGCAAAGGATAGTATTCCTTTGACATCGTTCCGTACTCGTTATGGATCTTATGAATGGCTTGTTATGCCATTTGGTTTGACGAATGCTCCGGCTTATTTCGTTGACCTTATGAATCGAGTTTTCAAAGACTTCCTCGATCTGTTTGTTTTCATCTTTATTGATGATATTCTTGTGTATTCAAAAATCGAGGAGGAGCATGAAAAGCATCTTCGGATTGTGTTGGAAACTCTTAGAAGCAATCAATTAAAAGCAAAATATTCTAAATGCCACTTTTGGCAATCTCGTGTGAAGTTTCTCGGTCATATTATTTCCGAATCTGGAATTTCCGTGGATCCTTCAAAGATTGAAGCGATTCAAAATTGGAAGAGACCGAAGAGTGTGATGGAAATTCGTAGTTTCCTTGGATTGGCAAGTTATTACCTCCGTTTCATAAAGGACTTTTCCAAAATTTCCATGCCTCTTACTAGTTTGACAAAGAAAGGTGTTAAGTACATTTGGTCGGACAAATGTGAAGCTTCTTTTCAGAAATTAAAGGTACTCCTTTCCGATGCTCCTATTCTTGTTATTCCCGAGGGAAACCAAAATTTTTTATATTGATGCTAGTCGCGTTGGTTTGTGTGTCGTTCTTATGCAAAGAGAACGTGTTATTGCTTATGCTTCTAGGCAATTGAAGTCAGCTGAGACCAGATATGCCACTCACGATTTAGAGCTTGCGGCTATTGTTTTCGCCCTTCGTATTTGGCGTCATTATCTTTTGGAAGAAAAGTTTATTCTTTACACCGATCATAAATCTTTAAAGTACCTATTTTCTCAAAAGGAACTTAATTTGCGTCAACAACGTTGGCTCGAATTTCTTGCAGCTTATGATCTTGATATTCTTTATACTCCCCGAAAGGGTAATCATGTTGCCGATGCACTTAGTCGTAAGCAACAAGCGGTTGTTTCTATGATGATATCCAAATGGAATGATCTCGTAATTCTATCCACTTATGAGATTCGAGATCGTGTTTTCGATTTATGTTCATCTCTTGTTTTATGTAGCTTTGAGGCTCATCCTTCTCTTTTAGACCGCATCTTGAAGCTCAAAAGCTAGATCTCGAATTGGCTCTTCTTGGCCAAAACTTTAGGGATAAAATTGATATTGAAGGTTTGAAAGACTTTGGTATTGATTCTCGTTGCGGTATTCGAAAATTTTGTAGACTTATCGTGCCAAATATTAGTAATCTTCGTAACGACATATTACAAAATTCTCATCGTTCTAAATTTACCATTCATCCCTGTAGTAGTAAAATGTACGCAAATATGAAGCGACTTTATTATTGGGAAGGAATGAAATCCGATGTTGCTAACTTTGTTAAGTGTTGCATGACTTGCCTACTTATCAAGGCCGAACATCAAAGGCCTGGTGGGTCATTGCAACCTTTAGAAATTCCAATTTGGAAGTGGGATCAAATTTCCATGGATTTTATAGACGGTCTTCCCCGTTCTCATTCGAGTCATGATAGCTTATGGGTGATAGTTGATAAACTTACTAAATCTGCCCATTTTATTCCCGTTCGGTCCAATCGAACCGTTCCTCTCTTGGCCAAACTCTTTATTAAGGAAATTGTTAAATTGCATAGAGTACCTACTTCTATTGTTAGTGATCGTGATCCATTGTGTACTAGTGGATTTTGGAAGGGTCTTCAAAAAGCTTTGGGAAAGAAGCTTAATTTTAGCACCGCTTATCATCCCCAGTCCGATGGACAAACTGAGCGTGTGAATCAAACTCTTGGAGATCTTCTTCGTTCATGTGTTCTTGATTTTGGTGGGAGTTGGGAAGATCATATTTCTCTTGTTGAATTTTCCTATAGTAATAGCCTCCAATCCAGTATTGGTATGCACCTTTCGAGACACTCTATGGACGGCCATGCCGATCTCCTTCTTGTTGGCCTAAGGCTGGTGAGAGGCAGGTTTTAGGTCCAGATTTTATCCGTGATTCCACAGAAAAGATTGACCTTATTCGTAATAGGATGAAAGAGGCCCAGAGTAGACAAAAATCCTATGCCGATAACTGGAGAAGGAAATTAGAATTTTCTGTGGGAGATCTTGTGTTTATTTGTGTTTCACCTATGAAGGGTGTTGTACGTTTCAGTCAATCGGGAAAGTTAGCACCTCGATATATTGGTCCATTTCCCATCACCGAACGTATTGGTTCCGTGGCTTATCGTCTTTTATTACCGGCTCAGTTTTCTGCTATTCATGACGTGTTTCACGTTTCTCAATTACGAAAATGCCTTCGAGATTCCGATACTATCCTTGAGCCCGGTGTTGTGGAAGAAATTGAAGTTTTTCCTGATTTAACTTATGTGCAATATCCTATTCGTATTATTGCTTCAGAGGTCAAGCGCATTCGAAATAAAAATGTTCCGCTTGTTAAAGTCCAATGGTCCTTAAATCCTAAGGATTGCTCTTGGGAATCTAGAGAGTTCATCGGACGAACACATCCGGACTTACTTTCCCGTGCTCTTTGAGGTGAGTTTCTTATCTGAAATTTCTTCTGTGTTGATATGCTTTCATGGTTGTTACCTTATATTTTCTTCTTAAATATTGCGAGGACGCAATTTCTTTAAGGAGGAGAGTCTGTAACAACCCGCATATTTTACGATTGAATATTTAAATATTTTATTTTAATATTTTATCGTTAGTAGGATTTTGGTCCGAAAAGTTACTTTTTTGCATACGGTCGAATTAGGACTCAGAACCACTTCTATTGGGTCCAAAACACCATTTGCGATCTTTTTGAGTGTAAACTATGATGTGTTTGGAGTTAGTGGAATTTTGCCACTTTTTCACTTTGGGCTTTGGGTTTGGATTAGCCCATTAGCCTAAGCTATTTACTCTAGCTCAACCCCTTCTCTTCATAACTTCACTTTCATTTCCTAACACTAAAGCTTCACCAAAAATGGAGGAAGGAATGGGAAATTAAAACTCCAAGTTCAAGTTCATTTGCAAATCCAACATCTAACTCTAAATTCAAAGAGAAGCCATTGATTCTTCCTTGCTCTCAAGCTTCTTCTTTATTAATTTTGTGTAAAGGTGAGATTTTTATCTCACATCTTTATCTATAACTATCTTTGATTGCTAGGTATGAATTCCTAACACTTATTCATGTGCATTTGCTATTGATTTGGATTGAATTGGTGAAAATCCCAATTTTTAGTGTTTTGGGTTCAAATCTTTAAAAATCCAATCTTTAATGTTTAAACACGTTATTGATGATGCATCGAGGAGCCAATACGACCGGGTAGCCTATGGGCATAATCCCCTAGCGTCCGTGCTCGATCGGTTGCAAATTGGGAGAGTTTTTGCACTTCAAACCCTTAGGTCGCACGGCCTGCACATGAGGCATTTTCGACCTGCATATGGAAGATTTTCGGCCTGCAGTTAGCTCGTTCGGTTTTAGGTCGTTCGTTCCATAGGTAGCTAGGTCGCTTGGCCTTAGGTCGTAACCCATAGGTCGGTCGGCCTGCTTGCATTGTTAAGTCGCTCCTCCTACATTCGCTCGACATGCTTAGGTCGTGCATCGCTAGGTCGTTCCACCTTAGGTCATTGTTCGACTTTCTTTTTCCCTTTAAGTTGCTAGGTCGCTAGGTTTTTCCCCCTGGGTCTTAACTCCCTAGGTCGCTCGGCTAGGTCGCTCACAACATAGGTCGCACAGCCCTCTTTACGACGTTGGTCCTTATGTCACGACCATGCTAGGTCGTCCCTCCCCCTTAGGTCGCGTTATGCCGCTTGCGCCATTCTTAGGTCGCTTCCTCCTCAGCTTGCAACATGCTTTAGGTCGTTGCTCGACCTTGTTTAAGTCGTTAGGTCGCTCGGCCTTCCCACTTAGGTCGCTTGCTCCTCTTTGGTCGGCCTCATGCTTTAAGTCGTGCCGTGTTAGGTCGCTCGGCATCTACTTAGGTCGCTCCTCTAAGTCGTGATAAGCTTTATGTCGCTCCGCTAGCTCGCGACATGCATTAGGTCGCGTGCATGTTAGGTCGCACATCACCTTTGGTCGCTCGGCAGTTAGGTCGCGTAAAGGTTAGCCGTAGGGGTATTTCCACTTTGATGAATTTGGAATCAAATTCTTTGGATTTTATTTACATCTTCGTATGTGAATTTTTGTGATTGATCGCTTATACGATCATTTTTGTGATTTGTCATTTTGAAAATATCCAACCTTTACCTCACTCGTACGAGAAATCTAATTAAACGGCTTAGTAAAACAAGTGGTATGAAACGCTTGCGTTTACTTCGTCAGTTAATTCTTGGACTTGTTCGATTGAACCTCTTGTGACAATTTCGAGTGGAGATCTATAATTTGTTCATAAATATTTAGGTTAAGCTAGTGGTTATGGGACATGAAGCTAACTTCATATATTTACTAGCTTACTGTAATTGACACTTCTTGATGATCGATGATGATCATTTTTGTGATTTAGACTAGCAAGTGTGTGATGTCTCTTTGTCTACGAGGGAGACTAAACCCCGTTTCTGTGGAGCTTCGGCTCAATTTGGTGGGGTAGCGACCCATGGTCTTCGGGCCATTTTGTGGAGCTTCGGCTCAAAATTAATGGTTAGCTACCATGGAACAACGTTCCATTTTGTGATGCACGTGTTGGTGAGTTTTCACGCTCCCGTTTTGTGATAGGCTTCCCCCTTTTTGTGATTTCTGGATTTCCATTGATGATTTCTAGAATTTGTGTTTCACCAATTTTCGTGATTTTTCATTGATATGTGTTATCAATTTTTGTGTATTGGTGAATTTGTGTGTCATCAACTTTTTGTCAATAAAGATATTGAGTATGACATACCTTTTGATCTTTGAGAAGGTTCTCGTGAAATTGATTAATCCCTAGTTGATTTTTCATTTGCATACTTATCACAGTATGGCTTTATGGTTATTATATATTTATGTCATATCTCTTATGCTATATCATTATGATATTTATAGCTAGACTGTTTCATTTATTATTTTCTTATTAAATAATACTCGGGTTAGATCGAGATGTTACAAGTGCTTATGCTTGATTTCACATCTGGGATTATCACCCTGACTTTTGGCTAACTACTTAGATTAGTAGTTTTTGTTGTATACATTTGAGATATAGACGCATTGAAGTATCCATATTCTTTTGTCTAGCACTTGTAGCTATTCTTTTGTGATATTGTGGATCTTGTTTGACTACTACTCTGATGTGCACTTTCATGTGTTATATATTCATATCTATTTCCGCCTTTGTGATATGGATGTCTGTGACTGACTTGTGTCATGTTTATTTCTATACTTGTTTCCGAAGAATATATATAGCCACTGTGTAGTAGCTTTGAGTTTGTATCGGTATGTCGGATTTCCTCCTAAAAACAAATGCATGTTGTACTATTTGACATATTGGTGCTCGCACAAAGAAATTACACGGATGGTCGCCCCTCAACAGCCTTATTCTCCACGCTAGTTGACGGCATTACCCCGTAGTGTCCTTGGCTAGAGTAGGTATAGAGGTGGGGCGTCACGGTGATTCTAAAATGGATGTAGTAGAGTTAGTACCTTTGGTTTCTTTCAGACCCAGAACGAATTTGAAGGATGAATGCTAGCATTGCATTAACGCTTGGAGGGTAGTGTTAGAATTCTAAGATGGATTGCTATTCAAAAAGGTAATACATATCCTTAAGCCTCATCAATCAAGAATGATTAAAATAGGAGATATGCAACAGGGCTATGTGGGTCGCACCCATTATGGTAAATCATCATCCTTCTAGATAAATACACAATCATCGATGAATTCATGTATATAAGAGCTCTCGATTAATGGTAGCAAAGAAATCAGGGCAGTGACATATTTGGTACCACCCAGCAAGGGGTAAGCCGGTTCTGTGTTGGTAGGGGTCGCTAGGTGCGACCTCATTATATTTTCCTAAAGGTGTACTGTGGCTAGCAGTAACCCGGTAGCCCTGTCATTTGTCGAAATCCAATCTCCAATACGTGCCTTATGTTTTCGATTGTAGAGCCTAGAACTTTGAAATGTAAGATGCATGCATTTAAGCTATTTTATTTATTCACTTTGAACCTAGACACTATGATAATATCACTGGGTTTGATGTAAAATGTTCTAGTTATCGTAAGGTAAAAACTAATCTATTTTGTGTGATGGTGTGGTCTTACGAGATACCTTCTATTTGAAAAGTTTTCAAATGTAGAAATTAGTTTGATTGTTACTTGTTATCGAGTTTTACTCATGCTAGTTTACTAGACTAACCTATGCATTATTCCTTGTAATGCTCGAGTCAGACTGAGCATGTTTTTCTCAAGTTTGGTTGGATCTTTAAGCTGGAGAGGAGCTGGATGGTCAAGACATATTCACTTATATTTTTCTTCTGCTATATTTTAGATTATGTATGTTTGTCAATGTAAGGACATGTTTCTGTAACTGTCTAAATTTAGAAAGTCTAGTGTACTCTGATGTTGTATATATGAATAAAGATGTTTCCTTTTGATAAAAATCATCATTGTTATATATTATTCATTGCATTGTGAGATTCTATGTTGTTAATTTTCTTCTATCTTCTACCTTCTTCTTTCACCCTAACAAATTGGTATTTCTAGCACTTGAATGTTCGGCATGTGATACAGTGGATGTATTAGTGTCAATTTTCGAGGATTAAAAATCCGATTCGTTACAATTGGCACAAGAGCTGAAGGTTAAGCAAGAACCTTGGTCCTGGTAAGATAAACTCGTTTGGAGTTCGGTAAGTACGATCCTAGAATGAGCATGAGTGTATTATAAATATGAGTGCGTATTTGTTAGTGAGTAAGAATGTTTTATATTGTGTTGTTTGATCTTCTGAGTGGCTTAAGAATTCCGGTTTATGCATTTGGCCAACATTATCGATAGGGATTTTCTGAACGCTTGAACATGTCCAATTGACATAATATTGTTTATAATTGATAAATGAAATAACTTTACCTAGGATATATTTTATATATAAAGGAATGGTTTTTAAAAGCCTATATAGTTATCGATGAGAAGTAGGGTTAAAATTGGATGTAGAATAGGATTTTTTGTTAAAAAAAACTTTAGATGGCTTTATTAAAATGAAAAAGATTATAAGAATATTAAATTCCATTTTCTTTGATAAAGATTTAAATGATTATGGAAAAGTTGTAGTAATTGTACTTAAAGAGATTTTAAGATACAAATATTTTAAAATGGATTTAAAAGTAAATTTTTCTTTGCATAGTTCGGGAAGGAGTTTCGATCTGTTCTATGATTTAGAATAATCTTCTAAGTGACAATGAATGTTTGCTTAGGCAGATATGATGGTGCACTTAGTAAATTATCCTCTTTGTCATTGTACAATCGAAATGAGTTTGAATCTGAATGAATCCAAAGCTAGTGGATAATTTTATTAAAGAACTATTTATCTATAAATAGTATTGTTTCAAAAGGGAATTTTTGAAGAAAGAAATATTTTTATGATTAACTAGTTCGAGTATCTTGGAAATGACTAAAATGGGTAAGAGATGCATTCGGATGGTAAACACTTCTTTTGAGTATTTCCCTACTTCGTAAGACGGATATATAATACTACTTGGTAGCGCCTAGTTCCTTGATATCATTTCAGATTTACTCAAGCTATATATTATGTTTGCAAAAGGGTTAAATGTAAAGTATCATTTCAAAAGGTTTTGAAACAACCTAGATTTTGTATTCTCAAATCCCTTAAAAGAATAGAACTTTCAAAATAAAACGATGTCTTGATTAAGAGTGAGTTAGTAAATAAAATTTTAAAATCGTTGAACATCCTAGGTTAAGTAAACCAATTTAAAATTTGAAATTGTATACTCTTTTGGATATAGAAGAGTATCATATTAAAATGAATTTGAGTTATAGAATGTTAATAAGCTTAAGTAAGGTTTTTAAATAAAATGGCGATTCTTTAAAAAGGTTAATTATAATCTTGGAAAGCAAGAACCTTTAGGATTAGTACGTAGGTTGTACGTAGATCATTCCTCCTTTTCACATAGTTCTCGATCCAAGATTCGAGTACATGACTCAAGGTGTTTCACACCATTCCAAATAGGGATTTATCACCCTTTTTTAACGACAAGCATTGATGAGGGTTCTTATGAGGAACCAAAGGTTGTATATCATAGTTTATGGTTACGCAAAGAGAATAGAGATTTCTAATTAAGAAGTCTAAACAAAGTCCACACTAGGTAGTCGAGTGAGCGATAGTAGTTTGGAAGGAAAGTTATGTGTTCAAGTGAGCGGTCGAACCAAATTTTTACATAGGAATGATCTAGTACATCATACAGAGTGATGAATAGTTTTAATAATTTATGTAATAGGGTTGTGATATAATTTAGGGATGAAACTCTTAAGAGAGGAAGAATGTAACGACCTTCAAATTTATCGCTTAGATAAATTATATTTATTTTAAAATATTTTGATATAGGTTTAAATGTAATAAATAATCATGCATTAAGTGGTAAATAATAATAATTTATTTACGAAAAATATTTGCAAACAAATTAACAAGGTAAAATATTAATAATTTGTAAATATCGTCCTAGGTAAAAACAGCTGGAAATCGTTTTATCGATAAAAATGCTTTTAAATGATAAGGATCGCGCATGGCTTTAGATACATACAATAATATATGTATTCAAACAAAATTTTGAAATAAAATAATTTATTTTATTTTTAAAAATATAAAATTTATTTATGTCATCGACAGTGGATATTATCAGTTTTATATATTTCTTCAAAAATTCAAGTTAACTTTAAATATTGAATAAATGGATTTTATTTAAAAATAGAATTATTTTAATTATTTAATAATGATGGTAAAATAGTTTTAAATTTTGTTTACCAAAATAGTTAGTTTTTAGAAAGAAAAAAAAATGTAACCAAAGAACGTTTTTTGAAATTTCGACTTTTCGACACTCGAAAGTCATTGAAAATGTTGAAAACGTTATTCGCCTTTGTATACCGTATGTACACATAAATAAGAGATAATTAATAATATAATAATTCAGTTAATTACAAATTATCTTGTGTTAAATATGTTTAGATACTGATGTGACAAGTCATGGTTTAAATTATAACATACACACACACACACATGCACTTTATATATATAAAATTCACCTTATCTCTTGCCATTTCTTCAACATCGTCATTATTATTAAGCACGCAATCAGATCCTAAGGGATTGAAAAAGAGAGCAATGATCGACGTTACTAGAGTGGGGGAGTAAGTGGTGATGTGACCTTACAAAATCATGACATGTTATGTTAATTAATTCAAATGATAGTTTAGTAATTTTCTTACTTTCTTTTGTTTATAAATACACATCTCCTTCATCATATTTTCGTTTACTTCTCTGTTTCTATTTCCTTATAGATTTATTCACAATTTCATGTCTTCTTATGTTAGTTTTAATTTCCTTTTGAAATCAAAAGTTTTAAGTTGTTTTAAAAATGCAAACTTGTTTTTAAACTCTTTCTTCTCCATTTTTCCTTCCATTTTACAACGTAGAGGTTTGATTTCTTTCAAATCGTATAAAATTTCAATAACTACAACATTCTCATTTAATACTTTTTCTAATTTCAGGCTTAAGTATGTCAAAATCTTTTTTTTTTGCGGTGTACTTTTAAGCTCAGAAATTTAGATCCGGAAATAGCTCTCCTTCTTCTGATAATATCTACCTCAAACAGAGTCTGATTTGAATTATTCTTTTTTTTAATTTGTAGATAAAAGAATCTTATAAAACTTTTATTTTGATCACTTTTCCAAAATCCGAGAGTAATATGACAAAAAATCACGTGGAAGACGACATATTTTCGGGATAATTTTTGTTCATCAAAGGCATTTCAGGTTTCAAAGATTTTCGATGAGTAAAGCTATCTCTTTTCTAGAAATAACTAACTTTATTTCCATAGATTATATGTTATGGAAATCCATAGTTCATTTTGTTAAAATATCTTATGATAATGATATACGTTTGCTAATTGTGATTAGTATAGTTTGAATGTTAAATATTGTGTTTGGATGTAAAGCATCGTATTTGAATGTTGAAAGTTGTATGTTAGGTTGTAAGAATGTGATTTAAGTGGATGGTACGTTGATGGTATGGTTGTGATCAAAACTAGTTGTATGTTTCGTAAGAATTACAATGTTCACACCTTTGTATGTTGCGACGGACATGAGATCCGATTT
The DNA here is from genome assembly GCA_030765085.1 of Allium cepa. NCBI lineage: Eukaryota > Viridiplantae > Streptophyta > Magnoliopsida > Asparagales > Amaryllidaceae > Allium > Allium cepa. The sequence goes on from CM060945.1 coordinate 663,431,676, forward strand.
GGAATCAAAACTAAGTTTTTTAGTTTTAAATTTTAGAAATGGTTTCAAAGTTTTTATCTTTGTTTTTAAGGTTCAAAAACTTTCCAAATTTGGTTTCCAACCTTGTAATAGCAAGGAATAAGCAAATATTTCGCTTAAAGTAAGTTTAAATGAACTGCGCTCATAGTGATAGTCACCATGGGCGTAGTTCGACAAAATTGTCGATTTTTGTTTTAAGATGTTTTCTTTTGGAATGTTTTGCAAAAGTTTTCTGACTTGATTAGTAACCTAAAAAGATTTAATCTTGGATAATTGAATAATTTATTTATTTAATAAAATAATTAAAAGTAATTAGTACTTAAATAGTAATTACCTAGTGATTAAGGTCTAAGTAACACTTAAGGAAGGTTAACAATTAATTAGTGATTAATAAAGTTTTTAATTAGTGATTTTTGAAGTTAAGAGGAAGCTAAATGGTTAATTATTATTTAATTAAGTTAAGTAGGTTAATTAATTATTATCCAATTAAGTGATTGTTTGATTAATTTTTAATTAATTAGGGTTTGACTAATAATGAATTGTTTAAACCTTAACTAAGATACATTAGGAAGTTAAGTAGGACTTAACCAAGTTCATTAAGTTAATTAGACTTTATTTATGAATTAATCTTGATTTAATTAAGATATAATTAGGGTTTAAGTTAATTGAACATAGTTTAATCTTTTCAAATTTATTTTAAAACTTAATCTTTATGTTTTAAATCAATTATTCTTTTTAAGGTTAATTGATTTCAAATCAAAGGATCTCTCGTCTGGACCATTAAATAGAAAAATGTATTAAAGTAGTGATGATAAAACGTTGAAACATTTTATAGGAAGTAAGTTGACTTGTGTTTAGCACAAGTGTTGGATATCGATAACGTGATGAACACAAGGAAGTTGATTTCAATTAGCAGGTCATGGTAATTTAAGCATATAGAATATACTTCTATATGTACATTTTTCACCAATAATGGATATATCTATATTTGTAACTTGGACATCTACCTATGATTGATTGTATGTTATGTGTGAATCTCTTACATATCTGATGTTAGGCAATACCCATGATATAACTTGGATAAGTAAACCCAAATTTAATGATCCATTGTAGTCATTAAGCCCCTGTTTGGTTTTGGAAAATTAATAATTCATTTTCTTTTAAAATGGTCTTCAAGATTATACTATTTTGGACAAGATATTTGAAGAATGATTTGAAAATTGTTTTAAATATTACATAAAGAACTATGTGAATAATTTTGGGGTACTCTAAAAAGAATTTTAGAAATAGTTTTGAATGTTTGTAAAAAGATTTTATAAATTGGTATGAATGTCTATAAAGGGATGTTTTACATAAGAATTGAAAGTTTATAAAGAAGTTTATATAAACAGGTTTGAATACTTATTAAGAGTCTCATAAATGAGTGTGAGGTTGATAAATATTTTGTAAACATGTTTGGGTTAAAGCAAAAAGGATTTCATGGGTAACATAAATTTATAAAAGGATTTTTTTAAAGATAATTATATTAGGAATTCAAGGTTTGGGTTACTCGAGGTTGACCTGGTGGTATGGAACATCCGTTCTGCACTTAACACCAAAGGAATAATGCATATAATTATCCTTTTCTCCAGTTTAAATAATGTAGTTAAATCCATTTAGGAGATTTGGAAATGGGAAATCTTATAAATGTTCTGTTAATATACTTATGTAAAGGAGATAAGTATATGAATGTTGACAAATGTTTGGGAAAGGAGATTTATAAATGAAAATGGTTTTGAGGCTTAAAGATTGCTTTGGGTAATTATAAAATTTGGCCTAATTTGACTTAGGGAGTGTGAACGTACAATGCGAGTTTCCAACAAGGATTGAATACTTACTTCTGAAAGAACTAGTAATGAGTCAACTGGAAATTATCGGTTGTTGGTAGGAAGGGAACTGGATCAGATTTATATATCCAAAAACCACTCCGAACCAACATGTACATTTTAGTGGAAGAAATCTTGATGATGAATTAAGATGGTGCTCTTAAAAGTGCAAGGGCTACTACTACTAATCCTGAGGTCGATTCCAAAATGGTTGTAGTAGTGTTGATACCTTTGGTCTCGTTCAGACCCAAAACGAACTTGTATGGATAAATGCTAGCATTGCATTGACACTTGGAGGGCGGTGTTAGTATTCCAAAATAGATTAATATTCAGAAAGGTTAAATGTAGCCTCAAACATCATCAATCGTGAATGACTAAAATACAGGATGTGCAGCAGACCTATAGGGTCGCACCCATTAGGGTATATCATCTCCCTTCGAGATATATATACAATCATTAATGAATTCTTATATGTGGGAGCTCTCGGTTGAAGGTTGCAAAGCAATTGTGGTGATTATATATTCGGTACTACCCAACAAGGGGTAGGCCGGGTTCTATGTTGGCTGGGGTCGTTAGGTACAACCTTGGCATATTTTTCTAGAGGTGTACTGTGGCGAGCGGTACCCCAGTAGCCCAGTCATTAGTTGGAATCCAATCTTTAATATATGCCTTACGTTTTGACCTTAGAGCCTAATATATTGGAATGCAAGCAATTCAATTATTTTATCAATTCACCTTAAACCTAGACACTAAGATAATATCACTGGATTTTGATATAAAATGTTTTGCTTATCGTAAGGTAAAAACCCATCCCTTTTTATGTGCGATTTAGTCTTACAAGATACTCTTTGATTGAAAAGTTTTCAAATGTAGAAATCAGTTATTTGTTACTTGTTATCGAGTTGTACTCATGCTATTTTACCAGACTTACCCGGGAGTTATTCCATGTAATGTCCGGGTCAGACCGAGCATGTTTTCCTAAGTTTGGCTATATACTTTGAAGCTGAAGGGAGTTGGATGGTCAAGACGTATTCATGTATATTTTTCTTCCGTTGTATTATAGAGTCTGTATGTTTTTTAATGTAAGGATAGGTTTATACAACTATCCAAATTTAGGATAAGTCTAGTGTACGCTGATGTTGTATATATGAATAAAGATGTTTTCTTTTTGTAATGATCATTGTTGTATTATATATTATTCATTGCGTTGTAAGAATCTATATTTTCAAAGTACTGTCAATAATACAACCACTTGGCAATTAAAGTTCAGCAGTTGAATCTCACAATGCTGCGTTTCAATTAAAGTTCAGCAGTTGAATCTCACAGTGCTGCGTTTTGTATTCTGATGTTGTATTATATATTTTTGTAATGATCATCGTTGTATTATACGTAACCGGATTCGGTATTTCCAGCACTTGAATGTTCAGCATGTGATACCATGGGCATATTATTGTCGATTTTCAAGGGTCGAAAATCCAGTTCGTTACAAATGGTAACTATACTAACTTTGATTGCCATTATAATTTATTACGAGAATTTATTGTTACAACAGCTAAGTTTATTTCTATCTAACGGCGACACAAATTGATTTTCGTGAAATTACTTTTTTACATTTATGAATTATAAATGGTAATTTTACCAGTTTTAATTATCATTATGATTTATTAGGTGAATTTATTTTTTTAACAGTTCAGTTTATTTTAGCCCCATGGTGGTACAATTTGATTTTTAGGAAATTATGTTTTAACATTTAGTAAACTATGAATGGTAATTTTACCAACTTTAATTTCTATTATGATTTATTGCGTGAATTTATCGATGATTCAATTTGTTTCTGCCCAATAATGATATGAATTAATTTTCATGAAATTACGTTTTATATTTAGTAGAACACTAATTTTACCAACTTTAATTACCATTATGATTTATAAAGTGAATTTATTTTTCTAATAGTTCAATTTTTGTTTGCTCCGTGGTAATATAAATTCAATTTTGTGCAGCAATTGTTATGAAGGATTGAATTATAATTTGACATTTTATTATTTATTTCAGTATACTAAATATTAGTCTTCCAATATATAAAGGTGATTTAATGTTATTATGTTATTTGTTGATTTATAGTTGATAACTGTAAGCTTATCATTTTTTGGAATTTAATGCAACATTGAACAATGTTCATGCTTAAATCTTTGGAATTTAACCATTGAATGAAACTAACTTTTCCACATGGAAAAAGCAAATTAAGATTTGTCTTAATGTTTTGGATTTGATTAGGCATTACGAATAGGCAAACCTACTATTATAGCAACAAGTACTGATGATGAAAAGGATAATTTTGCAAAATGGGAGCAGTCAAACTGTGTGTCTCTCACGATTATAAAAATACTATTATAGCTGTTATATCAAGAGGTATTCCTGAGAAAGATGATGCAAATAATATTTTCACTATTAAACGTTATTTGACTTCTGTTGTATAGCAGTTTAAAATCCCTTCTAAGCTAATACATGTACTCTCGTAATGAAAATTCTCATTACTAAGTATAATGGGACAAGTAGTGTATGTGAATTGATAAATGATATGACCACAGAAGTTAAATGCCATAGATATGAAAATTTCTGAAGGTTTTTAGTTCATTTGATTATGACTCCTCTTCTTGCATAATTTGATCATTTCAACATCGATTATAATACACAGAATGAAAAGTGAAAAATAAGCAAATTATGTTCTATGTGTGTTGAAGAAGAAAAAGTGACCGAGGAAAATAAACCTGATTATGTACACATTTCTGTTCGAAGTCAAAATCAAAAAATAATTACAACGGTGAAGTTAAAAATAAGGTGAATATGGCTATTAGTATTAACAATACCAGTATATCTGGTACAAAACCCATACATGCTCTTAAGTGTCATCATTGTAAGAAACAGGACATATGAGGAAGGATTGCGTAGTTTAAAGATTTGCTTGCTAAAAAGAATAATGATTTAAATTTCATGATTTGTGAAACCGTTTTAGTTGATGTTCCCTTAAGTAGGTGGTGGATGACATTGGTGCGTCTACGCATATTTCGAACCCACTACAGGGATTCAATTCCGTGAAGATGCTTCAAAAGGAAAAAAGGAAACTTAAAGTTGCTAATGGATTAGAGGCAGAAGTCAAGACTGATGGAACTCTTCATTTTGTTTTGAAAGTGGCTTTATTCTTGATTTACATGATGTCATTTTTATTTCTAGTGAGATTAGGAATTTAATTTCTGTTTTTAGACTTGATGTATGTGGTTTTACATTTTAGTTCGAAAATAATGAGTTGAAACTATGTCAAAACTCTAAATTTGTTGGTTCATGATTATTATATGACAATGTATATACATTTTGTTTGAATTCTTCCTTTTTTGAATCTTTATTATCTATGAATTTTACCCGTGTTAATCATAAACATGGAATCAAGAAAAATCGCGATGTTGGGAATTCTTCCAAGTTATGGCATCGCATGTTGGGTCTTATTCCAAGAGATAGAATGCAATGTCTCAACAGAAATGAATTCTCCCAATAATTTTTTTTTATTTCGAAGGCTATGTAGAATGTGTTAAAGGAAAATTTGTCAAGGAAATAAAAAACGAGCCACTCGAAGTGGGGGACTATTAGAAATTATTCATATTGACATATTTTGTCCTTTTCCTACTCCTAGTATTTATGAGCTTAAATCATTTTGTACTTTCATTGATGATTATTTGTGCTATGGTTATGTGCATCTGATTAATGAAAAATAAAATCACTAGATAAATTCAAAGTTTTAAGGCTAAAATTAAGAATCAAGATAACCTTAAAATTAAAATAGTGCGATCAGGTAGAGGCGATGAATATAATGGTAGACACACCGAACTTGGTTAAAGTCCACCCCATGCACTTTATTTCTTCAAGAAAAAAGTATTGTTCATTAGTACTCTATGACAAGAAATCCTCGACGGAATTGAATGCTAAAAGATGTAATCATACACTAATGGATATGGTACGAAGTATGATAAGGAATAACACATTGCCGGATTTTTTATGGACAAAAACTTTAAAAACAACCATATATATTGTAAACCGAGTTCATAGTAGCCTGCTCCAAAAGCACCTTATGAAGCATGGACTAGTAGAAAATCACAATTAGGGTACTTTCTTATGTAGGGCTGTTTCGCTGATGCAAAATTCTGCAACCTTCAACTAAAGAAACTTGATTCCATAATCATTAGTTGTTATTTTATTGGTATTCCAAATAAATCCAAATATTTCAAATTTATTGCCCATCACATACCACTAGAATAGTAGAGACTAGACATGCTGCATTTCTTGAAAATGGCAACATAAGTGGGTGTAATTTAAATAGAACTATAAACTTTGAAGAAAATTGGATTTTTTTCCAATTCAAGTAATTCGAGAGGTTACAAATTCTATACCACTTGTTCCACAGGCTAATGAAGAAACTCATGTTCTTGATGTTTCAAATGTTGGTGAAGCTTCTATTGTTAGCGCCAAAATTGGTCACTAACACCCAAATCCAGATGAAAGCACCAAATCACAGTCGCGGATCACAGATAGAATTTATGTATAGTGTATGAATGTGAAGAACAATAAAAATTAAAAAGAAAGCAGTACTAACACAGGATTTACAGTGGTTCGATTGACTTCGACCTACGTCCACTCCAAAAAATTCCTTTGATGTAAGAATCGATTACAATTACAAACTAGAGTTTTTAAAACAACAATGGCAGAGCAGCCATAGTGTAGAAGACGAAGGGAAATAGAATGAAGGTCCCCTTTTCTGAAGCCCTGCATGCTGTATTCATAGGCAAAACCTGAGGTGTTGGGCTTCCTTAGTGATCTGGGCACTCCAAGACTATAGCCGATCCAGACTCTTTATCTCGACCGATCCAAGCTCCATATGCCGACCCGAAGTAGCCAAGGTACTGACCCAAAGTCCGTCTTGAAGTTAACCCAGAGCAAAGCTAAATGCCAATCCCAAGCTCCATATGCCAATCTCGCTTGCCAATCGACCTAAACCGACCGATCCACACAGCCGATCGACCTATGTCGATCCACCTTGAGCAAACCACCTCATTGTTGATCCACTTCACGCCGATTGTTAGACTTCCTACCGGCCCAAACTATACCGAGCCACACATGCCGATCAACCTATGCTGCCTAGACCGAGCGGCCTCATCCTGACCGAACCATGCATCCTAGACCAAATGGCCTCACATGCTGACCGAACCACGCCTACCAGATCGAACGGCCTTATCCTGACGGGGCCACGCCTCCCAGACCGAACAGTCTCATTCTGACCGAACCATGCCTTCTAGACCGAATGGCCTCACATGCTGATCAAACCATGCCTCCTAGACCGAACGGCCTCATCCTGGCCGAGCCATACCTCCCAGGCTAAACGGCCTCATTTTGACCGAACCATGCCTCCTAGATCGAACGACCGACACTGAACCCTCCATGACTGATTTTCTCTCCATCCAGCTAACTCAAAACCATTGTATTCCAATCTCAACAAACGAGTAGTCGATTTAGTTGAATCCGCCGATCAACGGCCTTGCCAAAAGGTGGGTTGAAATTTGCCCCCCAAAACATGCCTTGCAGTAGGAAAGTGTCTTTTGAATAGCTTCACGTCCAATCTGAAGTCTATGTTCTTTTCATAACCATACTATTATATCCATGATTCAAGCCATCTTATCCAAGTGCCATTGCCATATTCTTATCCAAATCTACGACTGCTTTGAGTCGATATCCGATTCTGAATCCAATGACCAAACCCTAAGCCAATTTCATAGCCATACGAACCCGTCAAACGAGTTTTAATCCATCTATAACCAATAGCCAAATCTATGACCTTTCTAGGTCGATATCCGAATTCAAGACCGCTCTAGGCCTTTTGCCAAATCCAGGACCTCATCGGGTCCATCTATCATAAGTCGAAATCTGAATCCATGACCTCTTCGGGTTTAACTTCGAATTTGTAGACCTCGTCGGGTCACGTTATCCTGTTCAAGCCTTGACTCTTCGGTCAATGGTTTGTATGTTCTCCGGCCTCGACTCTCTGGTCAAGGACTTTTATATTCTCCGGCTGGCTTGTATGTTCTCCGGCCTCGACTCTCTGGTCAAGGACTTTTATATTCTCCGGCCGAGGACTTCTCCGGCCTTGGTACATCGGCCAAGGACTTTTTATATTCTCTGGCCTCGGTTGTCCGGCTATGGTTATATTCTACAGCCTAAGCTCTTCGATCGAGGACTTCTCCGGCCAAGGACTTCTTATATTCTCCGGCCTTGGCTCTCTGCCAAGGACTCTTTATATTCTCCGGCCTTGGCTTTTCGGCCAAGGACTTTTTATATTCTCCGGCCTCGGTTCTCCGGCCAAGGACTTTTCATATTCTCTATCCTCGGCTCTTCGACCAAGGACTTTATATTCTTCGGCTCTGCTCTCCGGCCAAGGACTTTTTATATTCTCTGGCCTTGGCTCTTCAGCTAAGGAATTTTTATATTCTCTATCCATGGCTCTCTGGCGAAGGAATTTTTATATTCTCCGGCCTAGACTCTCCGGCAAAAAAATTTATATTGTGCTTGAGTCCATTCCATCGCTCTCCGATGAAGGGACTCGTGGCATGCGATCACTGCCCCGTCTCTCCGACAAGGACTGTGATCACGGGACTTGTATTATTTATTACATTGATCCATATCCAATCATTCAAAATAAGAATTTTTTACATCTAGGGAAAACCAAATAAATGTCTATACATCCATGGGAGAAACCAAAGTTTTCAAGGAAACGAAAAGAAAAACAAGATTTATAGACTTGAGTGACACGATTTATCATCGTCTCAGAGCATGCCTAGGGACCATCCTCGATCCTATGCATGTGTAAGTGACTTAGGTATATCACTTCGAGTTCTATTACTTATTCAAAGCCATAAGTCTATTTAGTTGATAATATACCGACGTTGCCTACGTCTAGTGCCATCTTCGTTCAGGGTAGGCGGTGGCCGCTTCTGTTCCACTACTACAGCTCGATTCCTTACATACTGCTGTAGACAACCATTCCTTACGTGCTTCTCAACGATATCTTTCAAATGCCTACAGTATTTTGTATTGTGCCCATCCAGCTCATGGAATAGGCAACGCTTTCCAGATGCCCGCTCGTATTCAGAAGGCTCCCTCCTTGCCCGCCTTCGATAATGGAGGCACCCTCGAGTATCCAAGTAAGTCCTTCTAGATTCTCAGTTAAATCTGTGTAAGAAGAAAACTTTAACTCCCTCTGCGGCCTTTCGAAGTGCTACCGTTGTCATTCATTTCCTTTTTTCTTTATCATCTTTATTTGGTTCCTCCTTGGGTGGACCTCCAACCCTTACTGCATAAGCTTCAGCCTCTCTCCCTTCTCTCTTAGCCTTCCCGTCTTCCTGCCTCAGGAACCTTTCCGCCTCATGGTAGAACTCCCCGAGATCCCTCGGTTGTTCACATTCCAATGATATCTTGAAATCCGAATTATCTGCAATTCCTGAAACTGCTGCCATCAAAACCATCAATGGATCGGGTCAATCCACCAAAGCCGCCGCATTGAATCTGGTTAAGAAATTCCTGAGCGAATCTTCCTTCCATTGTTTCACCAATGTTAAAGTCATCACGTTCTTGGGTCTGACTATGTGGACCCAAAACTGTCTCATAAACCTTTCAATCAGCTGCGTCCACATGCGGATAGAGCCACTCTCCAGCTATCTAAACCATAATGCTGCAATATCTGTCAAATACAAAGGGAAACATCATTCCATGACTTGCTCCGATGCCCCTTGCACTTCCATATGCCTCATATACCTCGTCAAGTGAACAGTGGGATCCATTCTCCCGTCATACAGCTCCAGTGTTGGTAGTTTGAAATCTGGCGAGTTTCTAGCTTTCCTGATTGCATGAGCAAAGGGACTCCTATTCACATCCTCCAAGTCTCTATTTACCAATCTGCCTCTCATGGCCCGTCTAACCATCTCTGCCAACCTATCACTGTCGTCGAGTTATATCTTTGTATGTTGCCTCCAATCTACACCTGAGTTCCTAAGGGAATCCTAGGACCTGCTCTCCTATATGAGCATCCATTCCTCTATCGACACCATGTTGTACAGCCCCCCTGGTACTCTGCCCGAGATTGGATCAACATGCTCTGGGGGAGTGCCTCCTAGTCCTAGTGTCGCTCCTAATGGTCTTGCTTTGTTCTGAATTTTGGTTGGACCATGCTCCTGGCTCATATTTCAATCATCTCCTATGGTTGCATTCCCTTCACTCTGCACTCCAACTTATGTAACTTGACGAAGTAGGTTATGCATCATCTCCTTTTGTTTTTTCATCATTGTTTCCATCTCTTCTCTGGTGATAAAATCGATGCTTGATTAGCTCCCGAGGAAGCCTCCAGACTGCCCTCATGCTGACTCCTTTCAGTCCTCTGTCTTCTTGTCGATTACCTTGACATAGTCTCCAGAATCCAAATTCCTAAGCCATTAAATCCAAACTCCAAGCTTTTGAATCCCTGGGTTCAACTCTCAGTGAAAGAACCAAAATGTTAGTGCCAAACTTGGTCACTAATACTGAAATCCACATGAAAGCACCAAATCACAGTCGCAGATCACAGATAGAATGTATGTAGAGAGTATGAATGTGAAGAACAATAAAAATTAAAAAGAAACCAGTAATAACACAGGATTTATAGTGGTTCGGCTGACTTCGGCGTAGGTCTGCTCCAGAAATTTCCTTTTTATTGATGTTAGAATCAATTATAATTACTGTCCGGGGTTTTTAGAACAACAATGGTAGAGCAGCCTTTGTGTAGAAGACAAAGGAAAATAGAATGAAGGTACCCTTTTCTGAAGCCCTGCATGCTGTATTTATAGGAAAAACCTGAAGTGCTGGGCTTCCTAAGTGATCCGAGCCCACCAAGACTATAGTCAATCTAGATCCTTTATCCCGACCGTTCCCAAGCTCCATATGCTGACCCGAAGTTGCCAGAGTACTGACCCGAAGTCCATCTCAAAGTTAACCCAAAGCAAAGCCAAATGCTGAATCCAAGCTCCATATTCTGATCCCATGCCTTGCTTACCGATCGACCTAAACCGACCGATCCACATAGCATATGCCGACCCACCTTGAGAAAACCACCTCAAGCCAATCCACTTCACGCCGATCGCTAGCCTTCCTGCCGACCCAAATTATATCGAGCCATACATGCCAATCGACCTATGACGTCCAGACAGAAACGACCTCATCCTGACCGAACCATGCCTCCCGGATCGAACGGCCTCGTCCTGACCAAACCACGCCTCGCAGACCAAACGGCCTCGTCCTGACCGAACCACGCCTCGCAGACCAAACGGCCTCATTCTAACCGAACCATGCCTCTTAGACCAAGCTGCCTCATATGTCGGTCGAACCACGCCTCCCAGACCGAATGACCTCATCCTGACCGAACCACCCCTCCCAGACCGAACGGTCTCATTCTGACCGAACCATGCCTCCTAGACCGAATGATCGAACGACCGACATCGAACCCTTCATGATTGATCGTCTCTCCATCCAGATGACTCAAACCCATCGTATTCCGGTCTCGACAAATGAGTAGTCGATTTAGTTGAATCCGCCTATCCACAGCCTTGCCAAAAGGTGGGTTAACATCTATGATACCACAAAAACCTTTGTAAAGATCATAAAGAGAGAGAAGATCCACCATACATGATGATTATGTCGTACATCTTACCAAGGAAGGATGTGACATAGATAATGGATATTATCTTATCTCATTCAAGCAAGTTATTATGAGTGATAAATCATCTAAATTATTAGATGCCATGAATGAGAGGATGTAACCTATGGAAATTAATGAAGTTTAGTATCTTGTTAAGCTACCTATCAGGGTTAAACTTGTGGGCTATAAATGGAACTATAAAAAAAGACTCCAAATGTAACATTGAAAGATTTGAGGCCAGACTATTCACTAAAAGGTTTATGCAACAAGAAGGTGTATATTTTGATAATACATTTTCTCATTCTTAAAGAAATATTCATTATAATTTTTTTAGCCCTCTTGGCATATTATGACCTAGAAATACATTAAATGGAAGAGAAAACTGCATTTTCTAAATGGTAGTTTGCATGAAGAAATTTTTTATGAAACAACCTGAAGGGTTTGTTGTAAAAGGTAATGTGCATATGGCATGTTGGTTAAATTGTTTAATATATGGGTTAAAATAAGCTTTATGACAGTGATATCTCAAGTTTGATGAGGTTATAATCGAATTTAGATTTAAAGAAAACACAATAGGTCAATGCATATACCTCAAGATTAGTGCCAATAAATTTACCTTTCTCATTTTGTACGTGGATGACATTTCAGTAGTAAGTAGTGATTTAGACATGTTATATGAGAAAAATGATTTCTATCAACTAAGTTTGAAATGAAGGATCATAGTGAAGCTCTTAAGTTATAGGAATTGAAATTTACCAAGATCGATCCCGTGGGATCTTAGGCTTATGTCAAAAAGAAAATATTGAGGAAGTGCTTAAATGATATAACCTGCATAATTGCTCTCCTAGTTCTACTCTGATTGTCAAAGATGACAAATTATTTGTGTTTCAATGTCCTAAAAATGAAATAGAACATGCTCAAACGAAGCAAATTGCTTATTCTTTAGTAGTAGGGAATCTCATGTATAGTCAAGATTTGTATACATACTAATATTGCATTTGCAAATGGTATGCTTTGTCGATATCAAACTAAATTAGGAAAGAAAAGTAGAAAGCTGCCAAGAAAGTTTTACACCAGTTTACAAGGGACAAAGATTATTTATTTGATAAAAAATGTCAAATAACCTTAAACTTATTGGTTATTCTAATTTAGATTTTTCTGGATGTGTCAACAGTAAGAAATCCACATCAGGTTACACATTTATGCTTGTATGGGGACTTATTTCCTAGAGAAGTGCCAAGCAGTCTTCAAGAGCATCTTCCACTATGCCAATAAAATTTGTGGCATGTTGTCATGCTACTAGTTAAGAAATTTAGTTAAAGAATTTTATATTGGGACTTCAAGTAATTGACAGTATTACGAGGCCACTACCCTTATTTTATGATAACAAACTTATTATTTTCTTCTTCAAGAATAACAAATCAGTTGGTGCATCTAAGTTGGTTAACATCAAAAATCTTGTTTTAGAGTGAGAGAGTCAAAGATGGAACTATTATCATAAAACATATTAATAAAAGAGCCATGTTAGCCGATTATCTAACAAAAGCATTCCACCCACTGTTTATAAAGAGCATGTTGTCGGCATGGGTTTAGTTGACGTATTATAATTTTATTGTTACAAACTATACATATAATGCTATATACTACGTCTTTAATAATGTATTTACTTTGAATTTATAAATTTTCTTAATATGATGTGCGTTATTTTATTTTATTAAAGAAATTTGCTTATGAGCACCAATGGAGATTATTAACCATTGTTGAAAAGAGCATCTAATGTTATAATTAATTGGAATCAAATAATGACATTTGTTGTTCTGATTACAATAGTTTGGTTTGGTATTTCTAGATGAACAGGTTTAGGATTAAAGAAAACTATATTGGCCAATTTTGAATGTATGCTTTATTATGTTATAATATTATGACCAAGTGGGAGAATATTAGTCTTGTTTATTATGTTGCCAATGTATAATTATGCATAAATTTCCTTTAAAGAAATAATGAAAATGCATTTGAATTTTTGATGGAAAATTTCAGATTACTATTAATAATTATACTAGTCCCAAAGGTTGCCTTAGAATATATAAAGGCCCCTTCTCTATTTGGACTATTGATATCTCAAAAATCAAAAGGTTCTTCTACGTATTGTATTTATTCTGAACATTTTTTTTAGAAGTCCAATAAAAGTTTATGAAAGGAAAGAGGAAAAAGAAAATGAAATAAGGTCTCTATTATCAAATCTGAGGAAAACCGTTGAAGATTAATATTAACCTTTCCACCTAAAGGTGTCTTTACTTCAGAACTATAAGATTTAAATTCCTTTGCTATTTGTTTTGGATTTACAGATTGTGGATTGATTATATTCTAACTTCAAAACATATTACAATCTTGTTAAATATCTTTTAGAAAAATCAAATAAATAATTACTATCCCAATGTGTATACATGAACCAAAAATTAAACCAGGGAGAACTTCTATTTTATATTTTGCTTCACATCAAATTGCGATTTATTTACTGCATTTATACACACTTATACATACATGCATCTATGCATGTTCACACATTCATGCATATAAATAAATATTGTTTACATTTACGTCAATTATACATTCATACTATTACATATTTTTATATTAAAGTTTTTTGATTTGATATGTAGTTGATATAGAAAGTCGTCGATCAAACATCATCATACACTGCATTATTACAAAATTTGTTTACTTTCAACATTACTTAAGCTACGGAATAATGTGTAAATATGTATCATTTTTTGTTTTAATTTGTTTACCATAGTATGAGATGGATTGTGTTAAGTATTATGTTATTATCACATGATTTTGATATGTTTTATCATCATATCTTTTGAATCACTTGTTGTCATTGATTAAATCAGTCTTACAATGCATATCCATAGATAATGTAAGATTGTTGCCCGACATCAACCAACAAGGACGGTGCACAGTTGCATCAACTTCCATATTACAATCATTTTTGCATTGTGTGCACCCAATGGATCTTTGTTAACGCAACAAGTACCTTATGTAAGTATAGTCCCATGAAAATTGATAAGAATAGTGGATTGACCATAGGTTTGAAACGTTGTTTGAAAATATTGAATAGTTTATTTCTTTCCATTTAATATATTAGGATTTGAATACATATGTAAAACAAGTATTCAAGGAGAAACGAAGAGTGGCCACGCATTTGTCTATATCAAAGTATTGTGCGTTGAAGATATACGACACATTATTCAATTTACATATTACTTTATTGATTGATACGTTAATTGGTTAATTAATTAATTAATTATTGAAGGTATTATTTTTGTTTCATGCGAAATTTGGTTTGTACTGGAAAAAACCTTTAGATTCATAAAGAATTAATGAATATATGTTTAATAATTTATTTACATAATTTAGTTTTGTAAGAGATATTTTCTTTTTTAGAAATATATTTCTTTTAATGGTTATATATGTAGGAGGCTATACAGATAGCTATTAATAGGGAGTTATTATTCTAAGGTTCTAGGGCTGAGATTTCCTCTCAACTTACGAGGATTTTACTTTTTCATCTTTTGGTGATTTTAATAAAAAAAAATTAGAGGAAATTGCTTGTGTATTATTTTTCTTCACTTCTTGTCACTTCTCAAATCTAATTATGTATGGACCATTGAGATAACTACAATAATTGGTATCAAAGCCTACTAGATAAATTTTTCTAAAGAGAGTTTGGTTGTGGAGAAGATAGGTGCAAAAAATTTATTGAAAGAAATAAGGGTCATGGATGGCGAAGTTGGAGGATTTCTATATTTAATATCTCCACCAACCTTTGGAGAACAAAGGAAAAAACCTAGTGGTAAGGTAGAAACAAAATGGAAATTTAGGATAAGAAGGCTATGATAACTATTAGATATTTTTTGGAGAACACGATATTGCACATTGTTGTTAATGAAACATATGCCTATGCCATTTGGAAGAAGTTGGAAGGAGTTTATGCAAATAACTCTACAGCAAACAAAACTCTTCTTTAAGAAGATTGGTAAGTTGGAAGCTTAAGGAAGGCTGGTGTAACAACCCTGTTTTGAGATCTGTAATATTCTGCAAATTTAGTTACGATTTGGATAATTATTATTTTGGAATCAAATTATTATTCAATTAAAGTCTATTTAATAAAAGATTTTTGTTATAGTTAATTTACTTGGATAATAAATATCATTTTAGATAATATAATAAAATTCAAATAAAGTGTGTCATTAAATATGAAAATTTTAAAAGTATATATTTTTAATATAATTAACATAGACGAAAAGAAGTTTTGTTTGATATTTAATAAATCAATAAATTGACAAAAATGAATAAATTTATTTTATATATTTACATTGAATAATTAAATTTAATGAAATTGTTATTGTTATATATATATATATATATATATATATATATATATATATATATATCGGAAAAAAATTAAATCGGTTTGAAATTTTTGAGTTGCTAACATTGTAAGATTAAATTAAACTTGATTTTCTTTTAGAGCCTTTGAATTAAACCCCATCAAGCCCACTGTCCAAATAACCTTATCCTTGATTTTTCGTCAATCCATCGTATCCACTTCTAAGCTAAACAATATAAATAAAAAGAAGCCATAAACTCGTTTTCTCTTTCCCAAATCCAATCCTCAAATAAAAAAAGGCCGAGGAAGTGAATCATGATTTGGAAGCCGCATGCCTCGAGATATGTATTGGCGATGCAAGAATGGGACGATGACTGGTGATAGTGAAAGGCGCATGCGAGTTTTGGGGAGACAATGAAGGCAACAACAACGAGGACATAGAGGAAGGAATGTGTTCGCGTGGACATTGATGTTACGTGGTTGGAGATTCTAGGTCGAAGCGACTACTATAGAATGGTGATGTGACGTTGGCGGCCGTAGGTGAAGCAGGTCGGCCGCCCAGGGCTTGGAGGTGAGCATGACTCTGAGTAGAGGCGAGTATTTCAGGCAACATCATGTGCTGGCACTAGCTATAGGCATCAAAGACAAAGGAATAGGAATATGATTTGAAGAAATATGCTACTACGACAATGACAACAAGTGTTCTAGAGTGTGCACGAATGGTTAAGGTGAGTCAATCTATTTTAAGTCACACATCTAGACCTATTCGATTGTTTGCAATATACATAATTATCCTGTAACAACCCTAGTTTTAGTGATTACTTAACAATATTAAATTATAACTTCTGTTATAATTTAATATTTTCAAGTAATCGCTATAACCAGGAATAAGGTTACCTCAACACTCGATTGCTCGATTGGATGTCAAATTCAAACGAACTCACAAAACTCAACAAAGTCACCTTGATTGCAATTCGAAATATATCATCAACATCTCGATACTCAAGAGTGAATACAGAAACTTCGAAATCATCATTAACGCTCCAAAGTGATAGAAATAATAACCCAATCAAATTAGGATGCCTAAATAAATATAGGATCCTATAACAATAAAAGGATCGGACTTAACATCAAATAAGTCAATCCATCTCAAATCAGATATATCTCAAGATTGTGAGTAACAAACAAATACTCACACAAGTAACATCATATAAAAATCTCAGAATGCTCACAACGAACCAATCATTGTGGATCCCCTCACTACGATTCACAACAATCAAAGGAACATAACAAGAATACTCAAAGGAATCAATAAGCTTCATCGGTACGAACTCACTCGTATCGACAAAAATAAGAATAGAATAATCCCAAATAAGATTTTATATAAGATAAGATGACATCAAACTCTATTATGGAATACTATGGAACACAATATATCTATGTTCCTAAACATATTCCATCTCAACAATCCCATAACTCGAAAAATTTGATTTTGACATAGCTAACATCAAAATTACAAAAAAGACAAAACATCAAAGTTGTAGCACATGAATTAAGCTTTTTGGAACATCTAAAATTATAAAAACCAAATCAAAAACGAAAAAGTAATGCCTAATTTTTTGCAGCTTCTGTAATTCATTGATTATAACATTTTGATCACATAAAGAGCTAGGATTTATGAGTTTTAGACTCACCTCGCCTTCATGAAGATTGAATTATGATTTAGATGCCAAAGACTGATGCTTTTAGCCAAGAACAAAGCATCCAAACCAGTAAAACTAAGAATATGTACATGCAAACAAGGAGAGAAGCAAATCAACAATTATCACTACAAAAATAGATTTTTGATGAAGAGAAGGGTTTTAGAAATCGATTACCTGAGTTTAGCTCTTGCTTTAACCTTTTAAATCATCAATTTTTCTTTTAATTTGCTATTTTCTAACTTGAGATTGAAGAGGATGGAGGTTTCAGCCATTATTGGGTTCTTGGAAACTTACCGAGAGAAGAGAGAAAGAAAAGATCGTACAAGGTATATATTTTTTCCTTTCTCATTTCTACGTTCTTAGGATAATAGGCTAAAAGTAATTAGGTTAATGGGCTAAGGTCCCAAATTAAAAGAAATCTAGCTAATATTATAACTTAAACACTTTCTACATATTAACAATGAATGTTAACAAATGTATCACAATAATACAAGTTTTTCTTCTTTAAAAATTATGAAACTTCACATGCTTGATGAATAAAATGTTTTACACTCAAAATAAAACATTATTTATACGTTTAAAATATTTAATTATCATATTTCTCTATTTTAAATAAAATAGCAAATTTACGTCTTTAAGTACAAAACTCATTGTAATTAACATTGTAAATTACACAAAAATCATATTTTTCTGTAATAAAATTTTATAACTCATTTCAAATATAATTTTAATAATCATTTTCGAAAAAATCATTTTAAATTTATTTTTTCTCTAATAAAATTATTTTATAAATAAAATTACTTATTTTTATGAATTTCGGACATATAAGAAAGACAATTGAACGGTAAAGCAAAACATGTGGTATGGGACACGTGGATTTGCTTTTTCGCTTAATATCGGACTTATATGATCGAAACCCTTTCGGTGAACTATTTGAGATGATTTAAGATGTTATTAAATTTTGGGTAGATTATATGGTCCGAGAACTCTAATTTATGAGTATATTCGATGAAGGACACTGATGAAATGAGGTGAATTGAGAGCTAGGAATTCCTAGAATTATGGTTATAAATAACATCTAGATGTTATTTTTACTTACCGATAAGATGAGGCAAGCTTCTTTATGATGATTTTACGATGTTGAGATGTATTATGACAGTTTTTACTTGTCGATGAGATGAGACAAGTCACCATGCCACTAGTACTCGTCAATGAGATGAGACGAGTAGGGTATTGTATTTACTCGCCAATGAGATGAGGCTGAATATATTTTCATGATGTTTTACTAGTGTGGTACCAATCAACGGCTAGTAAACCGTTAGGTGCGAACGTATGGTATAGGACATACGTTAACACCTATTGGGTTCCTATCCGAGAAGTTGGGACACATTTACGATGTTTACTAGTACTACGGATCACGAGTACTCGATTGGAGTCATCACGATGTAGTTGCTACTCCAATCATCATGATGTTATTAACTCGGGTCTTTATGACTGGAAGTCATTATGATGTTATGAACTATAGTCATTCATTATGTCCACGATGTTAAGATGTTATTTAACTCCAGTCATCACAATGTTTATGGTACCAAATAGTAGTACTACGCACGATGTAGCGCGCGTAGCATTGCTTCGGCATGCAATCGAGGATCTGGCCAATCCGATATTTCTTTGAGTTTTGATGTTTTAGACTTCACCGTCTTTAGATGATTATTATGTTGATAGCCTAGTGCCAGATGAGATGTATATTTATATGGTGAAATCATTTATGATGTTACTCTCTGATTAAGTTATTTGCATTATGGATTGATGATTTGATGATTTAATAGACTACTTGATGTTAAGATGGAGTTGAGATGTATTTATAAATTTATACCGTTGAGATGAGGTATAAATGATTATGAAAAATCTTTTATGATGAGTTTTAGTAATGGACTTAAGATGTATCTATATTCATACCGATGAGATGAGGTATGAATAAGTATAATGCTTCTTTTACGATTGGGTTTTATATTTCCTTGAATGATCCTTAGGATGTGCCAATGAGATGAGGCAATCCATATGCATTTTATTCTATGTATGAAGGATATATACCTTTGAGGTATTGTTATATTGACAACCACTTCTAAGAAGATAGTTGAATCATTCAAAGTCACTATCCATATTCTTTTACATCGCCAATGATATGAGGCGAAAGCAATGTTTATTGAGTCTTATCTTTAAAACTTTGCTTGTCGATGTTCCATTTGCTTAAATGCCAGTTATGCCACTTAAGTATGACTCTATCATCATTATCTCTTCTACTTGTCAAGAAGAGATGTTGTCCTTTTCTATGATGTTGAAACCCTGTTTAGGGGATGGCATCCTTTAAGAAAGAGGATACCATAGCTTTCACCTACTTATCCTTCTTGATTATTCTATTTAATTGATGATTTTAGCTAGCCTGACCCATGTGTTTTCACTCGGGTCAGACCGAGTTGTTTCAGTTATCATCTATTGGACCTAGCTTGAAGTTGATGTTGGACATCAGATCTTCTTTCCCTTAAGTAGTTTATTTCTTCTGCATACTCTTATGTTTTACATTTGATTTGATGTATATGGTTTGGTCATGTACCACCTTTATTGTATTCATATTATATTGTACTGAACGTGTATCAGTGTATATGTATATATATGATGTAGATTATTGTTCTGTGATGTGCTTTTCATTTAATTATTGTATTTTGTTCTGATAGATCCGTTAGCCACCTATAGTTTTGAATTAAGTACTTACTGGGTATGTCGATCCACTTGAGATAGAAAAAAAATCATATTGCATTTATCGGCGTAATAAGTAAATGTTTAAGACAAAATTATAGATGGTCGCCCTTAACCAACCCCATTCTCCACTTTAGTATATAGAATTACTCGTTAATTCTCTTTATTAAGATGGGTCTTGGGGTGGGGCGTCACAGTTTGACATACGTTAACACCTATTGGGTTACTATCCGAGAAGTTGAGACAAATTTACAATGTTTACTAGTACTACAGACCACGAGTAATCGATTGGAGTCATCACGATGTAGTTGCTACTCCGATCATCACTATGTTATTAACTCGGGTCTTTGTGACTGGGAGTCATTATTATGTTATAGACTATAGTCGGTCATGATGTTCACGATGTTAAGATGTTTTTTAATTCCAGTCATCACGACGTTTGTGGTACCAAATAGTAGTACTAGTCACGATGTAGCACGCGTAGCATTGCTTTGGCATGCAATCGAGGATCTGGCCAATCCGAGATTTCTTTGAGTTTTGATATTTTAGACTTCACCGTCTTTAGATGATTATTTAATTCATAGCCTAGTGCCAGATAAAATATATATTTATATGGTGAAATCATTTATGATGTTACTCTTTGATTAAGTTATTTGCATTATGGATTGATGATTTGATGATTCTATAGACTACTTGATGTTAAGACGAAGTTGAGATGTATTTATAAATTTATACCGATGAGATGAGGTATAAATGATTATAAAGAATCTTTTATGATGAGTTTTAGTGATGGACTTGAGATGTATCTATATTCATACCAATGAGATGAGGTATGAATAAGTATAATGCTTCTTTTATGATTGGGTTTTATATTTACTTGATTGATCCTTAGGTTGTGCCAATGAGATGAGGCACATCCATATGCGTTTTATTCAATGTATAAAGAATATTTACCTTTGAGGTATTGTTATATTGACAACCACTTCTAAGAAGATAGTTGAATCATTCAAAGTCATTATCCATATTCTTTTATATCGCCAATGATATAAGGCGAAAGTGATTTTTATTGAGCCTTATCTTTAAAACTTTGCTCGTTGATGCTCCATTTGCTTAAGTGTCACTTATGCCACTTAAGTATGACTTTATCATCATTATCTCTTCTACTTCCCAATAAGAGATATTGTCCTTTCTTATGATGTTGAAACCCTATTTAGGGCATGACATCCTTTAAGAAAGAGGATAACATAGCTTTCATCTACTTGTTCTTATCGATTATTCTGTTTAATTGATGATTTTTGCTAGCCTGACCCGTGTGTTTTCACTGGGGTCAGATCGTGTTATTTCAGGTATCATCTATTGGACCTAGCTTAAAGTTGATGTTGGATATCAGATCTTCTTTCGCTTAAGTAGTTTATTTCTTCTGCATACTCTAATGTTTTTACATTTGATTTGATGTATATGTTATGGTCATGTACCACCTTCATTGTATTCATATTGTATTGTACTGAACGTGTACCAGTGTATATGTATATATATGATGTTGGTTACTGTTCTGTGATCTGATGTGCTTTTTATTTAATTATTGTATTTTTTCTAATAGATCAGTTAGCCACCTATAGTTTTGAATTAAGCATTTACTGGGTATGTTGATCCACTTGAGATAGAAAAAAAATCATATTACTCATTAATTCTCTTTATTAAGGTGGGTCTCGGGGTGGGGCGTCACATATCCCGATAATTGATTGTGTTGTTTGGTCGAATTGATTGGATTGTTTGAATGTATTTTGGTTTGAAATACTAAAAATTTATTGTAGGTGATGCATGGATTATTATATAGTTGGAAAAAAAATCAATTTACAAATGGAATTTGTTTGATGGAAAATTGAATTTTATTCACTTATATAAAAAGATATATGTTGTTTGTGTGACCGTAGTCATTAGAAAATAACTCAGATCGCTAAATAATTCCATAATCGGGATAATCTTTTACATAGAGCAATATAGCTCTAGAAGATGTATTTTGAATTTTCTGATCCTTTGTTGCACTTGATTGTTTAATTTTGAGGCATATAGAATTTGTAATAAAAAATTATTTTAAAAGCAACTATAGGCATCGAAGGCAAAGGGATTGATACTAAAAAATACGATATATAGTTTGAAATCATTTTTTAGTATATATATTATACTTATGATCATATTTAATTATTCAATTTATTATTGTTAGAAAATACCTTTAGAGATAAAAAATATTATAAAATCATAGATTTAACATATATATCAGGAATTGATTTGAAAAGAAATGATTTAATTCATATTACCAAATTATGAATTTTAATCTATTTATAAATAATAAAAGTGGGATTTATAATGAATTCAAAGGTTTTGATAAAATTATTAATAATACATAAATATATATAGTTTTGAAAGAGATTTGTTATTATTTCAAAATTTTAAATCAAAGTAAACTTTATATCATCAATCTTTAATTAAAATTTGATTAATAATTCTACTTAGATTTTAAATTGGAAAATTGAACGATTTCCATCTCAATTGGGTTTCATGCTTTTCTATGAAATAAAGAATTTTAATAAATGATTGAATTATAGGACTGGCTTGAGACTTTTCGTAAAATTCTTTCGGTTATTATTGTAATTCGTTAAATAGAGTTTGAAGTGGAAATTTCTAGCTTTTAGTGAATTTACTATATGCTATGGGACAGTAATTAAATTCTTGTATTTACTGGAGAGACAATTATTAACGCTTTATATTTGTAATATCTTAGGGTGTTTATAACGACCCTGACTCGACAATCGAAAATCGACACTCAAATACATCACCCGTATCCGAATGTCGTAGATTCAAATGTCAAATCTGGTTCGCCGAAGCTTATAACAACATCAGGTGATAACAAACAGCGGAAACAGATGAATAATTTTATTGATACACAATGGATACAATATTTTATACAATATGATACAATAGATGCCCAACACTACCAGAGCTAAAAATACACAACAACAGAAACACAGCAGCGGAAAGATAGGCTCTAAAGGAGTCCAACATCCATACTGAAACTCCATCTCCAATGCTTCAAAACCAAATAGCTCAACCAAAAAGCTTCAAAACTCCAATCCAATAAGCTCGTGCCACCATCAATGCTGAACTTGTAGCAAACTCGGTGCACAATGCGATCGCCAAACCACAGATTCCAAAGATTGCCAAAAACTATATCTACTAGCTAATTATCTGAAAATATTACTCCAGGCTTCCCGTACGGAAAATTGTGGGCACCTAAAGTGTAACGACCCAACTTCCAAACTTCGGGAAGTCGCATCGTTAATAAGAAAGAAAGGGATAGAAAAGAGAAAGAAAGAGAAGAAAGAAGAAACAATACATCAGAATCTAAACAGCGGACGAATAAATTATATTAATAACATAAAATATTACATAGTTTACAATCACTATCTGAGTACACAGAAAATACGACACATACTAGACAGTTATAAACATCTGTCTAGTATTTACAACATAATACAACTCGGAGACAACACAGAACACATAGCGTAATACAAATATCTAACGCAGAAGCCTCCTGCTCCATTGCTCCTCCAATATTCGTCAAAGCTAACCTGAATCACTTGGCTACTCGTAAAATTTTGAGTACTCAAGAGTTTATGAAAACAAAAGATAAACTCCGGGTCAGACATGGGTCTGGTGTGAGTAACAGGTTAAAGTTGCTTAACTTTCAAAAAATCTTTTGAAAAGAAAGATATCCCGTAAGACTTCCCACACATAAACATGGAAAAGTTTTTACCTTACGCTAACCAAAACATTTGATAGGAAATCCAGTGATATTATAATAGTGTCTAAGGTTTTCAAGTAAAATACAGAAATAGCTGGAATGCTTACATCTCACGTTCCAACATAGTTGGGCACAACTAATACGTACGTCACTTATTGGATTTTGGATTCGATCAATGGCAGGGCTACTGGGGTACCGCCCGTCACAGTACGTGGCCTAGATCAACGTACCGAGGAGTACGCCCGCTCCCCTGCAACACAAGGCCGGACCTATTCCTTACTAAACAGTTCCGAACAAGACAACCCCGCAGTTGGTGCGCATATCCAACTGCCCACTAAGCGGAATATAAAGGGACCTCTAGACAGGGATCAAACTTGCTCTCCAGTGAGTGCTACCCACGAAGCCTTGCTGCACCTCCCCTGTTTTAGCCATTCCCGGTTGATGAGGCTTGAGGCTACAATTACCTTTATAGGACACATTATCTTAGAATGCTCATCGTCAACTTGACGATGTTCTGAAAGCATTCAATCCATACAAGTTCGTTCCGGGTTCGAACGAAACCGAAGGCATTATCTCGTTACACTCGTTTTGGAATCACCCTTAGAGTTAACGACGATAACCGTTGCACTCTGAATCTCCATCTCGAATCTATAAGTACTATTCCGTCAAACTCATTACGGAATCACCCACAGAGTTATACTGACGTATAGCCCTTACACCTCGAGTCTTCACTCTTCACTTAAGATTCACGACCTATCGTTAATTTGGATCGATGTGGTTTTCGGATATCCAAATATGGAAACCCGATCCTGGTCTCATCGAAATCCAAAGCGTGTCTTTTAGGTCTAAGTTGTTTTAAAGTTTAAAACAAATTCAATTATATTATCTATATACACATAGATAGATAATTCATAGATTCACAACAGATAATTGTCATTATCATAACAATAGATAATCCATATTATTACTATCAAAAGATAATCCATATCATAATGCAACCAATGCATCCATATCAATCAACAATACTAATCTCGTAGTTGAGATTTTCCAAACCATTCAAGGCAACCAATAACAACCATTCATAAGCAATGATCCATAATCATATTATTTATAATTAATCTAAATTAATTACATCATCTTTAATTAATTTAAAATGAATTAAATTAATTACTTACACAATATAAATCTTGCTTACATTATCATTAATTAATTACAAATTAATTAATTAAACACTAATTTATCATCTTAATTAATCAATCCTAATAAATATACTATAATTAGTTTCACAAAATTAATTACCCTAAACCAAATACAGTATTTAAGCTCTAATTACTTCATTAATTAATTAACTATAATTAATTACATTTAACCTTAATTAATTACAATTAATTAATTACCCTTAATTACTTATTATTGATTAATTAATATTAATTAATCAATCGTAATTATTAATTATATTAATTGATGATTCTTAATTATATTTAATTAATTACTTTATTAAATTAATTACTTTCAGTAATTAATCTCACATAATCCATAATTATTAATCACCTTTGATTAATTTCAATCTGTAATTAACTACCCTTAATTACTTTTCAAATTAATTATTCCTTAATTAATTCTTAAATTAATCACTTGATTAATTATACAAAATAATTTAATCTAAATTATTTTCAAAATCCAAACCACGTTCATTAATTATATCCAGTAAATATCTTTAATTACTTCACTGAGTAATTTTACTTTATTAATTACATCAAGTAATTACTATCAATTCCAATGATTAAAATTAATTAAACTTAATTAATTAATTTAAACAAACCTAAATAAACTCCATTAATTACATTAAGTAATTAATGTCATAATTACTTCCATTTAAGTAATTAGACTTAAATAAATTTTACAATTTATTATTATTAATTAATCAATTTAATTAATTATTAAAAATTAATCATATTAATTATTAAATAAACCTTAGTTAATGACCATCATTAGCTATTATTTATTCTTTAATTACTTCTTAATTAACTTTAATTTAAATTAATCCAAATTATTAATTAAATAAATTAAATAAATAAGTTATTCCTTAATTATCCAATTTATTTAATTGTATTTAATATCTTAATAATTTCTAAGATAACCCATTCCTTATATAAATATTAAAGTGTACTTAGAATATTTAAATTCTAACTACATTTTGAATCTAAAATTCAAGATAATATTTATTAATGCATTATCCAACTTAAATTCATTTATATTTCTTTTTAGAATAAATGTAAAAAACAATTAAAACTTATATAAGATGAGTCTTAATCAATTTGCTTAATTTCATTTAAATTAAGTTAAATTACATTATCCTTTAAATTTCAAATTCAAGTTAAAAATCACTTAACTTTCCTTTATAAACCTTTTTTTAATGACTTCATTCCTAAATAAAATCAAATTAAAGTATTCGTTTGAAAACAATTTTACTCCTAATTAACAATTTAAATTTAAACTAGTTTGAAAACATTTAAATTTTAAAAACTTATTTAAAATTCTAGATTTTTAATTCAATACACTTGAAACCATTCCTTATTCAAATCATTTGTATTAAAGCTTGAATTAAACTTTTTGAATTTAACCTTGATTTTAAAATCCTTTATTTAAAAATATAAATTTATTTTTAAAACCCGAAGATTCAAAAACCTTAAGAACACTGAACTTATATTTAAATTCAAACTGTTGTTTTGAACAATGATTCGGATTCAAAATGAAATTTAATTTTACTGAAAACTGCAGGTTTTATATTTTATTTTTCAAACTGAAAACCACTTTTAAAATTTTAAACTTGTAGGATTCAAAATCATTTGAAACTATAATACAAACTAGATTTAAACATGACTCGTATTTAAAAACTTTACTTCCATTTGAAATTCAGTGTTTAAATTTTATTTTAAAATTTAAATAGAAGAACAGGTTACTATTAAAACCTGTACTAAACTAACCCCTTTTCTACCCACATCTGCTTCGAGTCTTCGGACTCTTTCCTTCGAGCAAACCACAAGAATACCCGAGTTCTACTTCGGGTTCTAAAATACCATTATACCCAGAAAACATCAGATCAAAGAAAATTGCACGGTGCACGTGCACCGTGCCTCCGACAATCACTACCAGTCACCTTCGGTGGATTCCCCATGACCGCGACAAACCTCACGACCCTTCACTACCCTCAAATTGCAACCCAATTCTCGAAATCGAATTCGAGAATCAATCTCCAAAACCTGGAACAATAAAATAGACATCACCCCAAAACCTGTGAACACTTCCACCACCATCCTCCGACCACCGACATGTCAGTGACTCCGGCCACTAGTCCATCCATCAACTCATAATCATTCCCCAGAAACTCATACAACTCGATCACCTCTACAAGTAACACTGACCACATCAAATTATTTAACTTAAACTAGGGCTTCAGACCAGAAGACCACATCACTACTCCTATGTTGATTTACATCAACATTAATTATTTTTCCTTGCTTCAATGGTAACTCAACTACCTTCGAGATGAATCCCGGCTCTCAAATTTGCAAAGATCACCCAAAAATCCCCTATTTCCATTTTATGACCAACACAGAACTGCACCCTTATTTCAAATTTAAAAATCATGACTTAGGTGTTAAAAATCATGATTTTGTTTGTGTATTCATTTCATAATACTGAATCTATAAATTTCACAGATTGAAATTTTAGTTTTTTAGAGCATGCACTGATGTTTTATGATATACAGAGCTACTCGAGTTTTTACTTTAATTAAATCAAGTTTTTAAACCTTAATCAGCACTTATTTATAAACAAGTCCTAACAATAATTGTTTACAGAGAGGATTGCATTCAAATCAAACATGAATCATGAAATATTAAACAGAGTAAATTCTGTTGAAACAAAAGCATAAATCTTACACACATGTATATACAACAATTTCACACAAACATATTCATTCCATCATCACAAGCATGCAACCAGAAATTATACTAATTTTTTTTAAGAAAAATAAAGTGACTCACCTTTTAATTAATAGACAGAGCCACAAATGCTTTGCCTTGAAACAGGATTGCCCCTCGCATTTTCTTAAGAATTTAAACTGCAGTTTGCTCCCTTACTTTGAAACTGCATGTATGCTTAGATTTCCAGATTCTATGTAAAGTGCAGGCTTTTATTTGAATGCTACAGATTTGCATGCTTTGTTTCTTAAATTTGAAACTGCAGTGGCTTGAATAAGAATGCAGGTTTCAAAAATTTGAAATTGGCAGGGCTTTTACATTTGAGAAATATGCAAGATTGTTTGAATTCCAGAAATGCAGAGGTTTTAATACTTGAAAAGAATATGAAGTATTGCTTGCATATGAAATGAAGGCTACAGATTTACTTGCATGATTGAAGTAGTTACAGGTTTGCTTGAAAATGAATAGGGTTTTCGATTAACAGGGAAATGGTTTACAGGCTTGATACTTGAAGATGTGTAGGTTGTTGTTTAAGATTTGATAATGAGAAGTTTGATTTGCATGAGGACAGGTTTTGTTGGAAATGTTTCAGATATAAGTTTTTGAGAATGTGTTTCTTTTGTATTTAGATCTAGAAAAGGAATAAAAATGAAAGAGAATTTGTTTATATGTAAAAATTGAAATTAAACTTTATTAAACAAATAAAGAAAACCAAATTAAATGACACTTGTCTCAAATTTTAACAATTGTCAATTTCCTTACCTTATTTGCTAACATGTGTTATATTGTCTTAATATTCTTACACTTGTTATTAATGTTAATAAGCTATATATTTAGTTAACTTGTACTTTAAATTAGACGTTTAATATAAGATATGTTTAGTTAATGAGTTAACATGCATTTATTTACATGTATATAGATTTTAAAATAAAATAAATCAAACTATATTTATAAAATTAAACTTATACAAATATTTCAAAATCAAAACAAATTAAAAACATTTATACTTTAGATTTAAAACTTTGAATTCAAGTTTCAAAATAAAATTTTGAAATCCAGTGTATTTACAAATACAACTACAAATTTGAATTTTGGAAAACAATTATTTTTATTAAAAATTTATTTGTTGAAACAATGTATTATTATATTTTAGAAATAGCAATATTTAATAACTATAAACAACTTATAAAAGAAATTATCTTCTTTATTAATAAATTATTTATTTTATCATACAATATCCAAATAACCTTTATTGTTATTTATTTAAATTTTAAACTTGAGTTAAACATATTTTAAATCATTTCAATGTTTTTCTTATGTATTTAAAACCTTATTTATTTATGAAATAACCTTTTAAAAGTTTAACTATTAAATAAAATCATAATTTACAAATTTTACTAAACATATATAATTTTATAAAAAACAGGATTTATTTATTAATTGAATTTAAAACAATACCTATTTACAATATATACAATATTCTATATATATATTATAAACATAAACAATTTATTAGATATAAAAAGATAAAATCTATCAATTAACTATTTATGTTATTGAATTAATAAATTAATTCAAATCTTATTACAAAGATTATCAAATTAATTTAATTTTTATTTCAGATTATTAAATTGATATTGCTAGAAATTCCGGGTCATCACACAAAGTTTAGAAAGGAATAATAAATTCCAGGTCAGTCATGGAACTGGTGTGAGCAAACGAAAACGGTTTTATCTTTAACAAAATCAACAAAAGGAAATAGAAAGAAATTCGTAATGATTTTTGGAAAATGAAACTACCATAATGCCCCCCTGCACACACACAATGCAAGCACACAATTGGAGGAGATTTCTCCTTATGGTAGTCAAACATGCTTGATATGCAAAAACCTTTTTATATTATTATTATTGCATAGTGCAGAAAACATTTGCAGGTATAATATTAATCTTAGCCCGCATAAGTACCATTATAATATGCATATTACAGCTACCATGTTAGATGGCAGGTTCTACAACTAAAACCGTATAAGGCCGTAATGGATGATTGGATTTCCAACAAATGGTCAGGCTAAGGAACTTCCTACACCACACGGGTACGCCTTTAGAGGGATGCCCCGAAAACTTAACCAGCTCTCTACCAACATAAGACCGGGTTACCTCTGTAACTAGATAACTAACTGTCATGAATATGCCATCCCTGGTCGTTACCGACCTTTATCCGAGAATCCTCAACACCAACAAATTCCAACAATCACATAGCTTAAATATCAGGGCTCCATACCATGATACCACCTTTTTCCAGAAGGAAATGGACATACCCTAAAGGGCGTGACCCTCATAACCTTGTCGCATTCTTCCTGTTTCGACCATTTTCGAGTTGTGAGGTTGGACGAGGTCTCGTCCACAAAGCTACACTTTTCACAAAAGCCATGCTTTAATCAACAAATGATCAGCAGCACTAAGCATTCCACATTACCAAATTGGGAATGTTTCACTAGTAACCATCAACTACATAACCGTTGAGCTCATACGTCTCAGAGAAGGGTGTTAAGCTAAGAAAATAAATTCTCCGCCAACAAACAGAAATGTATTTGATGGAAACTAGCTTTACATCTCAAAGTGTAATGTCAGACATACATCCTCCATCCGAGTTCGAATGGAACCGAAGGCACTTCAAGAAGCCCTTGCAAATCCAGATATTCACAATCCCGATCGGATCCCCATCACATATGGAGATCTCTATACCGTAGCTACTTAGTGCAGGGACATTCAACAGGTAATCCTTTCGTTCTCGAAAATACCCAGTTTTCACCACCGGTCTTTAAATGCTATCCATTTCATTATATCATTATTCGAAATGGGTTTTATGACATAATATCCTCTCCCGGCTAAACCAAATAATGAGCGCTTGTTTTAGAAAACATATGGATATAGGAATCATAGTTAAGTCACAACTTTCAACCCAAAACATTTTTTTCAAATCGTTTAAACAAATTTCCACTTTTAATCTTTTAAACCAAAAGATTCACCCTTTTAGATCACTTTTAATTTGAAACAATGTTCACCAAAATCTTTAACAGAGATTCATTCATAGCTTTCAAAACTATTTCGATTTCAAATCTTTTATACAAAAGATACAACTTTAAGATCCTTTTAAACTTAGAAACAAAGTTCACCAATCTTTAACAAAGATTCGGTCATAGATTTTAATATAATTTCAATTTCAAAACTTGAAATCATTTCAACGAAAACAGGAAGTTCTTTCTTTATATGATAGAAATTATCTTTTGAAACAAAGATTTTTCGTTTTGGGAAAATCCGATCAAATATACAGAAGTTATAACCTTTTAAAGTTTAAACTGGAAAATAGCGAACTACCATATACTGTCATGTTCTATTTGAATTAAATTTAAATTCCCAAAATAATTTATTCAACATACTTCAAAATTGTTTAAAATCCATATATATATATTGTATAACTTTTATAACCCTTCAAACCATATTTTCCAAAATAATTTCAAAACTTAAATAGGTTATATTATATTCAAGCTAAATTTCAAATTACAATCTATTTATATAAATAAACAGGCACATATCTTATTTAATTTGAAAAATTCAAATAATTTCACAATTTAATCTAAAAATTTATTTTAATTACCAATTTAAATTTGACTCAAAAATCGCGATGGTTATAGATTCCCCCTGAAGAAAATTTCGTCCTCAAAATTTGCTAGACAGGAAGACAACAAAGAACGAATGAACACGAAAATAGCTTTCCAGATCAAGCTGAATATTTATTCTACATTTGGCTTAACAAATCAGAATATCATCAATAAATAAGAGAACAAACTCATTCAACATTTCACAAGATACTCGGATCATCCGGTCTATGAAATATGCAGGGGCATTGGTTAGTTCGAAGGGATAACTATACGTTCGTAGAATATATCGGGACCCCAAAGAATAGACAACAGAAACAATTTAATTCAGTCATATTTTATTAATCAATTTATTTCAACTAAAATTTCAAATTCATTAAAGCTAAAAATGAAAAGCTAATCGAGAACTGATGAAAAAAATACGAATTAGAAACTTAAACAAGATTTACGGTGTCACCACCACACCGAAGCTTCTTCTTGGAACCGCTAGTAAACCATCAAAGAATTGATATCGGATGATGATCAAAAAAGTGATGAGAAAAATTGTTCCCTTGTTGTTACAGGGTATCGACCATTTGTAGTGGTACTCCCCTGACCTCTGTCTCATCCACTTCTTGCACTTATACTCACTATTAGTGAATAATAAGAGAATTTAATGAGGTATACGGACAGATATATTAGGGATATACTCATTCTAGGGCATTTCAAACCCTATCTCTAATGAGTCACCTAATGTGTTATACTCCTGAACAAAATTTTTTACTCAACCTTCAGCTCTGATACCACTTATAACGACCCTGACTCGACCTTCGAAAATCGACACCCAAATACATCACCCGTATTCGAATGCCGCAGATTCAAACGTCGAATCTAGTTCGTCGAAGCTCATAACAACATCAGGTGATAACAACACAGTGGAAACAGAAGAATAATTTTATTGATACACAATGGATAAAATATCTGATAAAATACGATACAACAGATGTCCAACACTATCAGAGCCAAAAATGCACAACAGCGGAAACACAACAGCGGAAAGATAGCATAATATATGCTCCGAATGAATCCAACATCCATACTGTAACTCCTTCTCCAATGCTTCAAAACCAAATAACTCAACCCAAAAGCTTCAAAACTCCAATCCAATAAGTTTGAACTACCATCAATGCTGAACTTGTAGCAAACTCGGTGTATAATGCGATCGCCAAACCACAGATTCCAAAGATTGCCAAAAATTATATCAACTAGCCGATTATCTGAAAATATGACTCTAGGTTTCCTGTGTGGAAAATTGTGGGCACCCAGAGTTTGGAAAGGGAACAATAAGCTCCAGGTCAGTCATGGGATTGGTGGGATCAAACGAAAAAAGTTTTGTCTTTAACAAAAACAAACAAAAGGAAATAGAAAGAAATTCGTAATGCTTTTTGGAAAATGAAACTACCATAAGGCCTCTCCGCACACACACAATGCAAACGCACAAATGGAGGAGATTTCTCCTTATGATAGTCAAACATGCTTGATACGAAAAACCATTTGATATTATTAGTGCGTAGTGTAGAAAACATTTGCAAGTATTGCGATGACTCGGAATTTTGGGCAATATCAATTTAATAATCTATGTAAAAATTAAATTGATTTGATAATTTGTGTTAATAAAATTTGAATTGATTTAATAATCTTCTTTTGATAAATATTTAATTAGCGAATCTATCTTTTAAAAGTTAATAAAATATTTTTTATTTATAAGTATATATATTTGCATATTTTGTAAATAGCAATCTTTGGTTTTCTTTGGTTTGAACTTAATAAATAAATTTTTGTTTTTAAATTCTAATTTATTTTTGGTAAATTGGAAATTTTGAGTTAAATTTAATATTAAGCTTTTCAAAGCCATTTAATAAATAACTATATGGTTCGTAAATACTTAAGGTAAATGTTATTTGTTTAAAATTATATTTAGCTTAAATATGAATATAAATAAGATTAACATAAAAGCTTTGTTTTATTTTCTTTCTTTAAATACTGCTTGAAATTATATATAAGAGTTTACAATACAATTTACATACGATCTTAATTCATTGAGCAATAGAAGCAATTTATAATCTCTTTTTTAAATTATTTAAAATTGTCAAATTTGTTATTTTCAAATAATAATTATAATACTTAGATTTTATAAACAATAAATAGATTTTATAGAAATAGAATTGTTATTTCATATTGAATTTGTATATATACAACTTGATTTTTAAATTGGACTTTTGAATTTGTTTTGAATTTGAATTTGAAGTTTTGAAATTCAAAATATAGATTTTAAATTATTTTGGATTTGAAAATATTTTTATAAACTTTTATTTATGAATATAATTGTTTTATTTCTTTTAAAAATTATCTATATATAAAAATATATACTTATTAACCAATTAATTAAGCATAACCTTTATTAACATTTAAAATATAACTAATAATTACTTAAAGATGACATGTGATATATTCCTAAGCTTCCTATAATGTAACGACCCAGAATTCATGTCATTTGAAATTCGTATGTTTAATTTATTTTAAATATTAACAAGTAAAATTTGTAAGTTGAATAAATTTTATTTCGAATATCTAGATTTAATTAGATAATTAAATCGATAATTTAATATTTGAAATTACAGAAATAATTTGAAATTGGGTTTAATATGATGAAATTGATTTGTAAAGTTGTATTTAACCATATTGGAGTTAGAATGATGTTATAGAACTTTTAAAAATTGTATTAAAAGTCAAACTGTAGAAATTGCATATTTTAATATTTAATTGACGACTAAAAATTGTCATTTTTTAGACAGTCTCAGATTTCGACGAAACCAGTTTCATCAGATCTGTAATGTTATATTATTGTAAGCTTTCAAATTTCGTGTCAATAGGATTTACGCTTTGTCCGGGGAAAGCTAAAACGCACTGAAACTAGTTTAAGTAATTTTTAAATTTAAATAGTCGATTTGGAAACCTATCTTTCAAATATAATCAAATTGGCTCCCTATATATATTACATTGCGTTCGAAATAGGAGTAAAACATTATAAATGCCAGGCGGCACACTTCATTTGGAGTTCGAAATTTTTTCAGATGAATAGTGTTTTGCAATTTTCTATAAAAGGCCCCCTATTTCTTTCATTTGCATCCAGAAACCCAAATTAGGTTTCCAGCCGCCACTTAAAGTTTTAATGGCCGAAAAATTGCCCCATTCTTCCTTCAATTTCTTCAAATCCATTAATCTATTCGAAAAATTGTCAACTACACATCGAAGAGGGCGATGAGATCTTTGTTTTCAACGGATGTGATCAAAAACGGAGCTACGAATCATCATCAAAGTCGTCGCATTTTTGCTGCCTTCATGCACGTTTATCTAGGCATAGGGTTGACCGAGTTTGGCAGACCCTTGGCCGAGCATGGAGTTGGGGTCATGCTCTCATTTGGCAGCGGTTTATCGTCGTCGAAGAGATCGATGGAGGCCATGGCAATTAGTGTTAGAGGCAGCTTTGGGTTTCATACTCGCGGCCTTGAAACGAGATGGAAGAAGAAGGCTTCAACGACCTGGATCTGGGATTTTAAAATCAACGGTCCAGAATTTTTAATGTTTTAAAAATAAAAAGAAATTGTAAATTAATTTATATATTAAATCGTTCAAACTTTAAAATGCTATAACTTCTTCATACGAGGTCGAAAAATGACGAAACGAGTTGCGTCGGGTTCGTATGGACGAATACTTTGCGATGGAGCTGGATTGGAATTGATTGGAGCTAGTGAGAATTTTGGGTAAAATTAAACGCGTGTTTAATTTTATTCGGAATAAAACACTGCAGCTGTTATTTGAAGCAAGGTGAGAACTTCTCACTCAATCGAATTAGTTTCGATTTAAATTTTAAATAGTTAGATTTAAAATTGCTTGATTGTGTTGATTGTATGCTTGGATGATAAATTATTATCTATTGTATTGAAATAGACCATATACGCCGCATATTAAGCGGATGTTATTTATTAAACACATATACCGTGATATTCCATCTTGAAGTGGAATTGGTACTATATATGTACTTGGAGTTGATTTCCCGCATTATATAGCGGGTGAGACCCTATTGCGCCGCATAATAGCGGATAATATTTTATAAAACCCACGTACCGCGATATTCCGTCTTGAAACGGGATTGGTATTGTGCTAACATCTGTGGATGCAGGGAAACAGGTTGGAGGGATCCAACTGGATTCCTCAACAGTATTGATTTATTTACAAATATTTGCGATATACTCTGTTATCATATTGATATATGATGTTTGGATGTCGTGGTTGATGTATTGGTGCTGTTGCAGCATTGGGCCTATTTTTGGAGTTTTAAAAATGTCAAAGTAACGATTTCGAATTTAAAAGGATTTTCAAGTGATTTTTGAAAGTATACATTTTATTGAATTTTGGAATTGATTCAATTTAAATAAACAAAAGTTATAATTTTTATGTTTTAAAAAATCATGATTTTTGTGAAATATAACCGAAATGTGATTTTTGAAAATAAGTAGTTGATTAATTTATAAAATGGTTTAAATTGGGATTTTTGAATTATTATAAATGATTTTTATAAAAGATTTATAAAATTGATATTTATAAATAAAATATTGGAATTTTAAAACGAGTTTTTATAAGTGTTAAAATGAAGTATAAATGGATCCATAAGTGAATGAAATTTATAGATTTATAAATTGTGAAGTTATAAAATGAATAGATTTTGTAAAATAAAAGATTTATAAATAATTAACTTATAAATTGGATTTGGCATTTAAATGAGATATAAATAGAATTTGTTAATTAAGGGATTTTATAAGTTGAAGTTTTTATAAAATATATAAATGTGAATTTATAAACGTTGTTTTATAAATCCGAAACCAATTGAATTTGATAAGTAAATATGAAAGCTTATTAAAGGAGATATATCTACGATTTTGGACAGTGGATAATCCTTTAATTAAAATATGTAGAAGTGTTGAATCTAGTAAACGATTTATATTCACGATTTTGGACGGTGAATAATATATTAAAGAAATGTTTTAGGAAGTGATCTTTTAAATAGAATTAAAATGATTTGAAGTTGTTTTAAATTGTGTTAAGGATCGAAACCATAGATTTCAACAGTCATTGTTGAAATAGACGTTTTCAAGAAATAAGGAAAAGATGGACTATAACACTGTTGTTATAGTAAATGATTTTCGAAAGGAAATGTTTTTGTATAATATTGGAATTTATATATCTATCTTAATTTCGAATCCCTATACTAGTGATTTTGGGTTATCGTAACGATGTTTTACGCAACATTCGTTTTGACTCAAATGAATGTGTTTAAGAGAATGTTTTTCCTTAAAGAATAAAATATATAGTTAATTATGATTTAAGTATATTGAATATTTTTCAAATGTTGAAAATAAATAGATTTATGGTTTACTTATTATTAAATAAGTATGGAAATGTTTTCCAATATGAAGTGAAATGTTTTGAGAATATATCTTGTAAAGATATTTTTGGAAAATAAATAATTTGGGAAATTATTTGGAATCTGGTGATGTTGTGCACATCTATTAATAGTTAAATAACTGACTATCAATATTTACGTTTAAATGGGTTTTTGTTGTGATTTGCTTGAATTTGAATGCTACACTTATTTTAAAATAAGCACTCGTTATTCAGTTTAGCCGGTAGAGGACCTTTGGGTCATAAATCCCATTCCGAATAGTGATACGTCGTAATGGATAACATTTGAAGACCGGTGTTGAAGACCGAATATTTTCGAAAAGGAAAGGATTACCGTCGAATGTCTCTGCATTGGCTGATCTTCGATATAGAAATTTTATCACCCTTTGTGATGGGAAATCCGGTCGTGAGAAGTAAATATTCGGATTGCGAGGGCTTCTTTGGAAGTGCCTTCGGTTCTGATCGATCCTGGAACGGACTTGTATGGATTGTATGTCTGACATTACATTTGGAGATGTAAAGCTGGTTTCTATCAAATACATTTCTGTTGGTGGCGGAGAATTTATTCTCTTAGCTTAACACACTTCTCTGAGACGTATGAGCTCGGAAGTTATGTAGTTGATGGTTACTAGTGATACATTCCCAATTTGGTAATGTGCCATACGAAGTGCTGCTGATCATTTGTTGATCAAAGCATAGCTTTTGTATAAAGCGTAGCTTTATCGACGAGACTTCGTCGGCCCTCACGTCCTGTAAATGCTCAAAACTGGAAGAATGCAGCAAGGTTATTTGGGGACAGTGCCCCCATAGGGTATGTTTATTTCCTTCTGGATAGAGGTGGTATTACGGTATGGAGCCCTGATACTTAACCTATGTGGTTGCTGCAAATTTATTTCTTTGTGGTTGTTGGTGAATCTCGGGATTTAGGTCGGTTACGACCGGGGGATGGCATACTCGTGTCAGTAGTTACCTAGCTAGAGGTAACCCGGCCTTGTGTTGGCAGAGATCCGATTAGGTTCTCGAGGCGTCTTTCCAGAGGCGTACCCATGTGGCAATGGGAAGTTCCTTGACCTGACCATTTGTTAGAAAATCCAAAGAAACAATACGAGCCTTGTACGGTTTTATTTGTATAGCCTGCTATTTACTTATGGTGGCGCCCCACTGTTTAGATGGTAGCTATAGTAGGCATACGATAATGGTCGTACGTTGGCTAAAATTTATATCATACTTTCGAAATGTTTTCCCACACTTTGCACTTATAGTAATAATATCAAAGAAAATTTGCGTATCAAGCATGTTTGACTATCATAAGGAGAAATCTCCTTTGATTCTGCGTTTGCATTGTGTGTGTGTGTGTGTGTGTGCGGGAGGCCTTATGGTAGTCTCATTTTATAAAAAGCATTGCGAATCTAATTTAAAATAATTCTTTGTTTGTTTTTAAAGATAAACTGTTTTTAAGTTCTCATACCAGTTCCATGAATGACCTGGAGTTTATTGTTCCCTTCCTAAACTCTAGGTGCCCATCATTTTCCACACGGGCAGTCTAGAGTTAGGTTATCAGGTCATTCTGGAATTCAAGAGCTGCTGTAGAGATCTGGAGGCAAGCTGGAGGGCGTAGCGTATCACTTTTATATAGTATTTCTTTTCTGCTGTTTGTTGTTGTAAACTCAGATAATGTAATGTAATATGATGTAATGTAATAACAAATATGATTCTTGTTTCAAAGATTATTCATTGATGTATTATATGTTGTTCCGCTGCGATTGTGAGATTCTGATTTTGTTTTCTGTTGCTTCTTCTTTCTTTCTTCTTCTAGCTCTTCTTCTTTAACCCTAACAATTCGGTTTTCCGGCCTTCGATTGCTCGGCAGTTGATACAGTGGACGTATTGATGTCGATTTTCGAGTGTCGAAGAATCGTATGTTACAATGTGGTATCGGTGCATTTGGTTAAGCGACAACCTTGGCTCTGTTGGGAATTACTCGTTAGAGATAGAGTCAGCAATACTCCAGAATGAGTGTGAGTGTAATAATAGATATGAGTGTGTATTTGCTAGTGAATATAAAAGATTGTTTTATATTTTGTTGATTGGTCTGTTGAGTGGTATATGGATTCTGTTCAATACGAGTAATTAACGTTATTGATAAGAGTCTCTAAACACTTGTATAGAAAAAATTCGACACGATATTGTTTTAAAATAGGGTAAATGAAATAATTTTACCTAAATTATTTTCGTATATAAAAGAGAAAATTTTTCTGTGAATTATTGTAATATATGATTGCTTGGTTGCTAGAAAGTGATGATATTAAATTATTATCATTAATGTTGAAAAATAAATTGAAATCGTAACTCCAAAGTAAGAAATAAATTCACATACACATAGAATTAGAGAATATAAATTGTAAATGTGATTTATAATTAGAAATAGAATTCCAGAGAAGTTTTTGGAAATGTTTTTGGAGGGATGAAACCTCTAAACTCTTTTCGGTCGCTGGAAAATGACTTCGGTGATGACTGCAGCATCATTGGTGTTCATTTTCGGGTTTCCAAAAGTGGGATTGCTGTCAAGTTGTTTTAAATGGAAGTTGTTAGGAAAATCTGGGTTTGGGTTTTGAAATTCCAAGGATAATTTGAATTGGTTTCAAAAATTGTTTTAAAATGTTGAAAAGGCTCTGGAATCTGATAAAAATAGTTATGGAATAAAATTTATTGAGTTGAAAATGAATTTGGGGTAGAAACAAATGAATTGAAATTGAGTTTGAATTATGAAAATAAATTTATGAATGAATGAATTTACAATTGTGAGTAAATGAAATTGGAAACTAAATATTGAAATTCCTTTTGAAATTGCTAGTAAATTGAAAATTTGTCAAGTTGGATCAAATGAAGCTAAGTATTAAAATAAAATTAGTAAGTAAAACTAATTGAAGAAATGACAAATTTAATATGCGTTGAAATGAATTGAATTCAACATTTATAAATAAAGGGTAAATTAAATTCATATGGAATTTGAAATCCAGTTTAAATATAAGTGGTTATAAACCGAAATAGTGAATTGAATTGTGTTTGGGAACGAACAAAAGAATAAAAACAGAAATTGAAAACTGAATATCGAAAACCAATTTGAATTGTGCGAGATGAAATGAGTTAGAACTTGTAATGAATTAGTAAAAGAAACTAATTCAAAATAGCAAGATGAATCGTTATGAATGAAAAATAATTGAAAAAATTCATTATTCATAAGGTAAATTGAATCCAAATAAAATTGAAATTGTAAATTGAATTCAAATGAAATTGATAATGTAAGATTGAATGAAAATGGATATTATGGTTAGAATGATATACAGGTGGATTAAAGGAAATTAGGATTTTGATTTTGAAGATAAAAAAATTGAATTGCCCAACAAAAGGTATGTATTTGAATTTCAGTATGAAATTTGATGATTTTCTTGTCCAGCCACATGGTTTTTTCTTTTCTTTTTGAAATCTGAGGGCCATGGTGCCATTTTTGTAGTCGTACCGAGCTAGCCGCGCAAAGGAGATGCTGGCGAAATTTTTCGAAAATTTAAGGCGTTAGAATATTTTTAAGAAAATTGAAATTTTTTGAAAATTGTAACTTTGATTTTGGAGTGAAAAGTTAAACGATATATTGGTTTTGAAAGATAACTAAGTATGATTTGAAAACTTAGTAAAGTTTTTATAAGAAGTTTAACTATTAGATTTTGGGAAAGTTAAACACTTAAGTGAATTTGAAATCTAATTTGAAAAATGGTTTTGAAAAGTTAATGGTTTTCAAGACTTTTTCTTACTTGGTAATTTCGAGGACGAAATTCTTTTAAGGGAGGAAGTTTGTAACGACCCTGAATTCATGTCATTTGAAATTCATATTATTAATTTATTTTAAATATTAACAAGTAAAATTTGTAAGTTGAATAAATTTTATTTCAAATATCTAGATTTAATTGGATAATTAAATCGATAATTTAATATTTGAAATCACAGAAATAATTGCAAATTGGGTTTAATATGATGAAATTGATTTGTAAAGCTGTATTTAATCATATTGGAGTTAGAATGATGTTATAGAACTTTTAAAATTGAATTAAAAGTCAAACTGTAGAAATTGAATATTTTAATATTTAATTGACGAGTAAAAATAGTCATTTTTTAGAAAGTCTCGGATTTCGACGAAACCAGTTTCTCGGATCTGTAATGTTATATTATTGTAAGGTTTTAAATTTCGTGTCAATCGGATTTACTGTTTGTCCGGGGCAAGCTAAAACGCACTGAAATTGGTTTAAGTGATTTTTAAATTTAAATAGTCGATTTGATAACCTATCTTTCTAATATGATCGAATTGGCTCCTGATATATATACCATTGCGTTAGGAATAGGGGTAAAACATTAGAAATGCCAGGCGGCACGCGTCGTTTGGAGTTTGGAAATTTTTCGGATGAATAGTGTTTTGCAATTTTCTATAAAAGGCCCCCTATTTCTTTCATTTGCATCCAGAAACTCTAACTAGGTTTCCAGCCGCCACTTAAAGTTTTAATGGCCAAAAAATTCTCTCATTCTTCCTTCGATTTCTTCAAATCCATAAATCTATTTGAAAAATTGTCAACTACAACATCGAAGAGGGCGATGAGATCTTTGTTTTCAACGGCTGTGATCGAAAACAGAGCTACGAATCATCATCAAAGTAGTCGCATTTTTGCTGCCTTCATGCACGCTTATCTAGGCATAGGGTTGACCGAGTTTGGCCGGTCCTTGGCCGAGCATGGAGTTTGGGTCGTGCTCTCATTTGGCAGCGGTGGATCGTCGACAAAGAGATCGATGGAGGCCGTGGCAATTAGGGTTAGAGGCGGCTTTAGGTTTCATACTCACGGCCTTGAAACGAGATGGAAGAAGTAGGATTCAACGGCCTGGATCTGGGATTTTAAAATCAACGGTCCAGAATTTTTAAGGTTTTAAAAATAAAAAGAAATTGTAAATTAATTTATATATTAAATCTTTCAACCTTTAAAATGCTATAACTTTTTCATAAGAGGTCGAAAAATGACGAAACGAGTTGCGTCGGGTTTGTATGGACGAATACTACGCGATGGAGCTGGATTGGAATTGATTGGAGCTAGCGAGAATTTTGGGTAAAATTAAACGCGTGTTTAATTTTATTCGGAATAAAACGCTGCAACTTTTATTTGAATCAAGGTGAGAACTTCTCACTCAATCGAATTAGTTTCGATTCCAATTTTAAATAGTTAGATTTAAAGTTGCTTGATTGTGTTGATTGTATGTTTGGATGATAAATTATTATCTATTATATTGAAATAGACCCTATACGCCATATATTAAGCGGATGTTATTTATTAAACACATATATCGTGATATTCCATCTTGAAGTGGAATTAGTATTATATATGTACTTGGAATTGATTTCCCGCATTATATAGCGGATGAGAGCCTATTGCGCCGAATAGTAGCGGATAATATTTTATAAAACCCATGTACCGCGATATTCCGTCTTGAAACGGGATTGGTATTATGCTAATATCTGTGGATGCAGGGAAATAGGTTGGAGGGATCCAACTGGATTCCTCAATAGTATTGATTTATTTACAGATATTTGCGATATATTCTGTTATCATATTGATGTATGATGTTTGGATGTCGTGGTTGATGTATCGGTGCTGTTGCAACATTGGGCCTATTTTGGAGTTTTAAAAATGTTAAAGTAACGATTTCGAATTTAAAAGGATTTTCAAGTGATTTTTGAAAGTATACATTTTATTGAATTTTGGAATTGATTCATTTTAAATAAATAAACGTTATAAATTTTATGTTATAAAAAATTATGATTTTTGTGAAATATAACCAAAATGTGATTTCTGAAAATAAGTAGTTGATTAATTGATAAAATGGTTTAAATTGGGATTTTTGAATTATTATAAACGATTGATATAAAAGATTTATAAAATTGATATTTATAAATTAAAATATTAGAATCCTAAAACGAGTTTTTATAAGTGTTAAAATGAAATATAAATGGATTCATAAGTGAATTAAATTTATAGATTTATAAATTGTGAAGTTATAAAATGAATAGATTTTGAAAAATAAAAGATTTATAAGTAATTAACTTATAAATTGGATTTAGGCATTTAAATGAGATATAAATAGAATTTGTTAATAGAGGGATTTTATAAGTTGAAGTTTTTATAAAATATATAAATGTGAATTTATAAACGTTGTTTTATAAATCCGAAACTAATTGAATTTGATAAGTAAATATGAAAGCTTATTAAAGGAGATATATCCACGATTTTGGACAGTGGATAATCCTTTAATTACAATTTGTAGAAGTGTTGAATTTGGTAAACGATTTATATTCATGATTTTGAACAATGACTAATATATTAAAGAAATGTTTTAGGAAGTGACCTTTTAAATAGAATAAAAACAATTTGAAGTTGTTTTAAATTGTGTTAAGGATCAAAACCATAGATTTCAACATTCATTATTGAAATAGACGTTTTCGAGAGATAAGGAAAAGATGGACTATAACACTGTTGTTATAGTAAATGATTTTTGAAAGGAAATGTTTTTGTATAATATTGGGATTTATATATCTATCTTAATTTCGAATTCCTATACTAGTGATTTTGGGTTATCGTAACGATGTTTTACGCAACATTCATTTTAACTCAAATGAATGTGTTTAAGAGAATGTTTTTCCTTAAAGAATAAAATATATACTTAATTGTGATTTAAGTATATTGAATATTTTTCAAATGTTGAAAATAAATAGATTTGTGGATTACTTATTATTAAATAAGTATGGAAATGTTTTCCAATATGAAGTGAAATGTTTTGAGAATATATCTTGTAAAGATATTTCTGGAAAATAAATAATTTGGGAAATTATTTGGAATCTGGTGATGTTGTGCATATCTATTGGTAGTTAAATAACCGACTATCAATTACCTTTAAATGGGTTTTTGTTGTGATTTGCTTTAATTTGAATGCTACACTTATTTTAAAACAAGCACTCGTTATTTGGTTTAGCCAGGAGAGGACCTTTGGGTCATAAATCCCATTTCGAATAGTGACACGTCGTAATGGATAGCATTTGAAGACCGGTGTTGAAGACCAGATATTTTCGAAAATGGAAGGATTACCTTCGAATGTCTCTGCATCGGCTAATCTCCGATATAGAGATTTTATCACCCTTTGTGATGGGAAGTTCGGACATGAGTAGCGAATATCCGGATTGCAAGGGCTTCTTTGGAAGTGCCTTCAGTTCTGTTCGATCCTGGAACG
This sequence comes from Allium cepa, assembly GCA_030765085.1. Classification (NCBI taxonomy): domain Eukaryota; kingdom Viridiplantae; phylum Streptophyta; class Magnoliopsida; order Asparagales; family Amaryllidaceae; genus Allium; species Allium cepa. The sequence goes on from CM060945.1 coordinate 663,476,440, forward strand.
GACTTGTATGGATTGTATGTCTGACATTACGTTTTGAGATGTAAAGCTGGTTTCTATCAAATACATTTCTATTGGTGGTGGAGAATTTATTCTCTTAGCTTAACACCCGTTTTTGAGACGTATGAGCTCAGAGGTTATGTAGTTGATGGTTACTAGTGATACATTCCCAATTTGGTAATGTGGCATACGAAGTGCTATTGATCATTTGTTGATCAAAGCATATCTTTTGTATAAAGCGTAGCTTTATGGACGAGACTTCGTTTCGGACCTCACACCTCGAAAATGGTCAAAACAGGAAGAATGCAGCAAGGCTATTTGGGGACAGCGCACCCATAGGGTATGTTCATTTACTTCTTGATAGAGGTGGTATTATGGTATGGACCTCTGATACTTAACCTATGTGGTTGCTGAAAATTTATTTCTTTGTGGTTATTGGTGAATCCAGGGATTTAGGTCAGTTTGGACTGGGGGATGGCATACTCGTGTCATTAGTTACCTAGCTAGAGGTTACCCGGCCTTGTGTTGGCAGAGATCTGGTTAGGTTCTCGGGGCGTCTTTCCAGAGGTGTACCCATGTGGCAATGGGAAGTTCCTTGGCCTGACCATTTGTTGAAAAATCCAAAGAAACAATACAAGCCTTGTACGGTTTTATTTGTATAACCTGCCATTTACTTATGGTGGCGCCTCACTGTTTAAATGGTAGCTATAGTAGGCATACGATAATGGTCGTATGTTGGCTAAGATTTATATCATACTTTCGAAATGTTTTCCTACACTTTGCACTTATAGTAATAATATCAAAGAAAATTTGCGTATCAAGCATGTTTGACCATCATAAGAAGAAATCTCCTCTGATTCTGTGTTTGCATTGTGTGTGTGTGCGGGAGGCCTTATGGTAGTCTCATTTTATAAAAAGCATTGCGAATCTAATTTAAAATAATTCTTTGTTTGTTTTTAAAGATAAACTGTTTTTAAGTTCTCACACCGGTCCCATGACTGATCTGGAGTTTATTATTCCCTTCCTAAACTCTGGTTGCCCCTCGTTTTCCACCCGGGTAGTCTAGAGTCAGGTTATCGGGTCATTCTGGAATTCAGGGGCTGCTATAGAGATCTGGAGGCAAGCTGGAGGGCATAGCGTATCACTTGTATATAGTATTTCTTTTCCGGTATTTGTTGTTGTAAACTCTGATAATGTAATGTGATGTGATGTAATGTAATAACAGATATGATTCTTGTTTTAAAGATTATTCATTGATATATTACATGTTGTTACGCTGCGATAGTGAGATTCTGATATTGTTTTCTGTTGCTTCTTCTTTCTTTCTTCTTCTACCTCTTCTTCTTTAACCCTAACAATTCGGTTTTCCGACCTTCGATTGCTCGGCAGTTGATACAGTGGACGTATTAATGTCGATTTTCGAGCATCGAAGAATCGTATGTTACATATAACATGTGTAATTTATATAATTAATGTGTGTGACAAATGTCATTTAATTTAGTTTTTTCTTTTATTTTCATTTTAGAACCACTTTAGCTTATTTAAACATTTGCCTTCTTCCCTTCCATTCTTTTTTCTATTTTTCTAAATCTAAAGCTGAAATAAAATCAGTAACCATCTTTAATCTGTAATCAAACATCCCAGAGCAAAATCCCTGTAACCATAATCAAATTGAAATCAAACACACCTGTAAATCATTTTCCAAAATCAGTAATCAAAATCAAAACCTTGTAACTATTTCAAAGCAAACCTGTACATTTTCAGATCTGTTCTAAAGCCTGTAATCATTTTCCTTTTCAAATGAAATCTAGAAATTGTCCACTGCATGCAACTGCATTTTCAAATCAAAGCAACATTTCAGCAAAACAAGTTTTGAAGACTTCAAGTTTTCAAAGCTTTTCAAATCCGGAAGCATGTAGTTTATAAATCAAAAGCAAAAGCATTTCAGCACTCAAGTTTTTAAAGATCAAAAGCTTTTCAAATCTAGAAGCTCTGTTCTTTTTTAATTCTAGTGAGTAACATCACTACTTTAAAAAGTTTTAGTATATGTTTTATTGCATGTTCATCTCTGAAAAATAGTATGTTTGTGAATATATTTTAAGTAAATCTCTGTGTTTATATATTTGGATATGTTGGTGTGTGCATGCTGTGTATTTGGATGTTTATCTCCGATTCCAGTTTCCAGGTTCTAGATCGAACCATAAATCAATTGCTCTTGATCAAATCTTTGTTAGTACTTAATGTTGAATATGCGCTTATATGATTTTTGTTTGATGATAATAAACATATATACATTCGTTTAAATGTATTTGTTAATGTACTATTTTATTTTTCATAGAATAAATAAATATTTGCTGAATAAAATTAAATGACACAGAATTTGAATTCAAACAGAAATTTTATTCAAACAAATATTTATTACAATTTTGAATAGTACAATTTCAATCTCTCACTATAACTATACAACTTTGATTACAATCACATCACATTTCACATTTACAGTTAACCTCACTACATATCACTCACACTCGTATTTTTATCTTCAACTTCCTTCTAGTTTGAATCCAGGATCTGAGCAATCTGCAAAAATATAAACTAATGCAGTAAAATTGAAAAAGAAATATTTTTGCAATATAAAATGAAATATGATTTTTGAAAATATGATTTGCCTCAGTTATTTGGGTTGTTCGTCATAATTTAAATTTGAATTCATCATACACGAACAACTTGTGACATACACAGTGTATCACTGTATATGCCACAAGGCCGTGCACGTCGATATATACACTTGATTGATTTACAGGGACAGGCGAGCACAGGTCAAACCCAAATGAAAAACCGGGTTCAACTCACGTGCAATAACATTGAAAATCACGACACGAGCACAAGGTCAAACCCGAGTTTTTTGAAAAACTGGATTCAACACAGGGCAGGTCACAAGTCAAAAACAGTGCAACAAAACTCAATGTCGAGCATGCATGAAACATGAAACAGTGGATTGAACCAGAAACATGATCAACACAGCAATGCAAAGACCAGACAACAATATCATCAAATATGCTCAAGTTCAGATGCATCAGGTTGAAAATGTTCAAAGCACAAGTATACAACAAAGTGACTGAAGCAACTACCAAACAAACATAACATGCAGTTTGTTGTGATATGAGCTCGAGCACAGTTGAAGCTCAAGACATCAAGTGATACAAGTATGCAACAACAGTAAACCATGCTTCACGATGAACTTGTGGTCATAAACACAGTAACACACACAGATGCATTAAAGAACAGCAGCCCCAAAACCAAGACAGTAGTGTGCAACTCGAGTTTCAAAAGAATCAAAGTAACACAACAACAATAATGCAAACAACAAATGAACAGTGCAAGCATGAAGTATGCACGGCAAATAATGTGCACCGGTGAACAAGTATGGCAGCAGGCAAGTGCACACATTACAACAGACTCAAGGTAAATGAATAGACAAAGCAATTGACCACAATCATGTTCAAACATGGCCAGAGACTATATGTCAACAGAAAGTCGATCAGTAAGGCAATGTCAAGTTCAGGTCATAATGGAGCAACTTGAGCTCAAGAATGATCAAGTGCAGACAAATGAAACAACAGGCAAATGCATATACAAACTATGGTGAATGCAGATACAACATGTCAAAGAATACTACAAGTCCAACACCGTGATCATTATCACTGACTCCATTAATCAAGACACAGCAGTGATCAGATGAATCATGAAATGCAACATCAAACCAGAGAACACATTACAGTGGTCATGAATGCAGTAACAACGCCGCACCAGAATGCATCAAAAGCAAACAGAGAGCATATGCATCAACTACAAGCAGATACAACTCGACCAGTAACCAAGGCTACAAAGTTTAAGAAATCAATTGGCTGCAGTAAACACAATCAGTGAAGACAGAGTTCAACATCAAGGTTGATCAAGCCAAAAATTCATGTAATCAATCAAAGCCGAAGTCAAAATTGAACCAAGTCAGTATGTTGAACAAGTCAGAGATGTGGTGGTAAAGAAACGAAAATGAATTCAAAACCGTGTCAACCAAGAAACGTGAATTTGACAAAGTCAGATTCATCATAAATCGTTCAAGCATCATTAAGCGGCAGAGAAAAGGAATTGACAAATTCAAACACGAATATACGAACACGAAAATAGGATTTCAAATCCTATATAAGCCCAATCATCATCGGCAAATTAATCATCGAGTTCAAGCATCAACCCAGTAAAGAAAAAAGGAAACAGTACATACCGAAATCACAAACAACGAACTCGATCAAGCAGCTGCAAACGAGCGATAGTCGATCATCAGAGAAGCAGCGAGCTATGGCAACATATCTCTGATCGAACGAAGAAATTGAAGCCCTGATTTACACAAGAGCCGAAGCCCTAATTGGAACAAAGGGAACGAAGCCCTAATTTCAGAAACAGGACGAAGCCGCCATTACTCTCACAAGCAAAGGAACGAGACAAAAAGGATCGGGTGAAATAAGGGAGTGGGCTGGCCTTATTATTAAAAAGGGGGTTTAGTGTTTTAATTTTATAAAAGGGCTTTATTATATTGTTAATTAGGGTTTAGGGTTATTTTCTATTTTAATTTTTGTTTTTATTTTACGAATCAAAGAATTTGTAAATCACCACCTAGGGTTTAGGTAGTGTCAGATTGTCTAGTTAGAATTAGTTCAGTGAGCAGAGTGTGCGAGTTTGCAAAGCTGTATAGGCGGGAGCAGAGTTTGCGAGTAAGCGAAGCTCTATAGGCGGGAAGTAAAGTTTGCGAGTAAGCGAAACTCTATAGGCGGAGCAGGGTGTGCGAGTCTAGTAGAGTGTTTGTGAGCGGGAGCAAATGTTTTGCGAGCAGGGTGTGCGAGTCTAGTAGAGTGTTTGTGAGCGGGAGCAAATGTCTGCGAGTCTACTATAGTGTTTGTAAGCGTGATACTGTTTAATTCTAATAGAAATCTGGGAATGCAGCAGTAGGCAGGGGTTGCCAAAGCTGGGTAAATTTTTTTGTGTGATTTACTTTTTCAGCATATTTATTTCTGCGTTTTGTTTCTGAAAGAGAAAAATTTGCTATAACCCTATTCACCCCCCCTCTAGGGTTAATCTAGATCCTACAAGTGGTATCAGAGCCTGGTATATTTTATTTTTTATTTAACTCTAGAGTCATGAGTCTACAAAATAATGCTTTTTCTGAGGGGCAATCTATTGCTAGGCCACCCATGTTTAACGGGAACGATTATGCTTATTGGAAAGTTAGGATGGGTATCTATCTTAGTTCTGTTGATTATGATGTTTGGGATATCATTGAAACTGGCTATAAACCTCCCACTATAATCGTTGGTGATACTGAGATTCCTAAACCTAAGGATAGGTGGGATGCTAACGATAAGAAATTGAAAACGACAAATGCTAAAGCCATGAATGCTTTGATATGTGCTCTTGATAAAAATGAATTTAATAGAATTTCTCATTGTACAACAGCACAGGAAATATGGCATACTTTGGAGGTGACACACGAAGGAACTTCTCAAGTCAAGGAGTCTCGGCTAGCCCTATTCAGCAATGAATACGAAAACTTTGTGATGGATAAAGGCGAGAGCATAAAGGATATGTTTGGACGCTTTTCAACCTTGGTATACAATGCTAGAGCGCTTGGGAAGGTATTCACTGAGGTAGAGCTTGTACGGAAGATACTACGAGTCTTACCGATGAACTTTGAGGCAAAAGTCACAGCAATCCAAGAATCAAAATATTTGAGCAAGCTAAGCATGGAGGAGTTGATTGGCAACTTGATGACATATGAGCTTGAGCTAAAAGCAAAGGAAGAACGCAACAACTCGAACCAAAGAAGAAGACGATTGCCTTAAAGAGCAAAGAAGAAAGCGATGAAGATAAAGAAGATCCAATTGAAGAGCTTGCAATGGCTGTCAATAATCTTAGAAAATGGTCGAGATTCAAGCCACACAAGAAGAAAACAAGTTGTAATAGGCCAAAAGATTCTGAAAATTCCGATGATGAACTGACGTGTTATAACTACAACAAGCCTGGCCACATCAAACCAAAATGCCCACTTCTCAAAAACAACAAAGGAAAGAAAAAGAAAAAGAAGGCCTTTGCAGCAACTTGGGATGATGAAGAAGGAGAGGAAGTTTCAAATAGCAGTTCAGAGGAGGCTAATTTGTGTCTTATGGCAAAATCAAATTCAGAAGCAAGCTCCGACGAATCTAGTGAGGCAGGTGAGTTTTCTTATAAAGAACTTGTTTTTATGTGTTCTGATCTTAATAAAGTAGTTAATACGCTTGAATCTAAGATTGAAAAACTGAAATCTGAAAGGAGGAAACTCGCCCATGAAAATTCTAGGTTAGAAACTGAACTTGAAAATATTCAAAACCTAGAATGTAACCAATGTAAAATTTTAGATTCGGAACTATCAAAAATTAGGAATAACTTTGAGAGCCTTGAAAAAGAAAATTTGAATCTTAAGGAAACCATCGACACTAGGAAAAAGGATTTTATAAATCGATGCACCTCACTTGTCACTGAAAACTCAACATTAAAAACCAGAGTCCAAAATCTTGAGAAATCCCTGAATAACTTTTCAAAAGGAGAAAAGTCTTTCAAAATGTTATTGGGAAATCAATTTTTTGCTAACAATAGAAAAGGACTAGGTTTTGGGAAATCACAAAATGATGATAATGCAAAAAGTAAAAGTGTTTTTGCTCGATCTGAAATAATTGGAAATCATGTTGAAAATCATAGTCATAGGAACACAAAATTTAATCAAGTCAATTTAATGTGCACGTTTTGTAGAAATTTGGACATAATCGAAATAATTGTTGGTATAGACCCAAACACGTGAAAACTATACCAATTTGGGTTTCAAAAGGCACAAATATAAAATCTTTGAAAGTCAAACAAATTTGGGTGCCAAAAGGAACATATATAAATAGTTTTGGGTCTCCACAAACATATGTTTCATATTCTGCCACTAACAATCATGGACCTATAAAAACAAATAGGTCACATAAATCTTTCATCGTGTAGGTGTGGTGGCAGGCTAAGGAACAACAACAGTGTTCTCTGGATTTTGGCTGTTCCAGAAACACAACGGGCGACAAAGCAAAGCTCCTTAGCCTAGTACAAAGGTGACAGAATCACAATGGACAATGACGAAAAATTATCGTAAAGGTAAAACAGGTAAATTTATTTTTGAACGATATATCAAATGTGATAATCTGCACCATAATCTGAATTAAATCAGCCAATATTGAGATGTACAAAAGATGATGATTTTGATGCTATGATTTTTTTTTTAAAATATTGACCAACCATCTTTAAATAGAATTACTTGGAATAATTATGATGGTTGACTGATTCGGACTTAATTGATATGATTTTTTGATTTGTTCTTATTTATGACATTGATTTGTGCTTAATTGATGACCAATCAGATTTTCAACTTTGAACTAATTCATATAAATTTGTTCGGTCAAATGATGGTATTTGATTACTCATGCTACACGTAGATATATTTTGGTCACTGCTTGTAAATTTGCACGATTTCAATTTTCATGAGAAAGATGTTAAAAAGGATTTTAAGAAATTTTTTGAGTTCTTTGAAACTTTATGAAATTGTTGAAACTTCAAGAGATTGTTTTTGAAATAATAATGAAGTTTTAATGACTGTTGATAGTTGTTCATCCTATGGTTTCTAAGTTTAACACTACGATATTTGTTTGAGTGATAACATGGCTTCATTTCAAATTTCATTCTGAGATAGTTTGTTGAAATTTCACAATCTGGTCGTTGACATCCATCGAGTGAATATTGAGTGAAATTTAAATTCAGATGCAGATTACACTGGTAATATGTTGATAGGAAAATTACTAGTGGAACGTGATTAATTTTTGAAACATTCATTTGCTGCATCATTTTTTTTTCAAAGAAAATATCTGCATATTTTTCACTTGAAGTAATTTTCAAATAGCAGAAAATTTTCTTATAAAACCCCCTCGAGAAAATCATGTTTGACCATATTTACAGATTAGTCATTTTTGAAAAATTGATTTTATAATTTTTGAATTTGATTTTAAATGACTATTTTAACTAATCCAACTCCCTTTGATTATCGAAAAGATGAATAGTGATTGAAAAAGTGATGAGTGTTGATATTTATCATATATTATAACTCGAGAAAGTATAATTAGAAAATTTCTTTAGAATTTCATAACAAGAGTTATAAAAACTTTTTGTTGGGTAAAAATTCCATGACCATTTCTATTTCTATCATCTTTCTATCGACCATCACTTATCAAAATTACACATAGTATGTAAATTTGTGGTAATTTACAAAGGAAATCATTCGTTCTTCAATATCTTTAAATTTGTGAAAGAAATTATTTATGCTTCAATTTATTATATTTAGCAATAAAAATAAATATCTAAAGTATTCACTCTCATTTAAAAGTCCTCACAGTTATGCATGGGTGAATTACTTGGATTTTTGATTATGTACTTCCATGCTCATTTAAAAGTCCTTACGGTTATGCATGTATGGAACGCATATCAAAATTAATTGATTCAAATAGACAAGTTGATTCTAATCCCATTTAAAAGTCCTCACGGTCATGCGTGGTTAGAAGATACTTGATTTCATTTTTTAAATAAAAATTGTGAATACTACTAATCTCATTTAAAAGTCCTAACGGTTATGCATGGTTAGTAGATATTCAAATTTCCTGAAATAAATATACCACAAATAGACATAACTATATGAATTTTTGATGATTTTATCCCCATCACTTCTGAAAATGGAATATGCGCCTAACAAGGGTAATTATGATTTTTGTTTGAGTTTTATTGAAATTTGATATTTATATTCAATTGAGTTAAATGTTTGGTTCATGTCTGTCACTTCATCCCTATTTTTATAACACTGTTATTCTTTTGCTGATAACAAAAGGGGGAGAGAAAAGTTAAGATTTTGTCAAATAGAATCAAGCAAAGGTCAAATAATTTTCACTTTGCATATAGGCTCATTTATATATTTCTATTTGTATGCATATATGTAGGGGGAGTATTGTGCAGAGAGGGAGCATTCAAATAGGAGGAGCAAATTGAACGATCAAATACATTTAATACATTCAAAATCTTAAATATATGTTTGTTATCATCAAAAGGGGGAGATTGTTGAATATGCGCTTTGCGCTTATATGATTTTTGTTTGATGATAATAAACATATATACATTCGTTTAAATGTATTTGCTAATGTACTATTTTATTTTTCATAGAATAAATAAATATTTGCTGAATAAAATTAAATGACACAGAATTTGAATTCAAACAGAAATTTTATTCAAACAAATATTTATTACAATTTTGAATAGTACAATTTCAATCTCTCACTATAACTATACAACTAGTAAAATTGAAAAAGAAATATTTTTGCAATATAAAATGAAATATGATTTTTGAAAATATGATTTGCCTCAGTTATTTGGGTTGTTCGTCATAATTTAAATTTGAATTCATCATACACGAACAACTTGTGACATACACAGTGTATCACTGTATATGCCACAAGGCCGTGCACGTCGATATATACACTTGATTAATTTACAGGGACAGGCGAGCACAGGTCAAACCCAAATGAAAAACGGGTTCAACTCACGTGCAATAACATTGAAAATCACGACACGAGCACAAGGTCAAACCCGAGTTTTTTGAAAAACTGGATTCAACACAGGGCAGGTCACAAGTCAAAAACAGTGCAACAAAACTCAATGTCGAGCATGCATGAAACATGAAACAGTGGATTGAACCAGAAACATGATCAACACAGCAATGCAAAGACCAGACAACAATTTCATCAAATATGCTCAAGTCCAGATGCATCAGGTTGAAAATGTTCAAAGCACAAGTATACAACAAAGTGACTGAAGCAACTACCAAACAAACATAACATGCAGTTTGTTGTGATACGAGCTCGAGCACAGTTGAAGCTCAAGACATCAAGTGATACAAGTATGCAACAACAGTAAACCATGCTTCACGATGAACTTGTGGTCATAAACACAGTAACACACACAGGTGCATTAAAGAACAGCAGCCCCAAAACCAAGACATTAGTGTGCAACTCGAGTTTCAAAAGAATCAAAGTAACACAAGAGCAATAATGCAAACAACAAATGAACAGTGCAAGCATGAAGTATGCACAGGAAATAATGTGCACCGGTGAACAAGTATGGCAGCAGGCAAGTGCACACATTACAACAGGCTCAAGGCAAATGAATAGACAAAGCAATTGACCACAATCATGTTCAAACATGGCCAGAGACTATATGTCAACAGAAAGTCGATCAGTAAGGCAATGTCAAGTTCAGGTCATAATGGAGCAACTTGAGCTCAAGAATGATCAAGTGCAGACAAATGAAACAACAGGCAAATGCATATACAAACTATGGTGAATGCAGATACAACATGTCAAAGAATACTACAAGGCCAACACAGTGATCATTATCACTGACTCCATTAATCAAGACACAGCAGTGATCAGATGAATCATGAAATGCAACATCAAACCAGAGAACACATTACAGCGGTCATGAATGCAGTAACAACACCGCACCAGAATGCATCAAAAGCAAACAGAGAGCATATGCATCAACTACAAGAAGATACAACTCGACCAGTAACCAAGGCTACAAAGTTTAAGAAATCAATTGGCTGCAGTAAACACAATCAGTGAAGACAGAGTTCAACATCAAGGTTGATCAAGCCAAAAATTCATGTAATCAATCAAAGCCGAAGTCAAAATTGAACCAAGTCAGTATGTTGAACAAGTCAGAGATGTGGTGGTAAAGAAACGAAAATGAATTCAAAACCGTGTCAACCAAGAAACGTGAATTTGACAAAGTCAGATTCATTATAAATCGTTCAAGCATCATCAAGCGGCAGAGAAAAGGAATTGACAAATTCAAACACGAATATACGAACACAAAAATAGGATTTCAAATCCTATATAAGTCCAATCATCATCGGCAAATTAATCATCAAGTTCAAGCATCAACCTAGTAAAGAAAAAAGGAAATAGTACATACCGAAATCACAAACAACGAACTCGATCAAGCAGCTGCAAACGAGCGATAGTCGATCATCAGAGAAGCAGCGAGCTAGGGCAACATATCTCAGATCGAACGAAGAAATTGAAGCCCTGATTTACACAAGAGCCGAAGCCCTAATTGGAACAAAGGGAACGAAGCCCTAATTTCAGAAACAGGACGAAGCCGCCATTACTCTCACAAGTAAAGGAACGAGACAAAAAGGATCGGGTGAAATAAGGGAGTGGGCTGGCCTTATTATTAAAAAGGGGGTTTAGTGTTTTAATTTTATAAAAGGGCTTTATTATATTGTTAATTAGGGTTTAGGGTTATTTTCTATTGTTTTTTAATTGTTGTTTTTATTTTACGAATCAAAGAATTTGTAAATCACCACCTAGGGTTTAGGTAGTGTCAGATTGTCTAGTTAGAATTAGTTCAGTGAGCAGGGTGTGCGAGTTTGCAAAGCTGTATAGGCGGGAGCAGAGTTTGCGAGTAAGCGAAGCTCTATAGGCGGGAAGCAAAGTTTGCGAGTAAGCGAAACTCTATAGGCGGAGCAGGGTGTGCGAGTCTAGTAGAGTGTTTGTGAGCGGGAGCAAATATTTTGCGAGCAGGGTGTGCGAGTCTAGTAGAGTGTTTGTGAGCGGGAGCAAATGTCTGCGAGTCTAGTATAGTGTTTGTAAGCGTGATACTGTTTAATTCTAATAGAAATCTGGGAATGTAGCAGTAGGCAGGGGTTGCCGAAGCTGGGTAAAATTTTGTGTGTGATTTACTTTTTCAGCATATTTATTTCTGCGTTTTGTTTCTGAAAGAGAAAAATTTGCTATAACCCTATTCACCCCCCCCCCCTCTAGGGTTAATCTAGATCCTACACTTAAGTCTTGAACAAATTGTGTTTGTTATATCATAGATTTAAGTTTAAAATTTGTTTAAGTTAAAACAAATTTGTATTATCACTGGAAATACTAAATCAACATAGCAACTTAAAATAAGTCAAATTTCAATCTAAATATTTCATGGATTCAGGTATATGAATCAAATACTTAAACTAAAACTTGATTAACTGTGCAGTTCTTGGTGGAACTAAAAATGGTATATTGGGATTTTCTGATGATCTCTGTTGACTGGGGGGTCGGGATCTTCAGTATTGATGGAGGAGTGATCGAAGATGATGGGAAAAATGCCTGATGGTGATGCATTTCACTGTGGCGGCAGCGGTGATTGATTCTTTTCTAGAACCCTAGTTTTAACTAGGCTTGGCAAATTGATCACCATGGTTTCTCCAGTTGATCGAGTGCAATGGGATCTTGGATGACGAGAGCTTGGACGTTGACGAAGACTTGGCCGAAATTGTAGAATTTCTTATGGTCGGAGATTTGGTGATGAGGTAGTTTCCAGATTTTGGATGGGGTGTTCTTGGTTTTGTTCCAAGTCTGTTTGAAGATCGAATTTGATTTCGATTTTATTGTAACGATCTTATGATCTTATTAGGGTGTATGAGTATTGGTCGATGTGGGAAGACCACCGAAGGTGGCCAGAGGTGATCAGCGTCACCGTGCATGTGCACGGTGCAATGTATTTTCTGATGAAGTTGTATTTGGTTTGGGGTTTTGTATACTCGAGTTTTTCTCGAAGTAATTTGATAGTTTGCTCGAGGCATTTTTGTTTTGGACTCGAAGCAAATTGAAGTGGTTCGGGTTAATATTGAATTCCAGGTTTTTAAGAAAACCTGTAGTGTTTTTAAAATTTTAAAGCTAAAGTTTAAAATGTAACGAAAAATTTAAACAAGTTTTAAATCGAAGTTTAAATATGATTCAAGTTTAGTTTGAATCTTAGTTTTGAAATAATTTAAGAATTTAAGATTTAAATTGTTTTAACAACCTTAAATGTTTAAATAGTTTGAAAAAAAGTTTCAAAATGTAAGTAAAGTTTTTAAGTTAAGTTTAATCTAGATTCAAATCCAAATCTGCATTCCAGTTTTGAAATAAAAGAATAGTTTTTAAATTTAAATTGTTTTAAAAAACTTTGAATGTTTAAAGTATATTTTAAATACGGTTTCATTTTAAAATGAATTTGGTTCTAAATTTCTTTTAAATTTCTTTTATAAGACAAATAATTCTTTAACACGTCAAAGCTTTTTGAATTGTTTTTAAACTTTGTTAAAGTTAATTTGTATTCATTTTAAATCTTAAATTTAAAATGAAATTTGAAAGTAAATTTAAAAGTAAATTGTTTTTAAATGCTTTTGATAATGTTAATTTAACCATTTATAATTATAAAGTTTTATCTTAAAGTTAATTAGGATTTTAATGATTTGTGAATCATTAAATTATTAAGGTAATTAAAATGGATAATTAGTTTAATTAATTAATTTATGATTTAGGTTAATTAAATAATTAATTAAAGGTTTAAATTAATTAATTAAGGTTTAAGATTAATTAATTAGGAATAATTATTTGTAATTAAGGATTATTTATTAGATAAGATTAGATTATTAATTAATGATTAGAAATTAATTAATCGAAGAATTAAAGATTAATTAAGTTACAGTTAATGCTTAATTAATTAAATAATTAGGATTAATTAATGGATTATTAAAGATTTATTAAATTGTAATTAATAATGATTAATCTAAGTTATTTACTTATGAAAAGTAATTACAAAATTGTTAATAATTAATGAACATCATTAACTTAAGGTTACTTAATAGTTAATTAATGTGATTAATTTTAATAATTAATTAGATTAATTAATTAAAGATAATCATTTGTGAAAATGTTTAAGTGTAATTACTTAATGGAAGTAATTAAGAAATTAATTACTCAATATAATTAATTGATTTTAATGTGATTAGTTTAAGTTAATTAATTAAGTTTAATTAATTTAAGATGATCACTGAATGAATTGATGAGTAATTACTAAATATAATTAATTAAGAATAATTACTTAGTGAAGTAATTAAAGATAATTATTAGATGTAATTAATGGAAGATGATTTAATAATGCAAGTAATATGGATTCAATTACTCTTCGTAACTAATCAAGGGATTAATTAAAGATAATTAATTAAGAAGTAATCAATTTATTTAATGAAGTAACTAAAGGGTAGTTAATTACTGAATGTGATTGATCAAGAGTGATTAATAATTATGGTTTAATTAAAGATTAATTACTTAATATAATTAATTTAAATAGAGTAAATAATTAAAAGTAATTAAGGATCATTAATTAATATACTTAATTAAGGGTTGATTAATTAAGATTAATTAATAAATAATAAGTGATAAAGAGTAATTAATTAATGTAATTAATTAAGGATTAATGTAATTAATTATAGTTAGTTAATTAATGAAGTAATTAAAGGTTAGTTACTATAAGTGGTTAAGAATAATTAATTTGTGAAATTAATTAAAAGGCTTATTACTTGAATGTAATTAAAGGATAATTAATCAAGGGTGATTAATTAAGATGGAAATTAGAAGATAATTAATTATTGATCTGTAATTAATTAAATGGTTATGTAAGAAAGATTTATGTAATGTAAATAATTAATTTAATTTACTTTAAATTAATTAGAAATGTAATTAATTAATTTAATTCATTTTATATTAATTATAGATTGTGTGATTATTAGATCATTGGTTATGTATGAATGGATGATATTGTTTGCCTTGAATGGTTTGAGATCTCAGTTATGAGATAAGTAATGTTGTGTGATATAGATGCTTCGGTTGAAGTATGATGATAATGTGAATTATCTATTTATGACGATAATATGGATTATCTGTTTATGATGATAATGTTGATTATCTATTGTGATATTGTGAATTATCTATCTGTGTATATAGATAGTAGAATTGAATTGTTTTAACTTTAAAACAACTTGGCCTTAAAAGATACGTTTTGGATTTCAATGAGACTGGGATCGGGTTTCCAGATATCCGAAAACCACATCGATCCAAATTAATGATAGGTCGTGAATCTCAAGGGAAGATGAAGATTCAAAGTGCAAGGGTTATCTTCGTTAACTCTGAGGGTGATTCCAAAAACGAGTGTAACGAGATATGCCTTTGGTTTCTTCAAACTCGGAATGAACTTGTATGGATTGAATGCTTTTAGCACATCGTCGGGTGAGCATTCTAAGTGATGTGTTCTGATTGAAGGTAATCGTAGCCTCAAGCCTCATCAATTGGGAATGGCTAAAATAGCGGAGGTGCTGCAAGGCTAAGTGGGTCGCGCTCAAGTAGGACAAGATTTCCCCCTGTCTAGAGGTCCCTTTTTATTCGGCTTAGTGGGCAGTTGGATATGCACACCAACTATTGGGTTGTCTTGTTTGGGACTATCCAGTAAGGGATGGTTCTGGCCTTGTGTTGCAAGAGATTGGGAGTAATCCTCGGTACGGTTATCTAGACCCCGTACTCTGACGGGCGGTACCCCAGTAGCCATGCCATTGATGGAAACCCATTCTTCCTACGTGCCCTTACGGTTTTGATTGTTTTACCCACTTTTGTGGCAAGTAGCTGGAATTAATGAATGTAACAATTTCAGCTATTTTCTATTTACTTGAAAACCTTGGACCCTATTATAATATCACCGGATTTCCTATCAAATTTTTTGGTTAGCATAAGATAAAAATTTACCCATGTTTATATGTGGGGAGTCTTACATGATACCTTTTGTTTCAATGGTTTTTCAATGTTAAGCAACTTTAACCTATTACTCACACAAGACCCATGTCTGACCCGGAGTTTATTCTATTTTCTTAAACTCTTGGTTACTCAAATTTTTACGAGTGGCCAAGGGATTCAGGTTAGCTTTGACGAATTGTGGAGGATAAATGGCGTAGGAGGCTTCATCGTTGTAGATATTTATAGTATTCCGCTATGATTTGTATCTCTGTATTGTATTGAGTTGCAAAAACTAGACAGGTGTTTATAACTGTCTAGTATGTGATGTAAAATTCGTGTAACCCTGATTGATGTCGTATATTATGGAATACTTACGTTATTAATATAATTTATTCATTCCCCTGTTGAGATTCTGATGTTGTTCTTTCTTTCTTCTCTATCTTTCTCTTTTATATCCCTTTCTTTCTTATTAATGATGCGTCATTCTGTGGAATGAATGGCGGGTGGTTACATTTGGTATCAGAGCGCTAGGTTGAATGAATACCTAGGTTTTGGAGTACTTTCTTTCTTGGGAGAGCGTATTTTTATTTTTAATATATATAAATATATATTTATTTCTACCTATTTGATGGGTTACCTGTTCGGGTTTTCCAACATAAGTATAAAGGTAGATACAGTAGTGGTGTGTGTAACACGACTACCAATGGTTGGAATTTGAATTTTTGAGGTTGGAGGTGTATTTGTCGAGACTGTAGACCTAATACCGTCTCGAGTGAGCTTTGCAGTGGTGTAAGGATTTCATTAATCTTTAAAGGAAACCCTTTAAAAGATTTGGAGTCCATCATTGAAGAGCAAGTTTGGATGGGTAAGAGTTTGGATCTGTAGGTAGAACAAAAGCAAGTGATGGTATCTTGATACCTCAGGAAGTGGTAGCTGTGTGATGGGACGTAGTGACTATGGATGTTTCCAAAGATGTTTCTTTGGAAAAAAGTTTAGGGAAGTGTGTCTTCTTTGGTGAGGTGGCTATGTTCAGCAGGGTGTTTCTATTTGGTTTGAGGCCCAAGTTTCTCGAGGAGCTTTTGGATAGGAAGTCTCCGGCATCTGTGGCACTGTGGCAGCTCGAAGTGTTCTGTGTGCCAGTAAGGAGGTCTTCTGGCTAAGCAGTTTTCTAGAGGTGAAGTTTAGAAGCAGCAGAGATGTAACAGCTCGCAAATCTGTACCCTTGGCGTCAACACTATTCTACAACAATCAACTCAAGTTGTATAGAAATACGAAGCACTCGGGTTAAAGAAGATGAGGTAGAAGAAGAAAATAGAAAACAACAACAGAATCTAACCATCGCAGCGGAATAAAATATAATAGATAATAAATGACCTTTACTCTAAAATCAAATAATTCTGTTATATATTACATCATCAGAGTACATCAATCACAGCTCAACCACAATAACATACAAATGGATACACAATACTCAACACAGCGGAATGCATATATAAACAAGTACGAAAGTATGTCTCGTCATGCAGCTCGTCTCCTGAGCTCCACATCATCATATCCTGTATCCTATAATACTCGGTCTGACTCGAGCATTATAGTTAAATAATACCCGAGTCAGTCTGGAATACCAGCGTGAGAAAATCACACCCAATTGATTATTAAAGTTTCAAAAATCCTTTGAAAACAAAAGCGTCTCGTAAGACCACGCGACAAATAAACATGTCGGGTTTTTACCTTACGATAGCTAAAACACTTTTTATAGAAATCCTCTGATATTATAATAGGGTCTATATAAAAATACTTATAAAATAGCCGAAATTGTTACATCTATTAAATTCCAGCTACTAGCCACAGAGTAGGTAATACAAACAAAACTCGTACAAAGCTCGTAGGGATAATGGATTTCCAACTAATAACTAGGCACTGGGGTACCACCTGTCACAGTACGGGGCCTAGATCACCATACCGAGGAGTACGCCCGCTCCCCTGCAACACAAGACTGGGATTACCCCTTACTAAATAATCACGAGTAAGATCACCCCGCCGTTGGGATAAGCAACCGCATCTAAGCCGAAATAGAAAGGGACATCTAGACTGGAATGACCTTACCCTGCTTGGGTGCTACCCACCTAGCCTTAGAACATATCTCTTAGAATGCCCATCGTCCACCTGACGATGTTTCGCAAGCATTCATCCATACAAGTCCGTCCCGGGTTCGAACGGAACCGAAGGCACTACTCCTACTACATCCATTTTGGAAATATCCTTAGGATTAGCAGCGACTAGCCCTTGCACTTCACTGCTCCATCTTCGAAACCAAACTCGTTTCCACGAAATGTACCAACCGGATCGAAGTGGTTTTCGAGAAATGAATCTCGATCCCGGACTCTTCGAAACGATCAACGCATTTGTCCAATATTGATAGTCGGTGATTTAACTATCAATTAATATTACAAACAACCATGAACCAATAAATAATTTCCCAAATTATTTATCTATCTCAAAATATCTTTACAAGATATAATTTCACTTTCAAACCCCTTTTGCAAATAGTTTCCAAACCATCTTTCTTTTCTCAGAATAAATTTCGAGTATTTCCATTTCCACTGGAATCACTAAGCACAAACTTTAGATTTTTTTAAAATAATTTATAAACACTTTATTGTAAAATATATTTAACATTTAATTTTGGAAAAATTTACTTTAATTCTTAATTTATAATAATACTTTAGAGGTAACTAAAATAAGGTTACCTTATAACTATACATTAGATTTCTTCTTTAATTAAAATATCAAATCATTCTTTAAATAATTATTACGAAAATAGATTAAACAAATTGCTTGTTTTGGAATTTATTTTAAAACATTTAAGTTAAAACTACTTCAATAATTGGTAAAAATTTGTACTATATAAACACTTGAAAATAAATTTTCTTAATAAAATATAAAACTAGATTTCTACTTTTAAAGACAAAATACTAAGTTACTTCCTAATAATTACTGCTAAAATAGATTAAAAGAAATACCTACTTTAGACTTAAAATATTAGAAATAATAAATTTT
Source organism: Allium cepa (assembly GCA_030765085.1). Taxonomy (NCBI): domain Eukaryota; kingdom Viridiplantae; phylum Streptophyta; class Magnoliopsida; order Asparagales; family Amaryllidaceae; genus Allium; species Allium cepa. The sequence continues at coordinate 663,495,249 of CM060945.1, forward strand.
ACAAAACTTGCTTTCTTTTAAAAACAACTTTAAAACACTTAATTTATATTTACAAATTTTACTTTTTAAAATATGTACTTGGCTATCCGGAGAAAATTCCAACTTCAATCACTTAAATTAATTTTCCCAAATTGATTTCCAATTTATTTTATTTTACTTAAAATAAATTCTTCTACTTATCAGTTCATTTCCAAATTCAGTAGTTGTGGGCTTTATTATTATTATTTTCAATTTCTTCTTTACTCTTTCAACCATTCAATCTTAAATCTTAAATAACTGTTTATTCTTTTTAATTAACAATGCTGCATTTTAAAATTCATTAACTTTCTGTTTACTCAAATTTTCCTTTCCATTCTCAGGATTCATTTATGAATTTTAAAGTCACTTTATTTCTTTTCCAAGTCATTCTTAAATTTATTCTATAATTATTTTACTTGCAATTTCACTTCTTTTATTTTCATTTCAAAAATCAAATCTATATTTTTCGTAATTCATTATACCCAGTTATGTCAATCAAGCCATAGCATTCAATACTTCCACACAATTCATCATAGAATATCAAATGACTAGAACAGAGAATATTGAATAATTTAAATAAAAGTTGAGGGGTCTAGTTGGATCCCTCCAACCTGTTTTCCCTGCATCCACAGACGTTAGCATCCCATAATATGCCAATTTCAAATTATAGTATACTATATCACATCAACCAATTCAACCATACAATCAATTATTTAAATTTAATCATTTTAAATTTAAATTTAAACTGAGTTAGATTAACTCACCTTTTATTTTTATTTGCGGTCCATTTCTATTCCGACTTGTTTCTTCTCACGTCTTTAGACCTTGTATAAACATTATATAATTTATTAATACTCGAACAAATCGAACAATTACTCTCATTTTATAAATTGCTTAACTAATTATTTAGTTCAAACTGATTTTCTTAAAATAAATAACTTTAGAAGTTAAAATCATGAAATAGGTTAATCTCCATAATCCATTATCAGAAAATAACTAGCGATTGGAAATATTTATCATTATTTCCTTTTCGCTTGGGAGCTACAGATATATTTAGAAACAAAATAAACTACATAGATTTCAAAAAAAATCTAATTTACATAAAGCTTCAAATATTTTTTTTTTAAAATTCCTATATAACTTCAACATATTACTTTATATATATATATCTAAAGGTAAAAGTACTCAAAAATCGAAGTTTAAATATAATTCTTATCTCCAAAAATCTCATCTATATGTATTATTTTCTGTTTATTTATACATATATAAAATTTTCTGAGTACTTATATATATGCATACTGACTACTACCCCAAAAAATAAATCTTATTTAAACGAAGCAGTAAGGTTTTAAATGTGTGTATATATAGAGTTACACTTATATTTTTTTCTTTTTTTTTTAAATTTCTGCAAGTACAACAGTAAATTACTATACTGTAAATATTTTTTCCTGTTTTCTGTTAATATATATATATATATACACATATATTGAATTTTAAAATCAATACCTCACTGGCTCTACAAACCCAAACCGAGCTACCTCCACGTGATCGCCCTTCTGCCCTAGGCGTCGCCACCATGAACGAACGCAACCCTTACAAATCTGTAACAACCCACATATTTATCGATTATATATTTAAATATTTTGTTTAAACATTTTATCGTTATTCGGATATTGGTCCGAAAAGCTACTTTTTGCAAACGGTCAAATTAGGACTCGAGACTACTTCCATTGAGTTCGAAATGCCATTTACAACTTTTTTAAGTATAAACATTGATAGGTTTGGAGTTAGTGGAATTTCACTAACTTTTCCCGCTTTGGACTTTGGGTTAGATTAGCCATTATAACTCAAACCCACTTCTATCCTTCTACTGACTCTTCATAAATTCCTACCAAATACAAACTTTGACATTAATGCTTAGTGGAAAGGGAAATTAGAAACTCCAAGCCTAGGTTTCAACTCCAACTCCATCATTCAACTCCAAATTCAAGGAAAAGCATTGGATTCAAGCTTGTAGTTGCTTCTCCATTAACCTTCAAGCTTTACCTTCATAATTTAGTGAAAAGGTGAGATTTTTATCTCACATTCTTGTATATAACTATCTTGGACTATTGGGAATGAATTCCCATCACTTTAGCATGTGCATTTGCATTTGGTTTGGATTGGATTGGCGAAAAACTCCAATTTTTAGTGTTTTTGCTAAAATTCTGCACTTAGGTCGCGCTGCCTATGCTAGGTCGTTTGCATGGAAAAGTCTCGGTCACCAAATAGTTCGTTTCTGACCTTAAACTCGTTCGCATGCTTTAGGTCGTTCACCTCAGAATTAGGTCGTAGGTCGTAGGTCGTAGGTCGTAGGTCGTGGGCCGCTAGGTCGTAGGTCGTGGGCCGCTTGGTCGTCGGTCATTAGGCCTTAGGTCGTTAGGTCGCTCCCTCTGTTGGAAACGTTACCTCGGTCTTAGGTCGCTTGGATCTAGGTCGGTTGGCCTTATAGCGTTAGGTCGCATGGCTTTGTTAGGACGTTAGGTCGCTCGCCTTTTTATCCCTTAGGTCGTTCGGCTCGTTCACACGTTAGGTTGCTCGGCCTTTTTCACCATTAGGTCGTTAGGTCACGAGCCTCGCTAGGTCGCTCAACCTTTATAAGTCGTAGGTCGTCTCCGACCTTAAACCACTCGACCGCATTAGGTTGCGTACATTTTAGGTCGCGTGTTTCACTAGGCCGTTAGGCCTTTACCTCGTTAGGTCGTAGGTCGCTCGACCTTATTGCCTTGTTAGGTCGCGAGTCCCTTAGGTCGCTCGCCTCTGTTAGGTCGCTTGCGTCTGCTAACTTGCGAACACCTCTAGGCCGCAACCACTAGGTCGCTTGACCCCTTAGACCCCTAGGTAGCTCGATCCTATTCTCCCTTAGGTCTTCACTAAGTCGTACCGTTTTGGACGGGGCGCTGCCCCCTGGACCCCCGCGACCTGACCGGGAAGGTCGAACCCTGTAGCGGGGGTGTTGCCCACGCATCCCCACCTTGGGGGGTTGCCACCCCCCCGGACCCCCCTCCATAGCGGAACTTAGTTGAAAAACATTCAATAGAACTTGCTTGTTGAGATGCTGAGTTGACCATTCTTCGAGACAAACTATCTTGGGCTTCTCGGTCGATTTTATGGATTTTTGAATATCTATTTCGATGGATTCTTTATCGGTTTCTTTGGATTTTATTCACGTCTTCGAATGTGAATTTTTATGATTGATTGTTTCTACAATTACTTCTATGATTTGTCACTTTAAAATATGAAGGTTTCAATACTAGTAGTAAATATCAAAACTCTTTCAACAAAATGATTTCAACTCAATTTTCAATAACAAAGCTCTTTTCTTAAACCATTTTCCAATCTACTGGTATATACAAACCTTTACCTCTCTCGTATGAGAAATTGAATTAAACAGCTTAGTAAAACAAGTGGTATGAAACGCTTGCGTTTGCTTCGTCGGTTAACTCTTGGACTTGTTGGATTGAACCTTTTGTGACAAATTTCTAGTGGAGATCTACAATTTGTTCGTAAATATTTAAGTTAAGCAAGTGGTTATGGGACACGAAGATAAACTTTTATATTTACTAGCTTAGTGTAATTGACACTTCTCGTTGATCATGACAATCATTTTATGATTTAGACTAGCAATTGTGCGATGTCTCTTTGTTTACAAGGTTAGACTAGCCTCATGGGTGTGATTCCGACTCACACATATCTCTTTGTCCGCAAGGTTAGTCTAGACAACATTTGTGTGATTCCACTCACACATAACTTTTTGTTGCGAGGTTAAGCTAGACAACATTTGTGTGATTCCACTCACACATACCTTTTTGCTTTTTGGTTAACCTAGCCTCATCTGTGTGATTCCGACTCACACATATCTTTTTGTTGTGAGGTTAGGCTAGACACCATTTGTGTGGTTCCACTCACACATACCTTTTTGCTTTTTGGTTAGCCTAGACCTCATCTGGGTGATTCCGACTCACCCATATGTGGTAGCTCCCCATGGTCTTCGGACCGTCATGTGATAGGCCTCTTTCCCTTTTTCTGTGATTTCTGGATTTCTTGTGTTGATTTCTGGAATTTATGTCATTGACTTGTTATGAGTACAAGTTTAGGGTATGATGCCCTCTTTGGATTTTTGAAAAGATTCTTGTGATATCGATTTATCTCTTATTGATTGATCTTCTGTTGATCATCATTTGCATACTTATAGTAGTATGTCAGTATGGATATTTTATGTTTATGCCATATCTTTTATTTTATACTATGTCATCTGATATTTATAGCAAGACTGATCCATTTATTATTTCTTAAATAATACTCGGGTCAGACCGAGATGTTATAGGTGTTTCTGCTTAACTTCTTCCCGGGATTTCTTACTCTGACTTTTGGCTAACTATTTAGATTAGCAGCTTTTGTTGTATACACTTGAGATATAGACTCATAGTTGTAGTCTTTTGTATAGCACGTGTTGCTATCCTTTTGTATTATTGTGGATCTTTTTGACCACGACTCTGATGTACACTTTCATGTGTTAGTTATATATTCATATCTTCTTCCGCCTTTGTGATATGGATGTCTGTGACTGATTTGTGTTATGCTTATTTCTATGTTTGTTTCCGAAGATTATTTATAGCCACCGTGTGATAAGCAATCACATGGATGGTCGCTCCTCAACAGCCTTATTCTCCGTGCTAGTTGACAGCACTACACCGTAGTGTTCTTGGCTAGCGTGGGTACAGAGGTGGGGCGTCACAAAATCGATACCCAGACCGAAGATACTTCCCCAAAATCGTACACCACACCGCCTCGCCAGCATCAACGAACAAAACCCCCTGAAACCCTGAGCCTCGATGCTTCGCCCCCCCTCATCGCACCCCAGAGATCGAACGCGCCAGCACCTAATCAAAGCATTGCCGACCTCCAATTTCAAACGCGAGACATGAACTCGAAGGGAGAGCCGCCCCCTCTTTTTTTTCGATTTCGAACTGAATCTTTCTCAGGGGAAAAAGAAAATTAGGCAAGAGATATGATTTGTTCTGAGAGAGGGACATGCGATTTGATTTTAGGATGATGAAAGAATAAATATTCTCGAATTGAATAACGAGAGAGGATCGAGCAATTACAAAAGAAACGATAGCATGCTCTGGAATGTTGTCTGCTGAAAGGGGGCGCGATGATGTTGTTATGTACGAGAGGAGACAACGATTTGAAGGAAAGGCAGCTAATTGAGAAGGAATTTCAGCTGAGTATAAAAAGGAAAGCGTGTTTAAGAACGCACCGATGATATTAATTTGATTAACTAAACTTCTATTAAATTTTCAACGCGTTAACTTATCGTACGCTCACATGACAATCCCGATCAAAATGAAATTTGAAATCTGATAATAATTCAATATTATGGACCCAATGGAACTGGTTCCATCGAATTCCGAGACCGTGCCTCGGAAGGTTATTTTTAAATTCAATTTAAACTATAATAAAACTGAGCAATTCAGTGTTAGATTCAATTTTAACACTTCTGTTATATTCAATGTTATCAATATAAATTTTATAAGCCTTCAAATTTTTTTTAACAGGCTTAAAATCGCAGATTTCATATTTTATTCAATTCAAATTATTTAATTCAACAATTTAATTGTCAAATAAATTATGATATTTGTAATTTAAGTCGATAATTAACTGTTAAATATTTCAAATCAATTAAATATTCTGATTTTAAATGCTTTAAAATTCCGGGTTGTCATCTTCCTCCCCCCTTAAAAGAATTTCGTCCCCGAAATTACTAGTTAGGAAGAATGGTCCAATACCTGTTTACTTTTTTTCCTAAAACCAAACGGTTTCTAACAATTCAACATCTTACCAACTATCTTCTTATAAAAGACTCATTATTATTATTATTAACTTTTCAAACCTTTCCATAGTTCCCAAACAACTCTATTTATACAATCATTTAAATTATAATTCAAAACTAAATTTTGAATTATCAAAATTTTCTCAAAAATTTTCTAACTCTCTAGATTTCCGAAAATTTTTGCCAGCGTCTCCGTTGCGCGGCTAGCTCGGTACAACCACAAAATGGCTCTACGGCCTCCCAAAACTAAAAAGAAAACAAAACGCCAAGTGGCTCGAAATCCCAATCAAATTTCATACAGGAATTTTAAACACATACCTTTTTGTCGGGCCATTCAATTTTTTTTTCATCGGAAATCAAAACCAGTTCTCTTTTACCTTTATAATACCTGCATATCCTGCTTGGTACTAATATCCAATCACAATATTCCAAAAACATTTAATCGACTTCCTTACAATGTCAATTATTTACTCATTCAAATACCCACTTGGAATATATTTGTAATATCAATCTCCAATTAAGAATTCACCATACCTTACTTAAGTTTAGTATAAGCATTCTATATGCTTCTTTGTTTATTTTCACTTTACCACTTTAGTTAATATTTATTTATATTCAAATTGATTTCCACATTACATATGAATTTTATTTATTTTCATATTTGAACATTTTATTTTATTTTTCATTCATAACTAATTTATTTCATTTCAATTAGCTTCACTTACTAATTTATTACAACTTCCAATTTGAAACCGTTTTGTCGTTAACAAAAGTTTTCAAAATTTCAAAAAAATTTCTAACTCCCCAAAATTTCTGAAATTTTTTGGCAGTCTCCTTTGTACGGAGGAGCTTTTGCAATTTGACAAATGATATAAATATATATACATCGACCTACTCGGTCGGAAAAACCAAAAACAGTTCATATTTCCTATTTTTATTGCGTAGGCGTACCTTATTTAGCATTTTTAAGCAGACGGCTTATTTATTTAGCAGTTAATGCAACCCAAATCCGGCCACACGACTTCCAAATACCTGTACTTACTCAATTTAAACATGTAGGTGCCATATATATAAAGTTTATTAACATTTCACTCTTTTTAAACAATTTTAACACATGAACATTAAAAGCAATGTAACTAAACAATGTTTATAAGCAACTTATATAGTTTTCAACACTTGCGCATTTGTTTCAACCAATCCATACGCCATTTCATTTAATTTTGATGGTTTACAATACCATTTCTTACCTTCAATTTATTTTAACCCCAAACAAACTCATATTCAATTCAATTGATTTCAAAATCAATTCTATTTCACTTTTATCAATTCATAGCATCGTAATTACTTCCATTTACATCCAATGACAATTTATTCTATGAAATTTGACGAGATCTATATGAATAAATAAGTATTTATGTTTATAACCATTTTAAATGGATTTCAACTCAATTTATACTTAATTCTATTCCCTTTTTTACACTTATTCATAATTCATATATTCTCATTTTCATTGCATTTCAGATTTGAATCATTTCACCTGCATTCCATTTTATTAACCAAACCAGTTCATTCACAATCATTAGGTTCATCTTCATTACCAATTAAATTTCCTTTTATTTTAATTCATTCACACTCATTTATTTAGCTCGACACATTCCATTTGAATTTTATTCTCAACCGAATCATTAGCGTTTCATTTAAAACTATTCTATTAAACTTGAAAACATTCAATTGTTAATATTGTCTCTAAGTTATTTCAATTCCTTAACATTTTAAATGGTTTACAATCACTTATTTAAGAATTTTCATTCCATTAAATATTATTGGCAACTCACCGAATTTTATTTCAATTAAAATCCATTTTTACTTGATTTAAATCCAATCCACTATTATTCAACTAAATTTTAAGTTGAATTCAATTCAACTCCTTTCCATCTTTTAGCTTAAATTTTGTAACGACCCGGTATTTTGGACTATTCGCATCCGCACATGTCGGGCTTGAATAATTCAAAATATCGAATTGTTAATTTAAATTTGGCAAAACTGAGATATACAGTAAATAAATAGTCACAGCATCACAGACACAGAGTAATAATATGCAGCGGAAATAAAAGAGATAGTAGTTCATGAAGCTACTATGTAAATATATAAGATACATCAGAGTTTACAACAAAAGAGTAATACGATACATCAGATATAAATCAGAATACATCACTAGAATCATCGAATACTGAAAGCAGAATAGATGGCTGGATCTTCAAGAAAAGCTCCAACTCCAAAGGTGAGTCTCGAATACTGGTACACTCAGTCTGACCCGAGCGTAAAGCAAAACACAAAACACTCGAGTCAGGATTAATATTCTTATATCAATAAATCCAACTCAAGTGAAATAGCAATCGAAAAACAAGTAACTCAAAGGATGTTTGGAATAACCATCCTCTAAGGATCCGCTAAACTATCTACTAGGTAGTAATGTACGCTAAGTAAATAATGTCTATCAGTAATATAAAATATCAAAATAGCGTTAAGGCGTTACCATAATCCCCCTTAACACATTTTATATTCCCAAAAGCATATACAAGACCGTAGTTTCCCCAAAACCGGAAGTCACCAGAGGGCAATCCATATACTCAAGGTACAAATCAAAACGTAGTGGTCGCGAATAGGATAATCAGTATGACAAGGTACATGAGGCGATACCAACTAGGATACTAGTAGTTGCGTGATCCGGACTGATGTTGGGCATAGCCAGCAGCCACCCCAACACCGCGAAACAACACTCCCAAATCGAGGGGTGCACCCAAATCGAATCACAAAAGTAATAGATATGGTATCGAAGAAGTGTGTCCGCTAGAGGTGGCGAACCTCAATGGCCCGGCGCGGCTCCTGTTTTAGTCATGTCAGGGGTCATCCAATATCGTTCTCTTTCTTCAGTCAACGCGTTCACCAAACCATCCACTTCATTCTGGATCAACACTCCACGTATAATAGTTATTAAAGTGGTATTCGGTATCGACAGAGAGTATGTCCATATCCGATCCCGGTCTCTTTAATAACTACGTATAATTACACCGATTGGTCGTTTAACCATTATTTCAATTTCAATTAGAATTCGTAAACCATTATTTCATTTGTCTTTCAAAAATCAATTTCCAAAATCTACGTTCCAAAACTCCCAAATTACCATTGCAAAGTCTTACAGTTCAATTTCAATTTTATTTAAACGATTCAAATATTGATTCAAGTTCATATATAAGTTTTATTCCGAAAATCATTTAAATGATTAAATTCAACATTCAAATCAATTTAAACTTATTTATCGATTTTATTCAATATTCTTTAAGTTAATTCAACATCCAAAACCATTCTTTTTAATTTCCAAGTCATTAAAACAATCACTTAAGTTAACTTCATTATATCAAACTTACAAATTTAATTAAATTAAATTTGTCAAATCAAATTCCTGAAATTACAATTCTTACATTTATTTCAATGAAACGCATTTTTGTTCTTGTCAAAGAAATTCAATTTCATTTATTCACTTACTTAAATAATTTCCAAAACTTAATTAACAAAGAATCCCAATTTCAAATATTTACGAAGTTCAAATTCACTTATTCAAAAGTTCAATTTCGCTTATCAAAGAATTCAATTTTCATTCAGTTATCAAATAATTCAATCTTATGCAATTATTAAATAATTTCAATCTTAATTATTAATAATTTCAAAACTTAATAATTTCAAACTTACTTATAAATTCAACCTTAATTATTAAATCATTTCAAACTCATTCATTAATAATTCCAAACTTAACTATTACTAATTTCAACTTAATTATTAACAATTCCAAATTTAATTATTAATAAATTCAAACAACGTCCTTTCATCAGTTATTACATTAATATCTTGTTTCAGATTTTCAGTATTAACGTTTTCCTTTTATCAAAATTTACGTTTCGATTTTATTCCAAAACTTTATTATTCAAATAAAATCTTTATTTTATTTCAAATCAAATTATTGACCAATCGGTTTATTTAATTCTCTATCCTAAGTCATGTTCATTTTGGGTATTTATCATTTCAACCCGATTCCAATTCCAATTCAAAAATCAAAGCATAGCAAAGGGAACTTGCAGTGTGATAACAGGGATGGTGTCAAAGTAAATAAACAAGCAATAACAACAATCAATAACAATTCAATAATCAATTCAAATAATCCCGAAATAATCGTATTAATTCACATTGTTATTTGTGCAAATTAATATAATTATTTCTAGAATCTACACTATCATTTCATGTAGATTAAAGATTATTACACTATTATTTTATACGGTTTTTCACTTGTCATTAAATTTCCATTTCATACTACAACAATCAATCCAATATACGTTCAATGGTTCAAAGTGTAATTTATCACTATTCTACATGTCAATTAATTTAACAATTAAAATGGTCAAATTTAACTAATCAAATTTCACATATATGTCGGTTCAACTTTTAGTTATCCTACGTCGAATTCAATTGCATAATATTTATCACTTTATACATTACAAATTTAACATCCAATATAAACAACAATCAATCAATCAATTATCAACCAAACTGTATTATCATCGCATAAATAATTAACAGATAATGGTGTCAGATGTCATAGGTGAACAGATACAGGTAATAGCATATAACAGTGTAAATAACTGACGGTCGCATATTTCAATTGTCGTTTTAATTGAAATTAAATTTAATAAATAAAAGAATATTAATCGTGAGCGAATGCTCACCTTTCGAGGTTAGAGAGAACAGGAGATGACACGGATACACACACCGACACGGACACTGAAATTGCGTTACGAATCCTAGCACACATTTCGAAGTAATGCTAGATTGGCACAATTCGGCGATCAAAGCTGATAGATATAAATAGACGAAATCAAATCAGAATCGGATCGATGAAGAAAATCGGTATAAGTGAACTTGTGTATATCTATATATAACTATATTAGTACAACCATATTCTAAATTTAAACACATACTAAATTAAGATATACATATTTATTTCAAATCAAAAATATAAATTTCATATAAAATAATATTTCTATATATATAAATATTACCTATACGAACTAAGTATATTTGTGTTTTAAAATCTTAATAAATTTGTATACATGCAGACATACATCATATATAGCCCCGCGGATCATTTAAAAATGCATGTAACTATAGCCACAATTATGTGCAGATTACAGTTTTAAACTAATATATGTAGTATAAGTGTAATCTGGAATCAAATATCATGAAACATATGCCATACGTAACATGCCTGTACCCTTCAAATTGTAAAACCATGCCTTTATATTTTCTTTCTATGCAAGTTGAAATATTGCCTGTACATGTCACCAGAAAATCCATAACCATATGCTACTTAAAAAAAAGATCTACACTTAAACTAAAAGTAAAACAACACTGTACACATATTATTTATATCATCTATACTATAGACCTATGCACAACCCAAAATACATATATGAAACTGTTCCAATAACGTACGTACTGACTGATTTATACTCAACAGCAAGTGCACATATAAAATGGCTTCATTTTATAGACAGGTGGGAGGAATTTGCTCATAACATTATATATACATTATATTAAAATGTATGTACATTATATTTAAAGTCAGAAGAAAAGTCTTGAACGCCTAAAAGAGCTAGTAGATATAAATCCCAATCAGATTGACATACTGAAATATAACATTATAAATTTCTTATTAAATCACTATTTTATTTTAAAACAAATATCAAACAAAATACATATGTAAGAAAATCATAGGTTTGTATTCAACACATGTATCAAAAATAAAATATAACATAGTTTGAAATAAATACTGTAAACTAAAATTTGAAAGTCGATGTACACGTGTATTAAAATATCCGTAGCCAAACAGACTTTTAATGTATAAATGTAAACTAAATTGAAGAAACATCTTAATGTAAACTAAACTGTATACTACTATATATATACTCTTAACCTTGGACAAACAGGAAGGCAAAAAAAAAAAAAAAAGAATGCAGCTTTACAAAATGCTAACCTAGCAACTCAAACGTATATATGTATTACTCATATTAGAACAGTGTAACCATTTTAACATATCACTTAAAATATAATATAAAGTATATTTTAAACAAAAGATAGAGCTACTCACGGACGAAGAGGGACAAGCTGGTGGAATGGTGACTCCCATCTACTACACTCGGATCAGCGAAGAGTTGAGGCGAGGCAGATGGAGGCCTCGGTCAGGTGGAGCACAGCACGCGAGTGGAGAGAGGGGAGAAACGCACGGCGGTGGTTGCGTGCTGCAGGTGGGAGGGCTGCATGGGGAGGCGAAGGCGGTTGCACGGTGGTGTGGGACTGTGGCGGACTTCCTAGGCCGTGGGTGTGAGGCCGAAGGAAATAGCAAGGCGGCCGGAGAGTTGTCCTTGGGTTTGCGTCGGGCTACCGATGAGATGAACGTAGGCTTTTGGCGAGCTATTCTTGGCGGCGAAGGCCAGATCCGAGCGCGATGCTTGGTTGACGCGAAGAGCGGCCATGGTGGAGGAGTTTAGAAAAAAGTGATGGAACTCCCTGGGTGGGTAGGGTTCTATAGTGATGATGACCATGCTTTGATATGGTGGAGAGGTACCCGAGGCGAAGCACGGCTACTAGAGGTGGAAGAGCAAGAGAAGCGGCCATAGTGGCCGTCGCCAGGAAGGAAGGGTGACCGTGCTCCGGCTGCATGCGTGGTACTGGCAGGCTGGTGCTTGCATACCATCAGGTGTCGGTGGTTGAGGCGGAGATTTTGCGGTGCACGGGATCGGAGAGGTGAAGTAGCTCGGCTATTGGCCTCGGAGGTGTCTCGGGCTGATGATCGGTAGGAGGGGCGACTTGGTCGGAGCATGGTATCGGCCTTGGCTGTGAACGTCGGTGGAAGGTTAGATTGCAGCATGGTTCTCGATTTCGAATGGAAGAAGAAGGCAGAGGAAAAGGTGCATATTTATTTTTGAGGAGGTGGGAGAAGAAAGGAAAGTGGATGAGGTCACGAAAGAGTACAGGCTATCATGAGTTGTAATATCTTTTCATCTGATAGAAAGTGAAGGGGCAATGAACAGAGAACCAAAATATGTTTTTGGGACTGGAGAATAATAAATTGGAATGATGGAATTTGTAATAGCTGGCCATTTATTCTGCAAATAATAAATGCATGTTAAAGGACAGCGTTTGATAAAGTTAGCCGTTTGAAAGTTTAAAAGATACGGAATGTCACAGCACAAACGGTTCCGATATTATTATCTGTTTCACCGATTCCGTCATGCACCGGATATCAAAACACAGAAATAAATATACCGTAGCGATCAGCACGACAAGACGGTCAAAACGGTATACAGATATCTGTGATTCGATTGAATTATAAAGTTTCGAAATTTTCTACTGAAGGAAAACGTAGTAAAACGTCGAAAAATAAGAACGACGGAGCTAAAGAAGTCCGAATTTGGAAAAACGACAAACTGACAACTTGCTCAAAAGATGGTTTAGAATTTTTCTATGTAAAAATATTTTGATTTCGAAAACGGTTTATTTCCATCGATTACTAACTGATTTAAATTTGAAGTAAGTTTACGCGCGAAATAAACTTTCATATTTCCGGACGAAAATTTACCAGTTGCTATGTTTAATTAGACGCATTCCAAATGTGAAGTTTGAATAGCATCAGAATTTGTTTGTGAAAATTTGAAATTCTACACTAAATAAGCAATTTTAAAAATTTTAAACTGGGTCTGAATTTCAGGGTCGTTACATTCTCCCCCACTCAAAACTTTTCGTCCCCGAAAAGGAAGGAGGTAGGAGAATAGAAACAACCAGAAGAAATAGACTTAAATTACAAAATAAACGATTAATTTAAATCATAGAAATTTCAATTTAAATTAATTTATATTTAACCATTTGACTTTAAATTCAAGACTTCCATAAAATTTGGTTTGAATTCTCATATGTTAGGTACAAGAGATTCCTTTCAAATGAAGTTCAATTTAAATTCAATTAATTTAAGATATTCTCTTAAGTTGATTTAATTCAATGTATTAACTTCCAAAACAAAATTTTCTTCTATTAACATCACCTATTATTTATTTAACTCATTATTCTATTAAGTGAATAACATGCATTATACGCACTCACATTTTATTTATAAAGACAATTTATATTATATATTATCCAATTTTCTTAAATTAGCAACTTCAAAGATCATAAATTTGAAGTCATTTATTATAATCAAACCCCCTTTGACAAATTTAATTCTTCTTTATTCCAAATTATTATTAAATTTATTCTACTTAATATACCCGATCACATATATATTAAGTATATTTACATTTAGTATAACTACTCAAATTTTTATTTAAAATTCCTTTGATAACCTTTATATTGTATAATATTCAATTACATAATTAACTTTTGAAAATTTTGGGTAAGTTAGATATAATGCAACTGAGTATTATCCAAATAAAATTTTCAATTCAGTTACTTCAAGTTAAGTATTTATATAAAATAATTTGGTTTCATTCATAATTGAAAATCATCCTTTAACAAATTTTAAGAATTAATTTCCGATTAGCTTCAAACAACTTGAGATAAAATAAATATATATATTCATAATATATCAAATCCAATTTAAATCTTCAATATATATTATAAATCAAGTAATGTTTTAGAAATCCAAATCAATTTATTTTTTTCAAAACAAACCGTAGCAAAGCTACAGAATAGTCTCTCCACTTCGAAACTCGAAAATGAATGTCGATGATGCGGCCGTCATCACCGAAATTATTTTCCAGCGACAAAGAGAAGAGCACTGATTTAAACATCTAAGATTTCTTTGAAAAGATTTCTATTCGAAAATACTTTAAGCAATATACCTTTTAAAACTTTTAAAGCCAAGTTCGAAATCACCGGAAATTAAATTCTCAAATTCTAATTTAAATCCATTTGAATTCCAAATCAAAATATAAACAAGCTTTATAAATTCATTTATTTATATTATGAAATAGTCGATTATTTATAAAACAATAAATGAAAATCAAATATTATCATTTCTGACAACAAATTCATTAATAATTTAATTTCAGAAAACTTATATTTATATATAATCATACAAAACTATTTTGTTTACCAAATTTGAAAACAATATTATGTCAGTTTGTTCTGTTCAAGTGTTTTGAAAATCCTATCGATAGCGTTGATCAGACGAATCGATTGAAAACCCAAATCAACATCAACAACTCAAACAACACGATATATATAAAACATTTTTAATATTAATTTTCAGAGACACTTCCTCGCTCGACAATACAAAATAGATTTCAACACAAGAATAGAGATTCAACCTTAATGGAAATCAAATCAAAGAGAATTTTGATTCGACAATAAGTTCGAAACAGAAGATGAGGTAATTAAATAGCAAAATAGGAAGCCTGATAAGTTTATACACATCGCGGGCAACCTTAACCGGATTGACCTTGGCTCAAAGAATAAGATCGATGTTGAATTCCGAGGTAAATCAACATTCGATCTCAAGAAATAGAATTCAGGTGTTGCAGGAGATAGATAGCATCGTAAACCGAGGATACAGAAATCTCCGGTAAATCGATGTTTATTGTAAAGGAGTTTCACCCCTTTACAAATCATTCGAAGTTTGGCGAGACCGCCGGTTCATTATAAAGATTATTCGAAGTGGAGTTATGGAATACTCCAGAATTGAAAGAAGACGAATAGTGAGGGACGAGAATGAATTTTGGAACCGAGGGAACGTTCCAAATTCAAAGAAAACGAGTCAAGAAGAAGAGATTGAAACTCGAGTGGGAGTGATTCTGTAAATACATTTACCCTATATGCTGAGTTTGCCTAGAGCTACCAAAAGCTCTGATACCAACTGTAACGACCCGGTATTTTGGACTATTCGCATCCGCACATGTCGGGCTTGAATAATTCAAAATATCGAATTGTTAATTTAAATTTGGCAAAACTGAGATATACAGTAAATAAATAGTCACAGCATCACAGACACAGAGTAATAATATGCAGCGGAAATAAAAGAGATAGTAGTTCATGAAGCTACTATGTAAATATATAAGATACATCAGAGTTTACAACAAAAGAGTAATACGATACATCAGATATAAATCAGAATACATCACTAGAATCATCGAATACTGAAAGCAGAATAGATGGCTGGATCTTCAAGAAAAGCTCCAACTCCAAAGGTGAGTCTCGAATACTGGTACACTCAGTCTGACCCGAGCGTAAAGCAAAACACAAAACACTCGAGTCAGGATTAATATTCTTATATCAATAAATCCAACTCAAGTGAAATAGCAATCGAAAAACAAGTAACTCAAAGGATGTTTGGAATAACCATCCTCTAAGGATCCGCTAAACTATCTACTAGGTAGTAATGTACGCTAAGTAAATAATGTCTATCAGTAATATAAAATATCAAAATAGCGTTAAGGCGTTACCATAATCCCCCTTAACACATTTTATATTCCCAAAAGCATATACAAGACCGTAGTTTCCCCAAAACCGGAAGTCACCGGAGGGCAATCCATATACTCAAGGTACAAATCAAAACGTAGTGGTCGCGAATAGGATAATCAGTATGACAAGGTACATGAGGCGATACCAACTTGGATACTAGTAGTTGCGTGATCCGGACTGATGTTGGGCATAGCCAGCAGCCACCCCAACACCGCGAAACAACACTCCCAAATCGAGGGGTGCACCCAAATCGAATCACAAAAGTAATAGATATGGTATCGAAGAAGTGTGTCCGCTAAAGGTGGCGAACCTCAATGGCCCGGCGCGGCTCCTGTTTTAATCATGTCAGGGGTCATCCAATATCGTTCTCTTTCTTCAGTCAACGCGTTCACCAAACCATCCACTTCATTCTGGATCAACACTCCACGTATAATAGTTATTAAAGTGGTATTCGGTATCGACAGAGAGTATGTCCATATCCGATCCCGGTCTCTTTAATAACTACGTATAATTACACCGATTGGTCGTTTAACCATTATTTCAATTTCAATTAGAATTCGTAAACCATTATTTCATTTGTCTTTCAAAAATCAATTTCCAAAATCTACGTTCCAAAACTCCCAAATTACCATTGCAAAGTCTTACAGTTCAATTTCAATTTTATTTAAACGATTCAAATATTGATTCAAGTTCATATATAAGTTTTATTCCGAAAATCATTTAAATGATTAAATTCAACATTCAAATCAATTTAAACTTATTTATCGATTTTATTCAATATTCTTTAAGTTAATTCAACATCCAAAACCATTCTTTTTAATTTCCAAGTCATTAAAACAATCACTTAAGTTAACTTCATTATATCAAACTTACAAATTTAATTAAATTAAATTTGTCAAATCAAATTCCTGAAATTACAATTCTTACATTTATTTCAATGAAACGCATTTTTTTTCTTGTCAAAGATATTCAATTTCATTTATTCACTTACTTAAATAATTTCCAAAACTTAATTAACAAAGAATCCCAATTTCAAATATTTACGAAGTTCAAATTCACTTATTCAAAAGTTCAATTTCGCTTATCAAAGAATTCAATTTTCATTCAGTTATCAAATAATTCAATCTTATGCAATTATTAAATAATTTCAATCTTAATTATTAATAATTTCAAAACTTAATAATTTCAAACTTACTTATAAATTCAACCTTAATTATTAAATCATTTCAAACTCATTCATTAATAATTCCAAACTTAACTATTACTAATTTCAACTTAATTATTAACAATTCCAAATTTAATTATTAATAAATTCAAACAACGTCCTTTCATCAGTCATTACATTAATATCTTGTTTCAGATTTTCAGTATTAACGTTTTCCTTTTATCAAAATTTACGTTTCGATTTTATTCCAAAACTTTATTATTCAAATAAAATCTTTATTTTATTTCAAATCAAATTATTGACCAATCGGTTTATTTAATTCTCTATCCTAAGTCATGTTCATTTTGGGTATTTATCATTTCAACCCGATTCCAATTCCAATTCAAAAATCAAAGCATAGCAAAGGGAACTTGCAGTGTGATAACAGGGATGGTGTCAAAGTAAATAAACAAGCAATAACAACAATCAATAACAATTCAATAATCAATTCAAATAATCCCGAAATAATCGTATTAATTCACATTGTTATTTGTGCAAATTAATATAATTATTTCTAGAATCTACACTATCATTTCATGTAGATTAAAGATTATTACACTATTATTTTATACGGTTTTTCACTTGTCATTAAATTTCCATTTCATACTACAACAATCAATCCAATATACGTTCAATGGTTCAAAGTGTAATTTATCACTATTCTACATGTCAATTAATTTAACAATTAAAATGGTCAAATTTAACTAATCAAATTTCACATATATGTCGGTTCAACTTTTAGTTATCCTACGTCGAATTCAATTGCATAATATTTATCACTTTATACATTACAAATTTAACATCCAATATAAACAACAATCAATCAATCAATTATCAACCAAACTGTATTATCATCGCATAAATAATTAACAGATAATGGTGTCAGATGTCATAGGTGAACAGATACAGGTAAATAGCATATAACAGTGTAAATAACTGACGGTCGCATATTTCAATTGTCGTTTTAATTGAAATTAAATTTAATAAATAAAAGAATATTAATCGTGAGCGAATGCTCACCTTTCGAGGTTAGAGAGAACAGGAGATGACACGGATACACACACCGACACGGACACTGAAATTGCGTTACGAATCCTAGCACACATTTCGAAGTAATGATAGATTGGCACAATTCGGCGATCAAAGCTGATAGATATAAATAGACGAAATCAAATCAGAATCGGATCGATGAAGAAAATCGGTATAAGTGAACTTGTGTATATCTATATATAACTATATTAGTACAACCATATTCTAAATTTAAACACATACTAAATTAAGATATACATATTTATTTCAAATCAAAAATATAAATTTCATATAAAATAATATTTCTATATATATAAATATTACCTATACGAACTAAGTATATTTGTGTTTTAAAATCTTAATAAATTTGTATACATGCAGACATACATCATATATAGCCCCGCGGATCATTTAAAAATGCATGTAACTATAGCCACAATTATGTGCAGATTACAGTTTTAAACTAATATATGTAGTATAAGTGTAATCTGGAATCAAATATCATGAAACATATGCCATACGTAACATGCCTGTACCCTTCAAATTGTAAAACCATGCCTTTATATTTTCTTTCTATGCAAGTTGAAATATTGCCTGTACATGTCACCAGAAAATCCATAACCATATGCTACTTAAAAAAAAGATCTACACTTAAACTAAAAGTAAAAAAACACTGTACACACATTATTTATATCATCTATACTATAGACCTATGCACAACCCAAAATACATATATGAAACTGTTCCAATAACGTACGTACTGACTGATTTATACTCAACAGCAAGTGCACATATAAAATGGCTTCATTTTATAGACAGGTGGGAGGAATTTGCTCATAACATTATATATACATTATATTAAAATGTATGTACATTATATTTAAAGTCAGAAGAAAAGTCTTGAATGCCTAAAAGAGCTAGTAGATATAAATCCCAATCAGATTGACATACTGAAATATAACATTATAAATTTATTATTAAATCACTATTTTATTTTAAAACAAATATCAAACAAAATACATATGTAAGAAAATCATAGGTTTGTATTCAACACATGTATCAAAAATAAAATATAACATAGTTTGAAATAAATACTGTAAACTAAAATTTGAAAGTCGATGTACACGTGTATTAAAATATCCGTAGCCAAACAGACTTTTAATGTATAAATGTAAACTAAATTGAAGAAACATCTTAATGTAAACTAAACTGTATACTACTATATATATACTCTTAACCTTGGACAAACAGGAAGGCAAAAAAAAAAGAAAAAGAATGCAGCTTTGCAAAATGCTAACCTAGCAACTCAAACGTATATATGTATTACTCATATTAGAACAGTGTAACCATTTTAACATATCACTTAAAATATAATATAAAGTATATTTTAAACAAAAGATAGAGCTACTCACGGACGAAGAGGGACAAGCTGGTGGAATGGTGACTCCCATCTACTACACTCGGATCAGCGAAGAGTTGAGGCGAGGCAGATGGAGGCCTCGGTCAGGTGGAGCACAGCACGCGAGTGGAGAGAGGGGAGAAACGCACGGCGGTGGTTGCGTGCTGCAGGTGGGCGGGCTGCATGGGGAGGCGGAGGCGGTTGCACGGTGGTGTGGGACTGTGACGGACTTCCTAGGCCGTGGGTGTGAGGCCGAAGGAAATAGCAAGGCGGCCGGAGAGTTGTCCTTGGGTTTGCGTCGGGCTACCGATGAGATGAACGTAGGCTTTTGGCGAGCTGTTCTTGGCGGCGAAGGCCAGATCCGGGCGCGATGCTTGGTTGACGCGAAGAGCGGCCATGGTGGAGGAGTTTAGAAAAAAGTGATGGAACTCCCTGGGTGGGTAGGGTTCTATAGTGATGATGACCATGCTTTGATATGGTGGAGAGGTACCCGAGGCGAAGCACGGCTACTAGAGGTGGAAGAGCAAGAGAAGCGGCCATAGTGGCCGTCGCCAGGAAGGAAGGGTGACCGTGCTCCGGCTGCATGCGTGGTACTGGCAGGCTGGTGCTTGCATACCATCAGGTGTCGGTGGTTGAGGCGGAGATTTTGCGGTGCACGGGATCGGAGAGGTGAAGTAGCTCGGCTATTGGCCTCGGAGGTGTCTCGGGCTGATGATCGGTAGGAGGGGCGACTTGGTCGGAGCATGGTGTCGGCCTTGGCTGTGAACGTCGGTGGAAGGTTAGATTGCAGCATGGTTCTCGATTTCGAATGGAAGAAGAAGGCAGAGGAAAAGGTGCATATTTATTTTTGAGGAGGTGGGAGAAGAAAGGAAAGTGGATGAGGTCACGAAAGAGTACAGGCTATCATGAGTTGTAATATCTTTTCATCTGATAGAAAGTGAAGGGGCAATGAACAGAGAACCAAAATATGTTTTTGGGACTGGAGAATAATAAATTGGAATGATGGAATTTGTAATAGCTGGCCATTTATTCTGCAAATAATAAATGCATGTTAAAGGACAGCGTTTGATAAAGTTAGCCGTTTGAAAGTTTAAAAGATACGGAATGTCACAGCACAAACGGTTCCGATATTATTATCTGTTTCACCGATTCCGTCATGCACCGGATATCAAAACACAGAAATAAATATACCGTAGCGATCAGCACGACAAGACGGTCAAAACGGTATACAGATATCTGTGATTCGATTGAATTATAAAGTTTCGAAATTTTCTACTGAAGGAAAACGCAGTAAAACGTCGAAAAATAAGAACGACGGAGCTAAAGAAGTCCGAATTTGGAAAAACGACAAACTGACAACTTGCTCAAAAGATGGTTTAGAATTTTTCTATGTAAAAATATTTTGATTTCGAAAACGGTTTAATTCCATCGATTACTAACTGATTTAAATTTGAAGTAAGTTTACGCGCGAAATAAACTTTCATATTTCCGGACGAAAATTTACCAGTTGCTATGTTTTATTAGACGCATTCCAAATGTGAAGTTTGAATAGCATCAGAATTTGTTTGTGAAAATTTGAAATTCTACACTAAATAAGCAATTTTAAAAATTTTAAACTGGGTCTGAATTTCAGGGTCGTTACAAATTTATTCACTCAATTTTTTTTTTTTTTACTTAAGCTCATCTCATTTTCAAGTAATTTTTTTTCCTTTATACTCAACTTAACTCAGTTGATTACAAGGCCATATCCAATTTATTTCCACATATTTGGATTTAATTTGCAATTCCTACCATTACTATTTAATCTATTTCATTTTCCTTTATTCGACACATTCCCAATTATATTTAATTTGTTAACACTTCACGTCAAATTTTAATTTATAACCCAAGTTCAGAATCCACTATCCATTCTCAATTTACCACCCAATTTTATGAACTCACAATTTAATTCCATTTACTTTATTGACAATTCAAGTCGAATTCAATTTATAACTTGAGTTTTATTTCCAATCTTCATTGTTAGCTTACAATTCAGCTTCTATTTAATTACATTGAACTCCATTTACAGATTTCATTAACTAATTTACTATTAGTTAGTTCTTCCCTTATTTGTAATCCAACACTTGAATTTTAATCCTAAATATCACTCGATTTAATTTTTCTTAGTCCAATTTAGTTTATAATTCAAGTTTTGATTTTTATTTTATTTTTCAATATACAAAAATATTTATTTTGGGTTGCTATCCCACTTTTCAAATTTTATAAGTCACAACTTATTATTTACACAATTCCATTCATCATAGGCTTGAATATATACTTCTTTTATTTTAACTCAAGTATGCTTATTTATACCCCAAGCATATTTTATTCCATGCATTTTAATTCTTTTACAAGTCATTCTAATTTATTTATTTCAATCCACTCCTTATCCAACTTCTTTTCCAATTATATAGGTAAGATTATAATTTCTTTCATAATTCAATTGAATTCATAATTCAATTGAATTCTTATTCCAATCCAATTTTATTTTAAACTCTGATTTATTTAACTCAATTCGATTTCAACTTAATTCGAATACAACTGGATATTATTTTCAACCTATTCAGTTAATTTCAATCCAGTCAAATTTTTATTTCCCAATCCAAGTTAATTTCATTTTTAACTTTTTACTTTAAATTTAAATTTCCGACATTCAAAGCTTATATTTCCTTCCTGATTTAAAACTCATCTCAATTTATAAGCTTACAACTTATCTCATCAGGATTTTTAAACTCCCGGCTTTTGGTTTCAAATTATTTGAAATCTCCAACATCTCAAATCACATTTCTCAAAAGTCAAACCAATCCTGGTTTCATTCCCAACAAATTTCCTTTGAGACTTTCAAAAACAACTAGATTTTCCGAACGAATCAAATTTTGGCAGCAATCCGTCACTTAGAAAATCGAAAATGAATACTGATGATGCGGCCGTCATCATTAGAATTATTTCCTAATAATCAAAGTGATTTCAATGCTATACCACTTTAAAAATCCATTTAAAACAAATTCCCTTTCCGAAATATCTCCAAAACAATAATACTATTATTTGTCTTCAAAATACTTCGAAAATCTCCGGGATATAAATTTCCAAATCCTGCTTAAATCAATTTTAACTATAATTCGTTTGTACAGTTTATGCTTATACAGATTTCCATTTGATTGTATTACAATTTATAATTTACATTTATAATTCATATTTATAAATTTCATTTTATAACGAATTTATTCCCTTAAATTTTAGTTAATATTTCAATTTCTAGTTAAATTTTTACTT